>CM053597.1:171599326-171621758 GCA_028646575.1 Pseudocheirus occidentalis | reverse complement strand
AGCAGCAGCAGTAGTAGTAGTAGTAGTAGTAGTGGTAGTAGTTGTAGTAGTAGTAGTAGTAGTAGTAGTAGTAGTAGTAGTAGTAGTAGTAGTAGTAGCAGTAGTAGTTGTAGCAGCAGCAGTAATAATAATTGCACTAGTGGTGCCCATAGAGTTGGTCATGAATCTTGTATGGACATCAAGTTGGAGCCTAGCATCAGAACAAGAAGAGGAGAGTAGGCTAGATTACCTTTGGATATTGCTGAACGCTTTTGGGGGGACCCCAAAGTTCCCCCAAAATAAAATCTCACTGAGGTAAGCGCTGGCAATACAGATAAGAAAAAAAAAAAGAAAGACTATCCCTGCCCTCAAGAAATTTGCAGTCTAATACGGGAAGACAACACACAGAAGGAAGTTGAAAAGTAAGGGGGTACCAAGGGGTGCTCAATGTGAGAGCATGATGTTCAATGAAGTTGAAACCAAGGATTGCTGCAGTCTGAAAATGGAGAGTTCTTGGAAAGTCCAGATGCCAGCTCTCTATAAAGGAAGACTTTGAGAGTATTCTACCCTCCAGCCCTCCAGTAAGAGGGGAGAGGTGACAGAGGGAATTGAGAAGGTATTGAGTATGGGACAGTCAAGTAGTGCAGTCATTAGAGCACCAGGCTTAGAGTCAGGAAGATTCATCTTCCTGAGTTCAAATCTGACCTCAGACACTCACTAGCTGTGTGACCCTGGGCAAGCCATTTAACCCTGTTTGCCTCAGTTTCCTCACCTGTAAAATGAGCATAAGAAGGAAATAGCAAAGCACTCCGGTATCTTTGCCAACAAAGCACCAAAATGAGCTCATGAAAGGCCAGGCTGAAAGGATTGAAACCATTGAACAACAACATGTATATCAAAAACTAGTCAACCAGCATGATGAGGAGATTTCAGTTGATCAGATAATCCTGGGGAGAGAATGATCTTTTAAAGAGACATCCTTTTTAATGCATTCTTCCAGTGATACTAGATAGCTATGAACACAGCAATTCATACAATACCAAGGATTCACAGAATACCAAGAAGAAAATACTCTATATTTATAAAATACCATGGATTCATAGAATACTAATCACAGACTAATCCAAAATAACTTTAACTCTCCTAAGAGTTAAAATCATGAGTCACCCCAAAGGTGGATGAGCTGTATTATATCATCAGGGAAGAAATGTGGAAGGAAGTGATAAAAGAAGAGATGGAGGACCATGGGAAAAAGCTGGGCTGACCCTGGGCAAATGTGAAAGATTACTGTTGGACAAACCATATGCTCCCCTGATTTCTTCAAAATGTCAAGAGATCTAGAGGTAGGTCCCCAGTATGTTGGGTAGGGGTGGTTGGTCCCCCTAGCACTGACCCTCACCCATTGAAAATTTGTAAGAGGGCATCAAAAAGAAGTCTCACAGATGGACAGCAATGTATGAGTTGTTATGAGCACTGATAGAGGGAGTGCCCCCAATGATTAGATATGGAGTAAAAGTGAATAAATGAAAAAGCATTTTTAATATTGATTATGTGTCTAAAGTAATGTAATGGGATAGGAATGGGAGAGAGTACCTGTCCTCAAGAAGCTTAATTCTGATGGGGATGGGATCTGATCCCTAGAAGGAAAACACCATGTCTTTGAAAGCAACCCAGTTCCTGAATTTTCCCTTGCATTTCAGTAGCCCAGATCACTGGCACTTAGACTCAAGGCATCTAACCCAGCCCAGCCCACCTTGATTACTTAATTAGTTTACTTGACACTCCTTAATCCCATCTATACTCCTTTCCCCTGTTACCTCCAGACCACCCCAGGTTACTTGCCTCTCTTGGATCCCATCCAGATTTTCTCAGTCTTTATTTAAAAAAAAAAAATCAGTCCTATCCTCATCAAATGTGCAGATTCCTTAAGAACCTGGCTGATTTCTGGAAGACTTGAATGGTAGAATTTTTTGAGGCAGACCCCACTCTCTACCCTTGCATTTCAGGTTCCTAGCACACCTAAACCACAACAATTACAATAGGAAGAGCTAATGCATACATATAAGGCAGTAAGGACCAGAGGCCTTTGGGTCAAAGTAATCTTAGGGATGGTAAGTCAGTTCATAAAGTAGGTATTATCATACCATTTTTAAAGCCTTGTGCTATTTCTTCTTTTTCAGATCTCCTGTAGTTGTAGTGACATTTCTCTATTGATTATCTCCAAATTTTCTTATCTATAGCTTGTTTGTACACAGTTGTTTGCTTATTGTCTCCCCAATTAGATTATAAGCTCCTTCAAAGCAAGGACTGTCTTTTTTTTTTTAACCTTTCTTTGTATCCCCAGGACTTAGCATAGCATGTTATTGTCATTTTCAGTTGTGTGTGACTCTTCATGACCCTATTTGGGGTTTTCTTGGCAAAGATACTAGAATGGTTTGCCATTTCTTTCTCCAGCTCATTTTACAGATGAGGAAATGAAGGCAAACAGGGTGAAGTGATTTGCCCAGGAACACACAGTGTTCCTCAGTGACTGAGGCCAGATTTAAACTCAAGAAGATGAGTCTTCCTAACTCTAGGACCTACACTGTATCTACTGTGTCAGCCATCTAGCTGCCCAGCACTTATTAGGCACTTAATAAATGTTTATTGACTGACCATTGATTTGATTACTGAATCAAAGATAAAACTTTGAGTGGGGATGGGTGGAGAGGGAGGGTATACTCCCCAGGCTGCAGGGCATAAGGCAAAATGACCGAGGTGGATGGATGAGTGAGCAGCCAAATGGGACATGGAGTGAAGTGGGGTCTGGATGCCAACTAGATGTGAAAGGCTAAGTGAGTTTGTATTCACCAGAACACACTGATCTTTACAACATATAACCTGAGGAGTCCAAGATCCTAGTACACAGCATTTTCCCTTGATTAACAGTAAGGGAATGAGTTGCTTGGAAAGTCTTTACTTTATAAAATTGATGGAGTACAGGCAAATGACTGGACTTTCCTTTGGCCATAAAGAAACTTCTACAGAATGAAGACTGTTTTTCCATAAACCAGCATAAATTCAGAACTAGCTTGTGTTTACTAAGAACAAGTACCTTTCTGTATCATGGACCCCTTTGGCTATCTGATGAAACTTATGGACCCCTCCTCAGAACATTTTTAACTACATAATATAAAATAGGGGCTGCTAAGTGGCACAGTGGATAGAGGACTGGCTCTGGAGTCAAGAAGGCTCATCTTCCTGAGTTCAAATATGGCCTCATATACTTACTAGCTGTGTGACCCTGGGTAAGTCACTTAATCCTGTTTGTCTCAGTTTCCTCATCTGTCCAATGATCTTGAGAAAGAAATGGCAAACCACTCCAGTATATTTGCCAGGCAGTCAAAAATGGGGTCATTAAGGAGTGAACACAACTGAAATGATCAGATGACAAGACAAAATACACAAGACTAACAAGCAAACTAAATCTATTCAATTACAGCTATCAAATATATCTATTTTTTTTAATTTCACATATTCCCACTTAAGAGTCCTTGCCCTAAAAGATCTCAGTCAAGGGGCAGTTTGATTTATAGGAAATAATTCTGTATATGGAATCAGAGAACCTGGTTTCAAATCCTAACATTACTTTCAATTGAATTCAACAAGTATGAGAAAATGAAGTAAATGAGAATGAGACAAGAAGAGGAGGTTGGGTCCAAAGAATGAGAGGCTTTGAGTGACAAGCTAAGGCTACTACAGCCTGAGATGAGACCTACATTTTCCTCATTTTTTAGATCAGTTTGTCAAATGCTTCTACTTGTCTGAAAGATACATTTCTGCCTTACTGTTCATCTTTAGGAAATCTTATTCCTTAAAATTAGGATTCCTATAAATCAACAGGCATTTATCAAGTACCTACTATATTCCAGACACTGTGTTAGGTGCTAGAGATACAAGGACAAAGAATAAAACAATCCCAACTCTCAGGGAGTTCCCAGTCTAATGAGGGAGATGAAAAGTATGTTCCTAAGGATATTGAGCAGAAATTCATAGATAGTTAAGGTTCTTTTAAAATAATTATTTAAAGTAAGATAATAAAGATTTATTTCTCTTAAAATTTGTAAACTACACAGGTAGATTAGCTGCATGTTTTAACTAAATTTCAATAATAAATAATGGTACAAATGAACTTGTGTGTTATTTACCTTTCCAATTCAGTGGAATAGGAATATTATATTGCTTTGTCTTGCTTAGACCATTAAAATGCTGACAACCATTTGAACAGGTGTGGGTGATTGGATGTCTTAGGGGGGTGTATGAGGGATAGCATATAATCCCTAGTGGGTTCTTTGTCTGGAAAAGAATTTCAAATAGGATCCAAGCTGTCTTTTGGCAAAGTTATAAAGTTTATTGATATGCTGGCTTAGTAGCAGGCAGGAGACATAGGGGGGACCTGCAAAGGGCAGGGATATAAGATAGAGTTATAAAGTTTTATGCTCTGCAGCAGGCAGGAAAAGGTGAAGGGAACCTGCAAAGAGCTGGGGGCTTGAGGGGCAGTCCTCATAACCATAAAACTGTCCGTCAAAAGCTAATTATGCTATCTAGGTGGGCAAAGGTGGAGTCAGGGAGTAGTTTAGGAGTGGTCAGTGCTTAAAGGGACATGCACTTTTTATATCAACTTCACATGCGGATTACCCATAATTCACTGGCAAATTCCTGAGGTGGGGACTAGAGGGGGGAATGTGGTTTTTAGCTTGACACCATCACTAGGTTACTAATGGTCAAGGATGAATGAGATATGTCCAATATGGCTTTGGGAGGATAGGTTTCAAGTCTGGGAACCAGACTGATTAGGGATTCAGGAGGTACCATATTGAGACAGAGTTATCTTGTCTGATAATGTTCAAGGCTTTTGGGTGCAGCTGGACACTTAGAACAAAGGGGCTATGCATTTCTCTAAGGGTTTGTTTATAGAACACTTTTGAAGCTTCTTTCTAAGCAGACTTGCTAGCTAAGGGCAAAGACTTTCAGGCTGGGGGAAGGGGAGAGGCAAGGTTTATGCCTTTATGGTGGGGAAAAGTATGACTTTTATAATTTAATTACACAGGCTTGTTACAAACTGATGTTACATACATAGGTACCCAAACACAAATGAAATTTTACAAACTGAGGTTACAGACAAAAGCATCCCATACCGCATCACACTGACTAACCCAAGGGAGCAAGAGTCCAAATAACACAGCCCAAGTTTGATGAGAGAGAGGGAGGAAGGAAGTGAGGGAGGAGGAGGAGGAAGAAAGAGAGAGAGAGAGAGAGAGAGAGAGAGAGAGAGAGAGAGAGAGAGAAAGAGAGAGAGAGGACTAATAGTCTTACCAAATTATTAGAAATTAATCTGTCTCTGAGAAAGAGGGTGGTATAGAGGAGAGGGAATGGGAATCAGTAGGCCTCAGTTTGAGTTCCTGCTTTGCTACTTAGGACCTATATGACCTTGTATAAGTTACTTCTTTGGGTCTTAGTTTCCACATCTATAAAATGAAATAGCTCGTACTAGATGCCTAATAAGATTCCTTCCAGATCAAGGAGCCTATAATCCTATCTTTGTGTGAGGAATGTAAATCCCAGACTGACAGGAAGTGGATTCTTGCCTTCGTGTACTTTATTTTTCCCTTTTGTCTCCCTCCCCTCTTTCCTTCCCTCTTTTTCTCCTTCCTTTCTTTCCCTCCTTCTTTCCTTACAGGCATCCGGGATACGGGGTCTTACAGCAAGGATGTGACTGGTCTAGTAAGTAAGCTACATTTGGAAGTGGAATTAATGTATCAAATGCTTTGAAGCAAGCCCTTTAAGCTTGAACTTGCTCTTCCCCTGTACTGATGTGGTATAAAGTAGAGGGTGTGCCTAGTTTAAAGGAGATGCATTCGATATGTCTCCTCACTTAACTTACCTTAGTAAAAGCTAATTGATATTAATTGGTTAAATGACATTGAGGCACCAATCACTGGGTTAATCTGTGATATAAGGGAAGTATTAACTAGAACTGGTATTATTGGGAAGAACATGCCAGAATGGACACTCAAGCCAGTGGCATTAGAAAGACAACCTAGGGGCGGCTAGGTGGCGCAGTGAGTAGAGCACCGGCCCTGGAGTCAGGAGTACCTGAGTTCAAATCCGGCCTCAGACACTTAACACAAAAAAAAGCTAGCCGTGTGACCTCGGGCAAGTCACTTAACACCAAGTGCCCTCCAAAAAAGAAAAAAAAGAAAAAACCAAAAAAAAAAAAAGACAGCCTAACCCCTCAGAGACACCCCTAGAACTCTGAAGGGGGAACATACCTAACCAGATTTCTGGGAACCTGATTAAACAGTGAAAGTGGGAGTTAGTACAAGGACCTCCAGAGACTGCCCTCTGGGAAACCAGCCAAGGAGTGTGGAGTTAGGGTTAAGGATGCCCAGAGTTTATGCTGGCTACATTCTTCCTTTCTTGTGTCCTTCCCTTTCTACTTCTTTGTTTTCCTTTCTTTTCCTTCTTTCTATTTCTGTAGTTTTCTCATTCACTGAATCTTTACATCCAGATTCCCAGCTGGAACTGTGTGTTATATTCACAATTCCAAAGGTATCTGGTTTCAGGTGTAGCCATGTCCCAATTCCTGAAACCAGACTCGGGCCCAGAGAGATCCCACATCTCTACTCCTAGTGAATGATTGCTAAGGGGTGAACATCTGGAATGTATAGGAATGAAGAAGTCTCTTTTAAATGAGTCCTGCCAGATCAAGGCTCTGATGCATTCTTCCAGGACCATAAAACATGTGAACATGGTTATGTCACATCTTTCAGGTGGTTTGTATAATAGGTGATTTTTGTCCCAGGGGATTTCTTTAGGTAATAAAATAGGTAATTGTCAGTTTTTTGAGGAGTGTTCCTGAACACAATATACCTAGGGCAGACCACCCTTGGCTTTTGCTGCCCTTTTACTGGAACTGTTTTTCTGCTGAACTATGTAAATCCTTCTATCATACAACAGCTTTACACTTTAAGGGAGAATAAAATACTCTACATGTTTCTGAGTGCCTCAGGTCTCTGTGTGGCTCCCAGAGGCCAACCTGAATGGACAAGTCAATATAAGTACCTCCTACTTCCATAATGATTTTCATGTAGAAGGAAATTATAGTGTGGGACTTTCAGAGAGGGATGACTCCAGACCTGGTTTTGGCACATTGGAGCACAAAGCCCCACCCCCAGCTAGCTTTGAAATTTGTCAGAGTGTAGAAATAGAGGGTTTTGTCACATACACACACACACCTATGTATATAGGGGCGTGTGTGTGTGTGTGTGTGTGTGTGTTGTGTGTGTGTGTGTGTAAAACAAAATTGTACCAAAGTCACCAGTACCAGATTTAAAACTGTGGAGGGCAGCCACTGAAAATATACCAAATATTCTATTAGTTACACATGCCCTTTGATAATCCACTCCCCTATCACCTGAGAATAGTCCCTAGATTTAGGGCAAGAGACCTGGATTCAAATCCAGGATATGTTATTTATTGCCTATGTTACCTTGGACAAATCACTTAACTTTTTTGCATCTCAGTTTCTTAATTTGAAAAAAAAAATCTCGGTGAAGGAAGAAGAGGATTTGGCCAGCTGATCCCAATTCTGATGGTAATTATTTTAGGACCTTTGGCAAATAAATCACTTTGGTTGTTTCTCCCTTTAGAATGTGAGCTCCTTTAGAAGAGAAACAGTTTTTGCCTTCCTTTATATCCCTAGTACTTAGCACAGTACCTGGCACATCAAAGCTTGTTGACTGATTTAACCTCCTTGAACCTCACTTTCTCCATCTGTAAAATGAAAGAATTAAATACTTGAGCTACAATTTTAAAAAATTAAGGTATTATATGTAAAATAAATTACCTCCCCCCCACCAAATGAGAAGACAGAAGGTACATTAAGTTAAAACTTTACAAGTAATGGGTCAGGAAAATTAAGTAATTGATTGTATTTTCTGGGGGATGGGGGATTCCAGCTTCTTCTTCAAGCTCTAGATATATGATCCCATGATTTTCTTTGGGCCTCAGTTTTCCTTTAGGAAGTCTTTTCTAGCTCCTAATCCTGTGATTCTGAGCCTTCATTCCCTGTGAATGTTGAAAGTTGATTTGTTTGAGTCTAGTAGTGAGTTTAAGCTTCCTTTGCCTGATTTGATTCTCCCTTTTGGAACCGCACCTGGCCTAGTGTCTGTGTTTTGTAAACATTTTATCAAGTCAAATTCCAAGGAGTGCATAGCTTAGAAAAATCCCAGTGTTAGATGAGCTGATCCAGATAGCCTCTCAGGAGAAAACCATTTCCCCCAGCTTCTAGCCCCTAGGTTGTTTCAAAGTTTCCTATAGGACAATACAACTGCCTCTAAGGACTCTTGCCCCTTGAGAGCATTGGAATATGTTTAACAAGCCTGGCGCCTTGTTGCAGAGGTTGCCAATCCAGGATGTGGTCTTTCTACCTGGATGGGAACCCAAGCTGGGGAGAAGTATGCCAGGGGGCTTGGCAGCTATCTACTTCAAATGGGGTCCAAATCTGAAGTCACCACTTTCCTTGCAAAGAATACAGGGAGGAGAAGCCAGGGAACAATTGATGAAAGGACTCTAGGAAGCTGGTTCAGCTAGTCATCACTAGCCAAGAAAAGAAAAGAAAAAAAAACAAGGAGCAGCCAACAGAAAGGGGCCAAAGAAATTGCCAGCAAGGAGAAAACTTGATCACACTGCCTCAAAACTAATCCATCAAGTATCTATTAATCACCAACTGTGTACAATACCATGTTAGGGGTTGGAAATATAAAAACAAGAGTGAAACAGCCCCTCTTGTCCAGAAAAAGCTTAGATACCTTGAACTCATGGGAAGGTCAATGAAAACCGATATGTATGTCAGAAGCTCTCGATCCTGGTCCACTGAACTAAAAGGTATTATAAGTGATTACTGAAGCACCCAAAGTAATAATGTCCCAGAACTCTGAGGTTACATAGCTTTTGTTAGAAGGGGACAGATTGGGGGGTGAGGAGAAGTTGAAGAACTATAAACAGCCCAAGTGCCAGGCTCTGGACAGGCTACTCTGCCTACAAAGCCAGCCATTGGCTCTTGCTGAAATGAGATGACTAGGTTCCCTGTGTGAGGTCATTTTACCTGAATTTCCAGCCCCTATGGAGGTTTTGGGGTTTTTTAGGTTTTTTTAGTTTGGATTATTTGTTTTTTTCTTTTCTTTAGTTTTCTTTTTTTTTCTTTTGTCTGGAAGACTTGATCTTGATACATTCTAACTATGTAACTCTGGAAAAGTTCTCTTAGATCTCATTGCCCTAGGCAGAAAGCCACAATATTCAGAACAGAACTAGAAATGAAGTAGATGCCCATCAAACTGAGAAGAGCTAAATACATCATTGCATATTGATGGATATTATTTTACTATAGGAAATGATAAATATGAGGAATTCCAAGAAAACTGAAAATTACTTAAACTGATGCACAATGAAGTAAGCAAAACCCAGTGAAATGATATACACAACGACTATAATAATGTAAATGAAAATAAACAGCAAAAATATAATAATCAGCTTTGACCCTATAGAAAAAAATGATAAAAGGTATCCTCTGGTCTTTAGAGAAGTAGAAAACCATGGATATGGAATGTTGCAGATGCCATAAGATTTGGTCAATGAGTTCATTTGTGTTGCTTGATTGAATTTTTTTTTAAGGAGTGGGGGGAGTTGGCTTATTTGTTTCTTATGAAGACTCATTGAGTGGTAGGCAATGAATTAGATAAAATTTAAATGTGTGACTTTTTGTGACAGAACTTGAAATACTCATGAAATGGAGAATGGCTAAATACATTGAAGTGCCTGAAGGTAATAGAATATTATTGTACTGTAGGAAATGTCATTTGTGAGAAAACATGAAGAAGCATGGAAAGATGATATGACCTAATGCAAAGTGAGGTAGAGACAGGAAAATGTTATATCCAGTGAGTGCAATAATGGAAATGGAAAGACCAATGACCACAAACCAATCTAAAAAGGAATGTTATGAAGTTATAAAGATTTGGGGCCATTCTTGGCCCCAGAGATGAAATATAAGAAGATATTTCTCCCCACTCCTTTCCAGACATCAGATAATGCATACAATGTCAGATTTTTAAATGTATTATTGATTTTGTTGAATTATATTTTCCTGTCTTCCTCCCCCTTTTCTTGTTTTCTTTTCTTTAAAAAATAAAGTTCTTTTTCATAAGGGCTAGTTCTCCAGGACAGGAAGTGTTACAAGAGAATTTTAGATGATGCAAAAAAAAATTAATTAAAATAATTCTAGAAACTGGAGAAAGGCATGAATACACTTTTTAATGTATTATCTCCTTATTCCTTAGTGCTCTGTCCTTCATGAAATTAGATCTCCTCTACTTTGTATTTCCTTATCTATGCACAGATTGTATCTGCCTAAAGAATTTGTTTTCCCTCTTTGCCATGGATTTATGAACAGAATTAAGAAGGAATCTAAAGAAAAGAGAAACATTTCTGAATCAGAAGAGTTCCTAGTAATTGGTTGACAATCCTTTGAAAACCTGAAGGCCTTATACAGAAGGTAATTCTTATTACTAACCATCTAATAATGCTCTCCCCATTCTGCAGGGGAAATTCGTGACAGGGACATAGCAAGGAGCATGGTAGAATAAGTCTCAAGGTCAGAGGGACCTGGAGTTGAAGCCTGGCCTCTGACACATATTAGCTGTATTTATCCAAGTCACTTAACCTCTCTGGTTCTCCCCACCCTGACCCCCAACTCTTTAAGTCTACAAGTTTGCAAAGAGGTATCAATCTGTGCTGGTGGGTTGAGTTTCTACCTCTACCTTCAAAGAATCCAAGCAAATCTCTCAGATTCTAAGTTATAGAGTCATTATAGAAGCATTGAAATAGACCTAGAAGGATCCTCAGAGGTCATTCAGCCCGATGCTCTCACGCACAGACTGGAAACTGAGGCCCACAGAGGTGAAGTAGATTTCCTAAGATCACAAAGGTGGTTAGCAGGTACGCTGCTACTGCTGAGTGTGTTGTATTGTTAGTTTTCTAGAACCAAAACTGATCATTGAATTTAACCTATGAAATCTGCTAAGGAGATTAAATGACATCATGGATATGGAAAGTTCTTTGAAAAGCATAAAGCTACCAGAGAGGCAGCCAAGAAATGTAATAGTGGAGAAGGCGAGGCAGAGGTCATGGAGCAGGGAGGGGAGGTATGGACAGTGGGGTGAGTCAGCTCAAAGGCAGGTCCAGGCAGAGGCCAGTCAGCTCAGCCGCCTGGGCAGGAACACTGGATGACAGAGAATTCACTAACAGGCATCCCTGGGATACCCCTTCCCTTCAGCTTTCAAAGTTGCTGCTTGTCAAAGTGATTTTCCTTAAGAACATTAGATCTCATGTCTCTCTCCTCTATTCAACTCACTACAGTCGTTTCCTATCCTTCTGGAATAAAATATAAACTTCTCTGCTTAGCTATTAAGTTTTTCAACTAATATACATTTGTATGCATTGTATATACATGTATATATTCACATACACATATATACATACATGCAGAACTATACATGCACCCACAAATCCACATACATACACATAAACACACTGATATACATATACATTTATACATATGCCTCAAGCCACAGTCTACATATATACATGTATACATATTGATATATACACTTGTATATACATGCCTGCATGTTATACATATACACAAGTGGGTTGTATATGTGTAATTCTCCTTCCCACACACTCCTGCTTCATAAAATCCCTTTCTTACCTCAAGACTCAGCCTAAGCATTCCCTTCTCCATGAAGATTTGCCTAATGCCCTCTCTCCCTCCCTCCCTCCCTCCCTCCCTCACTAAATGACCACTGTGTACATACTCATGTATGCTCTTGTCTCCCCTCCCTTGTAATGTAAACTCTTCGAGGGCAAAGGATTCATTTATTCTTACTTTTGAATCCCAAATACCTAGAACAGTGCTAGGTACATTGTAATTGTGACTTTGGAATGATTGATTAAAGGTGTAACCTCCAGGCTATGAAAAATTCTTGGAAATGTCCATAGCATGATTAGCTTTGGATATGTGTAGAGCGATTCAGCAAATACATATGGCAGGATTATAGCACACTACGCCGGACTCAGTCAAAGAGACCTGAGTTCCAATCCTGCCCTTAGATACTTACTAGCTGGGCAAGTTACTTAACCTATTTCTGCCTCAGTTTCCTCACCTGTAAAATTCAGACAATAATAGCACCTACTCCCAAGGTTGTTGTTAGGATCAAGTGAAATAATATATACAAAATTACCTGGAAACCTTATAGTTCTATATAAAGGACCACTTGGACTTAGGTTTTTGTTATCAAGTAGATATGAAGTTACTGGTTTATCAATCTGTAGTTATTTCTATCTATTTCTATTGCCTAGACTTGTGATTTCATGTGTAGAAAGAGCTCCTGGTGAGGAAACAGCTTGTAGTCCATACAGATGTGTAACTTTGCACCTCAGAAAGCGACACGGGTGACTGAAAAGTTAAGGGATTTGCTCGGGGTAACAGAGTTAGTGTGTGTTCAATCAATACAACAACAACAACGACAACAAAACATTTACTAAGCATCTGATATTTTCCAGGCATCATTTAAGCACTGGGGATACAGATACAAATACAAACACAGATAGTCCCTGCCCTCCAAAAGCTTACAATCTAATGGGAGAAGATAAGACCCAAAGGGAAGCTGAGAAAAGTGAGGTATGGAGGGGAACAGCAGGACCTGAGTCCGGGTATCTCCACAACCGCTAATGCCACGCTGCCTCTTTGTTACCAGTATTATTGTAAATCACACAATACATTAATAAGTATTTGGATTTGAACTCGGGTCTTCCTGACTTCAGGTTCAGTGTGTCATCAAATGCAACTAGAGAGAGCTGGAGATGCCACCTTGTCAGAAGAGGAAACCAAGGCTCAGAGAGGAGATACGCTTTGCCCAAGGTCAAATAAGCAGTACATGGCAGAGGATTTGAAAACACACACACACACACACACACAAATAAAGCCATGGGAATTGCATACAGATGACTCTGATACTTTGGAGTAAGAATAAATGAGCCTTAATGGGAATACTTTTGTTTATCCCTCACTCCAATCATCCAAAGATGCAGGAATCTCTTCTCTGTTAAGACTTTCCAGTCCCTCTACTCCCTCCCCACCCCCCCACAGCTGGACTTCATTCTTCCCCTAAGTTGCTTCATGCTGAGCACTAGGGGCATAGGAGGTGGCCACCAAGCCACTCAATAGCCTGGTTCTCGGATTAGATGACTCCAGAGAACCCTTCAAACTCCAGATTTATGATCCTATGAAGGGTATACATGATCAGTCAACAAGCATTTATTAAGGGCCTACTATGTGCCAGGAATTATTTGTTGTTGTTTAGTCATTTTTCAGTTGTGAATGACTCCTTGTGACCCCGTTGGGGGTTTTCTTGGCAAAGATACCTGAGTGTTTTCCATATCCTTCGCCAGCTCATTTTACAGATGAAGAAACTGAGGCAAACAGGGTGAAGTGACTTGCTCAGAGTCACACAGGCAGCATATGAGGTTGGACTTCAGCTGAAGTCTTTCTGACTCCAGGCCCAGCACTCTATTCACCCAGCTACGAAGATGCCCTAAATTTCACTTAATAAGCACGTCCTGTTTCATTTCCACAGCAGAGTAGAATAGAAACCATAGACATACATACAATATAGTATTACATATTCCATATTATACATATATTTTATTTATATTTATACATTTATTTCCAAAGTTAAATTTGAGGGTAGGAACTTTCAACCTCCTCTTCTGACGTCTTAAGTTCACATCCCTACAAGAGCCCTGGGCTTTGAGTCCATGAATTAGAGTTCTGGCTTTGTTGTTTACTGGCCAGGTTGCCAATGGACAAATTAATTGGCCTCTCTGTGCCTCCATCTCCTCATCTGCAAACTGGGAATAATGGAAAGAAAGTAAAGGACGGAGCACTGGGCCTGAAGTCAGAAAGATCCCAATTCAAATCCCACTTCACATACTTGCTAGCTATATGATCCCAGGTAACTCACTTAATCCTCTTTATTTCATTCTCTTTATTTGTAAATAATAAGGGAGTTAGACTCAATAACCTCTATGCTTTGTCTCTTCCACTTCTAAATTAATGATACTATCATTTAAAGCAGGGGTTCTTAACTTTTTTTATGCCATCTGGTAGTTATGATGCCTATGAATCCCTTCTCAGAATGTTTTTCATTGCATAAAAGAAAATACACAAGGTTACAAAGGAAAGCAATTGCATAGAAACAAATATGTATTTTTCCCCATCTAACTTAACAGACCCTTTGAAATCTATTCACAGAGCAAAATACCAATATAAGGTGTTATTGTTACTACTACTTTTTTTCCCAATGGCCAGTAACGAACCTTACTAAGTTAAACTCTGATTCTCTTTTGTTTTGTTTTTTATATGACCCCTGTCAAAGAATATATATAGCCCCTTGGAAAGTTAGGGGAATGGAGAGGTATTTTTTGAGCCATACACTAGAGGGCACCCACATTTTTCCATTCCTGTAGAAGGAGCCCATAAATAGGAATAGCTGTGAGTTTTGGAGGAGATGCCTTCATTCCTTCATGTCCATTTAAATTGGGCCAGCGAAGAGAAACCATTAGATTCCCACCATTGGCTTCCTTCCTTTACCTAAGCAGCCCCTTCCTTCCCCATGGTTTCTCTTGCCCTATTCCATCAACACTCCATCTGCTCTCAGCACAGCACATTGGGTCACAAACTCAGGAAGGCTTTCATCCCTATATGCATTGAGAAAGCATGTTTTTTTTTCCCCTTTTGGCATTTTAGGAGCCATCAACATCCAAGAAGAGGAATTGCAGAACAACTCTGACTACTTTAAGGGTCTCCCTCCATTCCTGTCTTTTCTAGCTGTGGGGAGAAATACTGTTACCCCAGCTTCCTACTTAATTTCTTCATTCCCCTCCTATTCTTGGTGCTACCAGATTCAGCCTGTGTGGCTCCCTCATTCAAATACTTTCTATAGCTCCCTCTGTCCCATTGAAAGAAAGTCCAAACTCCCCAGATTGGAAAACATTCCAAGCCTTCTATAACCTGGTACCAACCTGCTTTTGCAATCTTAACTTGTAGTACTCTCTTTTGTGTGTCCTATATTCCAGCTAAGCTGGAAAATTAGCAAATATGGTAAATAGGAAGAGCTAGACTTGGAGTCAGGATGACCTGAGTTCAAATTCCACCTTGGATATTTACTAGTTGTGTGACTCTATGCAAGCTACTTAACCCTTTTCTATGCCTCAGGTTCCTCATCTGTAAAGTAAGGTATGGGGAAAATGGGGCTAGATAGTCCTTTCCAGGTCAAGATTTATTCGTTTCATTCATGTATCCATTTGCATCTTGTAATCTTTCTGCTCATGACTTCCCCCATCTTCCCCATCACCTCTGGAGGTTCAGTTGGAATTATATCTCTTCCATGAAGACTAGACAAGATGAAAAGTGTCCAGAAGGGGCCAGCTAGGACATTGAATTCATCAGGGATAAGAACAGTCAGAGAAGTAGAGGATGTTTAGCCTGAAGAAGAGGAGAGAAGGAGAGAGAATGAAGATGGAGGAGAAAGGGGAAGGAGGGAGAGAGACAGAGACAGAGAGAGGCAAAAGTGGGGGAATGGGGAAGGCTGGTGCAAATGTTGCTTGATCCAAGTAGTCTAAGAGTTGCCATGTGGAAAAGAGATTATTCTTGTTTTTCTTGGACCCAGCACACAGAGCTAGGAGCAATGAGTAGAAGATCTAGAAAGCCAGAATGAGGCATTCTACAAGTTGGGAGTATCTGAAAGTAGAATAAGCTGCCTTAGGTGTCAATGTCTAGAATACTTCCAGCAAAGATGAAATGATCATCTTTGAAGTTTGTTGTAGAGAGGTATGGGTTGGACTTAATGGTGTCAAACATCTTTTCTGATTCTAGGAGCTTCCTTATCTGCCTCTCTACTGAACTCCAATTACATTTCCTTTTGGGGATTAATTTTTGACTACTGCCAAAAAATGACTTAGTTATGTTTGTGTCTTGCTTAGTCCCCTTCCCTGACAGACTATAAGCTCTCTGAGGGCAGAGATTTTTCCTTATTCGTCAGCGTATTTACGTTCAATATCTAGCCCAGTGTCGGGCACATCTGATGGTCAAAAGAAAAACATGATGTAGTGGAAAGAACAATGGAATTAGAGTCAGAGGACCTTGGTTTAAATCACATGTCATGGAATTAGAACTGGAAGGGACTTTAAAGACTATCTAGTCTAACCTGATTTTACAGATCAGGAAACTGAGGCCCAGAGTTAGCCAAGATTGCATGAAAAAGTAGCAGCATCAGGATTTGAACCCAGGTGAAACTCAAGATGCAAAATTTAGTGATTCTGCTCACTCGCCATCCCCCTCATCCCCAACCACACCACACCCCACACCCCACACCCCACACCCCTTTCCCCACCCTAGCTGCCTGCTGCCTTGACTACAACTCACTTTCTAGATGATCATGACTTCACTTTCCTGCTCTGTGCTTTGCTTTCATCATCTCTAAAATGAAGTTGTGGTTGCTTTTTAAACTAGATTTCTCCTTAAGGTCCTGATCCTACAAATATCCCAGAAATATAGAATTAGACCTAAAAGAAACTCATTCATTTCACAGATGAGTGACTTGCCCCTCATGCTGAAAAGACCTTGGGATTGTAGATTTGCAGCTGGGGGGGATCACAAAGGTCATTGACTCCAACCTCCTCTCTTTATAGATGAGGAAACTGAGACCAGAAAAGTGAAGTGAGTTGCCTAGAGACCTATATTCTGAGAGCTTAACATATTGGCTCCTTCTTCCTCTTTGCATTGACTGGAATCCGCCTGCATTTTAAGGAGCAAACAAGCCTCTTCTTTTTAAAATGGTGTCAGAAGTCTTCTGAGGTTGCAGCCTTATGCCAATATACCAGCAAGAAAAAAGTCTTTGGGGAAGAGTTATTTATATCCCACAGGCATTACAAATTCAAAAGGTGAAAACAGGAGTTGGATGATCTCACCATGAGCGCATCCTTACAGCTATCTATTTTGGTGGTTGTGCAATTCCCCAATCTCTCTGGGGGACTTTGCCAGGTACCAAACCCTATGCTCATATGGGAATTTGATAATGACCCCTTAGGTTCAGATTAAATGGGGCTTGAATTGAGACTTGTATCCACTTGACATCTCCAGTTTCTAAAAGTGGCCTTTTATGTCATTGGTGGTGGTGCTGTTCTACATGAGTGCTGTTATTTTCCACAGAGGCATGTCGCCATGTAAGTATCCAAATGTTGACGAGTACAATACATACGATACATTTATTACTTATGGTTTTTCATTTTTGTTCTTAGAATTTGCCAGGGAAAAAAATGGACTTTTCCCCTGTATTTATTATACTGTGACATATTCATATCCCCCTACACAGAAATGTGGACCATTTTCCAAATTGAAATATACAATAATCACTACAGGAAATTGCTTTCCCTATTGGAAACTGATCTCCAGCATCTGAATGCTTCTACCAGCAAAGCTGATGACAATTAGGGCTTACTGTAATTTCGGTTTTATTTGATTCAAGGGGTTATAAATTAAAAGCCAATTATCCCTTGAGGTAGTTGGGGCTATAGAATGGAGGGCCTTCTTGAGCTGGTGTGTCAGGACCCAATGAGGCTGGGACTTTGATCAAGTAAGTGGGGCTTTCTGTCTTCCCAAGCAACACTTATTAAATCAGTGGGGTAAGGTGATATGCTCACTGTGAATTCTGAGAGATCATGGCTGACTTGGTTACAGGTCTTCAAATGAGCTTTTGAGCTCTTTCAAACATCTAGATTAAAATATATGGAAATCACAATAGGGAACAGAGGGCAGGCATCCTGCAAGGGGTTTGCCCCTGACCTAGACATGGAAGCACAAGATCATACTTTTTAGAACTGGAAGGGACCTCAGTTATCATCTGGTCCAAGCTGCCCATTTTGCAAATGAGTAAACTGAGACCCAGATAGGTTAAGCAACTTGCCTGAGAGCATCATATAGCAGAACAGAGATTTGAACCAAACTCCAACTGAAGCACCCTTTGCTTTTCATTTGAGATCTAGTTTGAATTAGTATTTGAAATAGTGGGCTAGAGAGCTACCACATCAGGGTCTTTGACTTTGTAGTAAAAGATTTTGCCAAGAGGCAGGGAAGGGGGATCCAGATAGAGTGACCCAATCCTGAAGAAAAAAAAATCCATTGTGTTTCAGAGGCAAGTGACAGGAGGAAGCGTTGAATACTGGAAATTATCCCATTTTTAATAGTTGAGTGACTTGCCCAGGATCACACATCTAGTGTCTTGAGGGCAAATTTGAACTCACAAGGATGTCTTCCTGACTCCAGTTTCTCTATGCACTATGGCGCCACCTAGCTGCCCAATAGTCAGGATTAGGTACGTCCAAAGAATCCTGGGTTTAGAGCTGGAAGGGACTTCAGAGGCCATCTAGACCAGTCTCCTCATCCTACCATTGAGGAAACTGAGGTGGAGAAAGGCAGAAAACAGTGAACTGAACTGCCCCAAGGTGACCTGGGATAGTAGGTGACACTGATGACATTTGAACCCAAGTCCCCTCTGTGATGCCAGTAACGCTTGTTGTATACATAGCACAGGACAGAAAATCTTGCTTTAAAAAGTCACTTTTCTTTTCCAGTCTTCCATGCACTTTAGTATCACTCGACCTGGAGTTAAGACAGAGTTAGGGTTTGAATCCTACCTTTGACTCTTACAAGCTGTGTGACCTAAGGCAAATTAACCTCTTTGAGCTTCATTTTCACCATCTCTGTTGTTGCTGCTCAGTCATGTTCAATCTTTGTGTCCATGTGGAGAAAGACTTCTTGGCAAAGATGCTGGAGTAGTTTGGCATTTCCTTCTCTTGTGTGTCTCCATTTTACATATGAGGAACTGAGGCCAATCAATGACTTGCCAGCATGTGTCAGAGCAGGACTCAAAACCGGGTCTGCTTGACTCCAAGGTCAGCCCTCTATCCACTAGACAACACTGTCTCTCCAGTCATTGCTAACACCCTATAAAATGGAGAGCACAGCCCTGCACAGACAACAAGAAAGACCTCCTATCTATACAGTCTTAAAGCTTCTGAAACACCATATTACAAGCTTGTAAAGAAGGAAATGGAAGAATTCACACATCCATTGCACAGATGAACAAGCCGAGGCTCAGAGACATAAAATGGTTTGCCCTTAGTCAGGAGGCCAGGATATGTCAGAGGTGACACCTCTTAACCCCAATCCAGTGTGCTCCTCCACAATGTGCACTGGTAAAGTCTCCTAATGTTAGACTCTCACCTTTCACAACAGAAGTCTTTATGGAAAGTTGAATAGAATATGATTTTTCTAAATAAAAATTGCATACTAAATGCATTATTGGGGAAGCTAGGTGGTGCATTGGCTAGAGGGCTGGGCCTGAAGTCAGGGAGACCAGAGCTCAAATGTGGCCTCAGACCTCCACTGTGTGACCCTGGGCAAGCCACTTAACCCTATTACCTCCGCTTCCTCAACTGTAAAATGAGCTGGAGAAGGAAACGGCAAATCACTCCAGTATCTTTGCCAAGAAGACCCCAAATGGGATCTCAAAGAGTCAGACATGACTGACAAATGACTGAACAGCAACAACAAATGCCTTGGGGAAATGTGGTATTAGAGGCAATCCTGGGGGCAAACCACTCCCCCTCCCATCATGATATTTTGATAGAGCAGTTACATTTATGAGGCAGTCTGGTGTGATGGCTAGAGGGCCAGCCTTGGAGTCATGAACTATGTTGCTAAGATAGTTTTTTTTTTCCAGTTGTATCCCATTCTCCATGACCCCATTTGAAGTTATCTTAGCAGAGACACTAAGGTGATTTGCCATTTCCTTCTCCAACTCATTTTACAAATGAGGAAACTGAGGCAAACAGAGTTAAGTGATTTGCCCAGGGTCACACAGCTAGTGTCTGAGGTCACATTTGAACTAGAGGAAATAAGGTTTTCTGGGTCCAAGCTTAGTGCTCTGTGCACTAAGGTGCCCCCACCTGCCCTTAGAGTCAAAAAAATTTGTGTTGGAATCCTAACTCAAGACATTTAGTAGCTGAATGTCCCAGCATAAATTATAATATCTCAGCACTCTCAAAACCTCCCCAAAAGTAGTTTCTAATTTTTTTTGTATCACATGCTTCTTTAGAATACAGATGATTACAAAGGAAACCAATTGAATTGGAATGATTATTGAATATTCAATAAATATTTTTTTGAAAAAAAATCACAAATCTCAGGTTAAGAATCCCTATTGCACAACCATAGTTTACAGACCAAATGCCAATCTGTGTCCATAGAAGGAGTTTCCATAATGGGAGTTCCCCCCATCAATGGTGTCATAGTTCATGGGATCATAAATTTGGAGTTAAGGAAGGATCTTTATTAAAGTCTCTCTAGCCCACCCACCCACCTTGTACAACTGAGAAAACTGAAGACCAAGGACTTAAGTGATTTTCCTCAAGTGTATCAGGTAGGATCCAAACCCAGAGCCTCTGATTCTAAGGGTGGCAGCTAGGTGGGGCAGTAGATAAGAGTACTGGGTCTGAAGACACATCTTTCTGAATTCATATCTGACTTTGGACACTTACTAGTTACGTGAGCCTGGGCAAATCACTTAACCCTGTTTGCCTCAGTTTCCTCATCTGTAACATGAAATGGAGAAGGAAATGGCAAACTTTTATAATATCTTTGCCAAGAAAACCCGAGAGGGGGTCACAAAGAGTTGGACAAGACTGAATCAGCTCAACAATAACAACCTCTAACTCCAGAACTGGTGTGTTTTCCACTGTAGCACACTGTCTCCTATTAGGAAAATAGGCTATGAACCTATTAGGAAAATGGGCTATGCCCATATTGCATTATTCAATAAGAGCTCGTCCTTTCCCCTAAACCTGACATGGAAGAGTAGTTACTTCTTTCATCCAGAATCCTATTGTTACACAGGGTTACAGATTTCAATCTGCAAGGAGCCTTAAAGGCTTTCTAATACGCACGCACACACGCACACACGCACACACGCTCATTTTGTGGATTAGGAAACTGAGGCCCAGAACAATGAAGAGACTTATCCAATAATGTCACACATGTAACAAGTAGCAGAGAAGGGATTTGAACTCAGATTCTCTGACTCCCCAGCCAGGGCTCTTTTACTGTACTAGACACTAACCCATTACTAAATTTGGAGTGGTCGGGTTTAGGGCTGCTGGAGGAATAATCCACAGCTTTAAAAGCCTTAGATTTCAAAAGGTGATAATTGCTATGGGGTCCATAACCACTCAGAAAGCATGAATCAACCCATTTTTCAAAACCTGCTGAGCTTCCCTTGAATGAAAAGTCTATAAGCCAAAAATAAAGCCCACCTCTGGAACAAAACACCATTCCACCGGAGAACCCAGAAGGCCAAACTATCCCCCAAGTCCGTACAAGGCTATAACTTCAAACTCCAGACCATTAAGGATCTCTAGAAATCAATCTGACCCTATTTGACCAATTCCTAGGGAAGGATTCAAGTTGTTCTCTTGGTTTTTCCCACCTTGTTTCATAATCCTCCTCCTTTTTATCTCCCCTGTCTCTAAGGAGCAGGACAAATTGTGTCTATAAAATATCACAACCGGATTCTCAATGGCCAAGAGTGGAGATGCAAAGTATATATTATAAATAGAAAAACAGCTGGCTTTGGAGCACACCGCAAAACCACTAGCACACTGGAGGGATTTGCATGACATCATAACCCTGGAGAGGGTATTACTGGCCAGCTGCTGTTATTTCAGAATATACACAAATTGGAGGGGGGCAAAAAAAAATCCCCAAAGAGGGTCAAGGTAGGCAAGGAGTAAGAAGAAGGGGGAAATAATGAGCTCTCAGGTGCCCTCTCTGGAAGTAGTAGGCAGTCTACTAATTAGAAGAAGGAAGGAAAGAAGGGGATTTTTTTTTCTTTCTTTCATTTTTCTTTGTGGCTGACTGTCCAGCCCAGCACCAGGATACCGGGCAAAGAGCATGAGACAGTGACCTAAAGTAGGCCGATTGCATCGGCTGCATTCCCCTTAATGTAGGTTCTAGGAAATGAGATCATTCCCCCTCACGTGGCTGCTGGGAGCTCACCGAGGTATTTGCTCCCGTGTGTTACAAGTGAGGGTTCACCGGGGGGCAGCAGCTGCTGGGGAGCCAGCTTCTTCACCCCCAATCTGGTCACATCATGGTTAAACTTGGAAGGCTGCCTGCCTGGAGAGAATCTTTTTCTCTGCGCTGAGACAAAGGCACTCCCCCCCCCCGCGTCTTCCC
>CM053597.1:171569834-171598826 GCA_028646575.1 Pseudocheirus occidentalis | reverse complement strand
TCAGAGGGTGTGAGTCCCGGGGGGGGGGGGGGGGAGGAACAGAAACTCCCAGCTGTTTTCTGCAGGTGCAGATATTATCCTTTGAACCCTGGGGGCTTGTTTCTGCAACTTTGTCAGGACTGGGACTGTGATCCATGGCATATGTGTCCTGAGTGGCACTCAGGGGGTGATGTTATAACTTTTGCATATTCTCTTGGTGGCTAAACTCCTGGCGTAGGCTTTGTGGGCACTTACCTTTGACTTCAGCCATTCAAAGTTAGAGGGAGATTGAGTTGGTTCTTTGGGAAATCAACCTTTGCGACTCTTGCTGACCTTGCATATTCCTATAGACGAGAGTAAATGTATACTGTATAAGGAAAGCGGAAATTACTCCGGCAGCTGCCTGTCCAACTTCTCCCTTCTGGGGAGGGCTTCTGGAGGCAAAAGTTTAGCTGTGGGGTTTCATGGCAAAGAGCTCTCACTCTCTCTCCTTTGGGCTCGCTGGTTGCAGGTCTCTGAGTAGGTAAACCTGGCTTACTGGGTATGCACTGACCTCTCTCTCGGCTCCTCTCCCCTGGCCCCGGTTCAAGTTTCCATTTCTGACACAATCAGAGCCTTGGAGACGGTTGTTTTTGCAATTTGCTACCACTTTTATGCCGGGGACACCACCACCGCCAGCTCAATTCATAAATGGTAGCTGTTGCTTAAAGGCAACCTTCATTCACTGTTCTTTCAATCATCCCACGGAAAGGGGGGGGGGGAGTCGGGAACGGGAGGGAGACTTCATTAGACAAATCAGGGACTTGGGTATTTTGGGGACCCGCTTGCTGGGGGGCAGTCAATCCTGACCCCTGGAGGGGACTCATCGATTTTGCCCCTGAGAGTAGCAGTGTTATAAAAGGCATGAAAAGCAACCAATTGTCTTTGTCTGGGTTCCTGTCCAACACACAGGCATGTGGCATGTGGCATGTGGCATGTGGCAGAGTCCACGTCATTACATCGTACCTACATGTTGGCGCAACTTTTGTCCTTTTGCAACCAACTTGCCAAATCCTTCTGTTCTGTGTGCCTGGCACTTTTCAGAGATGGAAAAAACCCAAAGGGGGTCACTGTTTTCCCCCTGTACCTAAACCGGATAAATGACTTGGCTCCAACCTTAAAATGCAATTGAGCCATCAGGGTCCTGCTCAGGGGCTTAGTTCTCTGCCCACCCCACAACCCCCATCTCACCTCCCACTACACATGATTCCAAGCATTTCCAAATAGTGAAGTCAGGAGGGAAGAGGTGAAAAAGGTAAACCAGGGCTCTGGGCATTTGACTGACCTGCCCCAATCCTGTGCTGCTGTAATCAGAATGGAATGGGAATTGGTCTCTTTACTGGGGAAGGAAGGGGGGGAGGAAGGACCCACTGGAATTCCAGCTGTGTAGTGAGCCCAATGTTTGAATGGACAAAAGGCCGTTTACCCAGTTCCCTGGTATACCTGCCCTGGGTGTCCAAATGTAACTAGATGCTTTCATAAACCCCACCCACAGAGCAGCACATGTTTCTTAAAGTCTTCAGCTTTCAATTCACATCAGCCACATAATACCCACCCTGACCTGCTGTAAAAGACCTGCAACCCAATTGTCACACCTCCGTGAGTATTTTCTTATGAATATTACCCTGCAATTTCCTTGGCCCCCTTTACTGGAGCCCAGACATCTTGAATCAATTGAGGGGCCATTTAATTAAAAATCAGATCAAAGAAGTTTTCTCTGTAGATTGGGTTCCTGAAGGACTTTGGAGGGAACAGTGTTTTAAGTTTAGATTTCTTTTTCTTTCTTCTCCCTGTCTTTTTTTCTGAATTGCTTTTTCTTTTCCTTTCTTATTTCTTTCATTTTTCTTTCTTCCTTTTGGTAAAATAAAGGAGCCACAGTAAATGATGAACATATGGGTCAACTTCTTTCAAACTTTTCACTCACAGGCAAGCTCTTTATTGTTTTCTTTTTTGGAACACTGTGTGGATAAATTTTCGGGTTCTCTCTGTGGGTGTACTGGACTGTTCCCTTGGCCTTCATTAAAGGAAAAACCACTAGAGTATCTATCTTGTCCTAGGACTAAAGTGCTGATGTTTATCTTACAATGTAACCCAGCTGAAAACTTTGAAAAGCCCAAGTTGTTCAGTACTGGAGATTAATGCTTATAACTTGCCCTAATGTTTTCTCTCTGAATGAGCTGCTAAAGACATAAAGTTCTGACATATGTATACATACATAGGTACATATATACATGTGTGTGGTATATATGTATATGATACATGTGTACACATATAGTATATTATGTTTTATATGTAAATGTATTCTATATATGTATATATAAAATATATACACATATCCTAGTGTTTAGTCCACTGAGGGTATGTGGTAGACAATTTTTCCAATGTATTTTTTTTAAGAAGTAAGTAATTAAAAGCCAGTTATGATTACAGGTGCTTGACCTACCAACTCAAGATCTGGGGAGAATAGATTTGCAAAAAATAAAAATAAATAAAAGAGAAGAGAAGATGAAAAAAAGAGTGAAGTGGGGAGAAGAAATGAGTTAGAAATGACAGATTCTAGAAATGGCCATACCTAGACAGTGGTATTTCTTTGAAGATTTTTCAGGGGTGCATGCTCTTTTTAAAAGAAAGTGTTGAAATCACATTGAGTTATGTTTGGGGTGCATTTGATGGGGTCTCTATTGGAAATGTGGAAGAAGAAAAAAAATTCCAAGCAAGAAAATGGATATTGGATGCTTGTTTCTTATAGCCTTGGTGGATTTGGATATGTGGGTGGTTTCCATTTCAAAGTGCCATTGAGAAAATGGAAGAATCGTTCATCCTTCTCTTCACCACCTCTTCCATTTCATGTTGGTTATTTATAATGCTTTGCTGTATATTTTACAAGCATTTGCTAAATATTTATGCTGTGTTAACGAGAGTCAAGGGTGTGGGTTCTTTGCCAAGTGCAGGAATAAAAAGTCTGGCCACAAATATGGAAATCTTAATTAAAGTGACCTAGCAAACTTTGCAACTGATGTAAAGCTATTAAGTTGAGAGTTCACAGAGTGCAAAGGCAGTGGTCAGGAAATAAATGATTGCATACAAGTCTTCCAAAGGGAAGGGGTTGGATGGGAACACCATTGTGATGAGGTTCAGATAAGCCTACTTCAGAAGTAGGCTTCCAGTTGCTTCCAGTTGCTACTCTATGTCCTACCTGCCTAGGACACGCAATCCATTTTACCTACTGTCTCGGCAGAGTTTCCCTCTGATTTCACTGTTGTTGGATAAGTCCAACAGGGAATTGATGCTTCTTAAATTTGAAGACTTTTTGGAAAGAACTAAACCTTTGAGACATGAGTTGTCACCATGGAAAACCAAACGATTATTTTCAAATTGATTTTATTCTTTTTGAGAATAGACCTTGGACTCAAGCTTCAGGAATCCATTTCCTGGCTGGGTTACTATTTTGTCTCTCTCTCTATGACTGGCCAAGTCCCATCATTAGGGGGTCCTTCTGTTTATTTAGCTATAAAATGGAGATGATAACATAAGGGCCTCTAAGAGGTGAAGGGAAAACTGTTGCAAGGGGAAGGGGGAGAGGGAAGCCACAGAAACAAAAAAGGCTTTGAAATGTTTGGCAACTTCCTCATATACAGTAGATATTCACTAAAAATTTGTCAATTTGATTTAGATTGAATGAAATGGACTTTAGAATTCAAAAGTAGAAATCATTTGGAGCGGCATAGCATGAATCCACTCTACCAGAGAGTAGAGATCTGATTTATAACTCAGGATACCTTGGATTCAAGTCCTTCCTCTGACATATGCTGATTGTGTGACCTTGAGTAAGTCATTCTGCGTGCCTCAGGCAACACCTTAATACTCAAAGGTGCCCAGCACATGCTCCTTATGAGGAGCCCCCCATGTCAATAAAATCAAAGGTTCACATCCAAAAGAAATCTACCCATAATGATCCAATGTAATATGGCTTCTGGTCCCTCTCTTCTCCCACTCCCAGGAATGCCAGTATTTTACAGATTTTAAAAAATCTGATTTTTTTTAAGCAGGAAAAAAATGTGGAGATTTGTAATATCATTGCAAGACTTTATTGATAGAATAGAGTCTTGAAATGGAATGGAGTGGAATTTGAAGGAATGTTCTAGTCAATCACACATTTTAGTTCTTAAAGAGTTGTCATATATAGCAAACACAGACAACCAATTTTCAAAGCCCTCTAATATAATTAAATGTAATTACGACCAAACAGGACACAATGTGATCTTAGGAACAGCTAAGAACTTCTCTGGTCCTTCTTTTTGTGACCTTGGCCAGTCATTTACCCTCTGTGGTCCTTAGTTTCTTCATCTATCATATGCAGGGATTGGACTAGATGACCTCTCACCTATCTTCCAGATCTAAAATGATCAATTATCATCACATAATCTTAGAGTTAGAAGCAGGAGTATTCTGGCCAATATTTAATGACTACATCTTCAGGGGGGAAAATGTACACAGGACACACGTTTAAGCATAACCTACACTTATTAAGATTTTCTCCATCCCTTTCTTAAGTATAGACAAATAACAAAACAATCAACCAAACCCAAATTTGTAGTGTTTCTGATCTCTGAAGTATAAATACTCACACTGAAAATTTAACAATCTGTTCTCACAAGCCAGTTTGAGCTGGCTCCAGCTCATGTAGGAACCTGAATCTCCTCTGGCACATCACTGACAAGTGGGTATTCTTTCTCCTTGAGGAGCTCCCATGAAATATACCCCTACTATTTTCCAAAGAAGCTCTTTCCCCAAGTTCAACCTGTGCAAAATTATCAATTAAAAGTGGCATTAGAATGCCAGTTTACAGAGGCCAAAAACATGAGTAAGGTATGATGGAAAGAATGTTGCCTCTGAAGCCAAAGGCTGTAAATCCAAATCCTCATATAGTAGGTGGTGCAGTGGATAGAGCACCAGCCCTGGAGTCAGGAGGACGTGAGTTCAAATCTGACCTCAGACACTTGACACTTACTAGCTGTGTGACCTTGAGCAAGTCACTTATCCTCAATTTCCTCGCCCACAAAAATAAATATCCTACTTGAGGTATTTACCAGACAAGTGCCCCAAGTTTTTGGGCATCCCTACCTAGGTCCAAGTCTCTTAACTATAGGAAGCCTCGATTTTTCCCCAACTGCAACAGATGACTTCTGAAGTCTTTTGTAGCTTCAGGTCTATTGTCTTATATTCCTACCGTGTCAAGCTAACTATCATACTTCTGTGACCACCCCTCATAGAATTCTGGAGTTTTGATTCCCTCATCCCAAATGGGGAAATATGACAGTTTTTATGCTTGTTTGGCAGGTGAAGATGCATACTGTGTCCTCCATCCATCTCTTCTACCTGGCCTTGTGTTTGCTCACCTTGACCAGTTCAGCCACAGCAGGGCCAGAGACACTCTGTGGAGCTGAGCTGGTGGATGCCCTTCAGTTTGTTTGCGGAGAAAGAGGTTTCTACTTCAGTAAGTTACCCTCTCCCTGGTCCCTAAATTTTAATTCCTGAAGTCTGAAGTGTTTGCTGCTGTGGATTTCCAAATGCAGAGAGTGTGCTTGAAAATGATTGAACTGTAGGGCTCACCACTGGCTGCTCTCCTAAGGCTCTGAGATTCCTTACCTTAAAGTAAGCATAATGTTTCAGAGGAGAGTTGGCAAAGGAAGCCATCTGGGGATGGAATTTTCCTTCTTAATATTCTGCCTTTTCACTGCTCCTGGTTCATCTTTCTCTCTACCTTTGAGGTAGCATGTTACAGCATGAAGAGTTCAATTTGAATTTGAGTTCAAATCCTGCCTCCTCTATGCCCTTTGGTTAATCAGTTACTGGTAGTTTCCTCATGTATAAAGTGAAGGGGTTGGCCCAGATAGCCTCTAGCGTCCCTTCTCACTCTAAATCTATGATCCTGTAAGTCATCAAATGTCCTTGAGAGAGACAAAGGGGCCCTTCTAGCTCTGAATCTATAATCTTATGAGTTATGAAATGAGAGGGTTAGACAAGACAGCCCTTAAGGTGTGTGCATGTCTGAATGTGCAAGGAAGCATATATACTTATTTTGAAAGTATGCATAACTGGGCTAAATAGATCTTACTGTGGTACATTCAAAATAATGCTGATTTTGGAGTCTGGTTCTAACCTGGAGACCTGACTTCTAACCGTGGCTCAGTCACTTATTACCTTCACCTGTGTGGCTGTGGAGACGTCACTTTCCCCCATTCTATCACTCAATTTCCTCATCTATAAAACGAGGGCATTTGTCTAGATGACCATTTCTAAGGTTTATTCCAGATCCAAATGGTTTACCTTTTTGGAGGAAAATGGGCAAAACCCCCTGAAAGAGATTTACTACCAGGTTACATAGATGATGAATGCCATGGCTAATTATGATGAGAGGAGAAGGGTCATGGCGACTAATGCACCATGGAGACAAAATAAATACAAACTGAAATCGAAATGTGTTCTCTGTGAGAGCCAGTTTGTGATTTTAATAAAGGCTTATCCTTGACTTGGGAGAGCACATGAGCTATAGATTCTTACTCTCTGGTTGCTATCTCCACATGAAAGGGAAGCTTTATGAAAAGAACCAGGGCATAGTAGGGCTACTTTTTTTAATGGGAGTTGGCTAAATGCATGACATTTTAATGCTTCAGAGATACTCAAGTCTTCCTTGACACAATATACATTCATATGAAATCCATGATGTTCAAACTGATTTAACCCTTTGGATTCAATTATTCCTTATCATAGAGTAGGGGAAGTTCCCAGAACTAGATACTTAGCCTAAATAGCTCTGTGGAATTTCAGACTTTGACTGACCATTGATTGGGTCTTGTGATCCAAACAATGAGAATCTGGCTCCCATGACATGTGAGTTATCCTAAAGGGTTTGCATCACCAAAAGGCAGAAGAGTTTTCTCTGTTCTCCTCTCAGTTCTAAAGAATACGTTCTCGGGGCGGCTAGGTGGTGCAGTGAATAGAGCACCAGCCCTGGAGTCAGGAGGACCTGAGTTCAAATCCAGCCTTAGACACTTGGCACACAAGCTAGCCGTGTGACCTTGGGCAAGTCACTTAACCCCAGTTGCCCTCCAAAAAGAAAAAATAAAAGGAGATAGTGGCCCAGACTTGGGGCAGCTAGGTGGCACAGTAAATAGAGCACCGTCCATGGAGTCAGGAGGACCTGAGTTCAAATCCAGCCTCAGACACTTAACACAAAAACTAGCCATGTGACCTTGGGCAAGTCACTTAACCCCAATTGCCCTCTAAAAATAAAGGAAAAAAAAAGAATAGGTTCTCATCTCTTCCCAGATCTCTCTCCAGGAAAGGAGAAACCGGATGATCTGATCTGTCTACTGATTTGTAAGAGAGCCTTCTTTAAGAGAAAGGGCAGAGAAAGGACAGTTCTATGTACTCTTTGGTGCCTTCTACTGTCTTATGGAATTAATGGTTATCTATTTCCAGCCAATGATTGAATCCAGTGGGGATCATTTATATTTTTGGAATAGATAATTTCTCTTTAATTCTTTGAATTTCATATTAATAAATCCAGAATATAAATGAATTTTAAAATTAAGATAAAGGGAATGACCTGACATAAACATGATTTTATAAAAATTTCTAATCCTTCTGTGATTTATTGTTTCTCATTCAGTTTTCTAAATTTCAGTGTCTCTCATCTAGCCCAAAATGTATTTTCTTTTTATTTCCATCATCTGCTCTTACTGTCTCCGTTAACTTAACTGCATGACTACCAGGTCTCCATTTTCTTTGGACCAGCCAAAAAACATATGACCAATGATAAAATATGCTGCCCTGTTAAGCAGACTAGAGGTATGGAATGAGGCATGCTTTGTCAGAAATGGCCAGTGTGCTCATTTGTCTTGTGTTCCTCTTTGTTAGAAAGGAGTATTCAAAGCTGGCAGGAGAGAGGGGAACACTGGGAAATATCACTGATTTTCAAAAGAAAAATACCTATGAAGCCTTTAAAAAATCCTAGAATAATAGATCTTGAAAGGACCTTGGAGGTCCTCTGGACCAACCCCCTCACTTTACAAATAAGGGGAACCAGAAATGTTAAGTCATATAGTTGGTAAGTAACAGAACTGGGATTCAAACTCAGGTCCAATGACTTCAAGTTCAACAGAAGATGCTTTGCACCTTGCTGCTTTGATAACTATGATCATTCCCAAAAAAATCATCCACTGGATGGTCAGTTTAACTGTAGAATACAATATGGCATTCTCCAAGATTCCTAAGCATAGGCCGTGGAAATAGAGCCTTTTGGTACTCATGACACATATATGTGTATGATTTTTTTTTAATGGATAGAAAGCAGAAATTAGGTCTTAAGCCAGTTTATGATTGTGTTACATGTGCTTTCTACCCCCTCCAGATAATTAAAATTCTTTAACAATGATGATGGAAACAAATGATGGATTTCTACAAGTTTCCTTGGGTTATGTTTGGAATACAAGGATCTACATGTTCCCTCCTTGGGGTTAGGGAGAGTGGATAAAGGTTGTAGCTGAAATCTAATTCAGTGTGTTCAAAGAATAAGAACTACACATGAAAAATCTTGACATATTGAATATGACTTCTTGGGAGGAAAGTATTCTATGAACACAAGGGATCCTCTATTCATATTATCCTTTTTGCTTGATTTATCTGTGAATGGTATGTCTCTGCTGGTTTATAAAGTGGATAGATTTCCTTTGGGTTACTGGTCTGACACAAGATCCATATGGGGGCCTTTCTGATCATCACACTCAGAACAGGAAAATATTCCTCTTACTCCAAGAAGAACAAACTGTTAAGGTCATCTCTCAGCCTCATTCCTTTCTATCAGATTCCTTCTCTAACCAAGTTCCATTAAACATAGCATAATTTTCTTTTTTTCTAGAATCCAAATTCAACTTAGAGTAGGCTCCCATTCAGATGTCCCCTGGTGAATTTCCTCCAAGATAAGCAAGTGAGACAGATGCTCTCATTACCAGAGGAATCCCAGTTTAAGAAAGATGTCAATATAAATTTGCAAGACTTTAGCTCTCCTTTTTCTCGCTGAGTTTCACTAGCAATATTTAAGGCTGCCAGAGGGTTTGGAAGTTAGTGGTGGTAGTGGTTATTGTTTTATGACTAAGATGTCAGCTGATTACAAATTAACTGGTTGCATTAGAGAAGGAGATGGATAGTGTGCCTTGCATCTCAGCCAGTTACTCTTATGGGTATTAACTGTCATCAATAAATTTTTATTGAGTTAACATTTTGCCCTTTTGAGATTTATAGCGAACAGAGATGTCTGCCTTCAGGGTTTGTATTTCTCAGAATGACTTTTGGTATAGAAAATGGGTCAGAGAATGACAGTCCTAGATTTCATCAAGAAAGCCTGAATTTTGAAGTATGTGAAAGGACTTGATAACAAAACACTATGAAAATAGAAGCCATTATTCTTATGAATCAGTTGTGTTCTCACTTACTTTTTTCCTTCAGGAACATAAAGAAATTTCTCAACCTCTTACACATGTTAGATCGTTAATCTATACAATTAATTAAGTATTTTCTTGAATCAAAGGATCGCAGACTTAAAACTGGAAGAGACCTTCAGAGGGCCTTTAGTCCAAACCCCTCATTTTAAATACCAGGAAACTAAAACCCAGAGAGACTAATTAACTTGTCCAAGCTCACACTGGTGGTAAGCAGGAGCCAGGATTTGAAGACAGACCCTTTGACTCCTGACCCATTACTCTTTCCACTATACCATGCTGCCTCTCAAGATTGCCCATGGGATCTTAGAGTTTGTTTCAGTGTCAAGAAAAAACTTCCTAACCAATAAAGTTACCCCAAGGGACACCTGGGGAGTAATGAGTTCCCCATCCCTAGAACCCTTCAAGCAAAGCCTGGTGATCCTGCATTGGGAATGAGGTTGAGGGGACAGGTCAACCCAAATTACCTTGAAGTTCCCATACTACTGAGAGATTCTATGATTTTTTTTCCACATGAGTCACATTTCCATGATTCCATAGTGAAAGTATTTTATGGGCCTTCCTTGCTCCATGGACATATTTTTAGTGAGAGTAGAAGACCTCATCCATAATTAACCTGAGTTTCACAGATATTTCATGAAATTGAATTCCAAATGAAGAAATAATGACCAACTCTTAGCTATATGTCATAGTAATAAATCTTAACTTCAAGACTCAATCTACTCTACATTCTGTGGGACTATTCGTGGAATAATAAGTACCAAAGCATTCTTTAGTCAAGGGGAAAATGAAACACAATCTGATTGGACTGTCAGGGTCCTTCAAGAAGGCTGGATTATCCTAACTATAATCATACAAAAATGGAGAAAAGCAGATGCTGGTTTAAGTGAAGATCCATCACGAGAGAGAGGAGGTAGATATACCAATCTCTAGAGGTGCCTTCTTGATCTAGGTTTTGTCAAGAGTTTATACAATCTAATTCAATTCAGGAAATAATTTCTGAGGAGCTGTTATGTCCTAGGCACTGTAAACTAATTGCTTTAGTGTATTGTGTTATTGTTTCATACAAAGTCTTTTACCTGACTCTATGATTATTTTAATAGTTATGTCTTGGGACCACCAAGCTTGATAAGTGGTTATTATGAGTAGAGTTGGTTCCCAAAACGTTAGCTACACTATAAATGATCCTCTAATTAGAGGGTACTAATGAGAGCTTACAACCTACCAAAACTTGGCCCCAAGAGCACCCTGAACATTTCCAAAATTGACTACCCTGTTATTAAATCAACAAGTGTGCTGGGCTACCCTCTATGCACAAAGATGGTGCTTTCTCCACAATTAAGATGCTGTGTTGGAGCTGCTCCATCCAGCCCCCTGGCTTCTTCCCCTTGTGGCCAGAGACATATGTTTGCAACCCAACCAGTCAAAATTTAAGGTGCCATCAATCACTACAGATGGATGCTTCTTTATGGGAGGCAAATCATCCTATGTGAGAGTGGACCCTCATAATCTTGATGTTATTAGTATCACAACTCAAAATTAAGGTCTCCCTTTCCTATTCGACTTCAAGGATTCCAAGATGCTTTTCTCACAATGGTCTGAGGGAGCTGTATGGTACAAAGGGAAGAGTCAAATAATCTAAGTTCAAATCATGCCTGGATAAATTGTTAAACTTCCCTCCTTAACCCACCTCTTTCCTTATCTGTAAAATGACAGCAATGGACAAGATTACATTTAATTTCCCTGCCAGCTTTAAATATACGGGTCTAAATGACTTCGATATTCTGAGTCTCAGTTTCCTCATCTGTAAAAAAAGATGGAGTTGGGTTAGAAGCCCTCTGAGGTCCCTTCCAGCTCCAGAACTCTGATTCTTCTGCTAGCCCCTTAAGTACATTCTTTTTTACTAAAATATTTGAGCATCACAATTTAACTCGACATCCCTCTGCACATGCATTAAAAAATCCCTTGGTACAAGTGCCTGATGATTCCTGTCCATGTATTATTATTGGTGTTATTACTTAGAATCACTATAGAATTATTCTATACAATGTAGTTAGCAAGACTTAACTCACCAATGTACTTTCAGCATAGCATGGAGGCCAGAATCCAAAAGACCTGGCTTCAGTTTCTACCTTAGGCATTAATGAGGTGTGTGACCCTGGATGAATCACCACCCTTTTCTGAGCCTCAATTTCCCTATCTCTCAAATGGAAATGATAGGAGCCTTACCTCACAAGACTGTTGTGAATGTCAAGTGCAATAATGTATGTAAAGCAGTCTGCAGATCTTAAGCACTTATATATGTCAGCTATTGTTACTTTTCCTATTATTAGCAACTCTAGTACGTTGTGAGAACTTTCTGTGACAAATTTATGGAAGGATAAAGACCAACAGGCACACATGGGCTAGACAGCCTAGGATGGGTTTGCCATCAAAATCATCGGAAAGAACTTTCAATGAAGTGAGATTATGATACTATTGGTGTAGCAGAATCTTACATACTGCATTATTTTATATGCAGGACAATCTTGTTGCACAGAGACCAATAATTAGTTATTAATAATATTACCCCTAATTGTTAGATGAGAAAACTAAAGCATGAAGACTCCTTGATTCACCATCCAGCACTCTAGCCATTACATTAAGCTGCCACTCATCAAGAGAATTCAAATCCATCCAATTCCATTCAACAAGTATTTGTTAAATATCAATAGTATCAATGAATATAAGCATCTACTATATCAGTAGAATCATTTCCTAAGTGTTTGTTGTATAAATCAATTAAAGAGCACCATTAAACCCCTACTACATGCTTTGTACCATGCTAGACTAGGGCTACAAATACAAAAAAAAAAAAAAGGAAAATGCTGGTCACAAGAAGCTTTCACACTCACAGAGGCAGGGATCGGGAGGCGGCATAGGGAGGAAGGGAACAACAGGTATACAGATAAATAAGTGCAAAACAAATAAAGAATAGAGATTGATATTCCAGCATGGCCAAGCTGATCCTGAAGCATCCCATGCAAAGAAGAATCAAGGAGGTCACTGGTATGTTTCAGAGACAGTAGCTTTCTCTTTCAAAGATTTTCCTGTAATTAACACCCCACAAAGGCTGACTATAGTTATATAACAGCAGCAGCAATATCAATAATATCAATTATGAGGAGCAACTCTAAGGCTAGAAATTACAGAGCAGCTACAGATCTGCATTGGGGGAGGCTGTTTTCTCCCTGGAAGTTCCCTATACCAGTGAAATCAGAGGTCTGGTCCTATCAAAATATTATGATTAATAATAACAAGAAAGAGAATAATGGCATTTTACAGCCTGCCAAATCCTTCATAAAGTTGAACTCTGATCCTTTCAGCATCATGGGAGAGGAGTATTAGCAACCACATTTTTTACAGATGAGGAAACTGAGGCTCAAGAGCATTAAGTGATATGCTTGTTGTATGTAGTTGGTAAAGGTCAGAGGCAGAATTCGAACTCTAGTCTTCCTGAGTTTATCTGTACTCCATCTGCTATACTAGTGGTTTTTGTTCCACAAACCTTTGCACATCAACAATAACAAAAAGTGTTATCAATCCCCAGAGTGATTTGATAATCTATTTGTGATTTATTCATTAAGGGGACAAGCATTTGTATATTGAGCCAAGTGCTTTACAAATATCTCATTTGATCCTAATAATCCTTTGACATAGGTGCTGCTATTACTCTCATTTTACAGTTGAGGAAACTGAGGCAAACAGAAGCTATGTGACTTTTCCAGGGTCACACAGCTAGAAAGTGTCTGTGGCTGTATTTGAACTCGGGTCTTTCTGACTCCAGGCCCGGCACTCTATCCACTGAAATGCCTGTCTCAGTGCCTGCATTAACTATAATAACTTTTGCCCACCAAAAGCTTCAAATCACTTCAAGAATAAGCTTACAATGTTTCAAGCATGCACGTAAATCTTGTCAGTGAGGACAAAATATATATGTATTTGTAACATATTTGGGCAATTATTGATGATTTAAGGTGCTATGAAACATATTATAGTGCAAATTCCTTGGACCATTGACTTCAACCCTTCCCCCCCTCCATGGGAAGCACTGTGCTATAGCACACAGAAAGTACTTTGAAAAGCCAGCTTTTAATGAATCATATCAATACAAGGCATTATTCAGTGAATAGAGCACCAGCCCTGGAGTCAGGAGGACCTGAGTTCAAGTCTGACCACAGACACGTGACATTTATTAGCTTTGTGACTCTGGGCAAGTCACTTAAACCCCAATTGCCCTACACACACAAAAATAAGGCATTATTCATATGAATACCACCTCTCTATTGGGGCTCTCCTAAGTTGTTCTATGTGCAGTGTAATGAGAGAAGACTGGAGACCTCAAGTAAATTCTTGATTCTGTCTCTTAGTAGCCATCTGACCCTGGAAAATTCCTTCATCTTCATTGGACCTCAGCTTCTTCATCTGTAAGAAAGGGAGTATAACAGTCATAAGACCTACCTCTGAAGGATACAGTGAAGACCTCAGTGGAATAATGGATGTAAACTGCTTTCTAAACTCTAACATGGTATAGAAATGTCAGTTTTTGCTAGTAATGAAAATGTTCATAATCTTCAAACTGTGGCATGAAAAGCTTTTTAAATATAGAGATCAAACAGAAGAAATTAAAACCACGTGGGGAAAGGGTGAGGTTCCCACTTTTCCTATCATTCAGTCTGCTACTAAAGTTGTCCTGGGAATGATTTCAATTAGGCTACAAAAGGTGTGCTGATATACCAATATTCAATTACAAAAAGTAACTATTTTATCCACTACAGAATATTAAATATAAAAGAATATTATTCATTTTAATACCAGTATATTGACTTGTCCCAGGACTGTCTCTATCTCAACTCCATAAAAAAATGGAGAACAAGATGATGATAAGAGATCTACACCAAAATCACAAATTCAAACAAAAATATTAGTGCGCATATATATATGTAGAACTTTAAGGTTTACCAAATATTTTATGTACATTATATTGTCTGAGTCTCAGAAAAATCCCATGAAGAAAATAATATTATCATCTCCATTTTACAGATGAGAAAATTGAGTGATACAGTGCCTGAGCAGGATTCAAACCCAAGTCTCCCTAATTCCAAGTCCAATGCTCAATCTTGGCAGTAGTGGACATTTTTAAGGCCAGTCTGGATGACTGCTCTCTGAGAGTCTGTTTGTAGAGGAGGTCCTGGTTGGACTAGATGACCTCTATGAATCCCTTCCAGCTCAGAGATTCTGGGGCTTCTGAAATTCCCAGCATTCCCAGCCTTGCATTGAATTTGCCTAGGATCTTGAGGACTTTTTTGGTGGTCTTTGGGGGAACAGATCTATATTGGAGCTGCAGCCTTGGGCAAGATATCATGGTAACATCTCTTCAAGAAACTCTCCAGGAAAATGCCAGCAGCCTGGGATATTCAAGGGAATGACTTTTCCAGTTTCTGGAAGTTCAAATCCCCAGGCCTTATTAGTTGTTAGGCTAAGGGGATGACAACATTGCATTCTGTTTGTCTTTATCTATAGGCTAGATCATGTTTAAAATACAGAAGGAAAAAAAAACCTGTTACTTGACATCTGATTCCTTAACTTCAGTTAGCTTTATGCCTATTTAATGCATTGTTTAGTCTCATATTGGCTAATGCCACTTAACAGCGAGAGCCGGCATTCATTCTTGGCATGGCCCTCCCCTCTTGCTTTTTCACTGAACCTTAAATACCAAGAAAAACCCTTGACTTACTTTACTCCTGGCATGTTGCTTTATGCAATTGGCCTGAACCTTTGCACTGGGCCCTCTGCATTTGTCCTGAGATAATTAATGGCTTTGCAATATTTGATCAGCAGCAGCCACAGTTGCAGGGAGGAATTATGCAACTGGCAGAGACCACACAGTCTTCTAATGAAAACCTCTTGCATTGAATGCTCAGGCAATCTGTTTCATGGCAGGAGAATCACATGGTGACCTCCAGAAGCAATGTCCAAAAGCCTGGAGTCTCACTTAACAGCCCATCCTGTGGAAGGCAGTATAGTCTTAAGTGGAAAGGCAACCTGATTTGACCTCAACAGATCCAGGTTCAAATTGCAGCTTATTTACTTCCTTTCAACTGTAACCCTAGATAAATTATCCCATTTGTCTAGGCCTCAGTTGTCCCATTTGTAAAAGTACAAGATTGGATTGCATCAAGAGTTCTTAAGCTGAAGAACTCCAAATGACCTTTAGATAGACTTCAAGAGGTCTATAAACTTGGATGGAGGAAAGTTATTTCTTTACTTATAACTTAAACTTATTTCTTTATTAGTGTCTAACTGAAATTTAACATTTCTTTCCATTATGAGCTTTAAAAAATTCTGAAAGATGGCTTACAGACTCCATGAAACCATCCTCTAATGGGGTCTGTGACAAACTCACAAAGATTGAGATTCCCTAGACTACATCATCTTTAAGGCCCTACCAGCTCGATGCTCCTTCAGTCACTTCTGCAGCTAAGTGGGACAGTAGATAGAGTGCTGGGCTTGGAGGCAGGAAGACCTGATTTTGAATCCTCTATCAGACACTAGTTGTGTATAAAGCCAGGCAAGTCCCTTAACTTCTCAGCCTTGGTTTACCATTAATAGACTGAGAATGAAAATAACACTAAACTTGTTCTGAGGCTCAAATGAGCTAATATATGTAAAACACTGTAAAAGTTTTTTAAAAAACATGTGAGCTGCTACTATGATTATTCTCACAATGTTAAAAGGGACTTTAGAAATAATTTAGTACAATTGAGTCATTTTACAGGTGAGGAAACTGAAGCCCAACGATGTTTGCTCAAGGTCACGTAATTATGAGCAGAGCTGAGACCAGAACTCTAGCAGTTTTCCTGATCTCCTAAGTTATTTGGTCTTACAATGCTTGTTTTGAATTTGGATGGAAAGTATAAAATGAAAAGAGGAGTCTGTGCTGTGAAAAGTTCTCATATGAACTAGGATGTGCTTTTCCTTATCATCAGTAATGATGACACAACAAAAGTGTTTGCAAAACCAGTGCACACAAATGTATATCATAGCATCAAGCTTCTGTTTCTCTGTCTCTCTGCTTTTTTCTCTGTCTCCATCTATCACTGTCTCTTTGTCTCTGTCTCTCAGTCTCTGTCTCTCTGTCTCTGTCTCTCCCTCCCCCTCTGTCTGTCTGTCTCTCTCTCTCAGTCTCTGTCTCTGTCTCTCTGTCTCTGTCTCTCCCTCCCCCCACTCTCTGTCTGTCTCTCTCTGTCTCTGTCTCTCTCTCCTCGCCCCCCCCCACTTGCTCTGGATAAAGACCATTCCAATGGGGTCTCTCTTTCCCAGCTTCCATTTAAAGTCACGGTTCAGAATGTTATTGTATATTCTGTCACTCCTACTCTTGGATTGCTCTCTCCAATGTCAATTCAGCTCAAGCTGCTTTGGAATGACTTTATAACACTGGGCTATTGGAAAATCTGAAGCAGAGTGATGAGTTATTGGGCCAGTCATTTTTGCTGGAGTTTCTGATGAACTCAAAAGTCAACACTGCTTCAGACCAAGAGGGATTTTTCACCCCATTTTCTGCAGAATCCTAGGGAAATGGTGTATGAATCTCTCCTGAAAACTCTGTTCCCTGAAGTCTTCATGAAATGCAGTGGATTCTTTGAGTTTGAAGACTTCTCCAGCTGGATGATATGTGCCTAAGAGCACAGAATTTAGATTTATAAAGAACCTCTGAGATGACCTAGTCTAAGCTTTGATTTTACCATGCAGAAAAAAAACTAAGGACCAAAGAGGTAAATTACTTATCCAAAGTCACACAGCTACTAAATAGCAGAGCCAGAATCCAAGGCTAGTTCCTCTGACTCTGAATCTAAAATTCTTTAAGCTACAGCAGGCTGTATTCATTATCTTCTGGATTCCAATGTCCCTTCTTTTAACTTTAAAAATATGTCCATCATGTAGCCAGTTCTCATAAGTACCAGGGCGATTCACCATATTCCCTGATGAAATCAACCTTTCATCATTGACATATGATTGAGAAAGTCTGCACAAAGCCAACTCACAAGCACTCAGGTCCTAATATGTGCAAAACTGGGGGAGGGAGTATATCTCTTGGGATTCCCAGACAATTTCTGGATAATCTGAAGATTTTTAACCTCCTCCCCCAGGAAATGCTCTCTCTCCCTTTCAAATGCATTGCTGAAATTTCACTGGATCTTATTTTCCCCACTCACCTTCCAGTGGAAAATGAATGGGTTGCGTTAGATCCAAAGACTCCTTCCAGCTCTGACATCACCTGATTGTGGGATATTAGGGAGTGTTGAGAGTCAGGCACCAATCACAAGCTGGACCATTATTGGTCCTGGAATGAACCCAAACTGATTCTGACAAATCAGAAGATTCGTGGGCATTTTAGTAATCCTTCCTTTAAAAATAAACACTGTTCAAACAGGTTATCTTAAATGATTTTGAGTGGTCTCCCAAGTCCTAATTATCAAACTTGAGTATTTTTTTAGGTTGACCATTAGATGAAATAATTTGGGGCAGTCTTCTGACTAGAAATCTGAACATCTCTATCCAGAATTATTTTAGTCATTCATTCATTCATTCATTCATTCATTCATTCATTCAACAATTGGTTATTTTAGTCAATCATTGTCATTTATTAAGAGTTAGTTTCATCACTTGATCAACAAGCCTTTAATAAACACCTACTACTTGTCAAGCTCAGTGTTGGCTGTTGGGGACACAAGGGAGGCAGAAACTCACCATTTTCAATATCTATTTCAGACAGTCCTTCTTTGTCTCCAAATCATTTCTTTGTAAGTAAAATCAAAGTGTTGTCAATATGGAATGGTATAGTGTGGGACATTGGAGTGGGAATCAGGAAGGCTTGGGTTCATATTCTACCTAAGACACGTAGTATCTGGTTCTTCCTCTCTAACTTAAGCCATGTGACTTTAGACATGTCATTCATCTTCTCTGAGGCCCCAGTTATAAAGATAAGGGATTTAGAAAGCGACTAAGTCCTGATTCAGCCACATGGCAGTTATGGGATCCTCAGCAATTTATCTACCCTTTCAGTGTTTCAGTCAGCTCTCTAAGGAGGTAAGTTGCAAATGAGTTGACATCTGCCTCAGTGGAGGATTGTGCTATCCAGGAGTTCCAGATACTGATAGAGGATTAGACCTAGACCACTCTCCCCACTGATAATACGAACAGGAATAATTGTGAATAGGAACAATTATCAGTAGTAGAAATAGAAGTTATAATAATAATGAAAATGTCAATTATTTTGTTAATGTTTACATCAATCACATCTACCTCCCCTCTTGAACACCTTGAACCAATGAAGAAAGAAGTGACTGAGATATTTCTAAGGAAATCTAAATGATCACTGATATTACTACAGTGCTTTAAAGTCTGTGAACTGCTTTATATGCATTATCTCATTTGACCTTCATACTAATCCTGTAAGGCAGGTAATGCAGATATTATGCCCATTTTACTGAGGAGCAAACTGAGTTAAATGACTTGCCTGTGTTCATAATACTAGTAAGAGTCAGAGGCAGGATTTGATCCTAATTCCTCCTGATTCCAAGTCCAGCATGACTCATTCATCCAACACTTTAGTTTCCAAAGTGTTTAGCTCACATCAGCCTGGGAGGTATGAGTCTTCCATTTTATAGATCAGAAAACTGAGGCTCAAAAAGGTTGAAATTCCTTGCCCACAGTCAAGCATGAATACTCATCTTCGACCCAAGTCTTCTACCTCTGTGTCAAACATATTTGCTCCAACTATATCAGTTCTTTCTCTCAGGAATCAAATGTTTACTCAGAAATCAGGGGTATAGGCCTATAGTCTTACTACTTCTTTCCTATTCCTACAAATTATTGGGTCACTTATGAGATAGTTCTATTAACAAGAGGCCTTTCTCATTTTCTGCAAAATTGATTATAAGAGTTATAAGGAATCAAGCACTTAACTAACCCAGAAAAATTTATTAAATTCCCACTGTGTTCTAGGCAACATCCCTTCCATGATCCCTCTCAGCTGGGTCAGTTATGTACGTGTGTTATTGTTGTTGTTTTCAAAAATTAATTCTTTTGGGAAGCTTTCCACAATTTGAAAATACCGTTGACTAGTCGCTTCATTCCAACTGGTCACCAACTTGAAACCACCAAAGATAAAGGCATCGTAATGTCTTGCCCCCGTGTCCCCTGCATTCCTGACGTACAAGTCAACAGGTCTTCCATGAAAAAGCTTAACTTTTCCTACGTCTTTTGAGTTTTATGTTTCTTTCCATTAAAGTTTCCAGCCACTCATAGACATATTTAGTTTGGCAATGAGCAGCAGTGACTCATGGAATGAAGAAATTTGAAAGCAAAGCTACTGAAAATGGATCTAATTTCTGTGTGTGTGCGTGTGTGCATGCGTGTGTGTGTATGTGTGTGTGTGTGTGTGTGTGTGTGTGTAATTTGGGAGCCAGTGATTGATAATTTGTCTAATTTTTCTGGGTTTCATCAACTGAAGCCCTGCCAAATATTTGTGCTATATGGATGCTTTGCTATTCCTGAAACATATAACGAACTTCAGCTGTGACTCTATCTAATACAGTCAAAATTTAAGACTAGGGTTGGCTCATTTTCTCATTGTTTTTGGCTGAGCCCCCTCGATCAATGGGTATCAAGTGCAAAAACAAGATCATATTGAAACCATTTTCTGCATGTTCCTTCCTATGGACCCAACCTTTTCACTTTTGAATTTTCCAAGCCCAAACAAATGGCCCCAATTAAAGGGATAACTCTGTCTTGGATGGAGAGGGTGCCCAACGTGGAACAGGCTTGCTAGGGAGGTAGTAGGTCGTGTACTGGAAGTTTTCAAGCAGAGATTGGATGACCACTGGTTGGAGATGTGATAGAGGGGAACTCCTAGAGGTTTGGGTGGGATTGTGTGACTTGAGGGAACCCTTCCAATGTTGATATATTCTGAATTTGCTAATTAATTGTATTCCCTTTATTATTCCTCTCTGAAGTTTTTTTGGCTAAGGTAGCCATCTTTCCCAAGGGATTCCAACATGTTATAATAATTCTTGTTTCCTCCTATTGAGCATATACTTAAATATAAAGATGAAATTTATTGGGGCAGCTAGGTGGTGCAGTGAATAGAGCACCAGCCCTGGAGTCAGGAGGACGTGAGTTCAAATTCGACTTCAGACACTTAACACTTAGTAGCCGTGTGACCTTGGGCAAGTCACTTAGCGCCAATTGCCCTGCCAAAAAAAAGATGAAATTTATGATGGGGTCATCCAATAGACCTCATTCAGCTTTCCCTTAATACAGCAAGGCCATAGGTACCACACACACACACAAATTTGAAAATTATAAAATATGTTAATACTCTAAATCAGGCAACAAGTATTTATCAAATGCTTATTTTCTGTCAGGCACTGTGCTAAGATCTGGGAATCCAAAGAAAGGCAAAAAAGTATAGTCCTTGCCCTCAAGGAGCTCATATTCTATTGAGATACTTAGAGGAACATTATATACAATTATGGAAATTTCCATTATCATAAAAGATAATATTAAGAGAAATCAGAGACTCCTGAAGCACATGGCCAATAGAGAAAAACCTAGGGCTGTCCTCTAAAGTCAGAGGCACATTATCTACTACTGGAAAATCATATGGTGGGGTATGGTGTGTGCCATCCTTAGCTCAGCTCAAAAAAAAAAGCATAGGAGTTCATCCCTTAGGAGGGACCAGGCTCAACTGGCTACAGAAATATTTTTCTGGCCAGTAAGTTTGCTTTGATTTATAATGGGAAAGTTTGGTTTTATAATCAAAGCAACAGACTCTTTATGCTCCAGGGAGTGCAGAAAGCAAACACCATGTGGGATGGCAGAAAAATGTAGTCATTTGAGGGATACTGGGGGCCAAAAGGTACCCATTGATTAGCTTGGTTTGGGTCTCTCCTCTCTGAACAAAGACCACACCAATCAGGTCTTTGTTCAGAACTATAATTATTAAATCTTGTACTCAGGACTGGAAACAAAGAATAGTCCTGGGTCAAGCATCTGAGGAAGGGAGGGAGACCATAAGAAGAAACCACAAACTTGGGGATATAAGGTTTTTTAGGGGGAGAGACCCTGTCCTACTGATGACAGAGACTCAGGGCCAGTGATGTCATATGACTTCTCTGAGTGTCAGTTTCTAGAAGGCTGACCACCCTCGATGACTTCAAAAGTATCATCTAGGTGTCTTTGACTTTATTGATGTCTGTATTCATACACAAGCTCATAGGCTGCTCAAGTGATGGAAGAAAATGGAGAGGATTCCACTTAGAGGTAGACCTTACCTTTGCTGTAGGAGTTTGAGAAGCTCAGCATCTCATAGCTGAGATAAGAATTCTTGCTAACTACCAAGATAGTTAGTAGAGACAATTGTCTTGTGCAGTGCTTTAAGAGCCCTGGACTTTGGAATAAAGAAGACTTGAGTTCAAACCCTGCCATTCTAAGCAAGTCTGCCTCAGTTTCCTCCTTTGTAAAATGGAACCATCATAACATCTACTCACAGGGTTGTTGTGAGGATCCAATCAGATAATATGTACAGCTTTTGCAAACCTTAAAGGTGCTGTATAAATGCTATTCATTATTCTTATTACTAGGGCTTGTTAGGTGCTAATCTCACTTAGTTACCAGTATTAGTATAGTATTAGGGCAGGATAAGAGCTCCAGTCACCCCACCCCAGTAACAGATAAGCTTTTGACCCAAGCTTTGAATAAGCAAATTCCATCCAACCACTAGCAATTCATGTGCTGACTCTACTGGGCAAAAGACTTCTTATTTCCCCTCTTTAGTCCTGATTTTCTTTGGAAGTAACATTGAACTGCTCCAAGGATAACCCCATCGCCTGACCTTCTGTGAACTGGAAACATTAATTGCTGTGGCTGCAATTTCCACCCCAGTGGTTGGGCCAGGAACTCAACTTCAGCTCTTAGGATCTTGCCAGCACTTTTTCCTTCCCCCTCCCCCTCCTCCACAAGCCCCCACTAGTGACAGCCAAAGAATAACACTTTTTAAAAAGAGAGACAATTATTTATCTTTGCAGTAAGTAGATGAATATGTTTCCTTCTTCTAAATCCAATAACTTCCCTGGTCACTTTTACCAGGGTTCTAATGTTGTTTCTTGTCATCGAAATCTGACAAAAATTATTTTGGGTTTGACTCGGGAGAAAGAAAAGAAGTGATTCAGAGAAGTTAAAAGAGGGTTTCAGTCAGTAGTTTGCACAAACTATAGTAAGTTAGAAGTTTGGGAAAATCTAAGCTGGAACAAAAATGACAGACTCTTAGCAAATCTCCCTGGCCCTCTGTGGTCATAGATACAACCCTAGACACTAGACTATAGATTCTGGGAATACAGTAATCACATGACAATGAATCAATCAACACATTTTTTGAGTACCTACTATGTACCAAGCAGCACTGCAGGGGACTCAAGATACAAAGACTCGAATAAGATAATTCCTGCCCTCAAGGAGCTTACATTCTAATGGGGGAAATAACATGACTTTAACTATTGAGTTATTGTTCTAGCTCTCCAGTGGTTAGAAAGTCTTCTGGGGACCATCTTCTCTTCCCTAAAGATATAGTCTATAGGAGGCTTGGGGAGAAAATAATTTTGTTCAAGAATTAAGAGAGTTGAATTCTAGGAAGGAAGGAAGGAAGGAAGGAAGGAATGAAGGAAGGAAGGGAATAAGCATTTACTAAGTACCCCAGGCACCATGCTAAGCCCTGGGGATACAAAGAAAGGCAGAAAGTAATATGTGCTCTTGAGCTTACAATTGTACAGAAACATATTAGAGTTACTGTTAACTGTAATAGGAAAGCTGTGGCCCTTTAGCCAGCCATCCTCAAGTCAGAGTCCTTTGTAAAATATCTCCTTACTCCCTTACATATTCTTTTCACATGCCAATAGGGGTATGGCTCATCCAGAGCCTTCTCCATTATGCAAAAAGAACCTAGAGCTTGGACATCTTGCATTCAGTCAGAAGTCTGAAGGACTGGGTTTGACCCCAGTCCTGACTTGTGGTGGCCACCTCCTATCTTGAGGCCTCACTTACCTCCTCAATGAAAGAAATGTTTTGGGCTAGGCCATCTCATAGATCCCTTTGAGCTTCAAAATTCCATTTTCCTACTTTTTCAATGTATGTCATAGTGAAAAGACAATGGGACCTAAGGGTCAGAAGACAGATTTGAGTCCTGCCTTTGACATATACATGCTGTTTGATTTTGGGCAAGTCACTTAACTTTTCTGAGCCTCTTCTTATTTATCATTAAAATAGGAATAATAACACAGTCTGGAGAAAGTACAGATAAATCTGGGTTAGGAAGATATCAACACTACAAAGAGGTTGGAAGTCATGAATGAAGAGCTCTGTAGCCAAATGGAATTCCTGGGGGAATTGAGGTACATGGAACGTGATCGTTTCAGTTGGAAGCTGTCTGGTATATCTAGGCCAAGCTCTGATGCATTAGGTCATGGGATCCTAGCTCTAAAACTGGAATGAACCTCAGAGACCATCTAATCCAACTCCTTCCTTTTACAGATGAGGAAAATGAGGCCCTGAGGGGTTAAGTGATTAATCGAATCATCGATCTAAAGCTATAAGGGACCCTAAAGGCTGTCTAGTCCAGTGTACTGTACTCAAAGTACAGTCCAAGTACCCCTTTGGGTTCCCAAGACCCCATCAGGAGTCCATGAGGTCAAAATTATTTTCATAATAACGTTCAACTGTCAAATATATGATAGATTAATATCCATAGATAAAACTCACATAGGCAAAAGCTCTTTGGCATCCTCAATAATTTTTAAGAGTATAAAGGAGTACGAAGAACAAAAAGTTCTAGAACCACTAATTGAATACAACCACCTCATTTTACAGATGAGGAAACCAAGGCTGAAGTCAGAATACAGGTCATAAGAGTCAAAGGAGAGATTTGGACCTTTCTCCCTAATGCTGAGACCAGCTCCCTCTCAACTAGAAAGCCATGTTGCCTTGACAATATCCTTCCTAAAATACTACAAGACCTGAACTGAGTTAGCCAGCCTAAATTCTGGCTAGAATAAAAGATCTGGGGAAAAAGCTGCCTTCAAGGAAAAAAAAATCTTCCAAATTCTGCCTCTTGCCCTGTCTCCATTATCATATTAGATTCCACCAGGATGGACCAACAGTAAGCATTGCTGGGTTTTTTTTTTATCTTTTAACATAAGAATGCTTGAAATTGTAGAGAGACAGGGGACCAGAGGCATCCAGAATTATTTTGGTGCCAGCCTCTCCCTCTGAAAATGTCAGGCATCTGAGCTTAAGGCATCAAGTCCTGATCTAGGAGGTTGGAATAAGCCTGAATGAAAGAATGCTAGAAATGAAGACACAGGCCAAGCCAGGAGGCATTCTAGAGTGGACAGCAGCAGGTGTCAGGACTTTCAGACTTCTCTTTTGCCTAGAGCTCAGGTGTCCCATTTGCAAGATGCAGCTCTGCCCAGAGCTGGGCCACAAATGCTGTTTTCTGGGTCACAGCAGCCTTCACCAGACTGACAGCACGTGGCTAAGGACAATCCAGTCCCAGGCATCCCCACATTCTGCCAAGTATTGATGAAGGGAAAAAGGCTAATTTGCTACTCCTCCTTGAGTACAAGGGAAATTTACTACCGAGAAACTTAAGAAACCAAACCATTGGTATGATTTCCAACCCCACTGGCTACTCTTTGGTTGTCAAATTAACACTTAGTGGAAGCCTAAAGTTGAATTAAAAAGAGGAGTTTAATTACTGACAAAATATTGTTAGAAAATCGTTTCCCCTTCAGAAGTAATGTCAGTTTTCCCTCGGACTTTCTCCCCAAAGAATAATGTTTGACATTTCTACACACATAACTTATTCTTAGTTGAGCCCTAATATAAGTGATAGCAAGTTTATCCCCATTTTACAGATGAGGAGACTGAGGCTCTGACTTTCCCCAGTCATATGGCTAGTAAGTGACAGAGGCAGAATTCAAATCTACGTCCTTCCCAATTCCATGTCCTGTGCTTTTCCCACAATTTTCCATCATTCAACCAATTAACAAGTATTTAGTAAGTACTTACAATGTGCCAAAGACTTTGCAAAACGTTTACATTCTACCAGGGCAACAGTATGGATATATACAGTTATATACATAATAGATGCAAGATAAATTCAAGATAAACTTGAGCCTCTCCTCTCCTTTTGAGATTAGAATTTGGTATTGCCTTAGAAACCTTCACCTAATGTCTCTGTGCTTTTTAGAATCACTAACAAAACTGGACCTAGCAATGTTGGCACCTTGAGCAAGCACCCCAAAAATCACATGTTAATTAACTTTGGAATTCAGAGATGGAAAATAATACAAGAATTCATTCAGACACATTCACTTCAGGGAGAAGATTTATTACTCTAGTAACTTCTAGCTGCTGAAAAGTTCATGTAATATATTTTTGCAACCTTTAAATTTCTATGCCCCCATTCTAGTTATATCTGTGGTTACCTATCACTTTGTGGATGATAGAATTCAGTCAATATCTAAAATTTGAGAGATAATGTGGAATATATAATGGATAATGAAGATCATGGGTTTTAGTGCTGAGAGAAACCTAAGAAGCCATCTAGTCTAGTCTCCTAATTTTACATATGTGGAAAGTGAGTACCAGGAAGGTTAAGTAACTAGAGAAGTTTGGAGTTGGAGTCAGAAAGATCTGGGTTCAAATCTAGCCTCTGACATATCTTATCTATGTGACAACAGGTAAAACATTTAACCTCTCAGTGTGCAAGGCAACTCTCCTCAACTGGAGAGTTGCTGATCTGCACCAGTGGATCTACATTCCACAAGGAATTCCACATACTGATGAAACCACAGATCTCGTTTTAAAACAAAGGGGAAAATGGGTCATGTAGAGCCTATTCAGAGGAAGATTGGCAAGATACTGGAAGGACTGAGGATCCTGCCATCTGAAGATCATTGGGCAGAATAGAGGACTGGGCAGGGCAGGGGGGTGATGGAAATATGCACACTGAAGTTGAAAGTTGAAAGTCAACTGCAATTTACACAGATTTCCCTAAAACTTTCCCATGAAAGAAAAAAAATCCATGATAATTAATTCAAAGTAGCCATGGAGTGCTCCAAGATCCCCTACATGTTTTATTTCAGGGTGGTCTAAAGGGCACCTTAGCTGTATAGAGTAAACACTACTTATTAATGAATGTTATGGGTAAACCATATAGACTAATAGAGTTTTCATAGTATCTAAAGTTTTCCTTCCTTTCTTCCTTTTCCTTCTTTCTTTTTTCTATCTTTTCTTTTTTCTTTCCTTCCTTTTCTTCCTTTTGCTTTTTTCTTTCCTTTTCTTTCCTCCTTTTTTCTGTCTTCCTACTCTTTTGCTCTTCCTTCTTTTCCATCCTTTATTTCCTTCTTTGCTTCCCTCTTTCTTTTTCTTCCTTTTTTCTTTTCTTCCTTCTTTTCCTTCCTTTCCTCCTTCCTTCTTTCCCTCCTACTAGGTCTTCCCATCTCACCTAAGGTAGAAGTGCATCTGTGATTCACATGCCTAATCCCACTGCTAATCAGCATGGAAAAATTGGCTTGCTCTGGTTTCCCACCAGGACCATTTCAGCCCTCCTTAGACACCCTGGTGGACTTCAGCTCCCTAAGCCTCCTTATTTTGGTGCCAAATTTAGTGTGAACACACAATCGGCATAAACCACCAAAGTTCAGAACTCTGGAGTTCATGTGATCTGCCAGCCTCCTCATTGGAATCAGAGGCATGTACCATCATGCTTGCTCTTCTTTCTTTCCAGAAAGCAGTGGTCAGGAAATGTCACTGCCGAGAGTTGCTAGCTTGTGACAATTTCAAGGCAGGGGCCCTTTTCCTTCCAAGTCTTCACTTGGGAGTTTTGGTCAAGGGAGGTCTCAGTCCTCTAGGTCAGGTGAAGTTGACTCCTTCCTTGTCCTCTGCTGGTGTCCATGACGCATTTTAAGCAGGGCCAGAAAGAAAGATGGCAGCAACCACCCATTTTAAAAGGCTTCCTTGGTTTATCCTGGGACAATGGGTGGTAAGCTGAGTATGGGGACCATGGCCAATAGCCTGCACCTGATAGGATGAGGGAAAAGGGAAGCAAGCAAGCTCATGTTTTGCTCCCTTCCTGGACGTTGAGTAGTTTCACGGCTAAAGATTCTGCAAAATCATAGACAGTTTCCATGTATCTGGTCTTTACCTCTATACAACAGAGCACAGGGCTAACCATGTCATTCTCCTGCTCAAGAAATTGTTATAGCTCCCTATTGCCTCTAAAATAAAATGCAAATACTTTTGTTTGGCATTTAAAGCCTTTGGCTTTAATCAGTCTTTCTATGCTCATTATACATTAGTTCCCCTCATAGCCAAATTTTACTAGTCACTATTTCCTGTATATGGAATTCTAGCCCCCCATCTCTGAGCCTTTACCCAAGCTGTGCCCCCTTCCTGGAATACTTTCCCTCCTTTCTCTGAATCATGAAACCCCTAATGGCTTTAAAGGCACAGGTCAAATTCTGCTTCCTACAAGGTCTCACACACAAAGTAAATAGAAGAACCTGATTTTGAACTCAGATGCTTTGATTCTAAATTATGTTCTTCCCATTGTACCATACTGCCTATAACCATAGACAATCAAATCATTGTCCAACTCAGTTTCCTCATCTGTAAAAAAAAGTTTGTCTTTTCTAACTCCCCTAGTTATTGATTTGTACTTCCAAAATCATTTGTATTTATCATATATCTTTTACTTATCTATGCACACATTGTTGCATGTCCCGTACCATCCCAGCAAAATATAAGCTCATTGAGAACAGACTTCCATTTTTTTATCTTTGTATCCCTAGCACTTTCATATGGCCTGCCTCTGACACTGGCTGACTGTGTGACCCTAAACAATTCATTCTCAGTACTCTATGTGATTCTGCAAGTTCAAAGAAGTTGTTGAACTACATTAGTAAAAGGAGTTTCTTCTTTCAGGAGTTCCCCAGACCAAGAATATCACAAAACCAATCCTTAACCTTCCCCTTATTCCTATCTTCAGCTTCCAATAAAATGTAATGTAACCAGCAGGTCCTAAAGAAAGATGTGTAGAATTAAAATAGAATCCATCAAAACCCCAAGTGGAGGCTTTGGAGGGGGAGGAATAAGGGCATGAAGGGCAGAGGGTCTCTGGGGCAGCCCTTTCTTCCCCCTAGGCCTTTTTAGTGCCCTTTCATGATTTCAATGTCAACTGTAATAAAGATCCCAAATGACTCCTTAGCCTATCAGGGGGAAAGTGATTTTCTGATCCCAAGTTCACTGGAGATTTCTGGAAAAATACAAACAGGGGTTTGGAAAGACCAGGGCCTTAACACATAAAGAAATA
>CM053597.1:171554518-171569734 GCA_028646575.1 Pseudocheirus occidentalis | reverse complement strand
GGGACCAACCCAGCGGCTTTAGGTTGTGAGTTGAAAAAGCAGCAGCATCCAGGACTATTCCCACTAAACCTGAGCCCTCCCTCTGCCAAAAAGTCAAAACAAATTTGGGTCTTGGGGAAAATGAGAATGTCAGGACCAGTATTTTGCTCTTTAATCAAAACCCAGGAATGACACTGTGGGTGGCCATGGCCCTTCCTCCCTCCCTCTGTTCTTTCCCCCACCCCCATGCCACCTCCTGTAGTTTCTCTAGCAGAGTGCTTCAGCAGAGAGAGTGGGAGAGGTGAGAAGGGAGGGCTGGTTCCATGCTCCATCTACCCAACACTTCTCTGCTGGAAACTGCAACTATGAGGAACTCTAGGTATGGGACACCTGGTAGCAAGGGACAAGACTGAAATACTGAGATCACTCCCTTAAGCCCTTAGAATGTTTTTTTTTTTAAATCAAATCACAAAGCCTTTTTTTCCCTTTTTCTTTCTTTCTTTCTTTCTTTCTTTCTTTCTTTCTTTCTTTCTTCCTTCCTTCTTTCCTTCCTTTCTTTCTTTCTTTCTTTCTTTCTTTTTTCTTTTTCTTTCTTTCTATCGGTTTGCTCTGGATCCTACCCAACAGCCTGAAGATTAAAGACTATACATCCCATTCTAATCTTCTGACTCATTCGATCCCCATTGGGTTGCTTGTCTGGTCCAATCTGAAATATGAAACAGGATCTGAAAAGTGTCTCTTAAAAATGAGCCTTCTTCCACTTTTGTTCCTAAACAGCCCATCCCAAAAGTTCTCTTGGGACTTGGTAAAGGGCAGCTGAGGTCTGGCTTCACCAAGGGCAGAGTGGGATGATGAAAAGATCTCTGGATTTAGAGTAAGAGGGCTTGGGGATAGAGTAAAGTTCCACTGATTACTGTTTGTGTGGCCTTGAGTAAGTCACTTTCCTCTCTGGGTCTTAGTTTCCTCATCTGTAAAATAGGGGGAAGGGGGTGGACCAACTGGAATAGGTAGTCGGGGTGTCAGGCCTGGAGTCAGGAAAACTCATTTTCCTAAGTTCAAATCCAGACTTAGACATCACTAACTGTGTGACCCTGGGCAAATCACTTTGCCCTGTTTGCCTCTGTTTCCCCATCTGTAAAATAAGCTGCAGAAGGAAATGGCAAAACAATCTAGTACCTTTGCCAAGAAAACCACAAATGGGGTCACAGAGAGTAGGACATAACTGAAACAACTAAACAACCAGATGATACTGATTCTTCAGCCCTAAATAAGGCTCAGGAGAAAAGTTCTTATCTTGGTCTTGTCACTAATTAGCAGTGATGAAACTTCAAAATTCTCATAGTGTCAGAGGCTTAGGCTTCCAATGCAATCTAATCCAACCTCAATTCACAGATGAGGAAACTGAGGCCAAGAGAAGGGGAAATTCCTTAGAGTCTTAGACACATGGTAAATGGAAGAGCCTGAATTCAAACTCAGATGCTTTGATTCTAAATCAAGTTCCTTCCATTGTACCATGCTGCTTCTTACCATAGGCATGCCACTCAACCATCCTTAGACTCAGTTTCCTCATCTGTAAAAAAGCAAATTGTAAGGCTTCTTCTAACTCTGGATCTTATAGCCCTAAAGGACTTTAGTCTCTACTCAGTAACCTACTGGAAAGTCCCCCACAGTCATCTGGATAATGGTTGGGTTTTATCTTGTCCTTCCTTGCTAGTGATCAGCCTTCAATCAAAACCAAAGAATGACCTAGGGCATTCCTAGATCTCCTGCCATAGTATACATTCTTAAGATAGGGAGAAGAAAGAGAAGATGATTGTTCTTTATCTGAATCCAGTGCCCTCCCTAACTTTCCCCTTATCATTTGGTGGTCACCTTAGCAAATGCCAAGAGTCAGAAATGATCTTGTTCGTGGACTCAGATGTCATTTTCACCACAGTTTCTGGCATAAAATGCATGCTTGTTGATTTCTTGACTTCTTCATTCAGTAAGGACCCAGATGCTCTGACAAGCTCAGCTAGAGCCAGAAATTCTGGATTTGCAGTGTGTGTATTTGTATCATGTGCCTTTTCTCTCACCAATATGAGGTTAAATCTTCTAGGGTCAGCTCTCTGAAGCTGAGTGGGCTTCTTTGAGGCAGAGTGCCTTCAATTCCCATGGAAGCCACTAGGGGGTATCCTTTTGGGTAGCATCCTTTCAGTAACTGAACTATCAATGTCTTGGGCTCCATGATGGGTATTTTTGTTAGAGTTTTAATAAGGTCATAAAAGAGAAGGGGAAGGGGGCTTCATGCAAATGATTGGATTTCTTGGGTTTGTATGTGTCTTGCCTGTCTCCTTCCCAAAGCTGTCAGAAGGTGTTCTAAATCACCCTTGGACTGATTTAGGATGGAGTAAAACTTTCCTTAGAATCCATAAGGGAGCCAAAGCAAGTCCCATGCCAAGGACCAGAATCAATCTTTGATTCTCTATACTAGCAATTGCTTCTCATCACTGAGCTAAGTGATTTCATACATGCCAGTCACTCAGGTTGAAAACAACAGTTTCTGGGGAAACATCTATACAGTAGAGACACAATAGATTATGAGTCAGGCTCTTCATTTCAGAAACCTGGCCCAGCTGCTGACCTAGCAGAGAATATTGAGCAAGACAATGCACTTTTCTGCGGTCATCTGTCAAATGTATCTGTTAGAGTAGTTTCACAAAGATGGCATCAGAATGGGGTGAGATAACATGATGTGAAGTGGTTTTAGTCACTTGAAAGAAAGGAATGGTGTTTGTTTATCCATAGTGCTTTTTTAAATTATTTTTTTCTTTTTGTTACAGTAAGACCTCACTAATTGAGGGAGTTCCATTTTGAGTTAGACAAATGTCTGGAGAAGAGATTTTTTCAAAAAGGAAATGTCATTGCATAATTTTCACATGATGCAGTAATAATTACTGATATTTCTGTAACCCTTTAAAATGATGCTAACAGAAGGCACTATGGTACAAGGGAGGAGATGGTTCTAGAGTGAAAGTTCATTCTCCAATCTGGGCTTCAGTTTCCTCATCTGCCAAAATTGAGGAGGTTGCACTACATGGTCTCCAAGGATGCTTCCAGATCTAGATCTATGATCCTATGATCTCTTTTGAGACTTCCAGGCCCCTGGCTAGGTAGGTGCTATAGGTATTATTATGCCCATTTTAAAGATGACGAAACTGAGATCCATAATGGTTAAGTGACTTGCTTGTGTGTTAGAGATAGAATTGGAAGTCAGGTCTTCCTGACTCCAAGTCCAACCAGGATCATAAATCTGGAGTTACAAGTAATCTTAGGGGTCTTCTAGTCCACCCCTTTCATTTTTCCCTTAAGGAAACCAGAGGCCCAGAGAGGAGGACCTGTAACTTGCCCAAAGTCACAGAGGAAAGTGGCAGAGCTTAATGACTGGATTAATAAGTGTTGCCTTGTAAAAGATACCTTGTAGCTCTAACATGACAGTTTCTGTTGAAGCAAGTCCTTAGGAGGACTAGCTTAAAAATACATGAATGATTTGAAATGAATACATTAGTTGTCTGGATACAAATGGGAATTCCTAAAGACTTTTCTCTGAGGTAGTTTAAATATTTCCCCTGTAGATATTTTTTTAAACTATTGCTTTTTTTAAATTGTAAACTCTTTGTGGGTGGAGACCCCATCCCCAAACTGAATCATAAGCTTCTTGGAGTCAAGGGCTGAATATTTTCTTTGTATTCCCCATTGTGGCTAATACTTTTTTTTACATTGATCAACATTGACCTGGATGCAACACCTGTCAGCATCTCTAGGCAACTGTCCTTGGTAGATCTGGGTTCAAGGACTACCTCTAAGACATAATAGTTGTGTGAACGTGGGGAAATAAATCCCTTTTCCTCCCATCACTATGACAACTCTCCATGATCCTGTGTTACAGAGTAGATGGTGATCTGTATTGGTAAAAAGAGTTTTCTCCCTGGGAGTCCTCTGTACCAATACAATCAGGTATAGACTTCCCCATCCACTCCAAGGTAGTATACTAGAGGAAGTTCTCAGTTTACCGGATGAGAGGGATACAAGTGTATATGTGATCACTTGTTGTACTTGGTATCAGTACCTAATCAGCTCTTCATAAATGCTTGATTGACTGGTTAATTAGTAGAAAAAGGAATGAGCTTCTTCCCTTGGGCCCAGAGCTTACTAATATCTTTTCAGTTCTGAACATAGGTTCACAGGAACATGTATGGAGCTAATTTACAAGAACAAATTACTAGAATTACTGTGGGTATGATTTTAAACACCTACTGATGTCTCACTAATGGGGGACTAAGGGATGGAGATCACTTTTAAACAAAACTAAATTCCTATCCTTTCTTCTTTCCAACCTCACATCCTGTTCTTCCTTCCTTCCCTTCCTCCTCTCTCCTCTTCCCTCCCTCCCTCTCTCCCATTTCTGTCCCCCTTCCTTCTTTTCTTCCTCATCCCCATTCCCTTCTTCCCTTCCTTTTCTCCCTTTACTCCTCCTTTCTCCTTCCTTCCCACATCCCTTTCATTTTTCTCTCTCTTTCCTCTCTCCCTCACTCCTCCCTCTTCCTTCTCTCTCTTCCTTTGCTCCCTTTGTCACCTCTCTCCCTCCCTCCATCCTCTCATCTCTTATGCTTCTAAATCTTCCTTTTCCTCTCCCTTTCTTTCTTCCACTCTACTTTCTCTCCCCCCACTAGAGCCTCATTTTATGACTCATGCCTTAGACTATTAAAATGGAAACAGCTTTCATCATTTCCTCAGTATTATCCCTTCAAATGATTGCTTAAGGAGGATCAGCCTGGAGAAACAGGGCCAAGTTTGCAATTGGGAAAGGTGGCTATGTATCCTTTGAGAGGAGGAAAGGAAGGCTCCAAGGAAAGAAGGGAATTCCTATCAATAGCACCTTCTGGAGTTCATGCTTGAAAATCCTGCTTTGTTGGGGGTTTTGATACTGCAGAGAGGTTTAAATTAAGAAGCCGTCTTCAGAGAATCATAGAATTGGGGGTGAGGGGAGGCTATAGGGATGATCTGCTCCAACCTTCTCATTCTGAAAAGGAGGCAAATGAAAGCCAAAAGGGAGAAGTGATTTGCTTGCAGTCACAAATAAGAATCTTAATTACCAGTATGACCATGGGCAAGTCATTGTGTCTCTCTCAGTTTCCTCCTCAATGGACTAGCTCATCTCTAAAATCCTCTTTCAGCTGCAAATTTATTATTCTATGGATTGTCTGGGCCTCAGTTCCCTCACCTGTAAAATAGTAGCTAGCATTTATATAGCCCTTGAAGGTTGGCAAAATGCTTTACAGATGTTTCTCATCTGATCTTCACAACACCCTGGGAGGTAGGTGCTGTTATCATATTCATTTCATAGATAAGGAAACTAAGATTAGTTAAGTGACTTACTCATGGTCACATAGCTAGTAAGTGTCTGAGGCGAGATTTGAACCTGGCTCTTCTGTGTCCCCAAGTCTAATGCTGCTCCCCATGACCCAAGGCCACATCACCTCTCACTTAGATCATTGCAATAACTTCCTAATCCGTCTCCTTAGTTCCAGTCTCTGTTCTATCCTCCTTATAGCTGATCTGGCAATCAGAGACAGTATGGGATACTCAAAAGAACAATGGAGTCAGATGACCTGGGTTCAAATTCCACTTCTAATATTTACTACTTATATGACCTTGAACCTAAACCCTCCAATTTCCTCATCTGTAAAATGGAGTTGCACTACATGACTTCTGAGGTCCCTCCAGATCTAGGATCCTGTAACTTTTAGGGACTTCAGTTTTCTCATCTGTAAAATAAGGGGGGAGGGTGGACAAGATGACTTCTGAAGTCCTTAAAGCTTGAAACCTATGAACTGAGCCTTCTTTTCTCAGCAGCCTTAGACCAGATTCTTAGGCTCAAGGGCCAGGGTTGGCCAAAAAGGTGAAAGAGTCCCCCCAGGCCTGTATTTCTAACCCTCAATTTCCAGTGAAAGACTGACAAACAACTGATTTAATTAAAATTGTTTTCTTCACATTGAAGTCAGATTTTCACAGGTTTTCACAGGTGTTCCTAACCCAGCACATTTTTTTTCAGGCTGAAGTGCTTAGCAAGGTGGGGGCTGCTTTCCAAAAGAGATCTCTTCCTTAATTACTTTTCCACTTAGATGATCTTCAAGACCAAATTGCTCTGACAAGTCCCAAGGCCCCAACCCCTTTATATTAGCCCTGCTCAGGCTGTCTCCTTCCAAGTGGGAGTTCCCTAGACAGTTCTTTTTGAAGGCTCATTCTAGGCATCATCCTCTCCTCTTAATCATGACTATATCCCTCTAGGATTTACAAAGTGCTTTGAAAATATTAGAGAGGAGGGATGGCTAGGTGATACAGTGAATAGAGCACCGGCCCTGGAGTCAAGAGGCCCTGAGTTCAAATCTGGCCTCAGACACTTGACACCTAACTAGCCATGTGACCTTGGGCAAGTCACTTAACCCCAATTGCCTTGTTCTCCCCCTCCAAAAAAAAATTAAAATTAAAAAAGTAACAGAGAAGGGTCAGTGAGGGAATGATAGCTGTCCTCAAGTATTCCGAGGGCTGGCACATGAAGGAGAAATTTGATAGATTCCATTCAGTCTCAGAGGTGAGGCCAGAAGTATTGAAGGGAGACTGGATGAGCTCTTGCTGGGTTTATTATAATTGGAATTCTTATCATGCTAGGACTGGGCAAGATAGCGGCTCAGCTTCCTTCTCTTAAATTCTTTGAGCCTGTTACTCCAAATAGTGGGATTTCATGAGTATCACATGAGTATTTGGAAGAGGCCAAGCCCCTACCTCTGACAACCTCTCCAAGTTTTAGAGGCTCTTTGGAATCAGCAACCAAACAGAATGACTAGAAGGATAGGGCATCCAGGCCTGGCTACCAGCATGCAGATGTAATGGAAGGCAGTGAAAACAGGAAGGACTGGCTCAGGGTTAAGTCCAAGAGGCTTTTTTCAGAAGAAGGAAGGAAGGAAGGAAGGAAGGAAAGAAGGAAGGAAGGAAGGAAGGAGGCTCATTGGATCCAGCTCTGTTTTCTGTGGTACAGAAAACAGCTACCATCCTCTTCAAATTGAAGGGGTAACAAAGGCCTTCAAGAGCAAGGAGGCAGAGGCACATGGTGGCTGCAGTTTAGTGGCATAGCATATAGATAGAGCACTGGAGTCAGGAGGATCTGAGTTCAATCTGGCCTTAGAGGTTTGCTAGCTGTGTGATGCTGGGCAAGTCATTTAATCCCAACTGCCTAGGAACACACACACACACAGCAAAGGGGACTTTGAAGCTTCCCAGAGATCAAATTCCTTCTAACTTAATGTCATGACTGGCAATACATCACAAACAGCGGAGTCAGGAAGTGCTGGGTTCAAATACTGCCCCTAATCCATACTAGCTAAGTGACTCTGGGCAGCTCACTTAATTTCTCAGTGTCTCGGGCAATTCTAATACTATAAAATTATAGGGTTGTGCATTTGAATTGGGGGAAGAAGTTTCCACACTAGAAGTTCCCAACACCCGATGAAATAACCTGCCTTCCCCTCTTATCCCCCCCAAAGCAAGTTTAATGCCACTTAAGTGACTTGGAGCTCTATTTCTCTCCAAGGAGAACTGGAGTTGGTCTTTTCCCATTCCTGCCAGGAACAAGCCCAGCAAAGAACTTCACAAAGTCGGCCCAAAGGGAAATGCAGCTGGTTGCTCTAGATTAGAAGATGCTAAAAACTGCCAACTCAGCTACTTGTGTGGGACTCCCTTGCTCTGCTAATGGAACACTTTCTGTGATAGCTGTGGAAATGCAAATCGCCTTTTGCTCTAAGCTCAGATGGAGCAGGGAAAATTTAGAGGAAAGTGAAGAAAGCATTGAACTTGGAGAAAGGAGGGTTAGTTAGAACCAGGGTTTCTGTAGGGCTTTATAGTGTCCAAAAGCCCTTTTCTTATGTGCATAGCTCATGTGAGCTCCCCACCCTAGGGGAAGGAAGGACAAAAATGTTCTACTGATGGAGAGACTCAGAGCTGAAGCAACTGGTCCAGGGTCACACACTTAATCAAAGTTGGTGGGTAGATTCGAATTCAGGGTCCAGCATTCTATTCATGATGCCATCCTCAGCCATTGTTCTGGTTTTTCCTTTGTATTGTCTAGTGTTCAGTACAGTGTCTGACACCTAAGAGCTATCTAATAAGTGCTGATTGATTGATTGATCCTTGCCCCTGTGCTTATCAGAAAATTCTTCCTCCTCACCTTGGCCTTGGAAAATACCTAGTTTCCATCAAGATTCAGCTTTAAAACCCCTTTCTCCATGAAGTCTTTTCTGAGCATGCCCTCAGCCAATTCCATTACATGGAGACCAGGGTTCAAGTTCTGACTCTGACATGTACAGACTGTGTAATGGGAGGCAATCTGTCAGTGCCATGAGCAGCTCTCTAAGCCTAGAAATGACAGAAAAGGTGTTCATCTACATTAGCAGAGGGAGTTTTTTCACCTGGTACTTCCCTACACCAATAAAATCACAGATCCAGTCTCAATCCCTCTGCACACACCCGCATGTGCACGCGTGCGTGCACACATACACACACACACACACACGCACACACACACACCACATAAGAGTATGTACCCCTTGATCAACTGTAAGCTCTTTGAGGGCAAGAACTGTTTCGTTTTTATCTTAAGATGCCTCATCCTCTTTTTCCTCACACTTGAAGACCTAAGTTTGAATTTGACCCTAGCTACTTACTAGCTGTGTGAGCCTGAGTAAGTCACTTAAACTCTCTTTGAGAATTTCCTAAACTCACCTTAGTTTCCTCATCTATAAAATGGAGATAACAGTAAATAATACCACTTATCCCAGAACTGTTGTGAGGATAAAAATTAAATAACCATTGTGGAAACACTTTTCAAAACTTAAAGCATTATATAAATGGGGACCATTGTTATCATTAACTTTGAAGGAAAGTAGGCAGGTGAGACAGGTGAGGAGAGAGTATGTCTTTATTTGGACATATCTCTCCTGAGATAGTGGAAGCCTCTTGAAGTCAAGGACTGTTCCATTTTGTCTTTGCACAGTCCCTGGTCCTCAGCTGATCCTGAATATTTACTATTGAATCACCTATTTTTGACTGTTACTGAAACTAATTGAGCTTTTGTAGCACATTCCTGATGTTTCTCAGGATGTTAGTCCATAATGGACCCCCAGGAACAAACAATGAGGTGTCTGCTGACTTCAAGGCCATTGGAACCATGGTTTTCAAACTTTGTGGTCTTAGGATCCCTTGATAATCTTAAAAATTACTAAAGAGTTTCCATTTATGTGGATTAAATCTGTTGATGTTTAGATATTAGAAATTAGAAATTAAAACTGATGATTTAAAAAGTATTTCCAATCAATTACTGATATTCAAATATAAACATATTATATATATAAACTATCTTTCATGACAAAAAGTATTAACAAGAAGAGTAGCATTGTTTTACATATTTTTAAATTTTTCTTTAATGTCTAGCTTAATAGAAGACAGCTGGATTCTCATACATGCTTCTACATTCAATGAATTTTGGTTGAAATTTATGGAGAAAACCCAGCATCACACAGACGTGTAGTTGAAAAAGGGAGGGGTGTTTTAATAGGAAAATAACATCTTAACATTATTATGAAGATAGTTCTGACCTAAAGGACCCCCTGAAAGGGTCTTATGGTCCCCCAGGATTTCATGGACCACACTTTGAGAACTGCTGTATTAAACTGTACCAACTCTTAAGGATGAGGGGAAGGGAAGAGAAGGGATGAAGGGAAGGGAAGCATTTTAAGTTTGGAAAAGCATTGCTAACTCTAGCCCAGACAGAATTACAGAGCTAGAAGAAGTATCCACGACCATCCAGTTCAACCTTCTCATTTTGTGGATGAGAGGAGAGGTCACCTTCTTTGGGTAGGCTGAATCAAGGCTAGAATTTGTGTCTTCTCTCAATACCTTGGTTCACCACCTTGTTGTGTCCCAGAAGGAAACTCCACTTGTGAAAAGTAGACTGTGTGACCCTAGGCAGTCTCTCAGTGCCATAAACACACTTACAAGGACAATTATAGAAGAATTCTCTAGCTGAAATATCAAGGTCCTTGAGCATGTTTTAAAACTAAACAGTTTGATTGACACCCAACTTTTTGGGAAAATATCTATCATAAGATCATAGGATTAGATTATATTTGCCTTGGCCCTAAAGAGGACCAGTGGGTAGGAGGTAGAAGGATAGGCTGGGGCAAAACATAAGGAAGAGCATCACAGATTGCAAAGTTCTCTGATACATTGAGTAAGTCCTGTGTTGAGTATCTAAGGAAGAGCAAGGACAAGAATCACATAGAATTAAAGAGGATGGGTTGCAATGTGCACCAGTGGAGGGAGTGCCCATATTTAGGAAGTCATAGAAGCATTTAAAGATCAACCTTGTCATCAATAATCAGTCAATCAAATGAGCACTTGTTAAACATCTACTAGGTTTTAGGCACTGTGCTAAGCCAAATTAATCAGTCCCTTTTCTCAAGATACTTCCATTCTCTGGGGTAGGGATATGCATAAATGAATATGTACAAAATCAACACAGTCAGTTGTGGTGGGGAAGCCATTTTGGAAAAAAAAATGGATCAGGTAGAAGGTAGCACTTGAGCAGGACTTTGAAGGAAATTAAGGATTCTCAGAGACAGATGGGAAGAGCGAGAGCACTCCAGGCATGGGTAAAGTCATAGAGGCAGAAGATGGTGACATGTGAGGAACACCAAGAAGACTAGTTTCTCTGGACCAGAAAGTATATAAAGGGAAGTAATATATAATAAGGATAGAAAAGAATATTTGACCCAAGCCATGAAAGGTTCCCAGTGCTAATCAGAGGAATTTATATTTGATCCTAAAGGAAACAGCCCTTTCGCCATTGTATGGAGGCTGGACTGGAGAGAGGAGAGAATGGAGACAGTGAGTGGACAAGATGGTTCCTGAGAGCCCTTCTATCCCTACATCTATGATCTTCTAAGTCATTTCCCCTCCACAGCCCTCCCTTTCCTCATCTATAAAAATGGCAGTAATAACAGCACCTACCTCCCAGGGTTATTGTAAGGATCCAATGAGATGATGTATGTGAACCACTTGGAAAGCCTTCAAGTTCTATAAAAATGTTAACGGTTGGTCTCATTTTCCTAGCTCTATATTGGTATAGGAGTAAGGAGCTTTTGGGTTTGGAGTCAGAAGATGTGGGTTCAGGTCCTGACTGTGTTACTTAGTATCTGAGAGCTAGCATCCGTGGCCTTAGTTTCTTCATCTGTTAAATGGGTGGTTGGGGTTGGGAGGGAGGTATAGACTAGGCAATCTCTGAAATGTTGTCTAGCTCTCAATCTACAGTCCTGTGAATTTCACAGTTCTATCATAGCCTTCAGGAGTCATCCAAAACTAGTCCCATCCTGGCACTCCTCCCCACCCATCCCAGCCCATACCCCCCCTCCCCCCACCTCATCTCTTGTTTACCAGACAGGAGGTGGCAAAGAACATGATCAGTTTTGTGAGAGCTGATTGCCCTTAGCTAACTTCCAGAGAGGTGAAATCACATTCTTCCCTCCTGGAGACTTTGTCACAAGAAGACAACCTGAGAGAAGCATGGGCTTGTGCCAAAAGATTGGTGCTTCATTGGCATTTTCCCCAGGAAGATCCTAGAAAAGGGAGGGCTTCTCTTCTCCCTCCTTCAGGAAGCAGAATATGCTTATTCTTCTTACTACAGTTGTAGAGTGCTCCTGCTTTGCCCTCCTCCCAGAGGAGAGTGTTCCTTCTTACTTCCAGAGGCAGAGTACTCCTGCTCTTCACTTTCAGAGACCCTCTTCCCCCATTCCAGAAGCACAATGCTCTCTTTTCCCTTCCCAATAGCAGAGTGCTCCCTCTTTCCTCCTCCAAAAGTGTTCCTTCTCTTTCCTTCCAGAGACACAGTGCTCTATTTCCCCCTTGGCAAGGTGCCCCCTCTTCCTCTTCCCAAAGTGCTCCTTCTCTTTCCTTCCATAGATCGAATGCCCCATCTACTTTTCTCTTCCAAAGACAAAGTGCTCACTCACCCACTCCCCCTGAAGCAAAATTCTTTTCTCCCTCCTGTGCAATAATCCAAACTTAGAAGGTGAAGCCATTGTGGGAGGGAGCCTGGAGCTTGGGAAAGAAGTGTTCCATTACACTCTCACTACCTAAGTTGTCTCAATGTCTAGCAACCTGAGCACAGGTCTCTAAGGTGGCATCACTATTACTCATCCCACTCATGCATCGTGAACGTAGACGTCATGTAAGAGTGGAACAGAAGACAGACAACTGACCTTGAAATCAGGAAGACCTGGGCATGAGCTTTGTAATGGTGGGGAAAGGACCTCAGCTCTCATTCAGTGTGCCTGGAAATTCAGATCTCTAAAGCCAGAATTTACAGATGTTGCCAATCTGTATTCAGCAAGGGTGTTTCTTTCCAGAAGCTGCCCTCATCCAAATAAAGTCACCAGGCACATCACAAGGGCTTAATATATCTCTGTCTCTATCTCTGTCTTTCTCTCTCTATCTCCGTCTCTCTGTCTTTCTGTGTGTGTGTGTGTATGTGTATGTGTATATCTCTCTCCCTCTCTCTCTCTCTTTCTCATCCAAATAAAGACTAATTTGGTTCCCTGTGAGTTTTGATTAGATCTCCTATTGCCCTTTGTTGTCTTTCTCCTATGGGCACCTGCATGATACCTGGGCAAAGAGTTGGGAGGGGCAAAGTCAGAAGGGTGACTGAAGGAGAGACAATAGGGCCTGAAGGTCTAGATATAACCCACTCTTGTATACACAAAAGGAGAGCAGGAGCCCCAATTGGGAAGTCGGCCAACTTGTCTTGGGCACCTTCTCTTCTCCCCCTCTTACCCCACCATTGGTCTCCTTCAGGCTCCCATGTTCTCATTGGGCCTCTCAGACACCTGGGAATGACCTCTCTAGTGCCCCGCCCAAGTCTGCTTTTGTCTCTATGCCACACCTCCCCCACCCCACCCTACAATTAACCTACTGTAAAATTAACCCATTCTGGGGACAAAGCACAGGATTTAGGGTCAGAATTTCTGGGTTTAGCTCCCAGCTCTGCTGGATTCTACCTGTGTAACTTTGGGCAATTTATTAACATCTTTGGGTCTCAGTTTCCTCATGTGGAAAATTAGGTTCAGGCTTGGCTAGTCCCCTCTGGCTGTTCATCCTCAGAATCTGTGAGCTACTGGACTGGGCCAAATGGAAAGAATCAGTTAAATTCTTTCCCTGGGAGCACACTGAAGTGTTAATAGGTAAGAAAGTTTAAAGGGTAGCACGTTTGCATTTTAATCAGGGAAATGCTTTCATGACCTCTAATGGTGGTGGCATTTCTGGCATCAATGACCATGCATCAGGAACAGGGAAAGGGAGAGTTCAGTGAGAGATTTCATGGCACCCTTCAAATAACCCCATCTTTTCCTACCCATATGATGAGTTCATTTCCAATCATCAAAGCAACTTAGGCACAAAAACATTTCAACAAATGACTGTTGACTGAGCAATTATACACCTGATACATTAGCCAGATGTGTTAGAGAATTTCCTTATCCTCACTTGCCCTGTTTTCCTTTCTGCAAATTCTAGGAGCCATTACTAAACATCCAGATCACCACTAGAGAGTCAACAAAGATTAATGAACATTTATTAACCCCTTACTGTATATAAAGGACTATGTTAGATGGGGGAAAAATAAAACACATCTCTCCTAGTCCCCCCAAAAAGGACAGTTACTGCTCTGAAGAAGTTTCTATTGTACTAGGGGAATGCAGCATTTAATTCAATTCAATATTCACTTATTAAATAGAACTTGATCACAAACCTTCTGGTCAAGAACTGTGCTCTTGCAGAAAAGAAGAGCTGTTTGATAATTACTTGGGGGTTTGGAGACATCTTGGTCCTAGAGAAAGAGCACTGACTAGAATCAAATGACCTACACTCGACCCCCACCCCCCACTTCTACTACTTGTGTGACTTTGGATAAATCACACTCCCCTGAGCCTCAGTTTCCTCACATGCAAAATGAAGATGGTTGGACTAGATGGCCTCTGAGAGCCCTTCCAGCTCTTGATCATTCTTCCTATGATCTCTGATCACATGGAATATACATTCCAGTTGTAGGGGAAAAGAATCACAGGTGGGGTACTACTGGGTGCTAAGGATGCCAAAAAAGAAAGTGCCTCCCTTCAAGGAGCTTACATTCTATAGGGGGGAGGGGAATAATATGTTTGTAGATAAGTAATTACACAGTAATTATTAACCCTTTACTGTATGCAAAGTACTATATTAGATGGGGGCAAAATAAAACGCATCTCTCCTAACCCCCCCCCAAATGTTCCTGCCCTGAAGAAGTTCCTATAGTACCAGGGGAATACAGCATTTAATTCAATTCAATATTCACTTATTACACAGTAATTTGAGGGAATGTGAAGGTTAGGAAAGAGTTTATGGAGAAAGTGGAGGGAACTAGGCATTCCAGGAGAGAGGGCCAGGATAGGAGCTTGGGGTGGGGCAGTGAATAGAGAGCCTGTAGATAGGAGATGGAATGTTAGATGCTCAAAATGACCAGGAGACCACTTTGGTTAGAAGACCAAATATGTGACAGTGCAAATCTTGTACACAGAGCCTGGATGAGACCAGACTGCAAGGAGAGAAGCCAGTGTTTTAGAGAATGGGAGCAATGTTTTAGAATTCAAAGGACACAACTTTTTAGGGAGTCCTGCTATGTGACCTAATAGAGTGAGTTTACCCTGGGAAGGAAGAACTATCTTCCTCATCCAGGCTGGACTGTGCAATACCAAGCAATGGGGATAAGGGGATAAGGGGTGTGTGTAATGCTCCCCACACTTCTGATCAGAACTGCATGAACAGGGGAGGCTAGGTGGCGCAGTAAATAGAACACTGGCCCTGGAGTCAGGAGGCCCTGAGTTCAAATTTGACCTCAGATACTTAACACTTACTAGCTGTGTAACCTTGGGCAACTCAATTAACCCCAATTACCCTGTCTTCCCCCTCGGAAAAAAAAAGAAGAACTGCATGAATAGACTGGGAATGGATTTTAATAAGACCATCCCTGTCTCCCTTTACATCAAGGGTCAAAACAGACGAAAGAAAGAAAGAAGGAAAGAAAGAAAGAAAGAAAGAAAGAAAGAAAGAAAGAAAGAA
>CM053597.1:171543576-171554018 GCA_028646575.1 Pseudocheirus occidentalis | reverse complement strand
TGTCTTCCCCCTCGGAAAAAAAAAGAAGAACTGCATGAATAGACTGGGAATGGATTTTAATAAGACCATCCCTGTCTCCCTTTACATCAAGGGTCAAAACAGACGAAAGAAAGAAAGAAGGAAAGAAAGAAAGAAAGAAAGAAAGAAAGAAAGAAAGAAAGAAAGAAAGAAAGAAAGAAAGAAAGAAAGAAAGAAAGAAAGAAAGAAAGAAAGAAAGAAAGGAAGAAAGGAAGGAAGGAAGGAAGGAAGGAAGAAAGGAAGAAAGGAAGAAAGGAAGAAAGAAAGGAAGAAAGGAAGAAAGAAAGGAAGAAAGAAAGGAAGAAAGGAAGAAAGAAAGAAAGAAACTGAGCTCTGGCACACTCCAACCCACCTCTCTGGCATTCCTGGACCACCCCCACAACATCACTCCCCCAGCTGTCACCCAGGTGCCCCTGAGAGAAGGAAACTCACAAAGGATGATGGGAAATCAAGCTCAGAATTATGAATAAGAAAGCAAAAAACTCACTCACCTAAAACCAAACTAATCTTTATTTGAGATGGAGATAGATAGATATTGATACAGACGGATGGATAGATAGATAGATAGATAGATAGACAGACAGACAGACAGACAGCCATAGATATAGGTAGATAGATAAATAGATAAAGCATGTAGAAATAGAGGTAATGGAGATAGATAGACAGATGGAACTGATTAAACCTTTACAATGTGCCAACTATTTTGCTAAGCTCCTGAATACAAATACAGGCAATACAGTTTCTGTTCTTAAGGAGCTTACATCCTAAATGAAAAACAACACAGAGAGAACTGAAAAGGGGATGGAGAGAAAGGGTCCCTCTTGTCTAGACACCACTCAACAACTGTCCCTGCTACCAATGGACTTATGTTCTTGGTTGATAGTAAAATATAAATGCCTTTAAAATGACCAAGGACTTAAAATGCTAGATACCAAATTCTACAAACAAGATATCTGTATGGGAAGTCTTTAGGGAGGTCAGGAAAGGTGACTCCCTGTGAGCTGAAGCTGTCAGAGAAGGTAAGGAAGTCAGATTTGGAAGAATGACAGGGAGTATGGCATAGTGCAAAGAGAACTGGATTTGGAGTTTGATGTGGTAGAGCAGAGAGAGTGGTGAGCCTAGAGTCAGGAAGACCTGAGTTCAAATGTGGCCTCAGACATTTATTTACTAACTGTATGTCCCTGGGTAAGTCACTTAACCCTGTTTGCCTCAGTTTCCTCATCTGTAAAATGAGCTGGAGAAGTAAATAGCAAACTATTCCAATATTGATCTTTGTGAAGAAAACCCCAAATGGGGTCATGAAGAGTCAGGCATGACTGAAACAACTGAACAAAAGCTCTTGGTTTGAATCCCAGTGCCGCTTTACATAAGTCATATGTCCTTGGTCAAGTTACTTAACCTCCAAGGAAGTCCCAATAGATTTAGAAAAAAGATTAAAGGAAAAATCAAACTGAGATATGTTGAATTGGACATGATGGCAAGACATCCATCCAGGCTGAGTGGTTACAGATGAGGTCAAGTAGCAGAGCTTGTTGGTAAATATTTAACAACTGTCTCTCTGCTGATGTGGGGGAGGCATATGCTTACCACACACATTTAAGTTTCATCTTCATTCTTCACATTTTTGCCATCACTTTTTGAAGTTTAGAAATCAACAACACAATGAAGCAAGCCCTGATTTATAGCATTTGCTGATTTCCAAAGCATAAGCGCTCACACCAAAAATTTTACAATTGGTTCTGGCTTTCAGAAGATAGTTCAAGCTGACTCTAATCACCCCCCTGCCTAGAGGCCAGGAGTCACAGTAAGTCTAGAAATAGAAGCAGAGCAGCTTGGTTCAGGGCAAAGAGGACTAAGTTTGCAACCAGAAGTCCCATTGGAATCCCAGTCTCCCACCTACTATTTATGTGACCTTAGACAAGTCACTGCCCCTTTCTGAGACTCAGTTTCCTCATCTGTAAAATGGATGTTGGATGTGATATCATCTCAGGTCTCTTCCACCTGAATCAATGGTCCTCTTGATATTTGAGTTACACAGTGAGTCTCTTTCCTATTGTTGCTATCCTATTCTTAAAGGAAGAAGGGGTTTAAAGAGCTCTACCCAGTTGACACCCCAAATTGAGTCCCCAAACATGCTGTGCCTTTAAGCTTATTCCAGTAAGGCTTTCTCCCAGAATTTTATTTGTACTTGAAAACAACAGTCCTTTTCCACACAGCCTAAATACCAACCACCTCTTCCTCATCACTGAAATCCCTTCCCTTTTCCCATTTGTTTTCCCACCCACATCCCAAATCCCCAAAGTGTACTTTCAGTCATACATCTGTGTTTTCAAAATGTGTCTTCCCCCATCTCAAGTGAAAAAAACACATTACTTAGTGAGGAGGCAGTGTGGTGTAATAGAACCCCGGATGAGGGGTCAAGAGGGGTTCCATGGTCTGCCCCTAAATCTGCTACTAATTAACTGTGTGACCTTGGGCTAGTCACCATTAACCTCTCTGGATCCCAGCTACCATATTAGTAAAATAAAGGGGTGAGACTAGATGCCCCCTCAAATCTTTTTAGTTACTGGTAGGCTCTGGTTCCCTGATTCATAAGGGAATCCACAGTATTCCTGGCTTTGGTCCTAGGACTCCTGCATACCCTGAGAGAGACATGCCCTGGAGCTCCAAATGGTCCAAAAGGACAAAAGCTTATATCTTCTCTTTAGGGCTGAACTGAGGAGCAGCTGGAGCAACAAACCAGTTTGCTCCCCATTCATAAGAAAAAAATAATTTAGATCTTTCCCAATGAAATATCCTGTCATTACTGTGGCATGGAAGAAGCTTAGGAACCTGGATGATGAGCACACAATCAAAAATGATCTCCAATAGGTCAGATGGAAGAGACCGTCAAAAAAGTCCAGCCTCCTTATTTATTGACAAGGAAATTGAGGCCCAGAGAGTTAAAGTGATTTGCACAGAGTTGTATAGTTTGAAAGAGGGATTTGAGCTGAGTAGCTAAGGTGAACTCCAAGTCTCTCATTCAATCCATCACACTAAACCTCTCCCTCTATCCTTTTTTAACCTGGGCTCCATGGACCCCTAAGTGGTCTGCAAATAGATTTCAGTGGGTCCATGAACTCAGTTGGGGTTGGGGAAAAGATAGATAGATAGATAGATAGATAGATAGATAGATAGATAGATAGATAGATAGATAGATAGATAGATGGATACATACATACATACATACATACAAAAAAGGATAGGTGAGTGGATGCATACATACATGATACATAGAATATATAGATATCTTTATTTCAATTTAATTTGTTTCCTTTGCAATATTCTTTCTTTTATGCCCTTAAAAACATGCACTTAAAAATTGAGATGCCTAAGCTTTACCAGACTGTTATAGGTACAAAAAAAGTCAAGAATTCCTGCTCAAAGTCATCTAAGAGAAAAAAATGGCATGACAAGAGTCCTATGTAAGAGGGAAAAAAGAAACCTATTTATTATTATTGACCCAGAGTCTGAAGTGACGTCAGAAACCATCTCATCCAACTCTTTCATTTTTTATCATTTAGGAAACTGATACCTAGGGAGATTAAGTAAATTGAGAAAAGACAGTATTCTTATTTTTAAAGATTCCCTAGAGATTTTTGCATCTTCCTTGAATCCAGAAATACTTCCTTATGTCTAACTGGCCACTGTCCTGATACAGCCAGAGCCCTTCACCGTGGCCAGTATTCTGTGGATATGGAGAAAATTAGTCAGTGTAGAAGCAATCTTTTGTCTACCTGAAACCAGTCATTAACTTCCCTGAGCGCTCTTCTTTCCTAGGATGAATCCCCAACATTCTGTAACTTTTCTTCATAAATCCCATTTTCTGGACTGGTATTGATTCTAGCTCTTTTCTGGATCCTTTCCCTTTTCTTCACACTACTTTTTAAACTAACAACTGAAATCCATATTCCTCCTTCAGTATCCTCAGCAATGTCAAGCATAATGGAAGGTTTGCCTCCTGGTTTCACAATTCATATTGATGATAATGCATCATGATGTATGGTCATAATAGTTCTACCTGATTCTCTCATGTTGAGCTTGGGGGAAAGTGTGGTCCATGGGTGGTACAATGTAAGGAGAATCAACCTTGGAATTAAGAGGAATTAACTAATTAGAACAAGTCTTATTGGTTCAAAAGCTACCTTTCTTGAGCAATGTGAGGCTGGGCAATTTACTTAATCTCCCTGGGTATCAGTTTCCTTAACTATAAAAACGAAAGAGTTAGACAGGATTGTTTCTAACATAGGTTCAAATTCTATATCAATAATACTAAATAGGTTTCTTTTTTTCCCCCTGGTAGGATATGTGTCATGCCAATCTTTACCTATCCCAGTTCTTTTTGTCCCTGATCAGTTTCTTGAAATGGACAAAGTGACTTTTTCCACCCATTTCTTTCCATTTTGGTGTGAACTGCAAAGCTATGAGCCATGCTCTCTATTTCATCCTGTCAGTAATAGATAAGGCCCCTATGTGCTACCAAGCCTAGGAATAATCTTTTGGGAACACCACTCCCCATGTGCTCCTGGGATGACACTAGGACCCCAGCAACCTCTTTGAGCTCTTCCTCTACCCTAAAAGTAGAATTTAGGGAGGAATTTCTTGATGGCTAATGAGGGGGGAGTGGGGAATTAGCTACTTCTAAAGTAGCTCACTTCATGGTTCATACTGTCAAAATTGTTTTTTATAAATTTTTTATTGCAGCTCAGTGGTAGATTGAGTAATAAGGCTGGATCTGAAGTCAAGAAGACCTGAGTTCAAATTCTGTCTTCAAAAATTTACTGCCTGAGTAACCCTAAGCAACTTATTTAACTTTTTTCAGTCTCTGTTTCCTCATCCATAAAATGGGTATAATGGAAGCACCTACATCTCAGGGTTGGCATGAGGCTCCAGTGAAATAAAAAACCTAAAAGTTCTATGTATACTAGTTATTATCTTTTGATTTTGTATTGCCTAGATTTCTCCCATGTGTCTCTTCTTATCATTGCCAAAGATACTTGCTAGTTGTGTGGCCATGGGCATTGATTGATGCATCATGGCATCATTGGCATCATTGATCTTATCAGCAGAATGAAGATGATAATAAGAACTTAGCCACCTGCCTCACAAGGCTATTGTGAAGATAAACATAAATAGCATAGGCAAAGCACTATATAAATGTTAACTACGTTGCTGTGGAATAATTTGTGTTAAAGTGTTAATGACTGGTATAATCCAGTTCAGCAAGTATTAATAAGAAAACTGCTATGTGCTGAACATTTATGATGCAAAGACAGGAGGGAAAAGTTTCTGTCTTCGAGGATCTTACATCCTACTGGGAGGTGAGAGAGAGGTGGGACTTTCAATGCCTTAACTTACAGGAGTGGTCAGAATTTCAGGCACTATAGCAATTGAAGAGTTGCTTCAAAGGGTATCTGGGGGCAGCTGTCTAGTACACCAATGTGGAGGACCAGACTGATGGACATTTCTGGTGTCGTTCATGTTGGACCTAATGAACCTGTTCTTTGAGGCTATGTCCCATGCCATCTGTTCCCGTGGTCCTCTCCCACAGTATTCCTTTGAGCACAATGGGTGCTCAGTCCTACGGAGCAAGCAACTGATTGGCTACTAAGACATTCCTGTAGTGAGATTCATGAAGGACTTCTTCCATCATGATGGCAACTGGAAGCAAAAAAGTCCTGGCAGGGTGTGGGTGTTCCAGCCCAGAGATATCCACATAGTGAGTCTGCTTTGAGCCTTGGAGACTTACCCAATTAGCTTTCCAATTAGTGAATGTAATCATTCTGCTTCTGATCTTTCCCAGAAATAGTCTCCCTGAGAAGACAAGCTCTGAAATAACTAATATAGCAAGGCAGCAGAAAGGAAATAACCAAAGAAGGGATAACTAACAACTAACTCCCTTCTTCTTTAAAGGAGAATGTAAACACAGGTTGAAGAGCATTACTGGAAAAAATGAACATGGGCCACAGTGGCTCCTTCCCATGGTTTTCAACCTGCATTTCCTGTCCTACAGAACAAGTTTTGATTTAAAATAGTTAATATCTCTCTCACACACACACATACACACATACACACACACGAGTAGGGCCTAGGGATGAAAGACCCCTTAATTTTCCCCCTTCTTAGTGCTTACATATTGAAACAGTTGGATTTGTACATTTATATATTTGTCCATTTGTCCATTATCCTCCATTTGGCTAATCATAACTTCAGCCGGGACCATTTGAATGATTAAGAGTCTCATGATTCACAAATAATAAATTACTCTTATTTTAAAAATTGAACAGCTTCCAGGTTTCATAGACCCTCCCTTCCTCAGTTCAGGATGCCAGACATCATTTCAATCTTTTCACAACCCTGCCATGTGAGAATTAGGTAAAGGATGATTCTCTTTTATCTTTTTGTGACTTGCTTAGAAATAGTCAGGAGAAGCTGGGGGTGGGGGTCACGTTTGCATTAACCTGTATTAAAGAATTCTTAAAAAAGAGACTTGATTACTGTCTTCAAGTATTTGAAGGGCTAACAAATGAAAGGGGGTTGGACTTTTCCTGCTTGGCTCCAGTGGGCTGAACAAGGAATCAAGGGTAAAAGTTGCAAAGGCAAATTTAGGCTGGATATAAGGAAACAATTCTAAAAATTTGAACCATAGAATGGGCTGCTTTAGAAGTAAAGCATTCCCCTCTCATTGGCAATCTCATAAACAAAGATTTCTCAGGCATGATACAGAGAGTTTTTGTCTAGATGGCCTCTGAGGTTCTTTCTAATTGTGGGATTCTGACTTCTGGGAGCCAAGATGGCAGAGTAAGGCAGGAAATCACCTGAATAAATTGTCCCCAATTCACCTCCAAACAACTGTAAGAGAACATCTCAAAATGAATTCTGGACTGACAGAAGCAATTGTGAGATTCTGTGATTCTGAGGTCCAGAAACACAAAATGACTTGCTTTGTATGAACAAATCCAGGTCCTCCATCTCTAAAACAAGGCTTCTTTTCCTTGCACCACAAAACACCTCAGTATGATAAGTCCTTTTCAGACTCCGCCATCCCTAAGCCAAGTAAAATAAGGGGAAAATCCCTAATGCCAGGTGTTGAATTCTCATTATTAAAAATTACTCTGCTTCTCCATCTGTGAGATATATCTAAATCTCTCATCTGGGGGCTCTTGTCAATCAAATAAATCAAGCAATTCATGGAACATTTGTGGCTTTAATATGTGGCCAACACTATGCTAGGCACCGTGGGGATCACAATTAAAAGCGTGTGCTGTGGCTGTAGCCATGCAAGCACGTAGGATCCCCGTGGAGAAAATTCAGTTCCATAATCACTTTGGGATTGGTTCCAATATGCAAGACTACCATGAACAAAACTGTACAGTCCATATGTCCATTCTAATGAATCAGAATCCAAGGACCACAGAGAAAAGTGATGGATTAGAACATTTAGGTTGCCACCATCCAAATATGACAAATAATTCTGCTTTGGGCAGGTTCCATTCCATTGGACATATTAGTATCCAATGCATGCCAATCCAAAGCCATTTTCTCTCAAAGATTTTCACTAAAGATTCTCACTTTCCTAACTGTAATAAGACAAATAAAGGATCAGCGGATCATAAATTTAGAGTAAGAAGAGGCTTTTGTAGCTATCTGGTTCAGCCCTCTTACTTTACACATGGGGAAATGGAAGCCCAGAAAAGTGAAGTGATTTGCCCTTTCAGGATCACAGGATTATAGATTTAGAACTAGACAGGGTCTTAAAGGTCATCTAGTCCCATTCTTTCATCTTACAGATGAGGAAACTGAGGCACAGAGAAGGCAAGTGACTTGCCCAAGGCAAGACAAGTAGTGACAGAGATGATGTTTGAAGGACATCTAACTCTAACTCTAAGACCTCTGCTCTTCCACTCTACCACTTTCATTAATCAGTGGACTTGTCAGAAATCTACTTTTGGACTCCTTCCTCATCACCATCTTGCAGAATCCCAATCTTCCTTCAAGACTCAGTTCAGTTGTACCCTACTCTGAGAAGTCTTCCCTGATTTCTCCAATTGTTAATGGTTCTTCTTTCCTTGATTTACCTTGTATTTTGCCTTGTGTTTGAAGGTAAGCTCCTTGAAAAAAGACCCTTGGGCCCATCAAGTAGTGGGTATTTGATAAGTGTTTGATGAATTGAATTCAATTTCTTATTCAGGATTTTTCCTCTCAAGGGGAGGGGGAAGGGATTTTTTTAAGTGCCTACTATGTTCCAGACACTGTGCTAAGTGCTTCCCATTGTCTTTTGATTACTTCTCAAAACCAACATGGGTAGACTGATTACTTAAGTTTTCTTCATCTCCTTTATGGCTCAGGATAAGAGCTTATAGACGTAGCAACTGTATACTTGTGTAATAATGTCTGTTTTGGATACTTAAATCCTAGGGAAACTTGGAGCATGAACTCTGAGTCACATTTGGGTTTAAGGAAAGAGATCTTGCTAACTTCATGAAAAGAGTCCATGTGAAACCTAAATTCAAATCCATTCAATTACCAAATTAAATATCTAGATGACTGGGTAGGATAGTGGGTGGAGAGCTGGACCAGAATCAGGACAACCTGAGTTCTGGGCCTGCTTCAAACTGGTCTTAGCTGTACGAACTTGGGCAACTCACTTATATCTTCATAGAAGTCTCTAAGCTTAGAAAATGCAACTACTAATCTGATTTGGTAAAGGAAGTTTTTTGGAATTTTCTATGTTGGCAGACTCATAATTGGGGGGAGGGGAAGATAGTGAGAGACAGAGATGAAAAGAGAGACAGAGACCAAGATAGAACTAGGGAGGAGAAAGTTAGAGACAAATGGAGAGGAAAAGCAGATGAGAAACAGGAGAAAGATAAAAGAGACAGACTGAGAGGAGAGAGAGGAAGCAAAGACAGAGAGAACAGAAAGAAGAAGGAAAGGCCTTGAAAAGAGGGTTTCACCTAAACCATTTTTCAAAGGGAAGCAGGGGTTACAAGAGGTAGAGGTAAGGAGAGAGGCATACAGGGTATGAGGAACATACCTTTGTGTGAAGACACATAGAAGAAAAGTGAAAAGCCAGCTGGACTAGAACAAAGAGTAAACGAAAGGGAGTATATGAAATAAAACAAGAAAGATAGGTGAGAGGATATACTATAATGTGAAGTATTTTATATGCCAGGTGTAGAAATTTGCTTTTTTCCTACCTAGAGAAATAGAGAGCCACTGAAGATGTTTGAGTAAGAGACAAATCAGTCAGATCTGTGTTTATGGAATATCAACTCGGTTAAGTGTATGAAGGATAGTTTGGAGAAGGGAGAAACTGGAGATAGGAAGATCATTCTGGAGGCTATTGCAATTCTTCAAGGGAGAGGCAGTGAGAGTTTGAAGTGGATTTGGGGCTGACTAAATGACCCTGTCCTTTAGCTTTTAACAGCAAGGTTGTATGTCATCCCAACCCTTCCCAGTGTTGTAGAAGTAGAGAACAGAGTAGAGAGTAGAATATAGATGGGCTTGCTATCCACCCCCACCACTCAGCAGTGCCATTGGGTCCCTCATAATGTCTGGGTCATAGGAAATAATTCCCCATCACTTCACCAAGAAACTTAAGTACAATAAAAATGCATGATCCTTAAATCAGGATGCAGTGTGGTGCTGACTCTGGAGTCACAGGACCTGAATTCCAACCATGTCTCTGATGCTTATCACTTTGTGACATTGGGCAAATCACTTCATCACCCTGCTTCCTCATTTAGAAAATGGTGGGTCTCTGAGGTCAGCTTCAGACCTATCATCCTATATCAAGAGAGTTTGAACTTTGATTTATCTTCTTTGCTAAATTCCCCTTTGTTAAAATAAAGATAGAATTTATGGTTTGTTTGGAGTTTGTATGGAATTTATGCTTTAACAATGTAAGCAACATGTGTCTATTTATATGTGACAGATATTGTTCAAGATTTGGGTAATGTCCAGTGTTAGGCAAAAGGGTGTCTAATGTCCAGAGCAAATGTAATAGACCCAGATCCTATGCTTCATTTTCTTGACTATCTTTTCATAGTAACTCAGAAAATTGAGGCTGTTCACATGTTGGAGGGTAGGATTTCTTATATTGTTTTGTTACATTGTATCCAGTTGCATGGGCTAACATTGGATATTAACCAGTAAGAGCAGGTAGCATACATGGGATTGGGATGGAGAACTTTCAGTGTCCCCCTCCCTCCTACTACTGTCATGATCTCAGGCAAATTCACATGTGTGTTATCTGCTTTTTAAAAGTCACCTAGTCAAGGTAAGAGCCATTTTCTCTATTGGGGATCTGTGTTAGAAGACCATTAAGTGGCCAGAGGCAGGAATGTAGTAACTTGGAGGTAGAGGAAGAGTCATTCTTTTCA
>CM053597.1:171463445-171534976 GCA_028646575.1 Pseudocheirus occidentalis | reverse complement strand
TCCAGCTGGAAAATTCCAATTCTGTCTCTCTGTCTCTAGAATTCTTCTTTATATACAGTTCTGGCCTCCTGTTTCAGCTAATAGCCTTCTTCCACATCAACAGGGGAGTTCACACCTTCTCAACAGTGGACAGGGCTCACATCTTCCATACTTAGCCCTAAGTTACTAAGTGCTAAGTATCTGCTAAACTTGATTGCTATTACAGACCTTTGATACCAGAAAAGTGGTGTTTAATTAAGATAGACAAAGAAATTATTTTACACATTTTCCAACCCTCCACATTGCCTAAAATAGTGTAGATCATTATCTTCAAAACCTTCTAGAGATAAGTTTTCAAAATATACCCTTCCTTCAGTTTCTTTCCTATCTCTCCTTTAGGGATTTTTCTTCTTCATCTCATTGAATAACAGTGAGTACCTAAACTTAACCTTGCATGCTGGACATGCCCTTCTTCTTCTCTCTCTAACTGCTTTGTCTTAAATTATCTCTTCTGTGCACATGATATTGATTATCACTGTAAGCAGAGAACTGTCTGAATGACCACCCAGACATGTACATTATCCATGGTGGAAGAGATGTGGTTGGGGAGACTGAAAACATAAGTAAGAGATGATTTGATGGAAGAAAGACCATAATTGGATTCATTGTGTCCCCGGAAGAAAATTATGGGCCTACTCTAATCTTGAGTAGGCTACATAATCATCACTTTTTTCCTCCCTCATCCATTTTCCATCATGAATAAATTATCAAAGTCTATAGTATGTTGGGAAATGTCTATAGAGTGTGATATAGGAAAAAGCAGCATAAAATTCAGTTAGGAACAGGAGCCACTGGGAATATAAATTTCCCTTTGGGAACATATTGACTTAGAAAATGACATATTAATGTTATCTGTGTTCTGTTGCATTTTTATTTCTTTTGTTAAATATTTCTCAATTATATTTTAATCTGCTTCCTCCACACTCAAGAATGTTGCCACCCTCCCCACCACACATACACACACACACACACACACACACACACATACACACCAGACCAGAGTCTGATACCTCTGATACAGAGGAAAGAACCCAGAACCTGATGTCACAGGTCCAAAGCTATACCCTGGCTTTGTCACTTCCTATCAGTATGATTTTAAACAAATCCTTTAATCTCTCTAGTCCTCAATTTCCCAAATGCAAAATGAGAAAACTGAAAAAGATATCCTCAAAGGTCACTTCCAGCTCTAAAGCTATGGTCTTAGCATCCTTCTCCAATCATCTATCTTACTCCTATTTCAACTGTGTCATTCTGGGCAAGTCCCTTAACTGCTCTGGGCTTCTGTGTTCTCATCCGCAAAACAAGAGGTTCAGTCAAGGTGACCTCTAAGTTCCCTCCTGCTTCTGAATCAGTGATCTGTGAAAAGAGGGACTTCTTGCCTTCATCAGAAGATTTTCCTCATTTCTGAATTTCCTGTTTGTTTGGGGTTATCCCCTTTGCTCCCTAAACATGGGCTATAATCATAGTACCATTGTCCATAGTACTTTTAATTGTAGCCTCACTACAGACAGATGGAAAAAGAACAGCCAAACTAGAAAACCAAAATACAATAACAAGTGCATGAAATGCAGTATCAACATTATGTAAAACCATAATTATCTCTGATTCCTCCCTTCCTTTTTCTCCCCATGTTCAATCTGTCAATAAATCCGGCTACTTCCTCTGGTTGTGCCAAGATCTGCCTTCTCTTCAGCTTCCCGGAAAATGAGCTTGTTGGTACAGGATCTGGATACCTCACCCACTGGGTTCCCTACTTCCAGACACTCTCCCTCTCCAATGAGGAAAAAAAGTCCCTGGCAGCCATCACTCCCTCACCTGCCTTCATGACCATGTCCCACCCCACCCCTGGGAAAGCCTCCAGGTATACAACAGAGTAGAGGATAAGGAGGCTGAGATGGAGAGGGGGCCCCAAAAGGCTGTGCTGGAGCCAAGTCACAAAGAACAGGCAAACGATAGACTTTTGAGAGCAACTGCAAATAAAGAAAATGTGTTTTAATACACACTTGGCGCATTCTTTGCTTTGTGGCACCAGAAGACGGGCGTTCCCTCCTTTTCACTACTGCCTTATGTTCAGGCTCTAGTGCTTTTCTTCCCAGATGCAAAAAGGGTAAACTAATAATAACAAGTGTAATTATAGATAATGATATTGGCGTTGTGGCTCAAATCTTGAGTCTGGAGCCAGAATTGACTTACCAGTTCCCATCACAGTCTTTCTTTTGCCAAAATGAGATAACAGAGGTTCAGATACAAGTTTCCTCAACATCTCCTTCTCTCTCTCTCTCTCTCTCTCTCTCTCTCTCTCTCTCTCTCTTTCTCTCTCTCAGTTCTCAACTCATAGTTGATCCTTGCTACAGATAATGAGTTAAGAGGAGAAAATAGTATGGTCACTCTCACTTCAGGAACTCTTTCTCCTATGAGAAAGGACTAGACTAGATGGCTACTAAGATCAATTCCAACTCTTAACATTCAAGTGCTTTATGATTGTAAGAAAAGGGTATTCATTACAGTGATGGCCAATCACCTCTTTACTCCTAAGCTTCAATAGTGTGTATGATTAAGGTTAATGGAAGTCATCAACAAACTTTAAATTGTTATTCCCAAATCAATGAACATTGCAAGGCAAGAGACATATAGGAAGCACTTATTACTCATAAAGACATGTAGCATGAACTGACCTTGGTGTCAGGAAGGCCTAGATTCAAATCCCACATCTCCTACTCATTGGCTGGGCAACCCTGGGAAAATCATCTAACCTTTTGATGCTTGCCAGACAATGCTCAAAAAAATTCTAAGCTAGTACAGCTCGAGGGGTGTGTGTTGGGGGGGTGGGGGGGTGTGCATGCTCACGCACACACACGTACATGTTATATAGCATGGTACTTTGTTTACAAATCAATTATGTCTACATGTACCGTGTATGGATATACAAGATACCATACTACACCTTGGAGACCCAAATATTAACAACAAATTATTTAATCATTTCCCACAAAGGGCTTACATTCTAGTGGGGAGAGATGAGGTTTATACAAAAAAAAAGTATAATTCAATGTAAGGTATGATAGAGTCACAGGAGAATCCCAGGTAAAGGGCATCATAGAGCTCAAGCTATAAGAGAACTGAGACCATTTGAGTCCACTACCTCTAATACCACATTTTAGACATGAGGAAAATGATGTCTACAGAGGTTAAATAACTCACCCAAGGTCATACGGGTAGTGATCTGGAGAGCAGGATTTGAACTCAGATCTTTGGTCTTTTTGCTTCCCTGTAATGCAAAATTTGAGGAGAGGTATAACATTTTCATCTGGGGAGATCAGGGGAGGTTTCACAACAGAGCTTGTGACAACAGAATTAAAGGAAGAAGACTCTGAAAGCATTAAAAAGAGGAAGAGAAAAGAATCCACATTGGGTGGGAGGAAAGAACAAGAAAAAAATAATAAAGACAATAATATTTAGAGACAGACGGTCCTGTAGTGATCATCTGAGCCAACTTCCTCATTTTGTTGAAGAGTAAACCCGAAGCCCAGAGAAAGGTGATTTGCCCAAGGTGGCAAAGTGGCAAAGTCAAAATTCCAATGCTCTTCCTTTAGTTCCAAAATGAGAGATCTTTCTACCGTACCAAAGTTGCCTCTAAGGTATATTTAGTGGTGAGTGGGCAATTAACAGATGTCTCAGGTGTGGCACCATTCAAATAGGGTTCATTGACATCACATCAAAGGAAGGAAGTGAGATCTAATTTCTTGAGGACTATAAAATGTTAACCAGCACATAATTTGAGAGGAAGCAAAAGCAAAAAAAAGAGCAGAGATAATCCAATCAATCTATAAACATTTATTAAATGCCTATATGTCAGGCACTGTATTAAGCAATGGGATACAGAGACAAAAGTCAGTCTCTATCCTTATTGGACTTACAGTCTAATGGAATAGACAACACACTGACAAATGTATAAAAAACAAATTATATAGAGGATAGAAAAATAGTTAGCAGAAGAAAGGCACTGCTATTAATCAAGTACAATGAGGAGAGATGAGCTACACCTGTGATTTAACTAGAATTGGAACTCCCATGCTGGAAACTCCCTTCACAAATGATCTCAGCAATATGTCTATAATTTATCAAAGTCACTCACATATTGTTTCCTCCATTAGAATATGAATTCCTTGAGGGCAAGGACTGTTTTTGCTTTTTCTCTGAATCTCTAGCACCAAATACAGGTGTCTAGAATGAAGTAAACACTTAATAAATTCTGTGATCACCTACCTAGTATGTGTCAGAACTTGAACTCAGGTCTTTCTGACTCTGGATCTGGTTTTCTACCCACTATGCCATTTCACCTGATTCAAATTTAGTCTGGCCTAATTAGCGAATCAGTGGCATCCAATTGACATTAATAACAACCATACTGTGTTTACTTTTTAACCAAATACATCTTCACAGTATGTTCTATAGTGTACAGAATGGCATTTAAACAATTTTTTTCTAGTAGCTTCCTTATATTCCATGCTCTACTGGAAGAATTAAAATGCAACAATGATCTCTTGGCATCTAATTATCTTATCTCAGACCTTGATAAACCAAGCCATCCTTTTCTAACTGAATTTCTGTCCAGCAAAGCATTTCTCTTGCCAAAGTATAATTTTGTTGGCAGTATCTATCACTTTCAAACCCTGGAATCTGACCTAGGCTTGTAAATTGTGCTGTCCTGGCAAGGTTCTCGCCCTCCAGGGCATTGTATTGGTCTAAAGCAATACATCACGTTGCCTCCCACTCTTTTTGTTAGCCTATTTCTCCAAAGGATCCTAAAATGATAATATTTCCGCTCCAGAAGCCCCAGTTAATCCAGCCCAAGGACTTGCTCTCTGCACCCTTGCCACAGGCTTTGGAAACATAGGTGGGAGGAGTCTTCCACCACACTTGACTGAGGCAGGCCCTCCCAAGAGAAATGAGGTGTTAAGTCAATGGCAATCCAGTAAGGGTAAGTGAGGCAAGGACCGATTCTGCAGAGTTATGTTGTGACAAGATGCCTAGTACATAATAGAGGCTGAATAAATGTTTATTGATTTGAATTGAATCTGTCCAGCCTTGACTTATCCATTCTGTGAGGGTCCCCTCAATCTGTTTTCAGTCCCTTCATCTCTAAGAGAATAGGGCAGGATTTAGGAAATAGTTCCCCAATTTCTGATGGAAGAATCCCTTGTCCCACAATAACAAAGACAAGCCCAAGAGATTGAGAAAGGGTTTAGGGAGTGGTCACCCAACCTCTGATTTCAGAATTCCTTGACCTCTAACAAAGACATACCCAAGGGAAAAGAGAAGGTTTGGGGAGTGTACCCAAGATCTCAGGCAGCTTACAGCATGTTTTGGCACACAGTACTTCCCAAAGAACACAGACAAGACAGAGGAAGACAAACATTTATGTGCAGAGAAAGCAACCCAGGAACACCAGTGGATGCTATAATTCCACTGCAAAAGATCTTGCCTGGCTCTTGTTTTCCCTTATTCATGGACAATCAGTGGTGGAAGCAGCATGAACCTAAAACACCAACCCAGAGGTCCTGCTTATGCTTTCTTTCTTCTGAAGACAGAGAGGAAGCCCCCAAACCACTGGCCCCAGATTCCTTATGCCAGCCCCACAGCTCAGTTGCCTTCCTCATTGGGATAATACATAACTTATAGCCAGTCATCGTGCCCTTATATGGATCCTGTGTGCCCTGTCGAAAGCGGTAGGGGGGGGGCTTTATTCAGTGGCACAAGACACAGCTGGTTGATGAGCAAACTGAAAACCATGCCATACAAGGACTGGTTGAAAGAAAGAAGTGGTGTTGAGCCTGGCAAAGAGAAGATTTCAAGAAGATGGTACTCATTATTTTCAAGTCTCTGAAGGACTATTTAATGGAAGAGGGAGTAAGTTTGTTCTGGTTGGCCGTAGGAGGCAAGAACTAGAAGGAATGGGTGGAAGATGCAGAGGAAGCAGGGGCCATGAAAGGGAAAACTGCCTAACAATTTGAGCCATCCAAAAATGGAATAGGTTATTTCAGAAGGTGGTGTGTTCTCCTTCATTGAAAGCTTTTGGCAGAGACTATGTAAGTGCTACTGGCAATATTTTAGAGAGGATTCTTAGTCAGGTAGGGATTAGACCCTCTGAGGTCCCTTCCAACTCTGTGATTCTCTGATCCAGTGGTTTAAAATTCTGCAAGACAGAAAATCTGCCTTGATCTGATTGGAAAACAGGAGTAGTCGCTCTGTGGATTTAAAGGTTCAGCAGCTGGGTGAAAGGGTGTTGATTCCGAGGAGGGGAGATATATCCTCATCCCATTAAGAGACACTGCTGCCTTGGCAAATATTCTCTCCAATTAAAAATTAACATGGGCCAAGGGTTAAATCAATATCTAAAGTTGATAGATTTTCAGGAACCAAATCACAATGCCCTTAAGCTGAGTTCAGGACTCTCAGTTCTTAGAAAACAGTGAGGTCTTTCGCTTTTCAGCTTAGAAGATGGGAGGTGGGGCTAGTGGGGAAAGAGACACAAACAGAAATGGAGAGAAGAGAGAGAGAGTAGGGAAGAGAGAATGAGACAAGAATGGAGGAAAAGTGGTAAGGAAGGAGGAAGAAGGGAGAGAGAGAAGGAGGAAGAAAAGGGGGGGAGAGACAGAAGGAGGGAAAAGAGAGAGAGAGAGAGAGAGAGAGAGAGAGAGAGAGAGAGAGAGAGAGAAAGAGACAGAGATCTCAGTTGATCATTTTAACTTAAAGTATAGGGCCAATGACCTATTAAAATCATCTTTCTTTACACTAAATGTTATATTTTTATATCACCTAAAATTCCCCTTGTATCACTTCCTTTCTCGTCTCCCAGACCAGAGAACCATCCCTTATTAAAGTACATCTCAATAGATGTGACCATTTAAGCCTGTAGAGATATGTTTGGATTCTTACTCTGGCATCCAATGCACTTGTTTTCTTCCCAGCATTGCTTTATCTACAGATTGAATCTATGCCTTCATCCAAGACACTGATGAAAAGGTTGGACAGCACAGGGCCAAGGACAAAGCCCTGGACTACACAAGGAGAGTACTGTTGATCACCTCCATTGATATTGGTCATTAAGAATTTCTTGGCGATTTCTCCCCAAAGCCTAGTGTGTCTTGTTTTCTAAGATGGTTAGTTTAAAGCATGGAGGTTCAGACAAAATTTATCCCTGTTTGAAAACTATTAATGGACATGGATTTTTAAAATGATCACTTAGAAGCTTATAAATTTAAGCCAATTCTTCATCTTTCTAAAACTCCAGATGTTAAAGGCATATTAATCATTGCAACAGGTCATATTTATGAAACGCTTTCTCACAACAATGCTTAAGAGTCAGTAGCATAAATTTGATGCTTCCTTGTATATAGACAAAGTCAAAATTAAAGAGACAAGTGACTAACTCCCAGTCTAAGAGGCAGCAAGGGGCAGAGCCAACACTTGGTCTCATAGCATCTTATTCCAAATTCATTGCTCTACAAGTCATAGTCCATGCCATGGGATCATAAGATCATAAGTCTGGGGCTATAAGGGAACTTAGAGGTGATCTAGTCCAATACATTCTTTTACAGATGAGGATATTCATCAGAGGATAAGGGAGAGAGAGTTACTTTTCACTGCTGAGAATTTTTTAAGGAAAGGCTAGCCAGTTGAGTATAGAGGAGATTTCAAAGGAATTTTAACTCAACTATTCTTCCATAGTCCCAACTAGATTTCCATCAATGTGACTGAAACCTAAATCTATCTATAGCTTACACAGCATCTTAGTAAAGGTGCCCTTGTTCAACCAAGATTGCTTTGTTAGCGATTGCCACAAGTGAGATCTCCATATCCCTCTTTGCTCCAGGCCAGAGGAGAACAGTTTGCTGATGATGGACCTGGGCAGAATGAGGAAAGTCAGCTAATTATTGTGGGTTTGATGATGCCACAATTCTGCCTCCCATCCTTGTAACTAGTAAATTAGCTCTGAAGAGTATTGAATTACTTCACTGGCCATGAATTATTTAAAGGGAAGTGCTGTTATTATAGAAGCCAGCTGTTTAACCATTGGAATTCTGTACATTGGCCAACATTCATGAAAAGAGCCGCACTCTGTGACTAAACACTATGCCTGCTCATGGTGTGTTTGAAGGATGAATTAAAGTGGTGTTCAGATAGCCTACTAAATAATCCTTGATTTGTATGTCAGGAGATCCCTGGAGAGCAAATTGAAAAGAAGGGATGGAAGGAGGAAAGAAAAAGGAAGGAAGACAAGAAGAGAGGGAAAGAAAAAGAAATGGAGGGAGGGAAAGAAAGAATCCTAAGGACTCCAATAAACCCCAGTAAGAGGGATTCTATAGATAGTTAATGTGTTTATCTTCACATACTTTTTTTTCTAAAGTGTGAGTAATTATAAGGACTTTGTTCATAGTATCCTGGATTTAAACTGAAATGGACCCTTGAGGTCATCCAGTCCAACCTCCTCATAAGGTTCAGAAAAGTATACTAGGATAGAAGAATGACAGAATTAGATCTCAGAGGTCAGAGTTTATCTTCACTCATTTTACAGAGAAGCAAAGCGAGGCTCAGAGAAATTAAGTGCCAGAGTTAGGCTTTGAACTGAGATGATTCAGTTTCACATCTATACATCCACACAGCACTGTGTCTTATCCCAACGTGGAAAGAGAATGGGACTTTTGGAATGATGTAACCATGACTGAAGAGGGCAACCATAGGCATTCTCCATCTAATGCACTGCCCCCAACAAGTAGAGATAATCAATATTTAAGACCAAACTAGTAAAGGATGATGTGCTTGTATTGTGAAGCAATGTTTGGTTCTTTGGTTCTTAGTTCCGATAGAGTGTGTCTTAGTACTTACTCACAGAGTCACACAAGGAACTCTCTAAATGCCCAGAGGGTAAGCTACAGGCTGACATTTTGGGTTTTCTATAATGTGCCTCTCAAACAAAATCTCCCACCTCTTGAAACTGTGCAAACTCTTTACTAGATCTGGAAAGTGGCCCCTTCTCCATCTCCACCTCCACCTTGAAGATTCCCAAGCTTCCCTTAAATCACAACTGTAGTAGCAGGAACACCAAGCCTCTGTAGATTCACCCCAGTTGCCAGTGATCTCTGTCCCTGGAAATGAATTTGTACTGTTTTCTCTAAATGTTTTATTTACTGATCTGTGTAATGCTGTTTTCCCCCCAGGAGAATGTAAGCTTCTTAAAGTCAGGGATTATTTCTTTTTTTTGTCCTTGTATCTCTACCAACAGAGGCAACATTGCACTGTGGTTAGAGTATTGGTCTGGGATCCATAAAGGCCTAGGTACAAGATGTACCTTGATGCATGTAGGCTGTGTGACTCTAGTTAGTCAAATAACCCTTCAGTACCATAGGCTACTTTTGTGACTCTAAGTTGCTGAAAAGGTGCTGATCTGGCTTGGTCACAGGAGTATGATCATCTGGTATTTCTTAGAGTTGCGATTCTCAAAATGTTTATCTTAGGATCCTGTTACATGACTAAAAATTATCGAGGATCCTCCAAAGAACTTTTCTTTATGTGAGTTATCTCTATCAAAATGTACTTTATTAGAAATTTAAATGTCTTGGTATAGTTATAAAAATAAGTTTTGACCCTGTGGACCCCCTAAAAGGGTCTCAGGGACCCCTAGGGCCCCTGTATTATCCCAATTAAACTTTTTATCAATTTCCTTTTGAACTCCTAACATAGTGCCTTACACAATGTTGTTGTTCCATCATTTCAGTCATGTCTGGCTCTTCATGAACCCATGGACCTCCGTCTATGGGTTTTTCTTGGCAAAGATACTGGAGTGGTTTGCCATTTCCTTCTCCGGTGGCAAACAAAGGTTAAGTAACTTGCCCAAGATCACACGCTAAGAAGTTTCTAAGGCTGGAATTGAACTCAGGTCTTCTTGATTCCAAATGCAATGTTGTAGCCACTGTACCACCTAGCTACCCTACATTATACCCAGTAGAAGCTTATGGATTTATGTCTCCATTACCCTGTATTGTGCTTTGGATATAGTAGATACTCAAATGTTGGCTGAATTGAATTTTGTTAAAAGGGATTTGTGAATCCTCTATCTCAAATTCCTTATTTTATCAATGAGAAAGCAAAGAAGAAGGGGGCAAAGGGAAGGAGTAACTTAACTACTCTGAGACAAAGCATATATAAATTCCAACCATTCTATAATATTTCTCCCCAAATATTTTTGTTGTTTCTATCCTTTAACTTGTCTTTCTAGTGTTCTATAAGATAATACAAAAGCAGTAAAGGAAGGTAGACTTCTGCAACTGCCTGAATGATTCATGGACACCTTTCCCATTTTGTATCTGCAATGTTTCCTTGACAAATATATCTCAAGGTCACCTAGACTAAATGTAGTTTGTCCATAATGTCAATGAAAACAACTCCAAAAGATAGCCAATTATTCACTGTGCTTTCAAAGAACACATGATGAACCATACCTTCCTTCTGTTGAGGTGAGGGAGTGAACCCACTATAGGGGTGAAATGCGGCATACACCATCAGATGTGATCACTTGTGTTGGTTGGTTTTACATTACTGTTTTTTACCATGGTGGAGTGGAAGAAATATATTCAGAAATGGCGATAACGTAAGACTAAACAGCATGCATAAAAGTCTGAAACTCTGTGTCTGGGCTGTGCCATGGGACTACACATACTTAAAAACATGAGGCCAATGATTAAGAGTAACCCAAGCTTGGTTTTGATGTGATTCTTAACTAAAAGCTAGTGGGGGGTTTTTCCTTTTGTCCTAAAAATGTTTACTGGTAGTGCAATAATAGAGAAGAGAGATTAGAAAGGTGGGACAGAAATTTCAAAAGTTTTTAAATGATTTATTCAAATTACCTTGATAGATGAAGAAAATGGGGAGGGGGGGAGAGCAGTATTGTATAGCCCAAAAGTCAAGACCATGCTAGATTAAATGTGACACTAAAGAAAATGGGAAGGGGAGACATCCATTTGTAGATTCAATCATCACCTGCTGAACTCAATGTTATTGGTGCTAGCTCACTGGTGAGAGACATTTTATAATATGATTGAGGAGGGAGAGATGCATGTCTGAGCTTGGTGGGACATGCAGTCATCTTAGCTTCCTTTGATTTTAGAATGAGGCTGGAAAGCAACTTCTGATGAGTTTGAACCAACTATTTGCCATTCAGTGTATGCATGCACAAAGTCTAGGAAGGAGCTTTGGTTTGGTCAGTATGGGGAAATTTTGACCTAGGAACTCTTCCCGTCATGTGTCTTCTGCTTCCCAGAATTGTTGATTTAGAGCTGGAAGAAATTTCATAGGTCATCTGATCCAACTTCCTTATTTTACGATAGGAAAGTAGAAGCCTACAGAGCTTAAAGCTTGCCAAAAGTTACACAAATAAGGAGCAGATTTGGGAATTTGAATCCAGGTCTTCCTGGTGACAAAATCAGCACTCTATCCATTATATCTTGCTTTTTTTTTTTACCAGTATGTCTATAGACTAAAACTAAAATGCTCTTGACACCAATACCTGTAAGCTAAGAATCCCAACAATGTTATTAATTTCATCTTTTGGACAGATAGTCAAAGGAGCAATGAAATTGAAATTCGTTAACATTCAAGTTTTAGCTTTTTGGGTAACATTGGTATGATTAGTTTTCTGGGAGAAATTATCAATACAGAGAAATAAAAGTGTTTTATCTGAAGTGGATAGAAGACTGAAAAGGAGAGGAGAAGAGAGGAGAGGAAGCAAGAAGAGTCAAGAGGAAACACAAGGAGAGGAGAATCATTTGAGAACATCTCATGTTCTGCACAGATGTAGCACATTATTTTCAAAAACCACATTATGATATTTGCTAAACCACTACCCCCTGTGAAGGGGGAAGAAACCAGAAGTATCATAAATTAAGAGACAATCAACATGACCCTAGGGAAAGAATTCACTCCAGGAAAGAGGGCATGGTCCAGGATCATGATTTGAGAGAGTAGTATTGTGCCAGATCTAGTCAGAATTCATGGGGCAACTAAATTCAAAGAGCTAAATTGGACCCAGGAATATGGAGTTCCTACCAGGAGGTCAAAGCTAGGAAGAGTCAGCATAGAGTCAGAAAGCTCACACTCCAGAGGGAAGTCCATCTCTTGTATATGCTTATATATGTACACAGTGTCTCCTTCCCTTGTTAGACTGTAAGCTCTTTGAGGGCAAGGTCAATTTTTGCTTTTTCTTGGTAGTCTCAGTACTCAGCACAGAGTTTAGCACATAAAAATTAGTACTTCTAATACTTTTTGATTGATCGACTGGATGAAGGAATGAAAGAATAAGTCAATAACTGTGATCACCTTCCCTTAAACTCCTGTTCAGGACCCATAACTGCTGTCAAATACAAGCCTCATTCTGCTGCTTGTGGGCAGGGATTCCACAGAATTGTCCTGTACAATTTCTCTACCCAAGTTGTGGCAAATGGATGAGCCATGCCCTCTCCTCTCAGTCCTATTGGCCTTACCGTGGTCTGTAACAATAGTGATGATGGAAATAGATCCAAGGAAAAGACCTGCTGTTTTCTTATGCCATAGATGTATATATGTTAAATCAGTCCATACTGACTAACATGGCTCTCCTAAGAAGGATCTCAGTCTCAGAACTAGAGGTGGAAGAGACCTCAGAGGTCATCTATATACCAACCCCTTCATTTTACAAATAAGGAAAATTAGGTCTAGGGAGGCAAACCAAGATCTCACAGAAAGCACACTGCATAGATGGAACTGAAACCTAGATCCTGTAATTCTAAATTGAGTTCTCTTCATCTCTACCATCATTAGGATGGATATTCAGAGTGGAGGGGATCTCAGTGGCCAACTAGTCTGTTCTCTAAATGAAAACAAATCCCTTCTATCATCTACCTATTTAGCTTTTAAGTGACTCCTAGATCTCAAGTATTGTAATAGACGCTGAGCATAGACCAAAACAAAAATGAAACAATCCCTTCCCTCAAGTACCTTACATTCTTTGGTGGGGCTATAAAATGTACATATAAGGGTTATTGTGGGACAACCATTTAGTATTATCCTCAGAAGGCTTTTAAACTTTAATAGCTTAAAACTGTATGAAAACTTTGGGGAAAACATGTATAAGTATATAAATGCCAGGTAATTTGAAGGGGTCTATAAAGGAAGGAAGCACCAGCAACTGGGGAATCAGGAAAGGCTTTTTTTTTAATTAAGAGGCATTTAGTAAACAATTACTATGTGCTAAGCACTGGGGATGCAAAGAAAAAACAGTCCTGCCCTCAAAAAGTTTACAATCTAATGAGGGAAACAACATAAAAATAAATGAGTATATACAAGATACGTTCAGAGTAGATGGAGAATAGCCTGAGATGGGAAGGCACTAGCACCTAGGGGAACAGGCATGCTGGGAAGTGTTCTGTATAGAAGGAAGTGTTAGAGCTGCATTGTGAAGGAAACAAAAGAATTGAAGAGGCAGAGATGAGGAGGCAGTGCATTCCAGGCATCAACGACAGCCAGTGCAAAGGAACAGAGATGATAGATGAAGTGTTGTGTGAGGGTCAGCAAAAAGGTAAGTCTAGTAGGACCATAGAGTTTGGGGAATGGAAATTCTGTATATCAAGTTTCACTAAGCAGCCTACATACACTCTAAGAGATCCATTCCAGAAGAACCCCCTACCTCCCAAAGAAGCCCATTTCCCTTTTGGACAACTCTAATCACCAGGAGCATATTTCTTTCCCTAACCTGACACCCACAATGATGGCAGTGATCTGAAGAAGCTGGGTTATTTGACTAAGTAAAGACACTGAGCCTCTGGTTTCATTCCTATGGGAAGAAGCTGCCTCTCCTGATGTAATCTGGCACCCTATCAGTCACTGAGGTTAAGTAACTTGCCAGACAGGGGTCAGTATGGGCCAGAGGTGGGGTCAGTTCTTCTTGGCTCTAAAGTCATCACTTTATCCACTGTCACATATCCCTCTCATGACTAGGCAGCAAAGTGGGGAAGTGGATAAAGCACTGGGCCAGGAGTCAGGAAGACCTGAATTCAAATCCAGCCTCAGACACTTACTAGCTGTAGGACCCTGGGCAAGTCACTTAAACTCAGTTTGCCTCAGTTTCCTAATCTGTATAATGAGGGTAACAATAGCCTCTACCTCCCAGGGTTGTTGTGAGGATCAAATGAGATAATAATTGTAAAGAGTTTACTATGTCTGGGACATAGAGAGTGCTATATAAATGTTAACTTGCCAGGATAGCTAAGTATAGAAATAAGAAATTCTCTAATGGCTAGTTTTAAGGGACAGCACTAGAGAAAATGCCCTTCAGAGGTACTCTTGTTAATGTTATGCCTAATAATAGAGATACAGCAACTTTAGCAGCATGAAGGCTAGAAAGGGGTCTTTTAAAACCAAGTACAACCAGGATCAGCTCTTCTGAAAATCAGTCATTAACTGCTGAGGCTTAGATTTAGGGGCCATTCAAGAAACCACTTTCTTTTAAGGCAGAAGCTTCAACATTTTGTTCCCCAGCCTTTGTACTAGGTTTCCTGTTTTAGCCTACAGCAACAAATCTCCTTGTGTAATAAGCCCTGGAGGGGTAAAAAAAGATGAGGCTGGAAACCCAAATGTGGAATGCAGACCTTCTGTCTAAATGACTCCCTACCAACCACTGAGAAGAGGTTTCTAGGGAGGTTTTAATGCAAACAGTATGAATTAGAATTCCAGTCGAAACCAGTGGGGGCTTTAAACTCATTAAATTAGGAGAGATTCCAACTCATCGTACACATGCCCTCCCAACCTACAGATGACTGACATATTTGCCCAAGGGACCTTTATGTTGTCCCATCACCAAAGCTTGCTGAGGCTGTATGATTGTAAGGGTCACAACTTTTCTGAGTCTCCATGTCCTCAGTGATAAAAGGTTGATAATGCCATTAGGAACAGATAATGACCACAGATGAGAGGTGGCAACTTCCCCTACTAGAAGAAAGCGCAGGTGCATATGCCAGTTATGAGAAAAAGCCCCAAGCCAGTGGCACATATACTCTGTTTTCCCCTTCAGTGCCCTGCTCTGCCACATGTGTGACTGTGTGACCTTAGGCAAATCACTGCCATTCTCTGGGCCTCGATTTCCCCAGATGAAAAATGAGGGGAGTGGACTAGATGGATATTAAGATCACTTCTAGGACTAAATGTATGTTCCTAAAGAAAATGCTTCCCTTGCCGTGGCCAAGCTAGAAAGCTTCTGGGCCCTACCCTGTATTGCCAGATCTCTCTTCATCAAACAAACTCCTTGTCACATCTTGTAAAGAGTGTTTATTTCCCTAGCCCTAAATTCCCCAGCAACTATTGCCCATTAAGCATTCTAGGGCAGTGGGAGAGAAAAACTTCCTGTATTCTCTTCCACGTTTTTATCTTTTCTGAAAGGAAACCAGAGTTTAGCATCTATTCTTGGCGGCCCAACTCCTTTGGCCTCCTGAAACGTCCAGTTACTTAGCAAAGAAAAAAAAGTCTATGGATGTCCTCTGTGAGTTGCTGAGGACCATGTGAGCTTGTTTTCCCCTCTCCTCCAATTTACGGTTTCTGGAAAAGATTATAAAACAAAACAAAACAAAAAATATTGTTTACAGAGCTCAGGGGGCCAGTTCATTCTCAGCTCAATGAGACAGAGTAGGTCTAACACCAGCAAAGAAAACCACGGAGACAGAGAGGAGGGCCAGCTGCCCTGCCTCTCCTCAACATTAGAGCCCGGGCCACCTCCCAGATTTGCTCTCAGAAAGCAGTATCACTCTCCCAGGGATGCCACAAACACAGCCATGCTAAGTTACAATTCCCCAGCTGTCCTGAGCTGCACAGCCAACCTGTCTTGTCCATCATTTAATTTGGAAATATTGTGGTTCTGGAGTTGTTGGAGCCATCTGGGCAAAGAGGCAGGTGGTGATAGAAACTGAGAGAAAGAGACAAACTGGGCCTAAATATGGAGGAGGGTTTAACAAATGTCTTAACTTCTCTAGGGTGGGGGAAACTACCACCAAACTCAAGGAAGCAGGGAATAATAAGTGGGGGATCATACATCTGGAACTGGATGGCTTTTAGTGGTCATCTAGTCTAACCCATTTATTTTACAAAGAAAAGACTGAAGCCTAGAGAAATTAAGTAACTTACCCAAGTTGATAAGAGTAGAAAGTGGAATTTGAAAGCAAATCTTTCAGTTAGAAGGCTAGTATTCATCAAGTGTAACATGTTGAAGGAAGGCCTATTTATAATCCTGCCTCTGACACTTAATAGCTGTATGACTGAGCAACTTGCGGAATTTCTCAGAAAATCTCTAAAACAGAGAAGTTGCCAATCTGTATCAGTGAAGAGAGTTTCCACATTGGGAGTCCCTATACCTATAAAATCATAGGTCATTCCTTTTTTTGTTGTTTGTTTGTTTTTAAGGATCTAGTTATAACTTCTTAATGAGGATGATGCATAGTGGATTTTGGACAGCTCCACCTTGAGACCCAGCATAAAGCTGTAACCAGTCAATGCTTGTTGAATGAATTAGCAGACAGATGGACCAAAATTCTCATTTCCTAATTTAAATTTAGAATAAACTGCTCTTTTGAATTAAATTAAATATGTAGCAAGAGGAATTAGAAATTAAGGCTGCGAACGTTGGAGTTTGTCTCAAAGAGGGTCTGACTTTCATTCCTGCCTCAGACACTAGCAGTATGATTATTGGCAAGTCACTTCACCCCTCAACCTCAGTTTCCCCATCTGTAAAACAAGGTTGACAATAGCACTAGGGTAAAATGAGACACTGCGGGTAAGGTACTTTGCAACCCTTAAGATGGTATAAAAATGTTCATTGTTATAATTTTTTTGTTTACCTTAAGCAGAAACGCATTCTGTTCTAAGGCTACACCATTCTCTTCTTTATCTTATCCAGGCAAACCCACTGGGTACGGCTCTAGCAGTCGGCGTTTACACCACACAGGGATCGTGGATGAATGCTGCTTCCGGAGCTGTGATCTGAGGCGGCTAGAGATGTACTGTGCGCCAATTAAGCCAGCCAAGTCAGCTCGCTCGGTGCGTGCCCAACGCCACACCGATATGCCCAAAGCCCAAAAGGTAGGTTAGGATGAGAGGAGCATGGTGGCCTTTACAGGCCCTTCAGTCCAGGGTACCATGTCATACCTTGCAGATTTTTTCAGATTATTTCAGAAATATCACTCCCCACCTCCTCAGAGACCCTTAATTCCCCAGCTGATTGTCAGTCGGGTTAGCTTTAGGCTTGATTCTCTAGCTTGTCCCCCTAATTCATCAACAAGAATTTTTTTAACAGTGCCAGGTATATCTTCTTAATCATGTACCTTTTACAATCATCATAATCATTAATTAGTCATTAGTAATTCTAGAGCATGGTAAACTGAGTATTTTATCTCCCCTAGGAAAATAACAAGTATTCATAAATAATGTTAATTAAATCATCATAATGATTAATTAAATAATTGAAGATGTATCATTTCTTCTAAGAAAATAATTATTATTAATTAACAATACTAATTATTAACTGTGTGCCAGGTACTTTTGAATCATGTATCTTTTTAAAAAGCATTGCAGTGATTAATTAAGCATGATTAAATATGGAAAGTGGTTAAACAAGTGTTTTATCTCCTAGAAAATTATCATTAATTAATAACATTAATTACTGTGTGTCAGATTATTTTAAATCATGTATATTTTTTTTAAATTGCAATCATTAACTAATTATTATTAGTTAAAGAAAAGAATTAAACTAGTATTTTATCCCCCCCAGGAAAAGTATTATTAATTAATAAGATTAATTAATTTTAACTAATTGAGTACTCAGTACAATTTTTAAAATCATGTACATTTTAAAAATTATTATAATCATTAATTAACAAATACTAATTATAAAGAATGGTTTAGAGACAGCTAGGTGGCACAATGAATGAAGCACCACTAGCCCTGGAGTCAGGAGGACCTGAGTTCAAATCCAAACTCAAACACTTACTAGCTGTGTGATCCTGGGCAGGTCACTTAACCTTGGCTGCCTCCAAAAAATAAAAGATAATGGTTTAACAAGTATCTTATCCTCCTATTAAAATTGACTTTTATTATTAACCTACTATACGCTAGGTATAGCTTTTTTAAAGATGTCCCTATTTTAATCATTCATTTTTTTTGTGATTGTAACTTCAAACCAGTGCTAACTATCAAAGGACTATTATTAGACAGAGGTCATGAGCATTCTGATCTAGAAATACAAACCATTCTGGAAGAGGACTTCTCTGAGTTTATACTGAAATGGGTCTTGGATGTAGGGATTGGATCTGTGATTTCATTTACACAGGGAATTCTCAGGTGAGAAAAGTGTTTCTACCAATACAAGTCAGCACCTCCTCTGCAAGTTACAATGGCAGAGAGTTTCCTAAAGCAGAGGTGTGAAACCTACAGCCAGTTTACCCCTAGGACTCCAGAGTGTCAGGAACCAGATTAAAATGCAACTGAGAAATATTTAATAAAGATAAACAAAAATACAATAGAACATAGATAATGTTAATGTGGTTCTCTAAGTCAATATACAGCCCAGAGGCATCTTTATGTATGATTTAGTGGCCCTGTTTGTATTCGAGTTAGAGCCTAAATGACTTGACCAGGGTCACACAGCCTATATATGTGAGAGACATAACTTGAACCCAGGTCTTTATGGCTCCAAGGTCAGTTCTCTACCCATTCTGCTACCTTTCTTCTCATACAAAGATGCCAAATCAAAATTTCTGCTTTGCTTAAAGAAAATGCCTGCCATGATAGAACCACAGAAGGATTTTCTTTCTGGGATATGGACTTCAAGCAAGTCTTTTAAGACTTGTTTATGGAATGAAAACAATGTGGTATAATTTAAATCATCTTTTATCTTTTGGGCTGGGATGCATGGAAGGGTAAGAGAAAGAGATAGTTGGTGTCAGGGAAAGGGCTGAGAATGAGAAAAAGAAGGAGAAAGAAAGGTAAGGAGAAGCAAAGAGATCTCTTTTGGATCTCCTCAAGATTTCTTGTTTAAGAAAAATAGACAAATAATGGCATTATTCTACAGAAACCTAAGCTGAGCACAGGTATAGATCACTGTGACCCATGTGACTGGTCCCTGGCCACCATGAGTATGTAAAGTTCCCAGCATTCAAAGCCCAAAGAGGAAGTTAGGAATTCAGAGGTACCCAAGTGGGTTCTAAATCAAATCCACTTCCAGCTGCACAGAGGGAAGATCACATACTGCAAATATGTTATTAGAGAGTATCTTCTACTAGTTCCTAAATGAACCTGGGATCAAGTGATCACTACATGAACATGATTGGGAATATTTCAGAAATGGGGGAGGATAAGGGAATATCTATTACCTTTCCCTTCTTATCTCAGTTGACCCAATGCTTTATAACATAAACAGGAGAATCACACTGAACACAATCTAATGGGAGTCACAGTTGTCCCAGGAACATGAGTTCCAGAATCCAGGTGCTGAATTAGAGAATAAAAGGGTAGATAGGAAAAATGTTTTCTTGCTTTTGTTTACCTGTATTGGGACCACAGGCAATTATAAAATACAGTCCCTAGACTCAGTCTCCCAACCTATGAAGCTCAGTGACAATAGGCTGGCCCAGAAGCACTGTCATCGAGAACACCACAGGAACCATCTGTTCTGAATGAAATTATTTTTGTGATATTTGCAGTATCAGCCCCCATCCATCAACAAGAGAACGAAGGCTGAGAGGAGGAGGAAAGGTGGGCCAGAGAAACACCCAGGAGGGGAGCAGAATAAGGGAAGAGAAGAGAGACAGCAGAGCAGAGGAAAGAAGAAAAAGCAGAGGAGGGAGACTGGAGATAGAAAGACTGAACGCAGAGGAAAAAACAGGAAAATGGAGAGAAGGAATAAACAGACAGAGGCAAGGACTATAAGAAAGAAACAGAAAATCAGGAAACATTGTAGAAAAAAGAAGAAAAGTGTTGTGGCAATAGATGGCACATTTAATGCAATGAGAAAAGAGGAAACCTTGGGTAGGACAAGACATGGAAAAAAAACAAGTATTTGAAGAGAAGGGAAATATGTCAGAGCAAGTCCAAAGGCAGACACAAGAAGGAAAAAGACTAGAAATAGAAAAACCAGGCAGGTGAAGCACAGCTGTAATAATCGCTTAAGAATGAAAGGAACTAGAAGGAGGGGCTTTTACAAGTCCTTTTTAGGAACACTTCCAAAGTTTTGCATTAGCAAGTTTCCTTCCATTATTACATGTGCACTCAAAGGCAGTTAAAAATTAACAAGCATTTGAACAGAACCATCTATGAACACTCACAGGTCCTTTTCCCCACATGGTTCATTTCCCAATCCTGTTGAGGGTCAAACTCCTCCAGAGGGTAATGGGAATAGTTTAGAGAATTACGGAATCTCAGGATTGGAAAAGGTTCAAGAGCCCAACCTCCTGTCTCAGGTATGACTTGGTCCAATGAGCAATGAGGTAGCCTGACTCTTTTGTACTTTAAACTGGGGTGAAATTAGGGGAGAAAGAACGTCCTAGTCCTCCTTGTCTCATCTTGAATTACATATCACACACACACACACACACACACACGAATAAGAGATTATGGGTCTAAAATCCTAAAAGATTTCACTGAGACAGAGAGAAAGAGAGAGAGAGAGAGAGAGAGAGAGAGAGAGAGAGAGAGAGAGAGAGAGAGAGAGAGAGAGAGAGAGAGAGAGAGAGAGAGAGAGAGAGAGAGAGAGAGTTCTAAGTTATATCTGCTCTGAAGAACATGGCCAAAGCAGTGGGAAGTTTATATCAGGGCTAACTTAAAAGTTCAAAAATGAAACTGAGGGGCAGCATGGCACAGTAGACAGAAAGTTGACTTGGGAATCAAGAAGATCTGAGTGCAAATTCTGCCTTTGACACATACTGTCTGAGTAACCCTGGACAAGTCACATAATTTCTCAGTGTTCTACTCTACTTTCTTAAGACCATAACTTGTAGAGGAAGTGATAACTTGCGTTGGTAGGAGGAATTTCTTCACCCTGGAGTTCCTAATACCAATGAAATCTCAGAGCTAGCCCCTACTCCCCTCCCTAGCCTCCAAAATACAGTATTACAACAGTATTATAGGGAAGTTGTATAGCAGAGTGAGAGGAGAATTTAGAGACAGAAGACGGAGTTCAAATCTTAATTCTGCCACTCTCTCGATGACCTTGGGCAAGTTACTTCAAGAAAAAGCCAAGACATCTTCTATGGCCTTCTGCTTCAGAAACCCCTTTACCAAGCCCTTGTGGTTCACTGAAGACCCAGAATTCCTTTACTGGGGATGCAAAGATGCCCAGGCATGACCAAGGAAAGAAAGTGAATGAAAGAATTGGATAAAATCAATCAATCCCTGCAGCCACCATTAAAACAATCTTTTGTCCTATAACTCTCAAAGCAGATGAAGGCAAGTCAAGGGATGACCTTATCATCAAAAGAAACTCAAGTTCCCTCTTCGCTTGCCCCTAAGATGCATACACCTTTGAAGAAACTCAGGCAATTACAAAGTACAGTCCTTACATTCAGTTCTTCAAGTCATTTTAATACCACAGGATGGAGCTATTGCCTTGAAGTGTTCCTTCAATTAAAGAAAATCATTCGATATCTTCCTCAAATAGAATGTGGCTAGTTCATTCCCAATCCAAGGATTCCCTAAAATGTCTGACTTCTGCCTTCCACTCTCTTCCGGGGCTATTGATTTAGTGCCAAAGTCACCTCAAAGCTCAGACTCCATGATGAAGGCATTGGGTAAACAGCAAGGCAATCCTCTTAGCTATCAGCTGAAACTTCATTGTAAAGAACACTGGATTTGTAATCAAGACCTGGGTTCAAACCATACTCTGCTACTTACTAGCTATATGACCTGCAAGTTGCTGTGCCTTTCTGGGGTTCCGTTTTTTAACCTGTAAAATGAGGGGATTGAAATAGATGACCTATGAGAGTCCTTCTAGCTCTAAAGTCCATGATCCTAAATCATTTCACCTTTTTCCAGGTCTCTTTATCTATAGGATGAGAGGGTTGGTCCCTTCCAACTGTAAAGCTGTAATTCTGTGACCTTATAAACTTTAAAGGAGGCACCCTGGTACAGTGCAAAGAGCATTGTCTTTGGAGTCAAAGGACTTGGGTTAAAATCCCATCTCTTCTTGTGTGAGTTTGAGTACATTTCTTGACTCCTCTTGGCCTTCATTTCTTCATTTGTAAAAAGAAAAGATTGAACTAGATAGCCTCTGAGTTGACTTCCAACTCTATATTTATGATCATTTCATCCCTAACTCTTAACTTTCACTAGATAGGAATATGTTTCTCAGTCCTAAGGCAGGATGGTACAATGGGGAGAAATGTAGATTTTTAGAGTCCTGGGTTCAAATCCTGGCTCTGCTATTTACTACTTATGTGACCTTGGGAAAGTTACTTAACTTCTCTAGGTCTCAATTTCCTCATCTGTATAATGGGAGAGGGTGAACCAGATTGTTCTTAGCTTGTGTGTCATAGATCCCTCTGGTGGTCTGCTGAAACCTATGGACACCTCAGAATAATGTTTTGAATTTGTTGTTGTTCAGTTGTTTCTGTCATCATCAACTCTTTGTAACCCTATTTGGGGTCTTCTTGGCAAAGATACCAGAGTGATTTACCACTTCCTTCTTCAGCTCATTTTTACCAATGAGGAAACTGAGGCAAACAGGGTTCAGTGACTTGCCCAGGGTCACACAGCTATTAAGTATCTGAAACCAGAATTGAACTAATGAAGATGAGTCTTCCTAATTCCAGGCCCAGTGCTCTATCCCCTGTGCCATCCAGCTGCCATGTTTTCAATACATGAAATTAAATTGATAGGGTTTCAATTTTATTGAAATATAGTCATTAAAATATTCAAAATTAAACAAGTCAATGGACACCCCCCTCCCCATGTTAAGAATCCCTAAAGTCCTATGATCTATGATGCCACATTTCATTACTGACGACCATACAATGGAACCATTAGAATACTGGTACCAAGGGCAAAAAGAATAGTGGGTCTGGAGTCAGAGACCCTGAGTTCAAATTCCATCTCTCATATTTCCTTTGTGAGCCTGGGAAAGTCATTTATCCTCAATTCTCCATTGGCAAAATGAAGAAGAGTATACATGATAGCATCTGAGGTCCCTTCCAGTTCTAAATCTATGAGCCTAGAAATCAAAAAGGAATGAGAGCAAACACCTTTTTAGCAAAAGACCTTTCAAGTTCAAGAAATCTCTTCAGGTCTAATTACTCATTGGCTATAAATAAATAAATAAATAAATAAAGCCATCTTTCCATGGTAAGCTTCAGTAATCCCAGAATGAATAGCCCAGCATGTCAACCAATGGGTGACATGAACTAAAGCAAAGCACCCGTTCTGTGTAGGCTACCATTCCAGGCACTGGGTAGTATACCAAAATAAACAAGACATTCTCTGTGCTCATGAAGTTTTGGAGCAGTTTCCTCTTCTCTAGTATGAAGATTTATGATTGAGAACCTAGTGTTAACCATTCATCCCCATATAGAGGCACAAATAGAGAAAGAAAAATCTGGAGAAACATGGGCAAAAAAATGATATGAGCAGAACATAATGATCCCTTTACCTCTCTATTAAGATGATAGCAACGTTGAAGAGAGGAGATAAAGGACTTTGGGTCAACCAAGTCCAGCCCTGTTCTCATAATCCCTGGCTTTTGGATTTTTCACCCATTTTCAGAGAAAAAAGGGGAAACATGGCCAGTATCTACTAGCCCGAGTGAGTATTAGACAGCAGTTACTATCTAACTGGAATACCTTTACACAGACAACTGTTGAAAATAGAAATGAAACTCATCTACAGAAGACTATGGCTCGCCATGGACCTTAAAAAGAAACTATGGGTCTAAGTTTTAATAGTCATTGAAAAATCAATTTATATTCTTCAAAAAAATAGCGGTTGGGCACCATTTGTATTTCAGATGTTGTTCTAGTCACCAGGATTGGCAGTGGGATGGAGATACTGATGGATAGAAGGTTACTCTTGTAGAAAGATGAGGATTTGAGACCTGTCTCTGATGCAAATTGAGTGGTGACCTTAGGCAAATCACTGCACCATTCTGAGAGTCCCTCCTAACCTATGATTTATGATTCATGATCCCATGACCTTTCTAGGACTCAATTTCCTCATCTGTAAAGTTAGGGGATTAGACTAAATAATCTCTAAATTCCCCAGTAATTCTTCATCTATAATTCTCTGATGCTATAACTCTATGACCTCATAGTTCTTGGTTTTCTTATCTCCAAAGTGACAGGTTTGACTCAATTAGACCATCTTAACCTGGAATACCTACCTGAACTTTCTTTTGAATATTTCATTAACTGTTTTCAAATCCTATATATTTTATTTTATGCATTTAAAAATGTTATTCTTAGAAGGGGTTTGTAGTCTTTACCTAACTGTCTTGCCAGAGGAGTCCAGGACACACAAAAGGTGAAGAACCCCATGTCTGGGAAATTGTACAGTATCTTCTAACTTCAGGTCTGTGATTCAATGATTCTTTCATCCTATGATCTCTCAGGTCCTCAGTTTCCTTATCTGTAAAGAGATTAGACTATATGACCTCTGAGGTCCCTGCCAGTTCTAAATCCATGATCAGTAAGACACATTTAATTATTATTCCAGTCAAAACTCCATGATCTCATGTGATGAATTATCCACTGTGATTCCAAAATTTTTGGCTGAGCCCTCAGAGAAATGACCATTTCTCTATATCACTTAAAAATCCCATATGATCTGTATTTTCATTATTCTCAGGATGGAACAATGGCTCCAGCCTTGTGGTACCTGGGGAATATTTGGTTGGAGCAGTCTTCAGCTCTTACAAGTTTTACGTGGAAAAGACCAAAATAAATAGACATGTGGGATATTTCCGGGCTCACAACTGCTTCTGGGACTTTAGTCTTCATGGGCTTCCAATCAGTGTGTTTCCCAACTATTTAACCTCCTTTCTAACATGTCTTGAAAACAAACAAAACTACCTCCTTCCTCCAATAAGTACATCATTAGGAAGAAAGCATGGGAAAAAATAGAGATAGATAAAATGGAATAAGGACAGGATTTGTCATTTCATCACTGGTGTAGGGAATTCTCAGGTGAGGAAATGCTCTACCAAAGCAGACTGGCAATGTATAGTCTTAGAGAGTTGTGTAGAACATTGAGAGATCAAGTGATTTTTCCAAGGTCAAGAAGCCAGCCTGTATCAAGGGAAGGTCTGGATTCAAGAGATAGCCTACCCCTCAGTAACTTCCTTTCTTCCCCCTTCCTTACTAACTTCAAGATAATAATAATGGTTAACATTCATATAGTGCTTATTATGTGACAGGCACTTTTATAATTATTATCTCATTTGATCCCCATGGCAGCCCTGAAAGATAGGAGCTATTATTCCCCCATTTTACAAATGGGAAAACTGAGGCAAATGGAGTTTAAGTAACTTGCTTAGAATCACATAGCTAGTAAGTATCTGAAGCCAAATTTGAACTCAGATCTTCTTGCCTCCAGGCCCAGTACTCTACCCACCACACCACCTACCTGCCTTAAATAATAATTAACATTTATATAACACTTATGTGCCAGACCTGTGCTGAGTACTTTGCAATTATTATCTCATTTGATTCTTACAGTAACCTGGAAGGTAGGTATTATTATTGTCACCATTTTGCAGATGAGGAAACTGAGGCAAACTGAGGTTAAATGAGTCGCCCAAAGTTATACAGCATGTAAATGTCTGAAACTAGATTTTAATTCAGGCACAGTGCTCTCCACCACACCACCTAGCTTCTCTTAGTTCACAAATTTGGAGGGTTTCCTATCAACTCAATAAGCATCCACTAGGGAATGAAAGATTAGTAGACTGGAATGACTTTGTGGGGAGGGGAAAATTCCCTTAGGTTAGATTGATGAGATTCAGTTTTCTGATGTCCAGTCTCAGAACAGAGATCATTCCATCAACAAGCATTTATTAAATATTCATTATTTGCTAGATGGATAAGGATACAAAGAAAAATCAGAACTAGCCTGAGATGGCCTACTGAATCTAACACGGACACCTGTGGTAAATGAGGAAAGATTTATTGGTTTGGGATGCTGCAGAAATTCCCCTTTAAAAGGCTTGGAATCTCTCCTTTAGAATTCCTCACTGTAGTAATTCCTCTCTGTGCAGTTGGGGGAGTGGGGAGGAGCCCAGTTACTGACTCCTTTTAAAGTCAGTGACAACATCTATTGACAAGAGAGAGACAGAGAGAGAGAGAGAGGCAGGCAGAGGCGTGTTGTATGAAATAAGAAGTAGCTGAGGTGAGTAATGATTCCCCTTGGACTAATAAATATCTGAACTTCACTGGAAAAAAGATCCAGCATAAGCACTGAGGGGGAGGGGAAAGAGGGAGGGAGGGAAGGGAGAGGGGGGGAGGGCAGGCAACTGACTTCCTTGCAAGGCTGGGATCGGCCTCTCTGTCCTACATTGTCTGCCTAAGATCTGGGAATCTTCCTCTGCCTCCTACATTCTCAGGCTTCCCTTAGCCCAGAGAATTAGTTGCTAGAAGTAGGTCAACTTTGGGGAGGTAGGTCCAAGTCACCAGAAAGACACAACTCTGACCAACTCTGCCAGTTCAATCAGGTGTCTCAGAAACTGCTGATAAGATCATTGGGTCAGCTTTGCTAGAGATTATAGGATCAGAGATGGAAAGCTGGAATGACCTTTCCATGTCCCCTAGGCCAAATCATTCAGTTCACAGATGAGGAGTTTAGGTCCCAAAGGGCTGAAGTGACTTTGACCAAGGTCACTCAGGTATTAAGTGACAGTGCTAAGGCAGTAATTATACCTTATACTATAGGAATGGAGATATGGATAAGGGAAAGAGAATAGACCTGTGATTTTATAGGGAGCTCCTTCTACTAATACAAGCTGGTACCTCCTCTGCAACTGATTGCCTTAGAAAGTTGAGGCGTTAGGTGACTTGTCTAGAGTCACACAGTCTGTGTGTCAGAAGCAGGGGCTTGAAGCCAAAATTTGAACCCAGATCTTTTGACTTCAAATTAAGCAGTCTTTCCACTGAACCAAAATACTGTAGAGGGGTTTGCATTTGTGATTTATAGGATCAGAGATTTAGGGCTGGAAGGAGCCTTAGAGGGCATCTGGTTCACCCCCCTCAACTGAGGGGAGTGGGTTCCTCAAGGGTACACATACCTTTATGATGCTTTGGGTATCTTCCTACTCACTCTCACTCCTCAGTGATTCAGAATTAGCAATCAATTTAGAAACTAGAAAGTTGGGATAGAGATTGAGCAGCAGTTAAAAGGTGTAGTCTACTTTCAAAGTGTACATAGGAAAAAGTAGAAAGACAATGAATGACTAAATCAGTCAAGTCCTTTCAGAAAGCAGAGTGGAAAGCTATTCTCCATTAGAGACAAATTTTATGCTTTGAATTTGGTCAAAACAATCCATAAAACATTTGAAAAAATCCTTCTCCAGTTCCCTCCTATGTCCATCGGCTGTGGAGAATACTTACTGCTCTTGGACGAACATCTCTTGTGAGAAATCACAGGTCTGACTTCTTTATAATCCTCTAGAAACAAACCTGACCTGTGTCTCAAGGTGAAGCAATAGGGGTAGAGACTACATCTGTGGTTTTCATTGGCACAGGGAATACTCAGTTGAGAAAAGTCCATCTACCAATGAAGAACAGCACTATCTCTGCCATTTGTGGTCTAAGATTGTTGCCTCAAGTACTCAGAGATGAAATGGTTATCTGAGGTCACACAGCCTGAGGCAGGACATGAAGCCCCATCTTCCAGACTTTGAAGCCAATGTATCATCCACTATTCCAAGAGGTCTCTCAAGATGAAGGCAGTTCTTCATCTTTGGGGTATCATTCAGTGTCTAAGACTCCTCAAGTGGTTTTTGAGGACTGGTAATTAGCCATTCAGCCTCAGTCTAATATTTTCCTAAAGAGAGGAGTATATTGGGTTTTAACTCATTTCTCACACATAGATCACAGTTCTATAATGCTCTAAGATTTCCCTACTTCTCTCTTTACAACAGCCCTGTGAGGCAGGAATCATCCCCATTTTATAGATAAAAGAGCAGAGTCTCAGAATCAGGTTTTTTTCCTGTAGCCCCAGGCTACTATTATTACTAGTTTCCCAAGGCTACCATACGCCCATGATTCCTTAACTTGCAAAATGGGGGTGATAATATTTGTTCTAATTAATGTCAGAGTCTGTCCTTTTACCCCCAGGTCTTCTGATTGAGTCCAAAATTCATTCCACTCCAACAAGCAGCTTCTCTGTCTGCCATACGTCACAGCTCTGTGAGGATAGTGAGTAATGTTGGGAACTCATCCACAGACAGTGTTCAAAAAAGAAAGTGTAGGATGGTTCCTGAATTTTCTCAATAGCTCTGGGGTCTAGGAATGAGCGAGATATCAAGTGACACTGAAATGTAGCCTGTTGGCATGGATAGAGCATTGGGCTTGGAGGCAGGAAGATCCCAGTTCAGATCTCACTTCTGATACTCACTAGGTGACTACCCATTTTTCTTTTTCTCTCCTCATTTCCGTCATATGAGAATGGGCCCTGTAAGCTGTATTAATGACTACACAGGGTTGCTATGAGTCTACAGTTAAATGATGTTAGTAAACATAGGAATGGGGACTTGTCTTGGGATGTCATTAATATGGAAAATTAATAGGTCAGGAAGCTCCTTCTACTTAAGGAAGTCAGCACATGCTCTTTAACTCTGTGTCTTAGCTAGAGCTGCAAGGGGACACTGAGGTGCTGGGAGCCTCTAGGTCTCTTAATTATTTGTGGTTGGCATTGCAGTACTTATACTGTCGATCCCTTTATCCGTGGTAAATGACTGACATCTCCTTTTCAGTTCTTTTTCTTTTTAACTGGTGGTGGAAAAGACTTGTGATTTCATTAGAGCAGGGAAGTCCCACTATGGAAATTCCATCCACTGATATAATTTCACAGTCTTGCTCTAACTTAAAATCTTAGCAAGTTGCCTCAGATGCTGGCTTACCAATGGCCCCAAAGCAAGTGTATATCAGAAGTATGACTTGAACCCAGGTATTCGTGATTCTAAGGCCAGTTCTTTAACCACTATGACATGCTGACTGGATTATGTGTAAAGCATTTGGCAAACCTGAAAGTACGATAGAAATGTCCATTGTTATTATTAGGGGCTGAGTGATCTGATCTTTCTTTCTATACTTCTTTAATTATCTCAGGCAGGCCAACTGCTTGCTCTCCAGGGAGAAAGATTACGTTTTAAAATCTAGCATTCCTATTGAAGTCTTGGAAGGTCTCCGGGAGAAGTATTGACCAGTATCCAAGAGAAGTCAGTTAACCTGGCATTCTGATTATACAGATGCAAGGCCTGCCTCTGAGACATGGGATCATGTTGTTGGCATTGGCTCTGGGGTAATCCACGCCTCAGAGAACAGAGGATGGAAAAGTCTAATATTCAGCAGGATGAGCAAGCTGCTGACCACAAAAGCAGCAGCTCTAAACATTCCAGCAAGAAACCAGGAAATGTGACCTCCCTGACCCCCAGCTGGCCAAAAGTCACAAGCCTTCACAGGCTGGATTTTCAGATGCCAGAGGTTTTGTGGCTCTCTTTTCAAAATGCTCTAATGTTAGTTAGCACGGAGTCTTGGGCCCAGCCCACACCAGGAGGTTAAACAACTAAAGGCCAGGTGGCCCCACAGTTTGTCAAAATAGGATGTTCTGTTTTCACAGCCGGAGATAACAATTGTGGCTGGACCTGAATTCCCCAGGATTACAGACAGAGGAAGCTGACAGGTTTAGGGATGGCTAACAATACCTAATCAGTCTACCATTGTTGACTTGAGGAGTCTTTGTTAGCTCTATGGTGAGAGAGTGGTCAAATGAAGAGAATCATAGACCATGGTATCCAACATGGCACCTGGGGACAGGTTATTCATTCCTTCAAGAAACATGTGTGTAGCACCTTCTATATAGAGAGCTAATATGTGAAAGATCAATGATTTGATCAGCTTAGGGAACTCCCAACATGGCAACTTCCCCCACCACTGACGATTCCAACCCATGTGACTTTGTAGATGTCAGAAGGAGTTCCTGGGTATGTCAAGGTTAAGTGACTTGCCCAGGGTCACATGGCTAGTAAGTACCAGAGACGAGATTTGAATGGAGACTAAAAACAATGACTCTGGAGTCAGAGAGACCAGGTTCAAATTCCACCTCTGATACTACCTATGTGATAGTGGGCAAAAACACAGCCCCTGTGGACTTCTGTTTCTCCATCTGAAAAATGAGGGACTCAATGGCCTCTAAGGTTCTTAGAGGCTCCCAATCTATGACATCCTATGAATCAAGGTCTTCCTGATGCCAAGCCAGCCTTCTACCTGCAATTCCAGGCTGCATCTGTGTGCAGCACTCAGTAGATACCAGGAGTATTCTTTGAGAAATATAAACTCTTATATACATACAAGGTACTGCTATTATTCCTGGTTATTCAAGGTGACCATATGCCCACAATTCCTTAACCTGCAAAATAGGAGTAATAATATTTGTTCTAGTGGTCTATGTTGAAGGTCCCATCAACTTCAAATGAAAGCAAATAGCATTTACTCATCAGTGCCCTTTCATTCTATGTAAAATTTCCAAACTGCTTTTTAAGCTCCCAATATCTCTCACATGCTGAGAAAGGAATTTTAAAATGCAGCATTGGAATATTATGCATGATTCATCACAAAGAGTCATTGGAAGATGTTGGTGCCCAATCCTACCAGCCCTGTGAGCTAATCACAGAACCACACGGTTCTGGGAAGTTTGTCAAAGTCCATGTATCTGTGATTTTGTGAGTACAGGTCCTTCCAACATCAATGCCCAGGGCAACCCCTTTTACATCTTGGACTTGGAGGCAGACAGATGTGGATTCCAATCCTAGCTCAAAAGGTTGGACTAGGTAACTCCAGGCAGATCACACCCATTCTGAACATTGGTTTCCTTCCTCTGAAAAATGGTACTTATCTTCTAGGGCTGTTGTTACAATCCAATAAGAAAATATTCAATATACGTTTAATCAATCAGTCAAAAAGGTATTTATTTAGCTCCTACTCCAGGCACTGAGCTATGAGCTGAGGAAGCAAAGACAAAAATTAAATAATGCCTGCCCTCCAGGACTTTCCATTCTAATAGAGGAGATGGTCTGTATGGCAATGTATGTATGAAAATAAATACAAGGTAAACATTTGACTGGAAGGATGCCAGCAGCCATAGGGAATCAAGGCCTCATGTACAAGTAGTGTTTAAGCAGAATTTTGAAGCAAACCACCAAGTCCTATGTAAAGACTAGATCTTGTTGTTCGGTCATTTTTCATTTGGGGTTTTCTTGGCAGAGACACTGGAGTGGTTTGCCATTTCCTTCTCCAGTTTGTTTTACAGATGAGGACATTGAGGCAAACAGGGTTAAATGACTTGCCCAGGGTCACACAGCTAGTAAATGTCTGAGACAGGATTTCAACTCAAGAAAATTAGTGTTCCTGATTCCAAGCCCAGTACTCTATCCTCTGTGCCACGTAGTTGCCCAGATCCTAGATACAAAGAATTCCAAAAGAGAGAGCTGAGCTATCAACTTCAGGTAAAAGCAGTAATAGCCAAAGTCATAAGAGAAGGTCATCAAAAGTTGTTGTGGCCAAAAATGTCATTCCTCTGCAGCAACGCTGGTGTTGAAATTGTCTGCATTAAACTCAGCTGGTCCCTGGATGCTTCTTGAAGCCATTCCATCTGGGAGTGTCTGCCAGAGCTTGTCCTCCCCTGGTGTGGCTTTTGGGAACCCAGGGCCACTTCCAAACGGTGATGAAGTAACAGAGAAGGATTACTGGTAAAGGACAAAGTCAAGCAGCTGCCATGTCTGACCACTCTAAGGTTTACTCAGCTCTTCATAAACACTGTCTCGTGATCTCATTGGAGAACCAACATGATATAATGGAAAGGATGAGGAACTAAGATTTGGGTTCAAATCTCTTCCCTAACATTTGGAGAGAGGGAAACCTTTAAATCTTATCCATCTGTCAAATGAGGCCAACAATGCCTATAGTATGTATATACCTCTTGGAGTATTCATGAGTCTCAAAAGATCTAATATATTTAAACTGCTTTGGCAACCTTAATGTTCTGTAAAGGCAGTGTGGCTAAAAAGCCAACCTCAAAGCCAGAAAGACACAGATTCAAGTGCTCTGACACAGTGGACAATATATGACTCTAGGCAATTTCTCAACGTGCTCTCTAAGAGTATGTAAATCATAGGGTAGTTACTGATCTGTATCAGTGGAGAGAATTTCCACACTAGAAGTTCCCTACACAAGTGAAATCACAAATCACTTTCTACAAAAGAGTTGGAAGAATGGGTGAGCTTAGGGAAGCATTAGGCATTATAATCTCATTTGGCCCTTACCACAACCCTGTGGGGCAAATGGTATGAGCATAATTTAGAGGTGGAAATAGCAACTCATCCATGCCCCTTATTTTACAGGTGAGGAAGTCAAGGCCCAGAGATGTTTACGGAATCATAAACATAGAGCTGAGAGAGGTCTTCAAAGTCATTTGATCTACCACCCTTCTTATTATAGATGACGATACTGAGTCAAAAGATATTTAAAAAGACAATAAGTGATAAAAGACTGGAATTTACCTGCTCCTTTGGAATGCTACTGTAGTCTTACTAATCTGTATTCCTGTATTACTAATCTGTGTAACTTCACGTGATAGGAGCTAAAAGGCAAAAAAAAAAAATCTAGTTTCTAGTATGAATATTCTGAACACTTTTGCACATCTCAGTGAAACTGCCAAAATCTGGCATTTTCCCTTCTAGAAATGCCATAACCAAGAACTCCAGCCCTTTCTGTATTTCCAAAAATAACTCAGTCTGGGCAAGACAGTGTCTTTCAACTTTTTACATCAAAAATCTAACACATACACAAACAGCTAAGTAAACAAGCTCATAAAATCAAGTCTAAACATCCCAGGCTCCTCAAAGGCTTCCTGGCATCCTGCCAGAACATGAAACTCAGAGTGAGTCTTCTGCCAGCAATGGCAAAGCTTGCACTGGCATTTCTTCTCTCCCATTACATGCCATCCTCCTCATTCAGTGGTCATGATCTCTTACACTGGAAACTCAGCTGAACCCTGAGATATAAGGGCACATCAATGAAGTCAAGGCTCTGATGGAATAGTGCAGCAAGAAGGTATGTGGAATGTAGGGAGGAGAGAACTCTTAGGACAAGGTTAGAGCTAGGAGGGGTCTTGGCATAGAAAATGTCAGAACTGGAAAGACCCTTAGGGCACAGAATGGCAGAGATGAAAAAAATCTTAGCAACCATCTATTTAGTCCAACCACTTTCATTTTTGCAGATAAGGAATCTGGAACCCAGAAAAAAGACTGACTAAGTTCACAACTGGCAAGCAGAGCTGAGCTATGAATCCAGGTTTCCTAATTCAACATCTACTGATCTTTCCATAATACTACACATCTCCCAGTTGGAGATGGAGCAAGTCTACTTATGCCCAGCCTCCACTGTGACCAAACTAACAATTACCAGTACTTACAATTTCACAAGGCAGTACATTCCATTTATGGATGGCTCACATATCTTGGGAAGTCTCTCATATTGGACCTAAATCTGCCTTAGTGAAACAGAGCAATACCATCATGAGAAAAGTAGCTAAGGGCCTCTCTCGAATCAGCTAGGAAGATCATTAGAGGCCATCCATTCCAACTCACTTATTTTACAAATGAGAAAACTGAGGCCGGGAGAGAAGTGACTTGCCCAAGGTTCCACAGGCAGTAATTGGCAGAGGTACAAGTCAAACCCGCATCCTCTGTTGTCAAATCCAATACTCTTTGGACTAGTTTGGGTTTTTGTTGTTGTTGTTGTTGTTGTTGTTGTTTTAAAAGCTAGCCCATTTATCAACCAAGAGACTTTGGAAACATTTTTCAAGTGGTTCACATACTGACCCAGTCCATAACTTGCCAAGAATTTGGTTCTCTGCCTCTTCCCACCCCACCCACTTCCTCTGAACACCAGCGCTCTGGAAAGGGGAAAACCTAAGGTGACCAGGAAAAATTTGAGGTTGCTAGCCCTTAAGCCTTCTGAATGGGTGCAATGGTATCCCATCACTTACCAGCAGATTCAACAGACTTGGTTTGGGGTTGTTACCATTGGCATAGAATGACATAAGATTCTGCTTACATCTGCACCCCATAGGAGCACCTTGGGACAACCACAGCTCTTTATCTTTGCCAAACAGTCCAGATATTTACTGGCGTTTTGTAGAGTCTCTAGTAAAGTGGACAGGAACTTGATTTTTAAGGTCATTCTCCAAACAGATGCATAATTTGCCTGACATTCAATATACCTGATTCCCAGAGATGAAAAGCTGACTTAATCCTCCTGGAATCTGGACTTGTGATTCCAAGAGGACAGGAATATTAGAACTGATACCAAGCCCACTAAGTGATTCCTGCATATTCCTGCATGGGCACACACACACACGACTAATACAGCTGCCACAAATTGCTCCTAACAGGTAACAGGTCAGGGCAATTGCTGAACCCTCAAGATTTCAGTGGCTCCCTTTTCTTATTGGTCTTTCTGGGGAAGAGGTCAAAGCCAAGATGGTACTTGCTGTTGGACAAGAGTATGCTATGCTTAGCATGGCTGAACGGCACTTCCCCAATGCTCAAGGGTATACTATCTATTACTGAGACAGTGTGTCCTACAATACTCAGCTTATTCTGAATGGGCAACGTTGGAAACATTTGCTCAGTGGAAACATCATTGCTTCCTTTCAGAATAGTAGAGGGCCTGTTATCATGCCGCCCTATGTCTTTACATTAGACAAGTGCTGTGTGTCTCTAGTCTAGAGCAAAAGCTCTAGTAGTAGTCAAGGGAAAAAATGAATAAGTCTGTTCAATTTCTAGATTTGGGAATTGTTGCATCAGGCTGCCTGTGCTACAGAGAGCCATCAATAACAATGATAGTTGCTAAGTGGTGCTACCATCAGATCAGAGTTTTTTAGATAAAGTCAGTAGGTAGGGGGAAGGACATTAAGTAGCTTGAGGCTGTTTCTGGGGAGGGGAGGGGAGGACAAATAGGGGGATGGGAAGAGGAGAAAATATATATCATGCAATTGCTTCTTGTTTTAATTCATTATTCTTGCTAAATAAGTTGAGTTCATTTCAGTTGCTTCTGCACTGCAGAAGTACTATGAGCACCCTCTTAATTGGAGCGTCTTGAGACAAAGCCCCAATTGATGCAGCCTAGTTATGAAACATTCCATCCTGTAATTGCATTTGTATCCCCAACACCTAGAAGAGGGACCAGTAAAAGCCCAATAAATACTTGTGTCTTGATTGATTGACTGACTGACTAATTGAAGTCCAGGAAAGTTGAGTGCTTTAGGATTATAAGGTCATTGGATCATCACCCTAAAGCTGAAAGGACCTCAGAGTCCAACCCTTTCATTTTACAGATGAGGAAACTGAGACCTAGGGCTATAGAGTGACATAGAGGTTCCTAGATATAGAGCTAAAAGAGACCTCTATTGTTGTTCAGTCATTTCAGTCATGTCTGTTTCTTTGGGGTTTTCTTGGCAAAGATACTGGAGTGGTTTGCCATTTCCTTTTCCAGCTCATTTTACAGATGAGGAAACTGACTTGACTAGGATCATACAGGTTATAAGTGTCTGAGACCAGATTTGAAGTCAGGAATTTGAGTATTTCTGATGCCAGGTCCAGCATTCTTTCTACTGTGTCACCTCACTATCCTAAAAGAGACCTCAGAAGCCATCTATCTCAACCCCTTCATTTTGCGAATGAAGAAATGAGGCACAGACTGGTTAAGTGACTTGCCTAAGGTCACATAGGTGGTGCACATTAGAGGAAAGCTTTTGAACTAGGCCCTCTGATTCCAGAGCCAGTATTATAGTTGGTCACAAACTATTGTCCTGGATAGCTTCTATTGTCCCTCCCAATTTGACCTAAATGGTTACCTATTCCCTTATGTCATGAAGAGACAGAGTTCTTTTTTAAAAAATCATTGCTGTTTTCCTTTTTAAATACCTAATCACATTGATAAGTTGACAGAAATTTGGAACAATTTTTGCCAAATTGGGAATGGTTTCAGTACCTAGCAAAATGGGATTAAAAAGTGGGCACCATCATGGTTGCCCACATGGCCAATGCTTGCAACTGCTTATCAAACTACCCTGGGCGATTAAATTAAGACAATGAAACAAGCAAAAGATGCAAGTGAGACCACAGCCCTTAAGTGCTTTTGTTTAATTATTTCCATTGTCTGCAACAAAGAAAGCATGTGTGAGACTTTGGGAACTAAGCCAAATGCAAAGCAGACATTCCAGCTGGTTTTGAACAGTCACAGTCATGTATGTTTGTGGTGGTGGCAGGGGGAGAGAAAAGGGGGACTGTGCAGCTTGGGAAGAAGTTCACTTTGCTAGGCTGAGTTGTCTGTGCCTCTGCTTGACCTCAGAGAAAAGAAGTGGCTAAATTAATCTCTATGAATTTGCACCCGTTCAGAATTAAAACTAACACTCCCTTTAAGAGTGGAGAGGAAAACTCCTCTGGTTCCTAGCTAAAGGCCTGTTAGATGGCATAGTGGTAAGACCACCAGCCTCGGACACTGGAAGACTTGCAGTCTTTCTGCCTCAGATACTTATTAGCTGTGTGACCCTGTTATAGGAATCAGTCACTGAGCTGGTCACAAGATTCAAATGTGTAAAGGACTTTAGGGATCACCAGGTCTAACCTCTTCCTTTTTTCAGAAAAGAAAGCTAAGTGCATAGCAAGACTGACCACACACATAGTAAGGAGCAGATCTGAACCTAATTTCTGTGGATTTTCCTACTACATCAAGGAGTCTTATGTCCTTTTTTCTCACTTCATAGAAAACTTTCTGGAAGGTATAGTAGAAGGAGGTATAAGAAGAAAAGACTATTAGTCTCTTGTTAGTAGTTATCATTATACAGTTACAATCTCTCTCTCTCTCTCTCTTTCTCTCTGTCTCTCTCTGTCTCTCTGTCTCTCTGTCTCTGTGTGTCTCTCTCTCTGTCTCTATCACTCTCTGTCTCTCTGTCTCTGTGTGTGTGTCTCTCTCTCTCTGTGTCTCTCTCTGCCTCTCTGTCTCTATCTGTGTGTATGTCTCTCTCTCTGTCTCTCTGTCTCTGTGTGTGTGTCTCTGTCTCTCTCTGTTTCTGTCTCTGTGTCTTTGTCACTCTGGCTGTGTGTGTGTGTCTCTCTCTCTGTGTCTCTCTCTGTCTCTCTGTCACTCTCTCTGTCTCTCTGTCTCTGTGTGTATCTCTCTCAGTGTCTCTCTCTGTCTCTGTCTCTGTGTGTGTGTCTCTCTCTGTCTCTCTGTCTCTGTCTCTGTGTGTGTGTCTCTCTCTGTCTCTCTCTCTGTCTCTCAGTCTCTCTCTCCTTCTTGCCCCATTTTCCTCCCTTCTCTGTCTCTACCTCCTTCCTCTCACCCTTTTCTCTATATATACTACTATATTGATGCTCTTACATCCTTGAGGGAGGGAGGGAATCCTTCACAATATACTTCAACTGACAAGATCAAAGGAAAAGCTTTCTTTTGCATATTTTCACTCAATGTCTGGAAGCCTGAGGCTGATTATAAATATTCTGTCCAAATGATTTCTTCTCTTCCTTCTCCATTCTCCACAAATTCCTAACCACTGTATTAACAACTCCCTGCCCATTTTTCAGGGGGGCATGCAAAGTAGGTAACTAGTAGGTCAGGATAACTCCATAAGTTAGTCTGCTCCAATCCTTTTATTGCTAGATAGAATTTCCTGTTGAGGTCAAGTCACATTTCACTTCTCTGGGGCTTAATTTCCTCAGAAAGTGTTGGTCTGTTATTTCTAAAGGCTTTTACAGCTTTGACATTCAATTTTCACTTAAATATAATAATAATAATTCCAGGTACAATTCAGGGGCATTAAGGAAAAGTTATCACTATCTTCAAATGTTTCAAGACCTACAGGAGGGAAGAGCAATTTGTTATATTCTTCTTGGTCCCAGAGCACGGCCCAGTAGGTGAAATTTAAAGGAACTCAAATATAGGATCAATATAAAGAACTTCTTAGCCATTAAAAACAGCTATAAAGGAAATGAATAGTTTACCCCATGAAATTATGAGTATGTAGTCACTGGAGGCCTTCCAACAGAAGCTGAATGGTCACTTACATAGAACAGAATGGAATAGAGAAAAGTAGAATAAAATAAAAAACATTTATTAAGTGCTACTGTGTAGAAGGTAATAAGGTTATAGTAGAAGGTGCTCGTTCGTGCTCCAAGTAAGGGGTTGAACTACCTGACTTTAAAGCATCCTTCCAGTGCCTAAATTTTGTGATTATCTAGTCAAACTGGGGGAAGAGGGTTATATTAGGCCTGTGATTTTGTTGGCTCCCGGTAAATAAAATCTCTCTACCAAGGCAGATTAGCACCTGCTTTCTAAATTACATTCTTAAGTGATTTGCCAGCAACAGTGAGAGGTTAAAGGACTTGTCTGGGTCATCTGGGCATCACGTGTCTTAGACCCACATCTTGAACTCATGTCTTTCTTACTCTATGGCCAACTATCTACTATGCCACCCTGCCTCTCTTTGTTATAGACATAGGAGATAGGGACCAAACCTGTCATCAGGAAACATAGGTAAAAGGGGTCAAGAGATCAAAGGTTCTTTTTCTTTTGCTTTTATTTTAGAGGGGGGAGGGAAGGGCAATTAGGGTTAAGTGACTTGCCCAAGATCACACAGCTAGTAAGTATTAAGTGTCTGAGGCTGTATTTGAACTCAGGTCCTCCTGATTCCAGGGCCTGTGCTCTATCACTGCATCACCTAGCCACCCCAAGACCAGAGGTTCTTATCCATTTCTTAGAATCATGTTTTTAAATGCATAAAGTAAAATATACCCAATTACAAAGGAAACCAATTATATTGAAGTATAATTATCATTTTTTTAAAAATAACTTCATAGATCCCAGGTTAAGACCCCTGTAACTTTTATGATTCTTAGTGCCTCTCTCTCCCAAAGAAAAAAATCTCTTCTCTGTAAAAACCCAAAGAGAACATCTCCCATTGGAAGGCTGTATAAGATTATCACAGGGGCATATTTAACAGTGGGAAGTGTCCCCCAAGTCTAGAGTGCACTCCCTTCCTCATCTTGGTCATGCAGAATTCCAAACTTCCTTGAAAACAACTCAGGTACCACCTCCTACATGAACTATTTCATCATCCCCAGTCACTAGCCTTTTCTTTCCTTACAATTACTTTATAAATTCTTTGTGTCTATTTATTTATGTTCTTGTATCTGCCAGTGGTCAGTCAGTCAACAAACATTTATTAAGTGCTTAGAATGTGTCTGGCACTTGCTAAACACTGGCAAAAACAGTTCCTGCCCTCACTTTCTAACGGGGGAGACAACATGAAAATAACAATGTACATACATTAGGTAGATTGATAGACAGAAAGACAGATGGAAGGGGAGGATTAGAAGGCAAATGTGCTACTTGCTTTGGGTTTTATATCCCCAATGCCTCACACTTAATGAGCATTAAATAAATGTTTGTTGAGTTTAATTGAATACTATTACTATGTTGGATAAAGCTAGGATCTGTGTGGCATAGTGAATAGTGGACCAGTCTGAGGAAAACAAAGATGTGGGTTCAAGACACATACTGGCTGTGTGACCCTGGGCAAATAAGTCACTTAACAACTCAGTGCTCTAAGCCAGTGGTTCTCAAAATGTTGCCCAGGGGCCTGTAGGGGTCCAAGAGGGTCTATAGGGTTCAAACCATTTTATGATAATGCTAAGACATTTTAACTTCTGATACAGTAAATACTGGTAGATATAATCCACATGGACAAAAGCTTTTGGGGGTCCTCAATAATTTTTAAGTGTATCAAGGAAAAAAAAGTATCAAGGGGTCCTAAGACCAAAATTGTTGTGGCAATCTTTAGGCAAACTTTCTAAGGTTGCAGAGAAGGTACTGACCTTCATTGGTAGAGAGAATGTTCTCACCTTCAAATTCCCTATAGCAATGAAATTACAGGGCTGCTTCCTACCCCCATATCGGTTCAAAAGGCCTAATCCTCAGCTCTCAGCCTCTTATAGATAGATGCCCAACACGATAGCGAAAGAAGCATCTAAATAGTGAGAAGGCATAATTGGTTTCCACAAACAGTGACATCAGATGCACTTGTGACGTCTTCTCTGCTAGTTAAGACTGATTATTTTTGTTCTTTTTCAGGAAATACATTTGAAGAATGCAAGCAGAGGGAGCTCAGGAAGCAGGAACTACAGAATGTAAGAACTACCGTCCAGGGGCGAAGAATGAACATGCCACCTCTGCAGGATCCTTCTCTGTAAATAAGTTATTTGTTCAACATTGGAAGACTTTAAAAAACAAAAACAAAACACACCGGTTGTTTTAATAAGCTTGATGAAAAGGCAAAACAATGGGCATTCTCCCAGGGGGATAGGGGTGGGGGGAGGGGGGGAATGAGCAAACCTTCCGATGTTAAACCTCTTTAAAACACTAGTGTCAACTCCTTGCTAAACATCTTCCCAGAGCTGCTATGTTGCTCTCTGATTCTATAATCTCTCTATACTATCCTATACAAAAGCAAAACAAAATATATTTCCTTACTTCTCAAAAGTCCACAAGTCCATGGGCCTCCATAGATGCAGTTGCTCAGAATTGATCTATAAACTCTTGGCTGGGAGACCAACACATTCACCAGCCTTGTCTGTGTGTGTGTGTGTGTGTGTGTGTGTGTGTTTTATTTTTATTTGCACTTCTTTAACAAACAACAGGGCTGTTTGTTTTAATGGTGTCAGATAATGGTTGTTTGTCTTCTCCCCTCCCTTTCCATTCGAACAATGCAAACACTCTCAGTAGCTGACCCCCCAGTAGGAAAGTAACACCACGAGATTTTCAAACACACACAGCTTCCCATCTGTGGCACTTGGACCAAATATGGGTTGGATCCGTTTAGTTTAAAGACAAAGCTTTCTTTCCTCACGCCCTCTGCCCCCACCTCTTCCTCCACAAGCAAGTAGACACAATTTGAGAAACAAGTTCTGTTGTAGACCCCAGTCTCAAAGCATAGCAATCTCTGGAGCGCTCAGTGTCTCCTGCGATCTAACTAATTTCTTCCTTTTTATTTTTTTCCCATGTACAAGCAGTATGTTAAATTTAGCATATCATTAATACAGAATATTATCAAATCATATGTACAACTCTGTTTTCTAGTACAATGGTGCTATTTTGTAGTTTGTTATAAGAAGGAGTCTGGCCAAAACCGTAAATGGTGAAAGCAAAATGAAGGTGAGATGAACAAAGAGAAAAGGAATTGAAAAATCCATCTGGTTTTGATGAAAAGCAAAGACCATACTTCCCCCCTGCCAAAAAAAAAAGAAACAAATTTCTTTCAAAAATAGAGCTAAAGATACCAAGAATGATTATCTCTTTCCTCGATGAGAGCGTATTGAGAGAAAACAATTCAGCAAAGGGTTGGGAGTTAGAAGTCCTCCCTTTGCTTCCTGAATTTTGGGAACAAAATTATTCCTTTCTCACCCCATCTTCAAACTCTGCTGTGGACTCACCACTATGTGACCTTGGGCAAGTCACTTCACCACTCTGTGCCTCAGTTTCCTCATCCGCAATATGGGGAGAGTTCTTGTCATCTACCTACCTCACAGGAGTGGTGTGAGGATTAATAAGGAAAGGTTCTATATTCTACTGCACAAAAATGAATTGCTGAAGTGAAAGGAATCCTCTGAAAGGGTGACAATATTACAACCATGGGATGCATTCACAAATTACTCTAAACATCCATGTGCTAATAGCTCGTGAGGCTTCTCAGAAATATTTCAAAGCACATGGGATGTGTTATATTTGAGGACTAGATAAAATTATGCATTTTGATTTCCACACACAAATTGAAAGAGAGAGGAGAGGAGAAAACAGAGAAAAAGACAGATTTGGCCTGATTTCTGCCAGTAAAGAGGAAGACACGGCTTAAATTTTCAGGATACAATGATTCTTTCAGGCAAACAGCCTCCCTTTAGTATATACCTCTTCTGGCGCATGAAATGATCGTCTAGAATCTGAAAATTTTAATTTGTTCCTCCCTCATAGGTATCCCATGGTTCAAAATATTTAAAAAGCGTCTAATGAAATACAGAACGACTGCCTTGAATCAATTGTCATCTAACCTCCTAATACATCACTATAAAATGTATTTTTTGAAATTTGACTACTTTTCACTAAATTTGGTAGCTAACAAGTTCTAAAGCATTTCCTTGGCCAGCCAGAAAATTTTGTCCCATGGGAAAAATTCTTTCCAGGAATCTCTCATAAATATTTTACACCTTCTGGGGTGCCACAGAATTTTTTTTCTTAGGAAAGTGGACACTGAGAACAGGCCCACAGATGCTCATTTCAGTCTAGCTTCCCCATTTCAACCCCTAGGGGTCCTGGTTTCCCGAGATCCTTAAGAATGTGACTAAGACATTCAAGGCTGCTCTGAAGCACATTGATTTGGTGGTGTTAGGCCCTGGTCCCACAGCCAGCTGTTTATTTCTCCAAGGTGCATTTAAGCATCTCTCCATTAGTCCCTTTCCCCAATTTCTAAAACTCTTTGGTTGTATCTAACAGAAACATTAAATGGGGGCTAAGAAACCAGCGATTAGTTCAGTGGAATCAAATCTTTATTCCCAAGGAAACCTCAAACAGCAAGCATTTATAAATCTCATACTGCGTTCAAGGCATTATGCTCTTTAAAAAAATTAGCTTCTATTTGGGGTGGGGGAGGAAGAGAAAAAATGTCATAATGTGAAAAGTCTTGTCATGCTGCCTCTCTATCATTAATGGGGCTTTGTAAATATTCCTAGACTCTTCAAACATCAGAGTCAGAAGAGACCCTTAGGGTTTTCAGAGTCTACCCCACTCCCCAGTGTAAGAATGTCCTCACCGATTAGGTACGTGAACTAGCTGATCTTCACATCTTTTTCCTCTACTTCCATGAAAAGCACTGAGCTCTTGGGCCTTTCTTACAAATCTTACTCTTTTTCATTTGAGGGGCCCATCTCTCCTTTATGCACTTAGCATGGTCACATAATACTGTAAGAACAGTCTCTGGCTCCTTAGCCCACTGGGTCACTTCAATGGAAAACAGGAAGAGAGTTTTTCAATCTCTGAGTCCCTTAGTGTCCTAATGGACATTTGGGGGGTATTTTAAATCAAAGGAAATCATGTAAAGCACTTTGCAAATACTTTATAAAGGTCAGTTGTCAAATACCAAATTTTGTTGTTAAAGAACAGAAAAATACTGCCCTCCCCTTTAGAGTTAGAGACCTAGAAGCAAAAATAGTCAACTCTTGAACTAATATTAGGATAAGAATCAATACTTTATCTACTCAATCTGTTAATTTAAAAAGATTTCTTTTTAAAAATAGTCTACAATATGTGCTTTTAGGAATGGGAAGCTATAAAGAGGAAAAAAAAGGGGGAAAGGAGGAATGACAGGTTTTTTTTAATTCCTTGGCAATAGATTCAAAATGCTTTCTTTAAACCAATCAATTGATTAACAAAAATATAGTAAGCTCCTACTACACACCAGGCACCGCATTTGTCACTAGTGATACAAAGACAACTTCAACAATACAAATGAAACAATCTCTGCTTTCATGGAGCTCATATTCTTTAAGGGGAGACAGCACATAAATATCAATCAGTCAACAATCATTTATTATGTACCTATTATGTGCCAGAGATTGGAGATACAAAGACACATATGCAAAAAGAAACCATACTATGTATCTGATACAATGTCATTTTGTATTGTGAACAGCGTCAGTCTACTTCCAGTCAAGAAGATTTTATTGAGCATTGTATTCAACACTGTCCTAGGTATCACAAGAGGCTACAAAAAAGATTAATCTTGGCCATTGAGAGACTAGAGATAGACACTGTAGATGGCCAACACTCCCTTCCTAAAGTGGCTACCCCAGTAGCTGTTTTAGTAGTGGCATTAGTTTAAATTCCCCAGCCTCCAGCATAACTTCTAAGGGGCCTTTCCTGGGTCTCCTGACCCAGAATGGTGCAGGATACTCTGGGTGAAAAAGAATTATCACCACCACAAGAAGAGATTACCCAAAGCAAAAGAGCCTAACTGAAATCAGCTTTGATCAGTGTAATGCAAGGAAAGCTTTGAGTTCAAATTCCAACTTTGCCAATTACTACTTGTGTGTCTTTTGGTCTCAATTCCTGCCTCTATATAAGAAGGAGATTGAACTAGATGACCACTATGGTCTATGACAAATTCACAAGATGTGCAAGGCACTCTCCTAGGTGCTGATAATACAACTACAAAAACAGAACTTCTCCTGCCTGGAAGGAGCTCATATTTTATTGCAATCCCAACCTTTAACCATCATCAAAAGAAGGGATTCTGATGAAAAATCAAGCTCAGTAGCAAACAGACTAGGTGTGGTCCTCTTTCCCATCAAAATTTCCCTCTCCTGTGGATACAGAAAAACTACTTACGATGACCAGTCTAGAATACATGCTAGAGGGTTCATGGTGGCATGGTGGCATTCTGAGCAGAAATCAAATCACTCATCAGTTTCTGAAAATTTTTTAAAAAGAAAATAAAATCCTAGGCAGGAGCCATTTCCAAACTGCCCCTGTCATTGAGGGGTTAGTTTGTTGGTATGTAGGAAGTCCCCTATGCCAGATGGCTCAAGGGTCTCCATCAGGAACAAATACATTTCCTAGGAGGTTTCTAGAGGAGTATATAGCAGTCCATCTTGCTTTCCTGTTTACGGATTTGGCCAGCAATGCCAAAGTGGTGCTATTGTTTGTTTAAGAAAGTACTTGACTAAAACACAAAAGAAAGCATAGAAATATTTTTTTAAAGTATTGAAAAAAACCAATGATTCTATAGTTGTAAGGCTTATTAAAATAGAATTAGGTCTAGCCATCACCTTTCACCTTTTTTTTAGTCACTCACAAGTAACAAAGCCTCCAAATGGTTAACTTGGGGGCAGGGGTAGAAGTTGGACATTAAGGTCAGCATAGGCCCTCCATGACTTTGTAGGCTATTGAATTGGAAAACTCATCAGGATATTAATGGAACTAAATAGCTTGGCTCAAGTCACAAACATAAGTGAAGGACAGCATTTCTAAGTAAATGGCAGAGCTCAAATAGAGGTGCAGTCAAAGGTTGGTTGCCCTGTTGTCTGTTCCCAGGGCAGGAAGCCAAAAGAGAGGAGCAAATGAGGGGTGTGGGTGGGGATGTGCAGTTACTGCTAAGAATACCTTCTCCCCTTTCTCCCTATGACATTCTTCAGCACTTCCTCATTCATGGAAGATACTCACCCTTCATTTAAGCATCTTAAAGAGCATTTAGCCCTTACTCATCTAGAAAGCAGAGTCTCTGATTTTTGCAAGGAGCCATGCCACATAGCATTTCCAATGTGAGACACAGGTTATCTACTGATAAAGGTAAAAAAGAGGACAACTTATGAGAAAGAGTTGAAAGATATGGCTAACAATCTGTGAAGTTTTTTTTTAAACTTTATGTTGTCTTTATGATTATCTTAATGTGCAAAAAAATGACTCAGTTCTTTCTTTCATTTTTTTCCTTTTTCTGGAATAAGGGGTAGTAAGTTAAAAACCCAAATAGTCTTTGAAACTATAGGCTAGTTAGGAAAAATGTATGTTTGACTTAATGAAGTTATAATCAGTCTATTTAAGATAGTTTGCATTTATTTTTTAGTATTAAAGGAATTGTACTAATTTATTTGAGAGGTACTTGCTCTGGTTGGCTCTCTATGAGAACACTGCTTCCCATCCAAAGCAAGCTCAAAAAGTGCCACACCTTCTTCCCAGTCTTCCCACTGGCAAATCCGTTCAGTGCCATTGATTTCAAAATTCAACCATTGCATTTCTTCCATCCTTCTCACCCTAACAACTACACACACAGTCCAGATCATGATTGAGTGAAACTGACCACAAATGATGCATTTTCATTAAGAAAAAAGCTAAAAGGAAAGCTGTTAATGTTTGTGTTTGTTTGTTTGTTTGTTTTTACCAATGCTAATATTTAATCCTATAGTACACACTTTGCTTGTTATTATTTTACTTTAAAAAAAGCTTTCCTTTCCAAAGTTAGAACCTGACACATATCAGTCTTTTCTTTGTGATTCCTCTGCCTCCTCCCCAAAGAAATGGTAGGAAGAATGGCTGGACTTCTGGTATATCATGCAGAGTAGAAAGATTTCCATCTCACAGTGAACAAGATAACCAAGATGCCTCACGTTGAAAGCATAGAAGGTTGGATTTGGTTTCCATCTGTCTTGTTTTCTATTGTTCTTTTTTTCCCCTTCCAGTTAACATGATGGTGGTCTTCTTAGCAGTGTTTGGAAAAGTAGGGGCAGACTACTTTAGAAGTGCTGAGCTGGAATGGACCGTTTAGAACGATTAGCTTTGTATCTGCTCCTTTTTCATACATTTTTATAGATGAGTCACAGGTGTGAGTAGATGCTGTCCTTCCATTTTTCATTGGTCCTTGTTCTGCTCTTCTTTCTGCTAAGGGAAAGAGTATTGACTTTTTTTAAAGACTCTCAACTGTGTTATGACAAAAGGAGGACATAAAAGCAAATGTCCCCATTCCCTAATAATAAATTAAAGATGTCTTCATTAGATGATGTCAACTGGATCCCATCTGCCACTATGTAGATGGCAGTCCATCATTCTTTGACCCAGCATGTTGTTTGGTTGTATAGGTCCAAATCATATATGAAAATAATTCTTTGTCTTTTGCCCAAAATGCACTGACCTTGAAGCTAGAAACCATCTCTTCCCAAGACCCACCTGAGAGCTTGATTCCATTCATCATTTTTTTTTCATCTTGTTTTGCTCTGCCATCTCTGGTCACTCTTAAAATAAATACATCTGCTACTAATCACCCAGCAGGAGTGCCTCTCAAACTCAACCTATTTACCAGTCATTTTTTGCTATATCTCATTATAACTCCTATTCAGAGTAAGATTAGCAAAAGTTTTCCAATGTCACTTAGCATGTATCCAGTGTACACAAGGGCTCCAAGCACTATACAAGAACCTCTTTGGATAAAGAGAGCTAATGAAGTATGAGGACTATGGTTCTATCTAGCATTTTGCTTCATTATATTTTTATCACTTTTATAAGGCCAAGTGTGCTAAACAGACCCCCTGGCACTGAACGCATACCTTCCCTGCTACTTTGTAACCTGAAAATGGCAATCAGCAGTTAATTATGATATGTCTTAGCTAAAAAAAACATATTTTTCAAGAAATTAATCCTGATTGTATTTGAAATTATTATTCAATTCATTTATGGTGAAGGAATATTGATCCTGATGACTTCTAAAAATGTAACTAACTGAATCATTATCTATCATTTACTGATGTAATAAGCATATTTGGAAAATGTACGGCTAGAGAGTCATAATAAAGTGATATTATCTTCCTTTTCTTTAGTAATTACATTAAAATTAATCATGTTTGATTAATCAGTCTGTTTTGGATAACACTGGCATAATGTGTCATTCCTTAAGAATTCAGCTATAACCTCAACCAGTCAACGGACCTTTAATTGCTCACCTATACATTCTCAACAATCAAGGATGACAGTTAAGCAAAATAAGGACTCCAATTATACATGAACCACAACCTGTTGAAAGGAAAGTATGCCTACAGCAACAGGATAACCAAATCTCTACAAACTATATCACATAGATAGGAATAATAAAGTCTCAAGAGCTATCAGACCACAACCCAATGTTATCCAAAAATGGATAATGCTTAGTGTGGAGCACTGACAATTCTTGACACAAAACCCCAGAGGATTACATGATATATGACAAATTACAGATTCATATACATACATGTGGTGAATGAGAATGGGGCTCTTTCTCAAGTGTTGAGATCTACTGTTTCAATAAAACATTCTGGTTTCCTATTGAAAAGACATTAAGACAATATGCCAAGTATGGTGACACTGGCATGTGGTCCTTGATACTAGGAAAAGTTGAGGCTGCTGGATTGCGTGAGTTTAGGAATTCCAAGTGGCAGTAGGACTAAAGCTGATCAAGGATTCACACTGAATTGGGACCAAGGGTCTGCAGTGAGTTGGGAACCAACATGCTAGGCCCCAGGAAGCATAGAACCACAAGGCTCCTTAAAGAGGGATAAAATGGCCCAAGACAAAAATGGAGTGGATCAAAGCCTCTGTGAAATCAGCAGTGGGTCTGGGAGTTGCACCGCATTTGAGAGACCATTATATTTCCAGGCTGAGCAAGATAGGGAGATGGATGGAAGGAAGGAAGGAAGGAAGGAAGGAAGGTAGGAAGGAAGGAAGAAAGGAAGGAAGGAAGGAAGGAAGGAAGGAAGGAAGGAAGGAAGGAAGGAAGGAAGGAAGGAAGGAAGGAAGGAAGGAAGGAGGGAGGGGAGGAAGGGATGGGATGAGATAAGATGGAAGGAGGGAAGCAAAAAATGTTAGGAATGACAAGACAAAATGAGATGAAACAACTCTAGACTTCTAGTTTCAAAATCTATTGTTAAAGGTTTAGAAAACCATTTATTCTAATACAGCAAAGCCAAGTGCCCTGTATAATCTATTTGCTACACTCTCATTCAAAGCTTGAAGTGATACGTTCTACATGTGAACTTAGATATCTAAAGTCATATTGGTTATTTCCTGAAAAGCATTCAAACCACTAAGATCAATATAACCAATGGGATCTCCTTGGCAATCAGAAGCATTGAGAATGATTCAGCACATGTCCTCATTCTTGTCCTTATGCCCACCCATGTTACAATACCAGCACTTGATGATGAGCACTATTTCCTATCATGTGTATCACTGTTGAGATGCAAGAGAAAACTGAGACAGCACAAAAGTGTCATTGTCTAAAGTCTAATCTTCCTGAGAGTTCTTATGCACCTGAGAAAAGTCCACATAAGGATTTCTCATACATGTCCACATGAAGAGCTTATCTTGCTAAAATAGAACTCTGAAATGTGATCACAAAGAATCCTATTTCCTGGAAAATTATATAAGACCACCCAGTAACTGTTTTCTTGAACTACTGACATTTAGACCCATTAATAGTAATGACTCAGTACTTTTAGAGACACAGATGCAGGTCTAGAGATTGATGCTCCTCACTGTCCAGTGCTCACATAGATCTACCATTCCCAAAGGGTTTTGTCTTTCAGTAAACACAAAGGTTACCATACCTTTGGGTTTTAGATTATACAGAAATACATTGCCAACTTCATGGTCCACTGTCTGAAAACCCTGGGAAGGTTGGCAGTTAGAGAGCATCTATCTAGATGTATCTATCTAGAATATTTGTATGAGGAGTTTATAATTCTGTGAGGTCTAATTAGGGGTGATGATTGTCAACATTTGGCTTTTAAATATTCTTTGATTCAACCTATGAATGAAATTCTGAAAAAGCTGAAGCAATCACTGGAAAAAGAAATGTAGATAAATTTGCTCTAAGATGATACATCGACAGAAAGATTTGACCCTGGTAAGGACCAAAATGTTGTCTGAAAAATTTCATGGGATCATAGATTGACAACTGGAAGGACTCTCAGAAGTCTTTGAGTCTAATCCCTTCATTTTACAGACACAGAAGCTGAGGTCCAGAAATGTCATAGTCATAGACTTAGAAGTGACATCAAAAGTCATCTGGTTCAGCCCCTTCATTTTACAGATAAAGAAAATAAGGCACAGTTACTGCTTTAGGAGCTGGAAGAAACCTCAAAGACTCTTTGGTCTTCTCATTTTACAGAAGAAAACAAGACCCAGGGCGGGCAAGTAACTTGCAAAAGGTCACATAGGTGGCAAGCATTACAGGTAGAATTTAAGATCCCATCATTTCCCCTAATTCCAGTGTCAATACTTGTTCAGCCTCTCTAAAGGCTGATGCTCCCTCTCTAAAGTGATCTTGGAGTATCTGAAGGATCACAAATCCATGAGGAAAAGATGACATGGGTTCCTACAGCAGTAAGTCACAAAGGCAGATGCTGCCCTCTTGGAAAAAAATGCACCTTGGACTACGAGGTACCTGCCCATCATCCACTGGTTCTTATGTAATTCCCCATATAAGTAAATGAGAGAATTGCTTTTATATATGTTGACAATCCAACTCAAACAAGCTGGCTATTTTTTTTCCCAGTAGCCATGATGAATTGAGATCAACTATTCACACTTTCTCGCTCAGTCCCCTTAGGATTAATGGTACATATTTTCAAGACAAGTGAATGGGATTCAGGGCAAAGTCTGTGACCTGTGGAGCAGAATTTCTCTCTGCATGAAACTCGTCAGGCCCATATGGTGATCAGACCATGACCTGGGACTCATTAGCACTATGCTCTAAGCAGCCCAAAACAAATACAGATTTAGAGCCAATAGGATTTCAAACCACACATGAGAATGTAATCAACACAGCCCAGGAAAAATACAGTAATATATATGCGTGTGTGTACATATATACATACATATGTATATATGTATGTATGCATGTATACACACATATATGTACATATATATGTATATATATGTATATATACGTATCTATAAGCAAAAAGTAGACTGGGCACTGAACTTGAAGTCAGGAAGTTTTAGATTTGAATCCTATGCCAGATATTTATTAGCTGTATCACTCTGGTAAAGTCACTTTAAATTTTCCTGAGCCTCATTTTTCACAACTATAAGGTGGAAATAATCAAAGAATCCAAAAGGCAGCATGGAGTAACACAGAGTCAGGGTGGCCTGGGTTCCAGCTGCTTTTTTTTTAACAAAATTAAATGACTATGCAAGTCACTTAATCTTTCAACGTGCTAGGCCACTCTCTAAAATTATAAATTGCAGAAACAAGGGTTGATCAGTTTCTGTGAAGGGCATTTCCTCACCGGAATTCCTTACACAAGGGAAATCATAGATCTTGTCAAAAATACAGCCTAAGTGTGAGGATCAAGTGAGACCGAGCATCTAAGACAATTTATCAACTTTAAAACATTCAATAAATGTCAGCTATTATTGAGAGGCTCACAAAAATGTTTTTCTGTCTCCATGAATTCCAGTTGTATGATCACCACCTGGGTATTTCAATCTGGATGGGTTATCACCTTAAATTTAACATATCGAAAACAAAATTAGCCATGTTCCCCTCCACACACACACCCAAAAGCAAACTGCTTGCCTTCTTTATTTCTCTTTGTTTGTTGTTAATATCACCCTTCTTCCAGTCATCACAACTAAAACACTAGAGTGACTTCTGCTTCCTTCTCCATCATTGCCCCCAAATGTACTCAGCGAGTCCTGTTGATGCTTCCTTTTTTAAAATTCAATGTTGTTTTATTTGCAGCTCCAAATTCTTTCCCTCCCCTCCTCTATCTGTTCATACAAGCCTTCCCAGATTTTCCTGAAATCATGTCCTCCATCATTTCTTACAGCACAATAGGATTCCATCATATTCATACACCATAACTTGTTCAGTCTCCCCCCACTATCCATTGAGAGAGCAAGGTGGAAAAAAACATAAATATGAAAACTAATTTCTGCATTAGATATATTCCAAGGGGGAAATGAAAAGAAGAAATAGAATAAAATATGCTTCCATCTGCACGTTGGGTCTACCAGCTCTTATGCTCTCTCTTCCCTCTCTCTCTTCTTTTGTTCTCTCTCTCTCTCTCTCTCTCTCTCTCTCTCTCTCTCTCTCTTTCTCTCTCTCATTTCATCATGAGTCCCTTAGAATTGTAGTGGTTCATTGTGTTCATATGAGTTCCTAAGTCTTCCAAAGTTTATTATCATTATAATATTACTATTACTGTCTAAATTGTTCTCCTGATTCTGCTCATGTCACTTTCATTTCATCGCAGTTCATATAAGTCTTCCAAGGTTTCTCTGAAACCCCTTTCATCATTTCTCACAGCAAAACAGATGCTCTACATCACATATATATATATATACATATATATATATATATATATATGCCAGAACTTGCTCAACCTTTCCCTGATTTTTGCCTCCCTCAGTTTCTAATTCTTTGCTACCACAAAAAGAGCTGCTATAAATCATTTGTATGTATTGACCCTTTTCCTCTTTCTTTGACCTCTTTTGGGTCTTCCCTTCCCTTTCTATCCCTACCTCCCCCAATGTCCATCAGATCCTTATCATTTTCTGCTTGGATTCTTGCAGAAAGCTGCCAAATGTTTTTTTTTTCCTAACTCTGACCTCCACATCTTTCTAATCCATCCGATGTGGCACCATTTCTTTTCAATTCAAGATTCCATTTGACTACACAAACAATTACTCAGTGACTACTCTGAACATTCCTTCTTTCCAGGACATTCATCAACACACACGTTTACCTTAAAGAAGAAAGACAACCTGAATTCTGCATGTGAATTCCGCACAACAGCCAGATTAGTTTCCTCACTGTTCCTGGAACAGATCACATGTATCTTAAACTTTTCTCTCCTACTCCTCCCTGCCTCAAAAAACCTTCCCCTTGCCCCTTTAACTATCCAGATCGTCCTTCTCTCTCAAGACCAGCTCCCATCACATCTTTTACTCTGCTCGCTCCAGCTCACAAGCATCATTCTCTCCACTGAGCACCTACATCACTTATTTGTACTAGCCACCTACTGCTTACCCACATGATTGATTTTTCATGTAGGGTAATCCTGTCCCCCCAACTCGACTAGAGGGCCCTTAGGGAGAACAGGGACCGCGCTGTAACTTTCATTTGTTCACTGTACCTTTGAGTAGTGTTTAGATCATAGAAGTATTGGTTGAGATCTGGAAGGGACTCTGGGCGTCATTGGGTCAGGTTCATCAAACCCCTGCCCCCTTTACAAAGGAGGAAACAGAGAGGTGAAGTGATAGGATCGTAAACTCAAATTTAAGAGAGATCTGACGAGGCGTTAGACTTAGCCCCTCTCATTTTATAGAAGAGGATACTGAGGTCTATAAAGTGAATTTACTTCTGATTGTAAGGAGATATTGAACTGTAAAGAACCCAGAAGTCATCAAATTCCAACCACCCTGAACCTGAGTAGTATAGTGGACACAGTGATGGGCCTGGAGTCAGAAGAGAGCTGGGGTAGAATCCTGTTTCAAACATTTACTGATTGTGTGACCCTAGGCAAGTCACTTCAACAATGCAAACATCAGTTTCCAAATCGGTAAAATGAAGAAGTTGAAATCAATAACCTCTAAAGTCCCTTCCACCTCTAAATCTATGAGCCAACCATCTGTAAAATGTAGATAATGGTACTAATGGTTGAAGAACTTGCTTCTCAGGGCTATTGTCAGGATCAAGTGAGGTATTTGTGTGTGTGTGTAGATATAGATACAGATATAAAAAAATTTAGAAGCCCTAAAGAGTCCTATAAATGGGGGCTACCAATTTATTGGACATCACAAGGAGTCCTAGTTGTTCAAGTATTTCGGTCATGTCCAACACTTTGTGACCCCATTTGGGGGTTTCCTTGGAAAAGATACTGGAGTCATTTGACACTTCTCCAGCTCATTTTACAGATGAAAAAACCAAGACAAACAGGACTAAGTGTCTTGCAGGCTTAGTTAGCTAGTCTGAGGCCAGATTTGAACTCAGGGAGATGAGTTTTCCTGACTTTAGGCCCAGCAGTATTTCTATTACACCACCTAGTCGTCCCATTATGAGGACTCAGGAAATTCTTTAGGGGAGTAGTTAGGACTTATGTAGAGCTTTAAGGTCTGCAAAGCACTTTATATGTTGTCTCATTTGATTCTCACAACCCCTTAGGAAGTAGGTGCTATTATTAATCCCCATTTTACAGATGTAGGAACTGAGGCTGAGAAAGTCTAAGTGATTTTCCCAGTGTCACACAGCTAGTGTCTGAGGCAGGACTTGAACTGAGTTCTCCCTGACTCCAAATCAACTGCTGTAATCATTGTGCCACCTGGCATTTGGCCTTAGAGCTAGGCTTTAAAGGATTGATTGGATATGATAAGTGGCAATACAAAAGAGCCTTTCAATCAGAGGGGACAGGATGAGCAAAGGTGGGAAAATACTGGGAGTGCTGAAGAGACAGCATGACATAACACAATTTGGCAGCATCACAGGCAGGCAGAAATAGAAAATAAGATTAAAATTATGGATTATTTCTCAATTAGATGGGACCTCAAATGCCAACTTAAGAAGTTTGATCTCTTCTCAATAGCCAATGGAGAGACTTTGATGACTTTTGAGCAAAGAGATGGCTTGATAGGAGCTATGATTGAATAGACTGGAAGAAGAAACATAGAAACAGGTGACAGTTTCCAAAAAGGACTATGACATCTCTCCCAGTGGCCACCATTGTAGAAGGAAGTGACATTAGCTGCCATTGGTTGAGTGACCCAGTCTTATTCCAGTAAAGGAGGCACATCCTGCTCCCCAATCTGCCTCTGTGCTCTGCTTCTCAAAGCAATGGAGGTAAAGAGTCCCTTGATGGGAGGTGACTGGTTTCTTTTTGGGCACCAGGGAGCTGTTTAGAACTCCAGGGAAAGTCACTGATTAATCTCATCAGCTGCTAGGGACCCTGAAGAGGAATAATTTACTTCCCATCCATGAACAATTTATTCAACCTGGTTAACCACATGACTGGAGCCATGACTGTAGTTGTTTTAATATCTCTCCATCATGCACAAGCTGAAATGAGATGTCAAATGCAGAGAGAACAGAACCTCTGGTTCTGAATCTAAACCTAAGCCTTGGAAGGAACCTTAGCAGTCATCTGGTCCATCCATCCCCCACCACACACACACACACACACACACACACCCCTTCGACAAGAATGGGAGGGAACTTCCTATCCAGTTCAGCATGCAATTATTAAATACTAATGAGGGACATATCACTGTGTGAGGGACTGTGCACAAAAAGGCAAACAAAAATACCACCCTCCTCTCAAACAGTTTAAATTTTACTGGGGATGGGAGAGATGGCATGTATTGACAGATAAGTACATACAGAATTAGATGTAGAGACGACACTAAGAACTGAGGAATCAGGAAAGGACTCATGTAGATCATGGCACTTAAAATGAGCTTTGAAGGAAGCCTAGAATACTAAGAGGTGAAGGTGAATAGGAAGTGCATTCTAGTTGGGGGGTACATGCATGTTTGCATGAAGGTAGGGGATGAAATATTAAGTTCCACCAACCATAAGTAGGCAAGTTTACCTTGTGTTGTAATTTTCCCTTCCTGGTTTAAAGAAGTCTTCCCTCCTACAAGCACACACTCCAGATGGAAAACCAGAGTCACAAATATTTTCCTTTGGCTTTGTAGTTATCAAGGAAAGACAATAAACTCAGAAGACATTCACAGGTGGGCAGAAAGAATTGGTCTCACTCTGTACAACATAACAGGTGTGTAATATCAATTCAGTAGTCCACTACTCACAAAGTTCCAGCGGTTCCTTCTTTCTTCAAAGAAAAAAAGTCAAGTGCTTTTGTTGAGCATTTCAGGAGCTCCACAATTTGGAGTCAACTCCTATTCCAAGCTTATTTGTTATACATTTCTATACAATTCCTCTTCAAGCACTTTATATGTCAGTCAAATCCCACTACTTTCTGTTCTTTTGAATGCTCCCTTCGATCTCCCATCTGTAAGCCTTTGCATGGAAGGTCTCCACATATCTTCCTCATCTCCACTTTAGGAATTCCTTGCTTCAATCAAAGCTCTATTTGAATGTAAACTTCTACTAAAGGACTTTCCTGATCAATCAATCAATAGACATTGATCCCCTAGCTTCAGATGCCAGTGACTTCAACCCAATTATTTTCTCATATATGACCATGTTGTTTCTCCCAAATGAAAGAAATCTCACTTGGGAGAAGGGAGTGTTTTTGTTTTGTTTTTTTCTCTGCATCTCCAACACCTGGGGTTGTGCCTGGCTGGGACCCATGATTTTGTTGGAACATAGAACTCCCAATGAAGAAACTCCCTCTACCAATGCAGATTGACACCTGCTCTATAAGTTAGGGTTTTAGAAAACTGCCAAAGCCCTGAAAGGTTAAATTATTTGCCCAAGGTCACACAGTCAGGATGTGATTTGAATTTGAATTTTTCTGACCCTGAGGCTGGCATGAGTCTACACTAGCATCCAATAAACCACACTGCCTTTTACCTGGCACATAATAGGTGCTTAATAAATATTTGTGGAATGAATAAAGAGACATCAAGAGTACCACTTAACAAAGACCTTTGCTGCTCTCCACTCTCCAACTCAAGGACTACTGAGAGGAAGAAATCACATGGGACAGAGAAAAAAATATCAAAGAAGGGCTGCTACTTAAGAAGAAAAAGTAGAATCAAGTGGAGTCTGAGGTTCACCACTTTTGGGAAAGAAATGTCATTTATTCTCTTCTAATCATAACCTGCTCTAACAAGAAGAGTTTGAAAAAAAAATCAACTCAACCAAATTAGCAAAAGGAGATTGTAGTATAGCCAACTAAAAACTGGACAAGCACTCACAAAATTACCAGCTGTTTCCTTTCTGTTGAATGGAAATGGAAAAAATAAATCCCTTAAAATTCTCAATATGAGAATAATTCCTCCAGACTCCAGAGAACACAATCAGGTTCTTACAAGAGGAAAGATTCACAGGCTGTCCAACAATGCTCCCCTGAATCCCAATGCAAAGGACCAGGCATTGAATATTCATCAGAACCACTAATGGCATTTACAGAGTTATTTTTATGCTTAATCAAATAAGTCTCAGACAGCTTTTGAATACAGAAAGGATGATACATAAATGCAGGTGCCAACTTTGGGCTAGGCATTCTGCTTAGAAGTTGACTTAGATGAACTAATATTTTGGCTAAAGGGCCCTACCAGTGAGACAACAGAAAAAAAATATATGTGGGCGCTGAGTCAGAGGTGAAGGTGATGCCAGATCATACCCAGGGCTATAAAAGGATATATGGGTGATAAGTTGACAAGCTCAAATGGTGTCATTTTCCAGATTTTAAAAGATCTACATTGAAATAGGTCTCTCCATTGTTTTCAAGTAAACAGAGGATATTCTATGTGTAGCATATGGTACCAGACAGAAGACCACCCTTAATATTATGGAGACTGGGTTGAAGTCCTGCAACTGAAACCCTTCCCTTTCCCCTTTTCAGTTTCCTTTTACACCTTGCTTTTCTTCATTAGAATGTAAGTTCTTTGAGGGCAGCAAGGACAAACTTTCTATTTTTTATTCCCAGTGCTTAACTCAGTGCCTGATACATAATGTTGCTGTTGAGTCATTTCAGTCATGTCAGGCTCTTTGTGACTCCTTTTGGGGCTTCTTGGCAAAAATACTGGAGCAGTTTGGCATTTCCTTCTCCAGCTCATTTTACAGATGAGAAAACAGGCCAACAGGATGAAGTGACTTGCCCAGTGTCACACAGCTAGGAAGTCTCTAGCATCTGAACCCAGTTCTTCTGATGCTAGGCCTAGCACTCTAGCCACTGAGCTACTCCTGGTACATAGTAAGCACATAATAGATGCTTGTTGGCTTACTGATTGACACATGCTGTTTGTGTGAACATAGGCAAATCACTTCACTTCTTAGGATCTCACACAATCGTGTCAGACTATAACCAAGAAGCCAAGTCAATAAACATTTATTAAGCATCTTCTATGTTCCAGAAACTGTGCTAATTTGCTACAGATACAAAGAAAGGCCCCCAAAAAGTAGCTGTTCTGCACCAATGGAGGGAGTTTCTTCAATGGGAGCTCCTTACACTGAAGAAATAATAGGTCTGAGTGAAAATTAGGAGTCTTTGTCTAATAAAATTATATCTCGAACCATCTAAATAGAAAAACCCCCTCTGGGGTTTTAATATTTACGTTCAAATCAGTTGTTAGAAGGAAGTTTTAGTCTCTAGGGTTCCTTAGAGTTCTTGCATTCTTCAATTCTAGGAAATTCCTTCATTTCACAGATGAAGAAATGGGGTCTCAAGAAGGACAGATAATTTACCCAATATCTTACCTCTCGTGAGTTGAGGGTTTTTTTTTTTCATTTTTGTCTTTTTTCTGGCAGGTTTCATATTAAGTTTTTCCCAGTTCCCTTCAATTGCTAATGCCCTTCTTCTAATGTTAAGTTTTTACATTTTAGATCTAATTTTCTATGAGCATGTCATCCTTCTTCCCACTCTTTGTCCCCCTTCCCCACAGAATGCAAGCTGTTTGAGGGTAGCAGGAGGAGGAGTTCGTTTTTATCTCTTTGAACTAATAGGTGCTTGGTTGAGTCTATATGGATTTGGGCTTCATTTGAACTGATCTTGTCTCAATCATAAAGGCATTTCATTTCTGATATGATATGAGTTACTTGAAAGTGAGAACTATTTACTTTTGGTGTCTATATTCTCTTTGGTGGAGAGGCAGTGTAGTATAATGGCCAGAGAGCTGTCCTCAGCACTAGGAAGACCTGGAATCAAGTCCACATATACTGCCTGTGTGACCCTGGGCAAATGAGTTGGAGAATGTGTGGATCTGGACTGATTAGTTTCCTCATCCGAGAGTGCTTTATACCACTGAAGTCACAGAACCAGTCCTAGGAACTATCACAGTGCCTGGCACATAGTAGGGACTTAGTAAAGGCTGACTGATTTTCCCCATCAGAGCAGGTGTTCCTCAACCACACAGCTTAGGTCTTATTTCCAATTCAATTCTACTAAACAAACACTTCCTTCATTCAAGGCACTGATTATTTGATAGCTCTGTTGCCAAGCTCAGCACAATTCATTATGCTGTTATTTTGTTTTTCCATATAAGTGATGGACAGGAAGTGGGGCTGGACCAATATGCAGATCACTATATCTCTAATTTCTTCTTTCTAGATACTACCTAGGAGCTATTCCTACAGTGCTCCAGAGTACTCATGAATGGATCTAATGGAGAAGCAGGAAATAGAAAAAGGGCTTCCTCTACCCTGGCTCCCAGGCAACATGGGACCATCAATGTGATCCTTCAATACTTAGATGGATCCATGAATTCACCAAGGTGGGGAGTCACTTCTTTGATCCATCTAACCATGCCATCCCTTCCTGCACCATTCTTGTCCCTAAGACACTCATAAGATCCCTACAAGGGCTCCATTCAACATGAACTGGGGCCATCTCCAGTAGTCCTGATGTTTACTTTGCCACTGGACTCAGATGACTTCAGAGGAGAAAGTGAGGCTGGTGATTTTGCACAGTCCTTCCTCACTTAAACCCAATTCACTTGCATGTCATGGCATCACCTACCTGATGTTATGGTCCTCTTTGAGAATAAAGAACAAACAACAGTTCAACATTGTAAGGAACATCCTCTAAATCTCTCAATATTGCAGAACTTTCAGGCTATGAATTTGTTCTCTCTTACTTTTGAAATTTCATGGGCTCTAGTCAAGTGCCAGAGAAAGCTGGGAAGACTTGGATGCCATGATGCAGAGTGAAGTCAACAGAAGAGAAGAGAGAACAAGTTATATGGTAACACCAGTGTTACAAAGAAAACAACTTTGAAAGATGAGTGACATAGTGAATAGAGTGCTGGCCTGGAGTCTAGATCTGATTAAAAATCTAATCTCTGACACTAACTGTATGACCCTGGGCAAGTCACTTAAGATTTGTCTGCCTAGGTTTTCTCAACCATAAAGTGGGAATCATAATAGTTCCTTCCTCCCAGTGTTGTTGTGAGGATCAAATTATGTAATATTTGTAAAATGCTTAATAAACACTTGTTCCTTCCACCTCCCTTCTCTAATGACATCCTTTATGCCTTTACTCTAGAGCAATACTTTTCTTTTTAAAATAATTTTTATCAACTAATTACATTTTTCTATCACCTACAATTCCCAATTTATCCTTCTTTCTCTTCTTTCAGAGAATAATCATTACAAAAATGAATTTTTTGCTGTTGTGAGGCAATCAGGATTAAGTGACTTGCCCAGAGTCACACAGCTAGTAAATGTCAAACATCTGAGATTGGATTTGAACTCAGGACTTCTTGACTCTTGGGCTGGTGCACTATCTACTGAATCACCTAGCTGCACCAGAAAGAATATTTTTAAGGATTAGGGAAGAAGTTCAAGAAACTAACCAACATTTTGAAAAAAGTCTGGCACTATATATATATATATACCCATATATATAATCTACCAACTCTGAAAATAAGTGTAACCTTTGGCCTCCCTCCTTCACTCCTTCCCCCACTGTGATTCATTGATAATTTTTATTTTTCAGATCTATAATTCATAGCCACACAGGAAGAATATTGCTGCTAAGAATATAAGTAATAATAACTTACATTTATATTGTCCTTTGTTATTGTTACAAAATACTTTCCTCACCACAGTCTTGTGAAGTAAGGATTATAAATAGCTTTCTTCCCATTCTACAGATAAGCAAACTAAGGTTCAGGGATGAAGTAACCTGCCAGTGTTGATTAGCACCAATCAACAACTCACATTTATTAAGTACCTACATGGTTCCAAATGCTGGGATTTTTTTAAAATTGGATCTGTCATTTGGTCAGTATAAGGAGTTCTCAATGAGAAACTTCCTCTTTCAGCACAGGTCTATACTTTTTCTGTACCTTAGAGTCTTGGAGAGTTCCCCATATATATATATATATAAATACAAGGGGTGAGGGGGGCAGGAATGAGGCATAAGTAGCTAGAGACAGTGGCAGAGCCAGAACTCAAAGTCTGATTTCTCTGCAGCCAGACTCAATGCTTCCTCCACAATGACAGGGAGGGACTCCATGTCTTCAGTTCCTTTTCCACTGCTACCCTCCTAGGTCAGGGAAGGAGAGGGACTGTCAGGGAAGATGGAGAAGAGCTGCTTCCCCACCAAAGCCACTATTTAGTTTTTCTCTTGGCCTGAGTCACTGAGTTTGGCTTCCTATACGGTCCAAATTCACAAGATAATTACCAGCTTTCTGTTTCCTCTTAGTACTCTGTGGATCTGGTTCTTGGGAATCCTAGGTGCACCCACGCTAGCAAGGATTAACAGAACATTTCCCCTGACATTATTAAACCCACATGTCCTTGAATTTTATAGCCTCCTGGGATTCTAGGCTTCATGCACCAGGAACTGCTCCCAAGAGCAGAATGCCCCCGGGGAGGGGGAAGAGGAAAGGAGGTGCTGGAGTGGAATAGGACTTGCCACCATGGAAAACTCAAAGAAATTTTTTTAAAGGTGGAATCCATGAAAAAGCAATTTCCCCTTTCATTGACTAGGAAACAAATCAAGGTTTCACAAGTCTAGACTGGACATGTGATTGTTCAGGCACTGCTGAGCATACTCAGAGACAGAACTAGGGTGGGGTGATGGGAGCCTTGCTCCAGAATACTGAATATAGAGAAGACTAAATTTAGCATGCTCTAACAGCACCTGCAGTCCTCTGGCAGCTTAGAAACAGTAGAGTTCAGTACCTAGGTATCAAGAAAAAATAGTTACAATAAGAAATTAACAGATGGTAGACTGGAGTAAACTCCCCTGTCCTGTCCTGCCTCCCTAGCAAGAGCCTCACACCACTTCTTCCTAGTCTAAAAAGTGACGTTATGATCTCTAAGTTTTACTCCACTCCATCTCTGATACTCTCAATGTCATGCTCCCTCCCGGTTCTAGCATTCTCTCTTTGAAATTCCTATGGCTGCTTTCTATAGTGTAAGGTCTGTCCCAGCTCTGCCATCTGACATTCTAAAATTCCCTCCTTGTTCCAACTTGCTAGAACCTAAAGATCTTCCTAGCTCTGACATTCTGTGCAAAAAGATCCCATGTAGCTCTAAATTCTAATGTTCCACCTTTGGCATTTCATGTGCTAATGTCCCTTCCAACTCTGACATCCTAAGTTCTAATATCTCTTGTTCTGATGTACCTCCTTCTTTGAAATTCTTTGTTGCAACATTATATCTTCTAAGCTTCCTTCTATCACTAACATTCTATGGTTCTATATAGAGATATTTACAATACACATCTTCATTATTCATATGACTGCACAGATGCTGTTGTTCATCCTTTGTTTTTGAAAAGGCCCCCAAAAAAAAGAATGGGAAAGAAATATTCTACACTATGCACACATATTATTAATGACAGCTATTTCCCTAATTCAGGCATCAGACTAGTAAAGAAGCCTGATCCCATAAAAAGTCACAAGTGTGGGTATATCAGAACATCCCCCATTGATCCACATTGAGTCCATTCCCTCTTGTACATACTTTCTTAAAGAGAAACCACGGTTCTTAAACTAGAAGACGGCTGATCAGTAGAAGACTCAAGCCCAAGAATGGGCCAATGTTGGCTGGCAGAGTTCCAGTGTGGTCTCACCAGCAGACAGAGTCCAGATGCTGATGAGGATCTCTTTCCAGATCACCGAGCAAAAAACTCTAGACTGTGAAGAGAAACACATTGGGAAATGGACAGTGGACTTTGAACATCCTGAAGAGTCCCTGACACAGCAAAGAACTCATTTTGTCCTAGACGGAAAATTATTTTGCAGCTGTGGAAGAAAGAGACATGACGCTCCCTGTGACAGTAACTGCAAACAGGTGGAAAAGGAATAGGAGAGGATTCCAAAGGATCTTCTTAAGCCCTCCCATTTCCAAATAGTGGGGAAAGAGCCATGTGTTTCCTTGAATGAAAAAAGGTCTGTGGCTATGATCTTGGGCTACACCCAGTTCATCCACTCAAGTGTCCCTATTCAGAGCCCAGATGTCATTTATGGGAAGGATACTAAAAGACAGTATAGTGTAATGGTTAATAATGCAAACCTTCAGGAAGTTTAGGAATTCTGGACGACTGAAGTTCAAACCCTACTTCAGACACTTACTGACTACATGACCCTGGGCAACTCACTTAAGCTCCTGTGCCTCAGATCTGTAAAACTGGATTTGACCTCCAAGAGACCTTCCAGGTATGAAACACTGACCGATCTTATTCAGTCCTCAGAAAAGCATGGAGACCACCTTTCCATCCCTCCACTAGTTTGACATTCTGCAGGCAAAAGAAAGGTCAGAGAGACATTCCTATTTTGCTGACATTCATAACATAGGTGAAAGATGTGCCTGACAACTTCAATCGATTTAAAAAACAAAACTTTTCTGAGGAGTAGACTCTTTAGAAAAATTGCTATTATTGTTATTATTATACTACCATTACTACTACCACCACCACTACCACCACCACCACCATGCTGCTGCTGCTGCTGCTGCTGCTGCTGCTATGAGTACAACTACTAGCCAGGGGCAATCATGGCACACTAGATAGAAAACTAGTCTTAGAATCATGAAAACCTGGGTCAAGTCCTACCTTTGACACCTTTGACCACATGATCTTGGGCTACATCTCTGCTCAGTTTCCCAGGCAACTCTAGCACTCTAAATAGTAGAGCAGGCACCGATCTGCACTGGCAGAGAGAGCTCCCTCACTGGTGTTCCCTACTGCAATAAAATCATACATCGTCATCATCATTACCATCATCACCATCATCACATTTGGCATTTTAGAGTCATGGGATTGCATCACCAAGGTATTGTAGGGGGGGGGTTCACTTTTATTTAAAGTTTTGAGTTTCAAAATCTATCCCTTGAGATCTCTCTCCCCCCTGGAGAGAGATAGTATGTTTCATCATTATTCCTTTGGGATTGTCTTGGATCATTGTATTGCTAAGAACAGCTATGTCATTCACAGTTCTTCACTGAACAATATTGCTGTCATTGTGTACAATGTTCTCCTGGTTCTGTTCACTTCACTATGCATCAGTTCATGTAAGTCTTTCCAGATTTTTCTGAAATCATCCCGTTTGTCATTTCTTATAGCACAATAATATTCCATATAATCATATACCACAGCTTGTTTAGCTTGCCCCAGTTGAAAGGCAACCCTTCAGTTCCCAATTCTTAGCCACCACAGAAAAAGCTACTATAAATATTTTTGTACAAATAAATCTTTCTTCATTTTTTATGTCTTTGAGGTATAGACCTAGCAGTGGTATTGTGAGATCAAAAGGTATGTACATTTTTATAGCCCCTTGGGCATAGTTCCAAATTGTTTTCCAGAAAGGTTGGGTCAGTTCACAACTCCACCAATAGTACATTAGTGTCCCAGTTTTCTCACATACTCTCCAAAATCCAAAATTTTCTTTTTTTGTCATATTAGCCAATCTGATAGGTATGAGGTAGTACCTCAGAGTTGTTTTAATTTTAATTTCTCTAATCAATAGTGATTTAGAGCATTTTCCATATGATTATAGATAGCCTTGATTTTATATGAAAACTGCCTGTTGATATATTTTGATCATTTGTCAATTGGGGAATAACTTGCATTTTTAGAAATTTGATCCAGGTCTCATATTTGAGAAATGAGGCCTTTATCAGATATATTTGTTGAAAAAAATTTCCCAGTGTTCTTCCTTTCTTATAATTTAGGTTGCATTGGCTTTGTTTGTGTAAAGACTTTTTAATTTTATGTAATCAAAATTACATAGTTTTTATTTTGTAATGTTCTCTATCTCTTCTTTTGTTTCAAATTCTTCCTTTTGGATCACTAAGTTTTGCCAAATTATTTTGTTTCTTATTTAATCTTTGCTTTAAGGAATGACTCTCTGGGAAAGAGAGTGAGAAGGCTATGTAGGAGATATAAAAGCAAAAGCTATCAATAAAAATTTATTTTTAAAAATGAAGTAGATATTTATAGTTTTATGATTTGCCAAACACTTTACATGCATTATATCTTTTGACTCTCAAAGTAAAAAAAAAACATTCATACCAAGCTAAACTGTTCTGCTCCTTTCATAAAGGAAGAAACTTAGATGCCTCATCTCCAAGGTTATGGTGAAAAACTTTTAACAACTGGTTCTCTGGGTAGGTGGGTGGGGAATGTATACAAGAGACACTTTTAAATTTAATTCATGTTATTAACATTTTCTTTATCATGCTAGAAAATCAACAAAATGATAAATCAAGCTGTAGTTTCTGAAGTGTAAATGCTCGCTCTGAAAGTTTAACAATCAGTTGTAGGGAGCCAGCTTAAGTCAGTTGCCTTCTGCTTAACCCTCCTGTACCTCTCCCGTTTATCACTCCTAATTCTGTAGCAATCGAAAGGAATTCATGTAAATAGAAAGAATGTAAGCCCCTTGAGGGCAAACAGCAGATGCTTAATAAGTTACTATTGACTGATTGACTGAGTCTACATGTCTACATGGAACAAGGAAACTGGAAACTCGGACTTTTTTTTAATTGGCTTATCATAATAGGACACATCAGCAGTATCAAACGTGGGAGGAAAGGAAAGGAAAGATAATTACCTCTCTCTTACAGATGAGAAAATGAAGATTCAGAAAGGTTAGGAAACTTTTCTGAGGTCACACAGTGAATGAGTGACTGAGCTGGGACTCAGACCCAGGCATGATGGACTTTCAATTGCATTCCTGCCACCATTGCTTCATGCTGCCTTTCTGAAAGCAGATCTGAGTTCACTTCAGAACAAGCCACAGTAATGAGAAACTCAGAATGGAAAAGAAAATTGTTGGATCCTTTCAAGAAAAAAAGCCTTCACAGATCACAGATTTAGAAACTGGAATGTACTTCAGCAGGTGTCCAGTTCAATTTCCTCCTTTTACAGATAACGAAACTGAGGCCCAAGGAGGTGAAGAGTCATTGTGTAAAGCTTTAATCTGTCCCAGATTACATGAGGTTATAGATCTAGATCAGAAAAGGACTTCAGAGACCATCTCATCTGACTCCCTTATTTTACAGATGAGAAAACTGAAGTCCATGCAAGTTATATGACTTGCCCAAGGTCATACAGATAAGAAGTATCAGAGATAGAATTTGAAACTAGGTCTCCTGACTCCAAATCCGAGGCTCTTTCCACTATACCACACTGCCTTCTAAATGTAAAAGGAAGAAAAATTGTTAGCTTAAGGGGAAAGGAAATGGAATTAGACTACATGGACATTAGAACCTTCAGCACGATGTGTGGTGTAATTGCTGATAAACAGGATATATTCATCATCCAAAGTGGTAACTTCAGTCTGATTTTGACTGTTCTCTTTGGGGATCAATGCCGATCAAATGGGAAAGTACCCTACCTCCTACTGAATAGATGAAATGATAGACTTTTTTGGTTTACTCCTTAGATGAGAAGTAGCATGGAAAAAGCCCTAGCATAGACTCCATCCCTAAAATCTACTGGTTCCTGTTACAGCAGTGACTGCTCATGGAAGCAAATGAAGAAACAGATCAGCTCAAAAGACCATCCTCAGCAGTCAGGGCAATGGAGAAGCCTCTAGGCTGACAAACTGGATAAGTTCTCCCCTTTGACACTTGTCTATACATCTCCCTTTTGCTAATTGGGGACTATGGTCCTGAAGTAGGATTTAGCAGAAGCCTTTCTCAGATACCACATCAGAAAGAGCTGCACTGAAATCTTGCCCATGCTCCTGAGAATGTTGACTAATCTCTGATAGTATTGTTGCAAAGCTGTGTATCAATAAATCTTTTCTTGCTATCATCTATAATGATAACAATAACCCCATTTTAGAGTACTTAAGATTTGAAAAGCATTTCAATTATATTATCTAATATGATACAAAAATCACATTTGATAAATACTATTATTATCTATACTTTACAAATGAGGAAATTGAGGCACAGAACCATCAAATTACTTGCCCAAGGTCACACTGCTAGGAAGTATCTGAGGCAGGATTTTAATTCAGGTTTTCCTGACTCCAAATCTAGCACATCATCCACCAGGCTACTTGCTACAAATTCCTATTCTTGACCACACATCTTGAGGCTGACTGAGTAGTAGAGGTCAATGAGTCTCCTCCTGGGTGGGACCAGATGGGACCAATGAACCATTTTTCAAGTGATTACTATGGGCTAGGACCTGGGGGACACAGAAATAAAAATTAAATAGTCCCTATCCTCAGAGAGCTCACATTCTTTTTGTATTAAAATGCTTGCATAAATTTCTATAAATTTTTACAAAATTGTGAGTTAAAAAAACTGAAAGGTGTAAGAGTTGGAGATACAAAAGCAAAAATGAATCTATCTGCCCTCAAAGATCTTATACTCTATCTAAATCATCATAGGATTTGGAATTGGAAGAGTCCTTAGAGATACTTTAGTCTAGTAGTATCAAACAAATAAAAACGTATCCCTATGAGTCAAATATTGCCTTACTGCTATAGCTAGTATTTCTAGCTCTATATTGAATAGCAACAGTGATAATGGACATCCTTGCTTCACCCCTCGTCTTCCTGGGAAGGTTTCTAACTTATTCCCACTTCAGATAATGCTTGCTCTTGGTTTTAGATAGATGCTACTTACCATTTAAGAAAAGTCACATTGATTCCTATGCATTTCAATGTTTTTAAAAGGAATGAGTCTTGTATTTTGTTGAAAGTACTTTCTTCATCTATTGAAATAATAATATGATTTTCATTGATTTTGCTACTAATATGATAAATGATGTTTATACTTTTTCTAATTTTTGAATTAGCCCTATACTCCTGGTATAAATCAAGTCTGTCCATAGTGTATGATTTTTGTAGTGCTTTGCTGTAATCTCCTTGCTAGTGCTTTATTTAAAAGTTTTACATCAATATTCATTAGATTAAATTGGCCTGTATTTTTTTTTCCTGTTTTGAATTACCCTGGTTTAGATGACCAGATCATATTTGTGTCATAGAAGAAATTTAATGGGATCCCTTCCTTGCCTATTTTTTTCCAGGCAGTTTATATCATATTGGAATTAATCATTCTTTAAATGCTTGCTAGAAGTTGCTTATAAATCCTCTGGTCCTGGTGTTTTTCCCCACTTTGGAAGTTCATTTTTGGCTTATTCAATTTCTTTTCCTAAGAAAGGGTTATTTTAGTATTCTATTTTCTGTTCTGTTAATGCAGGTAATTTATATTTTTATTAATGTTCAACCATTTCAATCAGATCGCCAGTTTTGTTGGCAAATGATTGGGTGAAATAGCTCCTAATAATTGCTTTTATTTCTTCTTCATTGTTGGTTTTCTAGGGGTTTTTTTGGTGGCATGCCCAATTCATTGATCTGTTCTTTCTCTCTTTTATTGATATAAGCATTTAGAGATTTAAAATTTCCCCTAAGTACTGCTTTGGCTGCATCCCACAAATTTTAGTATGTAGTCATTGTACTCATTATTGTAAAATACTTTGCAAATCTGAAAGTGCTGAATAAATTTGGTTATCATCACCCTCATATTAAAGGGACTATTATAGTTGAGCAATTGAAGATGAAAAGTCATCAGGCAAGTGATGTTTCTATGAAACTTCAGAGGGGTTTAGAGTAAACTGCAGGTTCCAAGGAAGATGATACTTGTCTAGCCTTTTTAATCATTTCAACAAAAAAGTGCCAGTAAATCTATTACAAGGGAATATATGATGCCCCCAAGATCTCAGTGCAGTTTTAATCTTTTATTTATATTTAGGTATTGTCTTCCCCATTAGAATGTAAGCATCCTGAGGGCAAGAACTGTCTTGCTTACTTGTATTCATATCACCAGCACTTAGAACAGTGCCTGGCATATATCAAGTGCCTAATAAATGCTTTTTTCAAATATTTAATTCACCAAGACGGTGTAATAGAAGAAAATAACCATTGGCTTTAGCAGCAGAGGGTTAATAAGCATTCAGATCTTAGTTCTATCACTTGCTGTCTATGCAACCTTGGGCAAGTTATTTCCCTCTTCTTCTTGCTTTCCTCAACTGTAAAATAAGTTGATTAGACTAGCTCTTTAAGTCTATTTCATCTCGGAGATCATCAGAAGTAGAATGGAACTTGAAGGAGATCAAGTCCCATTCTTTCATTTTACAGATGAGGAAACTAAAGCCCAAAGGCAAGTGACTTAACCAAGATCACACAGGTGACAGAGCTGGGATTAGCCTCAGATTCCAGGACTCCAAATTAATGAGATGATATTTGTATTAAATAATAATATTTGTAAAATGCTAAGCACAGTGCTTGGCACATAGTAAGTGCTGAATAAATATTTGTTTTCTTCCTTCCAAGTTCATCAAGGAAGTTTAACTTTCTCTCCGTTTTGAATCTTTGGAAGGTTTGCAAAGTCTTTTGTATCCATGATCTCATTTGACCTCTACAACAGCCCTCTGAGGTTCTAAAGTCCCCCATTACGTACATGAAGAAGTTGAGAGAGGCTATGCTCACTCATCTGAGGTCACAAGTTGGTGAAGATGATAAAAAAAATGGGAAGTTAATATTGGAAGAGCTGTGGGAAGATAGACATACTGAGATAGACATCTGTTAGTGGAGCTGAGAAACTGTCCATAGCCTTTGACCCAGAAACTCTAATACTGGGAATATAACCCAAGAAAGTCAAAGACATTAACAAATGTCCAAGATATATCAAGATATCCATACCAGCACTCTACGTGGTAGGAAAGGAGTAGGCATCATCCATTATGAGATAGCTTTTTTTTAAAAAAAAAGCTACAGCATGTGAATATAATGGAATATTGTTTCATAGTAAGAAATGATGAATATAAGGAATACATCAGAGCATGGAAAGATGTATATGAGCCCAAAAAGCCCAAACAAGAAACCAATATGCCTGATGATTACAACAATGTAAATGAAAAGCTCATTAGAAAAAAAAAAACTTGAATACTAGGTAGCTAGAAGAAGTAGTAGCAGAAGCCACAGTAATAGTAGTAGTAGTAGTAGTAGCAGCAGCAGCAGTAACAGTAGTAGTAATGGTAGTAGTAGTAGTAGTAGTAGTAGTAGTGGTAGTGGTAGTAGTAATAGTAGTAGTAGTAGTAGTAGTAGTAGTAGTAGTAGTAGTAGTAGTCAGAGAACAGGTAATAAAATACCTAGCTTCTCATGACAGAGTTGAGTATACTAGGGAAGGATGCTGCGCACATTATCAGACGTCATCATTGTCTTAATTGTTTTTGTTTGTAATTGGGGCAAGTTCAACCAGAGAGGAGCAATCAAAAGTACTGTGGCAAGAATAAGAATAAGAATAATAAATTCTGTATAGTCCCTTGAGTTTTTCAAAGTATTTTACAATATATTATTTCTTTTTTTTTATCGTCACAACCACAGTGCTATGAGGTAGATGCTATTATAGCCCCCATTTTACAGACGAGGAAATTGAGACTGAGAATACCTAAATGACTTAACCAAGGTCAGTCTCAAGGAGCTTATAGTCTATTGGAGAAAAGAACATGCAAATAACTATATACAAACAAAATACAGCCAAGACACATTAGAGATAATCAATGGAAAGAAGACTAAGTATCTGAGGCAGGACTTAACTCCAAGTATTCGTAACTTCAACTCTAGTACTCTACAAAAACAAAAGATAGCAGTTAAACATTTTTTTAAAATTAACTTCGTGGGAACAGCCACGTTAAATACCCAGAAAATACAACTCTAAACAAATTTTAGGGCTCCCAAACTCACAAAAATACAGAAAACACTTCTCTGGCTGAAGGCAGCTCAGCAGGTGGAGCTCATCATGGCAGGCTGGGAGCCGAGGCCAGCCCAGCCTGAAACCATGACCTAGTGCCAGGGCTGGGAGAAGGTGCAGCTGGAGGCTACAGTAGAGTGGATCACCAGCACCTGGGGCAATCTCCACATTTATCAAGCTAGGTGAAACAAAGCTAAGAGAAACGTCGGTGGAATTCAAGCTAAATTTGGGGGGGAAAAAAGCAGTCTGGCCAAATGGCCCCCAGGGCAAGAAAGCAGCCCAAGCCAGCTGCTTCAGAGGTCCTGGCCTGCAAACCACAGGAGGGCCAAAGCAATTGACCAAAGGCCAAGCGCTCTTGCGTTGAGCGGCCTGGATCCGGATCATGGTGTTAGCTGGTGGTCATGGAGTGCGCTTTCAGTGAGACAAAGCTGGTGGTGGCTGCAGCACCCTCCTAATAACTCCTGAAAACCACAGCAATTTGGGACAGAGCTTTCCCCCCTGGAAGCAGAGTTCCACAGAGCTAAAAAATCACGCAATTAATTGACTAGCCAACATGAGGAAAAGGAAGCAAACTAAAAACAGCAATAAAACACTAGAATCCTTTTTTGGGAACAAAAAGGATCAAAGCATGGAATGGGAGGAAGACAACACAGTTAGAACTCCCACACCAACTGCTTCCAAGAAACATGAAGATTGCCTACAAGCCATAGATCAACTGAAAAAGGACTTTGAAAAACAAGTAAGAG
>CM053597.1:171444480-171462945 GCA_028646575.1 Pseudocheirus occidentalis | reverse complement strand
ATATGGTCATTCAGTGAGGTGGAGGACTTTCAAACATTCTTGCTGAAAAAACCAGAACTGAAAAGAAAATTTGACACTCAAATACAAGAAGCATGAGAAGGTAAACATGGAAAAGAAATCAAAAGGAACTTATCAAAGTTGAATTATTTATACGCCAACATGGAAAAAACAATAAATGTAACTTATGAAACTTTTCTCAGTATGAGGATAGGTGAAGGGAATACAAAAGTATATATACATATACCTACACATATGTCTATGTAGGAGGGTTTATATATGCATATGAACACATATCTGAGTATGTGTATATATGTGTACATAGAGGGCACAGGATCAACTGAATCGGAAGGGAAAATACATTAAAAGGTGAAATTCTGAGGTGGGAGAGGATTTGAATAAGAGAAGACAGGGAGAGACAGAATGGGGTTAATCATCTCATATAGAAGAGACTAGAGAAAATTGTTACAATGGAGGGGAAGAACAGGAAGGCTAAAGAGAAAGGGTCAGCCTTACTCTCATTGAATTTGGCTTAGGGAAGGAATGACATAAACTCTAAATTGGGTATCTTGCTACACAGGAGAGTAGGGGGGATGGGGATGAGAGATGGGATGATGGAGGGGAGGGCAGGGAAGGGAGGAGGCTTGCTGAAAGTACATACTACTATAAAGGGACAGGGACAAAGTAGAGAGTAGAACAAAGGGGGGGCCTGGGATAGGAAGAAGGGATACATAATCAGTCTCTCACAATATGTGCACTGTGGAGATGTTCTGCATAATTACACATGTACAGCCTGTATTGATTTGCTTGTCCTTCCAGTGGGGTTGGGTGACAAGGGAAGAACTGAAAGAATCTAGAATTTAAAGTTCTATAATCAAATGTTAACTATACATATGTATGTATACATATATAATTATTATTATTAACTACATGCAACTGGGAATTAAGATACACAGACACTGGGAGAGGGAGACCCATACTACTCTACTAGAAACTTAAGAGGGGCTATGGGGAAGGACATAGGAGAGAGCAGATTGGGGGAGGGACTATACAGTGGGACGGCTATTTTGGGGTGGTGGGTAGGGGAAAGATGGGGAGAAAATTTGTAACTCAAAATCTTGTGGAAATGAGTGATGTAAACAAGAAAATAAATAAATTTTTAAAAAGAAAAGAAAACACAAGCATAACAAGATAATTAGAGATAGCAAATGAAAGCTTCATGTAAAAATGGTATGATAAAAAATATGATAAAAGACAAAAACAGCAGAGATTTAACAGAAATAGGAAAGATTAAGAAAAGGTGGCAAGAATACACAAAAGAACTATAAAAGAAAGATTTTCAATGTCACCAATAACCATACTGGTGTCATTACTGATCTAGAGCCAGACATCTCAGAGAATGAAGTCAAGTGGCCTTCCAAAGGAAGCATTGCTAACAGTAAGGCAAGTTGGGGTGATGGAATTCCAGCTGCACTATTTAAAATCCTAAAAAAATAAAATGATATTGTTAAAGTGCTACACTCGATATACCAACAAATTTGGAAAACACAGCAATGGACACTGGATTAGAAAAGATCAGTTTATATCCCTGTCCAAGATAAGGGCAATGCCAAAGAATGGTCAAATTACTAAACAACTGCACTCATTTCACATGCCAGCAAGGTTGTGCTTAAGATTCTGCAAGCTAGGCTTCAGTAATATGTGAACCAAGAATTACTGGAAAAAGAGGATGGTTTTTTAAGAGACAGAGGAACTAGCAACCAAATTGCCAACATTCACTGAATTATGAAGAAATCAAAGGGGTTCCAGAGAAACTTCTACTTCTGCTTAATTGACTACACTAAAGTTTTTGACTGTGTGGATCACAACAAAATGTGGCAAGTCCTCAGAGATGGGAATTCCAGATCATCTTACTTATCTCCTGAGGAACCTGTATTCAGGCCAAGTAGCAATAGAACCAAACGTGGAATAAGTGATTGGTTTAAGATTAGAAAAGGAAAATGAGAAGGCTGTATGTTGTCACCTTATTTATTTAACTTGTATACAGAGTACATTATGTGAAATGCCAGGCTGGATGAATCAAAGGCTGGAATTAAGGTTTCTGGGAGAAATATCAACAATCTCAGATATACAAATGATAACCACTCTCATGACAGAAAGTGAAGAAGAATTAAGAAGCCTCTGGATGAGGGTGAAAGAGGAGAGTGTAAAAGCTAACTTGAAGCTTAATATAAAAAAATTAAGATCTTGGCAAATAGTCCCATCACTTCCTGGCAAACAGAGGGAGAAGTAATGGAAGTGGTGTGTGAGTTTATATTCTTGGGCTCATAGATCATTGCAGACAGCAACTGTAGCCATGAAATTAAAGGATACTTGCTCCTTGGAGGGAAAACTATGTCAAATCAGGACAATGAACTAAAAAGCAGAAACATCACTTGCCAACAAAGGTCCATAAAGTCAAAGTTATGGTTTTTCCAGGAGCAACATATGGCTGTGAGAATTGGACTATAAGGAAAGCTGAACACCCCAAAGAATCAGTGTTTTGAATTGTGGTCCTGGAGAAGACTTTTGAGAGTCCCTTGGACAGCAAAGAGATTCACTCAGTCAATACTTAAAGGAAAATAATTCAAGCTATTAACTGGAAGATCAAATACTAAAGCTGAAGCTTAAATATTTTGACCACATACTGAGAAGTGAGGACCCACAGGAAAAGACCCTAATGTTGGGAAAAATTGAAGGCAAAAGGAAAAGTGGATGGCAGAGGATGCAGTGGATAAATAACGTCATGGAAACAAAAAACATGAAGTTAATCAGACTTTAAGAGATAGTAGAGGCTGGAAGGGCCTGATGTGCTATGGTTCAAGGGGTCACAAAGTCAGACATGACTAAACAACAAAAACATGACAGCAATTTTTAAACATTTGAAAGGCATTTTTGTATAAAAGAAACTAGCCTTACTTTGGCTCCAGAGAATAGGACTAGGAACAATGGGTAGAAATATTAAGGGCTTGGATTGCTTAGTTCATTATATGGAGCACCTTCTCAGCACTCATGGAATAACACAAATGGAACAGATACTAAGTTCCCCAGGGCAGCCAGCTCTGGAGTCAGGAAAACCTGTGTTCAAATCTGGTGTCAGATGTATTCATTCTATGACCCTAAACAAGTCACTTAACCCTATTTACCTCAGTTTCCTCATTTGTAAAATGAACTGGAGAAGGAAATGGCAAACCACTCCAGTATCTTTGCCAAGAAAACCTCAAATGGAGTCACAAAGAGTAGGACCTGACTGAACAACAACAGAACTCCCCATCATTCAAGGTATTCAAGCAGAAGCAGGGTGACCACTTGCTCAGGAGCATAGATTTTGAACTAGAAAGGTCTTATTGATCATCTAGGCCAATCCCCCTTACTTTATAGATGAAGAAACTATGGTTCATAGAAACTGAGTGATTAACCCAAGATCATATAGGCAGAAAATTTGAACCCGGGCTTTGTGATTCCAGATATAACATCTTTCTACTGCACTATCACCTCTCATCTAGCATATATGTGTATATATGTGTGTGTACATGTACACATGTAGTATGGTCCTCATTATCTAGATGTTGTTTCCCCTATTAAATGGCAAGTTGAGTGCAAGGACTGTGTTTTTGCCTATCTTTGTATCCCTAGCTCTTTGAACAGTGCCTAGCATGTAGCAGACCTCTAATAAATGCTTATTGAATAACTGACTGAGCATATCACAATAGATACTAGGGAAGAATAGGGGTAGAGGTGGAATTTGTGTTTTAGTTAAGGGTTGGACCGTATATTCTCTAGAGTTTTCTAGTTCTAAATAAGTTTATGGTTCATTTATAAGGAAAGTTTTATAGATAAGAATGATATTAAACTGAGGCTTGTCTGAATATATAAGATACTGATTGAAAATTATTTCAAAAGGGTTTGGAAGAAGAGAGGTGGTTGAATATAATGAAATGTCACTATACCATAAGTAATGACAAATGAAAGAAATCAAAGAAATGGGGGAAGATTTGTATGCATGGATCCATAGTGAAGTAGGTAGAACGTGGAAACCAATAAGGAATGCTACAACAATATAAATGAAAAGATCACTTAAAGGAAGTCAAACTCCAAGTAACTGAACAAACAGTAGAGAAAATTAAACATAAGCAGGGTGTTGTGGCAGAGAGCTGATCAGGGAAATAGGAAGGTTTGGACTAAAGTTTCAGTCTCTGGTATATACTGGCTACATGGCCCCTTACCTCTCATTGCTCTAGGCAACCTAAAAACAGAGAAGGTGTCTACCTGCATTGGTAGAGGGATATCCCTCATCCAGGAGACCTCTATACTAACAAAATCACAGTTCTAGTCTTGATCCCCACAATCAAGTGAAAAAAAAGAGTTAGTATATGGTAGAATATGTAAATATTGATCTCAGAGTCAGGAACAGCTGGTTTTAAGTCCTGTCCATACAACATATTGGTTGTGTGATCCTGGTCAAGTCTTAACCTCTTAGGATCCCCTCTCTAAGACTACATAAGTTGGTGAACAAGTGCTAACAGAGTTCCTTCATACTCATTAAATCACAGGTCTGGTCACCCTCCAAAAAAGGAAAGAGAGAAAGTGGTGGGGGACTATGGGTACCAAATGGTATCAACACCTTCGGATCACTATGCTGGTTGGTTTTTCTTTGTTAAAAGTTCCATTGGGTGTGTGGGTCTAGAAATTTAAAGACAAAAAAAGGTTAATACCTTAGATTTTTGTTGTTAGAAAGGACAGCAGTTCAGCTTTTGTTAAAAAAAAAAGAGTTAACATTATCTTCCTCAGAACGCAGATATCCCAGGAACTGTCTGCATTCCACTAGAATAAAGGTACCAGGCAAAACTTTCAGACAGACCTTTAAAAGATGATACATGAAGGCTAAGAGCACATTAATCAGAACCCTGTACTATAACAAACATGGGAGGGCCCTTCCTGTGAAACAGCTGCAGACCCAAAGGTCTTTAGCAGAAAGTGGTGCAAGTAATTAAGAACTGGATTGTTTGCTGGGGATAGACAACAAGGCCCCAAAAAGGGAGGTTTGGAGCTTTGTATTGCATGAAAGGATCAATGTGAAAATTGAATGCAGGCCCAGAAAGAGACCTTGGGCTACCTCCATATAATAACTTAAGAATCAGTCAGATAAGGCGAAGGCCTGGATAATAAGGGCTTAATGAAATAAACTGAACCCATCCAACCCCACATCAGTAATTTTTCTCAGATCCCACTGTAAGGGCCCTAGGAATGGGAAGTGTGGAAAGAATCTCAAAAGAGTAAGGGGATTAATAATAGGGGTGTCAAGGAAGTGAGACAGGGAATGGGTCATTTGGAAGAACAAAATTCCTACAAAAGTTAAAAGGTTTTACTATAACTCACTGTTGAAATTCCCACTAACATGTTTAGTGGATAGATTTTTGGAATCAGGAAGGATTCAAATCTTGGTTCAGATCTTGCCTCAGATACTTGCTGGACTATATTTACTAGGTTAGAGGTACCATGCCTCACTTACTTGGGAAGGCAGCTTGTAATGGTGGAGAGTTGGACCTGGAATCGAGAAGATCTGGACTGAAATCCTACCTCTGACTCTTCCCTAGCTGTGTGACCCTGGACAAGTCACTTAACTGCTGTCTCTCTTGTCTGTAAAATGAGTATGTTGAACTTGGTGACTCTTTACGGTTATAAATCAATAAGCCTATGGGTCTCTGAAACTGGTTTATATCCCTGCTTTAATATAATCTTTGAAAATCAAAGGATTACATGTGGGAATAGAGAGCATGCAACAGTGGAAAGTTCTGGATTCAAATCCTCTCTCTGACACTCATTAGCCATATGACCATCATGAAGTTGTCTACTTTCTGTGACAGTCTCAGTTTCTTTATCTGCAAAATGGGAATAAGTATCCTCCCACAGTGCCCACCTCACAGAGCTGTTACAAAGCAAAAATGAAGTGCTGTACATGAATGGCCTTGAAAGCGTTTAAGCATTCTGTAAACATCAGCTAATTCCAACATTGGGTATTTTGTGTTCATCCTTGTAAAGTTTCCCTTGGAATTACCACAGCTATAAAGCTGCTTGAAAATGTGGGGATGGTAGAAGGGGCTAGAGCACCTTCTGATCTCCAACACATTATCTATACATCAACTAACATTAACTCCTTCCTTCCCCTCCTTCATACCGCAGATTCCACAGCCTTCTTCATTCTCTCCTCCTCCCAAGTCCTAAAGGACGATATGGCTCTGACTTGCCAATTGTGCCCTTAGAGAAAATTAGAGCTTACTTCATTTTCCTTAAAGCTTACTTCATTTTCCTTAAATCTGTAACCTATTAGGTGCTTTGCCTACTTTATTAGAATGTAAGCTCCTGGAAGGTAGGGGCTTCTTACCTTTTTTTTTGTATCCCTAGTACTGACTACAGTACTTGGCATACAGTATTTGCTTTGTTTTCTCATTCATTCATTCATTTACTGATCATTTTCCTTACCAATCTTTCTGTATTGATTCTTTTCCCATAATCTTAAATGAGCCCTTCCCATTCTAAAATTCCTTCCTTTGGTCTCATGGTAGCAAGATGTCTCCTATCCTTTGAGATATTATTCTATTTTTCTCCTCCCCTTCAATCCAATCCAATCCACCAAACATTTTTTAAGCATCTAGCAGGAGCCAGGCACTGTACTAGGCACTCATAACGCAAAGTAAAAATATCCATCAGTCCCTGCCCTTAAGGAGTTTATGTCCATTTGGGATATATGTGGGGGGAAGGGGCAGATAACACAACAGGGATAGGTGTAAAACAAAGTTACTGGAAAAGAAGTAAAGCACTAACACCTGAAGGGACCAGGGGAGGCTTATTCTCATTAATCATTAGTTATCAATAACAGTAACTAGCATTTAGTAAGGTTTTATAACATGCAACAACCCTGGGAGGCACAACCTATTATCAGGAAACTGAGGCCTGGAGAGGTGAAGTATCTGAAGTAAGATTTGAACTCAGGAAGTGGTACCTGAATTCATCCTTAGCAGGGGCAGGGAAGGGCTGAGGGGAACCAGACAGAGGCACTTGGAGGAAGTACATTCCAGACACTGGGGACAGCTTGCCCTGCCTGAGGCACAAAAGCATTAGACGGAACATCATGTTCAGCAAACAGCGAGTGGTCTAATTTGGCTGGAACAGAGAGTTTGTAAGGAGGAATCCTGTGAAATAAGGCTAAAAAAAGGTAAGCTGAAGCCAAATTATCAAGGGCCTTGACTGCCAAGCTAGGGAGCGTATATTTTATCCTGTAGGCAGTCAACTGTTCCAGAAGGCGTTTTGAGCAAGGGAAGGACATGGTCGTTCCTGGAAGCTTATTTAGCAGCAGAATGAAGGCTGTGAAGGGCAGTTATGGTGAATTAAATAGAGAACTGGCTTCCTATTCACAAAGACCTGGGTTCAAGTGCTGCCGCTGGTAAATGTTGGCAGCATGATCCTGGGCAAGTCAGTTAACCCTTTAGTGTTGTAGACAACTCTGAAGACTAGAAATTGTAGACTTATAGGTGCTGATCTGTATTGGTGAAGGCCATTTATTTCTTCATGAGGAATTCCCCATACCAGTGAATGGTGTTTTAAAATACAGAAGCATGTATTAGAGATGACAGAGGCAGGGAAACTGATACAAGAGGCTATCATGGGAAGAGGTGACAAGATCCTGAAATGGGACACTGGCCAAGAAGTGAAAAGCAGGTAGATGGACACAGATCTTCTCTCGGACACAAACAGTCAGAACAGGGGAAAGTCATTTAGGCTATTTGAGGAAAAGAAGGACTGACATTCATGTGAGCCACAAGTCTGGAGTTTGCACTTACGTATATGGATACTCATCATTTCCTCTAATAAGTCAGGAAATACTTCATTTTTGCTTTTTATCCCTAATACATAAATCAGTATCTGGTGCCTAGAAGATAATGGTTGCTGATGACAATGATGGAGATGATATAGATATGGAAAATAAGAGGAGATGTCAAGATGATGGGACAGGGAATGAATGGGTCATTTAAATGAATCAAAGTTTAGGGTTTTGATTACTATTTAAAAATATGTTTCTACCATATTTTGATTCATATCCCTGCCTTGTGGCAACTAGGTGGCACAGTACACTTAGAAGATTGCCTCAGACACTTACGGGCTGTGTAACCCTGGGTAAGTCATTTAACTCTCTTTGCCTCAGTTTCCTCATCTACAAAATGAACTGGAGAAGAAAATGGCAAACCACTTTAGTATCTTTGCCAAGAAAACCCCAAATGGGATCACATAGTCAGATGTGACTAAGAGACTAAACAACAATAAAATGCCTGCCTTAATAAGCACAGTATAATGAATGTAACTGACCCCTCCTTTGTTAGAGGTAGCAATATTGAGGCGTTAAAGTCAACAGGACTTGCCAACTGCTTGGAAAATAACAACAACAATAACAAGAATATCAACAAACATTTTAAGATTTGCAGAGTATTTTACAAATATTATCTTATTTGATCCCCACAAAAACCCAGAGAAGTGCTATTATTAAGTGATAATTAGGTGCTCTAATTGATTTTCTAGAAACTCAGGCAAATAAAGGTTGACTTGCCTAGGATCACAAAGTTAGTGTCTGAGACAGGATTCAAACTCAAGTCTTCCTGATTCCAAGCCTAACACTCCATCCTCTGGACTGCTTAGCTAGAAAATAAGAGAAGGAAAGACTCAAAGATTCCTCTGAGGTTCCAAAGCTGGATAACCAGAGAATGGTGGTATGCTCATGAGAAATGGGGAAATTAAGAGGAAGGATAGGTTTTAAGAGAGAGAGGATAAACTCAGTTTTGGACATATCGTGTCTGAGGTCCTAGCAGAATACAAGTGGATAGCCAGCTGGCAACTGGAAATCAAGGAGCAGAGCTGATGGGGAGCTCATGGTATCCTGGATATCAAGCTGTAAGGAACCACAAGGGTCATCTAGTACAACCCCCTCATTTTACAAGTCAGGAAATTGATGCCCAGGGAGGTGAAATGATTTGCTTATAGTTATGCAGGGAGGGTCAGAGGTGGTATTTAAATCCAGACCCTCTAAGTCCAGAGCTCCTTTCCTCTCTACTGTCAAGGTTGAAGATAGAGATTTGGGAGTCAGCTACAGAGTGGTGAATGAAACCATAAACCTCATGAGAGAGAATATAGATTTGGGGTTCTTAACTGGATCCAGGGACATGTTTACATTTTGTTAACTGTATTTCAGTATAACCAGTTTCCTTTGTAATGAGGTAGCTGGTGGCAAAGTGGAAAGATCACTAGGTCTGAAGTCAATAAGACCTGAGTTAAGTACAGCCTCAGATACTTTTGGGGGGCATACCACTGAACCTGTCTGCCTCAGTTTTCCCAACTGTAAAATAGGAATAATAACAGCATATATCTCACAAGGTTATGATAAGAATCAAATGAGATATTACTTGAAAAGTGCTTAGAACAGTGACTGGAATAAAGTAGGTATTATAAAAATGCTTATCATTCATATACATGCATACACACACACACAGGGTAAAGAAAGAACCCTTTCTGTAAAGAAAGTTGGAACCTTGGAAAGCATCCACTTTCAGGGGTCAGGAAGATGACAAAATAATGAAGGTCCAGAAGAAAAAGCATTTAGGAAGGAAAGCATCAAACCAGTGAAGTGAGGTATCCCAGAAGTTAGGAGTGAAGAGAGCATCTCAAATGAAGGACAGGTCAATCATTCTACTCGGTATCTGCAGCTCTATCTGGTTATAACTCCACTGAACAAGATGCCCCTCCCAGGTTAAGTTCCTCAAGGCTAGTTTCACCTCCAACCAGCTAAACTCAAGCCCTGAGTGCCATCACCTCCCTCACTCTCCTCTCCTCTCTGATTGGAGGGCTGGAGAGCACAAAACTTCTCCCAATGCCTTCCCCTATAAAGGGCAGAGATTGAACTTTTTAGTTCACTCCACTCTGCATCTGCTGTCCTGCTTTGTTTTAACCCAACAGAAAAAGATGTCCCACCCTATGTGAGGTATCCTCTGCTGTCTCCCTACACACACTTTCCTGCCTCCTTTTGTATGTTTTTCCCTACTATTAGATTGTAAACTCTTGAGGGGAGGGACTGTCTTTATGACAATGGTAATCTCCAGTGCTTAGCACAGTGCCTGGTACCTAGCAGGCACTTAACCCATGTTTGTTGAATTGGTCAGTAAGGTCAAAAACAGCAGGGATGTTGAAAGAAGATTAGACAATTAAAAAGTCATTGAGAGCAGTTCAGAAAAGTGATGAGAACAGAATTCAAACTGGGAAGGACTAAACAGTGACCAGGGTAGTAAGATGATGAAGGGAACAAGCCTCTTCCTAGAAGTCTGGTCCAACAGTTCTGAGCACGTCGATCCCCCCAACAACCTGCAGTGGCTTCCTCTTTCTCCAGGATTTCATTTGCCACCAGCTTTTCTACTTGATTTCACTTCTACCATCATCTTCATCTCTCCTCCCTACCCCCCAAGATAAACTCATCACCAAATAAAACTCTGTACCTGGGAACTTACCATCTTAGAGATTGTTTCAGCTTTTCTACTCATATCTTGCCAGAACCCCCAGTTGCTTCTGCCTCTCTGATTGGAGGGCTAGAGGGTAAAGCAAAAAGTTCCTTCTATAGCCTCCCTTTCAAGAGGGCTCGAAAATCCAGCCATCCCTTCATTTGCTGCCATCTGCTCTGCTTTCTATCAACTCCACCATCATCTTCATTGGGCAGCTAGGTGGCACAGTGGATAGAGCATTGGGCTTGGAATCAGGAAGACTCTTCTTGAGTTCAAATCCAACCTCAGACATTGACTGTGCTACCCTGTCAAATCACTTCACTCTATTTGCCTGTTTCTCATCTGTAAAGTGAACTAGAGAAGAAAATGGAAAATACTCCAGTATCTTTGCCAAGAAAACCCCAAAATGGGGTTATAAAGGGTTGAATGACTGAAACAACTCAACAACATCCTCTTCATCATGCCACTCTCCCAGTACCCTCTAGCATCCCCAGATTCTTTCTGTGTATCGTCTTCCCCAGTAGATAGTAAGCCCCTTAAGTACAAGGACTATATTTATTTTTCTTATTTGTATCTCTAGCCCATAGCACAATGCCTGGCACATAGTAAACACTTTATAAATGTTTATCACATCATATCCTAGGATTCAATACAAACTCTTCCCCTTGGCATTTAAAGTTGTTTGTGGTGTGACTCCAGTCTGCATTTCCAGAATAAATTAATTCCCCTTCACAAACTACATTTCAGGCAAACTGAACTTCTTGTTTCAGGAACCAGATTATCTCCCACATTAAATAATGTGTGTGTGTGTGTGTGCTTCTCTTTAAGAGTTGGGATTTGTTATAAGAATAAGAGCTACTACCCAATTAATAAATAGTCCAAAGATATTAAGAGGCAGTTTTCAATAGAATAAAACCAAGCTATTAATATTCATGGAGGGAGGGGGAAATACTTCAAATCACTGATAGAAAAATGTGAATTTAAGCAGCTCTGAGGTTACACCTCACATCCCTCAGATTGGCAAAGTGAATTTAAAATTTTAAAAGGAAAATGACAAATGTTGAAGGGACTGTGGAAAAACAGGTACAGGAATGCACTGATGGTAGAGTTATAAACTGTTGCAGCCACTCTGGAAAGCAGTTTGGAACTATGTCCCAAAAGTTACTAAACTAAAAGTTGCAGCATCTGGGCTATGCTCAGAAGTGTATGTCCAGTTTTTAATATTGAGTCTACCACCTTTCTGTCAAGAAGTAGGTAGTCCACTCAATTATTGGTCCTCTGGAATCGAGGTTGGTCCTTGCATTGGTCAGAGATCTTATCTCTCTCAAAGTTGTTTATTTTTACCATGTTGGAATTGCTATATAAATTGTTCTTCTGGTTCTGTTCATTTCACTCTGTTTCATTTCATATATGTCTTCCCAAGTATCTTTGAAACCATCCCATTGATCTTTTAGTAATCCATTACATGTATATGTCATAATTTGTTCAACTGCTCCCCAATTAATGCATAGCACCTTTATGTCCAATTCTTAGTAATTACTAAAAGAGCTATTATAAATATTTTTGTGCCCATGCTCCTTTTTCCCTCTTTCTTTAATTTCTTGAGGAGTATACCATAGCAGTGGCATCACTGTGTCAAAGAATGTACACAGCTTAATAACTTTTGGAATATAGCTCTAAATTGCTTTTCAGAATGGCTGGACTAAATTCAGAGCTTCACCAACAGTACATTAGTGTATCTGTTTTCCCACAGCCCCTCCAGCATTTATCATTTTCTATTTTTGTCAGCTTTGTCAGTCTCCTAGATCATACTGCCCTTTACCACTGACGAAATACTCCCCAACTCAAGAAGCCTCAGTGGTACCCCATGGTCTTGAAGATAATACAGTTCCTCAGTTTTTGGCATTTCTAGTCTTTCCAAATATGGTTCTTGCATGTCTGTACAGACTGGTAACATATTACTCCCCCATACATTCTACACAATGGTCAAATTGGCCTCCTTGTTGCCCTCCATATGCAACATTCCTCTCCGACCACTGAGACTTTGCAAAACTATCTTCCAATTCTGAAATCCACAGCCCCCTCTCTTCTGCCTCTTAAGCCCCTAGCCTCTTTCAAGGTTCAGATCAAGTTCTAACACCTCCAAAGGCCCTTCCTGATTTTTCTAGTTGTTGGAGAATGTCTCAGTGACTATAAAATAATTTGATATACATTACTTATTGCTTTGTCTGCAAATATTTGAATTCTGTTCACTGATTCTAATAGAATGTGTGCTGTTGAGGGCAGGAACTATCTCATATTTGTATTTCCATCACTTAGCACAGTGCCTGGCAATCAGTAATCACTTATTAGGCTTCTAGTAAGTACTTAATAAATAGTCATGATTGATTGATTATATAGCTAGTTTGTATGGGAGCTAGAACACTAATTCCAGTCTTCTGGCTGCAGATAAAACAAGCTTAGGGAGCAAAAGTAAATAAAGATGATGCATCAGCTTCTATGTGTGAATAAATGAACCAATAATTTACTGAACAGTTGAGATTTCAATTAGCCTTTCTCCAAGAAACACATCTGTCTCAATCATGGGTAAATACTGTTGAAGGCTAGCAACATTGTTGGCTGTAATACTGACATATTAACTAGAGTACATATGACAGAATATAAAGTTGAAAGACAAAATGAATGAACTTTGAACATCTTTCTAGGACAGATCAGAGTAAATTGGGGGGGGTATTACAGGGGCCTCTGGGAGTGAATAGCTCTGTGTATGTGTGTGTGTGTGTGTCAAATGTATAAAAAAACTTGTTCTTCAAACAATTGTTTTCCCACCAGCTAAGCTTCTCCCATACAAGACTTTTTCTAATTAACTCACAGTTTTCAAATATTTTTGACAAATGCCAGTTATCATCATTCATTCCCCCTCTTTGTTATTCAATTACAGACTCAAAAAAACCCCCACTCATAGTTGACCTCATTATCTCATTCATTGACTAATTAAGCAACTGCTTGACTAAAAGGAGAGAGGGCAGTGGGGGGGGGGGTCAGCCATATAATAAGACTGAGGGGCAGTGATGTGCTCCACGTTGGTAGCAATGTAATGTCAGGGGACCTAGAAGAAAGAAGAAACCATCAGTACATTGGGTGGCCCCTCAGTGGAGAATTTATGGGAAAACGTGGGCAAGAGTGACACAGGAAGGAAAGATAAAGGAATTAGTGTTCTTTCCACCATTGTATGTTGCCTCTCATATTTTGGGATTTACAAAGATTGTCATGGAACCCTATGGAAAGGGACATGTAGTCATCAGACATGCAGACATAAGGACAAATGTAACTTTTATTAACTTTTCAAGTCCGGATTTGAGGTCAGAAATATCAAAGTGGTGTCTATTTTTTAAAAAGCCAGTTTATGGTATTTAGTAGACAAGGAACAGGACTGAGAATCAGGAAAACCTGGAGTCAAATTTTACTTCTGATACTTATTAGCTATGTGCCCCCAGCAAGACACATCACTTCTCTGCCTCAGTTTTCTCATCTGCAAAATGAGGTGGTTTGACTTAATGACTTCTAAGATCCTTCCCTACTCTAAATCAATGATCCTATGATGTTTTTCTGATCAACACCAGGATCTTTAAGAGGCTATAGATGCCTGTATCCTAGGAAAAGATTATTTTTGTCTCCTGGTCTCAAAGATCAGTTGGGGGATAGGAGAGCCCTTGGGCAACTTCCACCAACCTTATTTGGTTCTGCCCTCCCTCCCTTTGCTTCAGATGCCACCAACTCAAGCCTGGCTTGTTAATTTCACAATCTAAAGAAATGCTTGCTGGGGGAACTTTCTAGCAGGATACCCTTGAATGCACTTCCTGACGAAGAGGGAAAGGGACCAGCTGCCACTACAGATGCTGAGAAAGCCAGGAACAAGCTCAGCTGATTGTAATGATATGTTGCACTCCACAGGGAGAGCAGTGGTAGTGGTGAAGGGCTCTGGTGTTTTGTCTCCATCCGGCTGAACAAAAGCCCCTGTCCCTCAAGTGAGTGCCACTGTTCCGAGTGCTTACTAATCTGGGATGGTTCTTGGATGAAACCCGAAAGGAAGAGAAAGAAAGGTAGCAGGAGAAAGGAGCTGATCTCCTGGTTCCTGGTGTTGAGGAAGCAGAGGAAGTGGATGGGACTTCACATCCAGTATTAAATCTGCCACTTGGAAACTTCCACCTGTTGTGTCTGATCCCGCCTTCTATGTCAAACAAGACATCTATTCCATGTGGTGCCCATCAAATGCTGGAAGACTCCTATAACACCTAGCCCCCTAAAACATACCCCACCCTTCTCTTCTCCATCTTCATCAGGTCCTAGATTTTGAATTCAAAGGGGCCTCAGAGGCTATCTAGTCCAGCATCCTCATTTTAGAAACAAGGAGACTAGAGAGAATAAGTGACTTACCCAAGGTCAAACAAGTAGCAAATTTTAAAAGCAAAACTTGAACCTAGATTATAGAGTTTAGGATTATAGGGTCACTAGTCTAGATATAGAAGGAACCTTAAGAGTCACCTAGTTCAATCTCCTCATTTTACAGATAAAGAAATTGAGTTCTAGGAAATTTAAGTAACTGGCCTAAGTAAGCATCAGAGGCAGGATTTGAACCAAGGTCCTCTAACTTCAGAATGAGTGGTCTCTTTACTGTATCTCACTACCTCCCTAAGTCAAATATTCAATCATCATGTGCCTAGCACATAGTATGCTTGTTGACTGATTGGCTGATTGAATGAATAATTAATAGACTTGTTGATTGGAGAAGCCCTCAAGAAGTTCACAATCTAATGGGAGAGGGGCACAGGGACACAGTGTAAGGAGGAAAGACACAATCAAATAGGGGGAGACAATGCTCATAGTATACACTTAAATATTTGTTGAATAAATGCCAACAAAATACAGTGGAATGACCTTTCAGTGCCTGATCTTTGTCTCACCCTTCAGGACCTCTGGAAGATGTTTCTACTGGGCCAACACCACTTACAGTATGGAATGCCCCAAGAGCTAATTGTCCCTAGGATTGTAGATCTACCACTGGAAGGGAACTTGAAAGCCTCTTGGTCCAATACCTTCATTTTACAAGTGAGGAAAGTGGGACCCAGCAAGCTCATAAGGATCGAAGATTTAGAACTGGAAGGAACTTTGAGACTACTTAGTCCCACCCCCTCATTTTAGAGATGAGGAAATTGAGGCCTAAAGAGGTTAAAGTAGTGTCAGAGATGGGACTGGAACCCAAGTTTCCTAATTCCAGAATGAGTGTTCATTCCACTGTACCACCAGGACAAGGCATAGTAAGTGGTTAATGGCAACATGGATTTATTCTGTCCATTTGGGAGTATGAAGCCATTTGGTAGTGAGACATAATGTAAATTCAAAGCATTGTCTAATTCCCATAATTATTTTAACTATGTGCCATTATCTGTACCATAGCCACTGATTAAGCAGCAGTACAATTAAATCAATATCATGCAGCTAATTGCAAAAAAGCGAGTCAGACTATGTTATCTTTTTGCCTGGTGTCCTAAAGTTGCACAGAAGAATGTAATTCTACTCTGCAGATTTCATATTTCATATTTCTTGTGACATATTTTTAAATCCCTTTGCTGTCTAGCGGGAGGGAAGGGGGAGAATAGGGAAGAATCCTGAATGAAGCTCAGACTCTTCAGATAACCATTAAAAGAAAAGGCTTTCATCATGAGAAAAATTTTAAATGAATCCTGGGAAATTTTCTTCTTTGTAAAAACTTTTTTTTCATCAAGAAAGCCCAGTTAGTTTGGCTGGACGATAGTATTTATCTAAAGGTAAGGATTTATTCTGAAGCTTGGTTGTCATTGGGTTTTTCCTTTTTGTCACAAGAGCAGAAAAAGGATGAAAAGATTCTTCCTTTCTTCCATTTGTTGTGATTAACCTATGTATGTTATGAGAGACAACAAGTCTTAGTGGACAGATGGTAGTCAGGATATGACTTGTTCAATCAGTCAATCAACAAGTATTTATTAAATGCCTATCATGCTCCAAGCATTGTACTAAACACTGTGAGTACAAAGAAACAACAGGCCCTGATCTCTGGAAAGACCTGGTTCTAATTTCTACCTTTAACAAACACTTGTCTGTGTGGTCCTTCTATCACTTTGAAGTGGTAGAAACAAGGTTCTGAGATGTATATTGGTAGAGACAATTTCCTCTGAAATCCATGAAATCACTGGTCTAGGAGTAAAAGGAATACAGATATTATCAAGTACATAAAGAACTGGAAAAATAGGTAAATCAGTCATGTAGTAATAGCTAGTGATGACAGATAGTTGAGACATTGCACTGATATCTACAAAAGATGGGTGATGCAAACTAAAACTTCTAGCATATTGAACAGATCCTCTATGAAAAGACCTGAATAATACTTGAAGGATTAGAAGGTATGGATAGATCAGAATCAGCATTGGAACATCTCAGTATAAATCAAGTACAGCTTCGTTCACTAAAAACCTACTCTCTAACGCAGCAGTTCTCAACCTGTGGGTTGCAACCCCTTTGGGGGTTGAGCGACCCTTTCACAGGAGTCACAGGGCTTGCTTAGTCTGAGGAACCAAGACACCGCTCCTCTATCCATCTCAAGGCTGGTCCACCCACATGCAGATACGCCCACATAGGAGTATTAAAGGATCTCAACATCAGAGAGGTTGAGAACCATTGCTCTAATGGTTCATGGTGCTACAGAGATAACCCTTGGTTTTTTCTAGGTCATGCCAACAAAATGGAAACTGACAGATCCTATCAAGTTAGGAAAGATTTTCATTCCATCCATACTCAAAAGCAGTGTGGTATAGTGGATGGAGAACTGGTCTTGAAGCCTAGAAGATCTAGATTCAAATTATGCCCTTGAAACATACTATCAATTCACTTAATCTCTCAGTGGTCTCCACACCTCCCTAAGTAAGACTGCTTTACCAAAATGCCTTTGCCAATTCCCTAATACTCCTTTACCGCTACAAAAATCCTTTAGCAAAGTGATAAAATCTTACTTACTATCAGGAAATTCATGATGGGAGAAAACAGTAGCAATTTAATTGATGTTAACAATAAGCTCAAAATATGATCGCACTATAAACTTTTTTAAAAAAAGATAACTAGGTAAAGTGATTTTTACAGCTATGATGAGGATGATAACAAAAGAAGAAATAAATTATTTCAACTATGTAAAAAATCAGTTTATCTAGGACAAGAAGGAAAATGATACAGTGGGGAAAAATCCTTAAATCAGCAATCTCTGATAAGAATTTTATTGTCAAGATATATAGAGAACTAATGCAAATTTTTAAAACCAGGAGTCATTTCCCAATTTATAAATGGTCAAAGAATATTAATAAACAATTCTCACAACAATTACAAATTGTAAAGAAATTGTTTCAACTCAATTTCTGGCCATCTTTGAAGCCTTCTACCTATACTAGGGCCATCCTCCTAATCTTCCTCTTCCCCTACCCACTAGAATCTGGGATCCTTAGGCCCAATAGGTGAGTTTTCATCTGATCTTGCCTGGAACTAGGCATTGACATCACTTCCTGGCTATCTTGTCATGCACACAGCTATCTTTGATTTCTAGCTCCCCTTTATATATTAATTTCCCCGATAAGAATGTGAACTTCTTAAAGACTGAGGGTCTTGATTGCTTGTACATATATTTGTATTCCAAGTCTTTAGCAAACAATTACTAAACATTTTATCATTTGTTCTTTATAAATTGTAGAGAAGATGTTTATCTGCCTTAACAGAAGGGGTGTCCTCATCTGGGAGTTTACCTGAAGACTAGCCTGACCAAGGATAGAGAGACTTAATACCAGAAGGTTGGCAACCCAGTGATGACTTT
>CM053597.1:171403181-171443980 GCA_028646575.1 Pseudocheirus occidentalis | reverse complement strand
GGGTCCCAGACTGCTGCGAAGAGCCCCACCTGCTGTGCTGCCCGTAGTGCTTTCTGTCTTGTGGAGAGTTTTGGAGCTTGAAAATCTGTTTAGCGTTCCATTTTATGAGTTTTTTAGCGTGTTTGTGTGGGAGCTATGGTCCTTTGCTGCTTCTACACCGCCATCTTGGCTCCGCCCCCCAGGGCCTCTACTTCTGCTGCTTCCTTGCCCTGGAGGCAGTTTGCCCAGACTGCTTTTCTCCCTCAAATTTAGCTGAGTTCCATTGACCTTTCCCTTAGTCCTTGTTTCTTATGGCTTGATAATTCTGGAAACTGCTACAGTTGCCACTGATACACTCTCCTGAAGACTCCAGCTGTGGCTTGTCCCAGCTGCGCAGGGCCAAGTCGCAGTTTCAGGCTAGGCTGTGCTGAGCTTGATGGCTTGGCTCCCAGAGCTGCAATGAGGCCTTCCTGCCAAGCTGCCTTCAGTGGGAAATGTGTTTTTCTCTATTTTTGTGAGTTTAGGAGCTTTAAAATTTGTTTAGAGTCGTATTTATGGGTATTTGAGGTGGCTATGTGTGAGCGCCTCCATCTTGGCTCCCAGTACCCACTCTTCTTGCTGGCTGAATATAGTATCCTCAGTTCAACCCCTCTTAGCCTGCTCTCCCTCCAATTTTGTCCCCCTTAGAAGCTGGTAGACAAGTTTAAGAAGGGAGAAAAGTCTCTAAGTATAAGGGTTTAGCTTTCTTTCTGACTTTCTTTCCCTTCCCTTCAAGATGCAAACCAACCCTTTCAATTAAAACCAACCCTGACAATGTTCAGTTTAACTCAAAAGGCTCTCCCTTAATTTACAGTCCCCTCCACTTTCTATAAAACTGTGATCAAGTAAAAATTTAATGTGAGGCTGAACTCTGATCAATTTCAGTTGATTAATCTGGGTCTTAGAAAACAGATGACAAAACATACTTTCCTACTATTTATAGAGGGATGGAACATTACAGGTACGGAAAGGTGTTTATACTTTCAAATGAGGCTGCTGTCATTTGGTTTTGTTTAATCATTTCCTGTTATTACATGACAGGTAATGTGACTGCACTCACATATACCCAGATTCAGTTCTGGGGCAGACCTGTCCCCAAAGAGAAGGAATCAGGTCTTTCTCCTACTCTATGCCAGTAAAACTCTGGAAGAAATCAATAAAATAAAAGTTTAGGAACAGCTCACATCTAAAGTCTCCCCAAAAGAGATTACTGCATTCCTTCTAGAAAGATACTCAGTGTACAAGTAGATGAGGTATAGAATAAGTATTTCTTTCCTATATCCCAAAACTATTTAAAACATCAAAATGACACACTGACAAAGACTTAAAACGTGAAATTGTAACCTACTATTTCTCTTATACTCTCTCAGAACGTTGATACTTAAAACATTAAAACATGAAACATTTTGTAGGACAGCAAAAAGATGTTTCACTTTTATTTTGAACTGTATGGTCTACACAGTTTCTAAATCCTGGTCTCCTGACAAGCTATACCTGGACTAAGACTTTCAACCCTTCCTGACAGTGAATGAATGAATGAATGAATGAATGAATGAAACATTTATTAAGTACTTGCCACTGCAAAGCATTATGCTAAACGATAGGGATACAAATAAAAAAGTCAGACAGTTCATGCTTTCAAACATATTATATTCATATTCTAATGAGGGAGACTAACACATAAGGAAGGTTTCAGCTACAAATAATATGAAAAAAATGTCAGGGTCCTTAGGATAGAACTACAAAGCAGATGATAATGCCTCTTCTTGAATACCTGATAAGATATTGGTTTCTGGCATAGACCCACTTGACAATGCCAAGGACTTTGGAGGTGTAAACATTCTTTTCTGCATTGTCAGGGGCTGTGACCAGAGAACCTGCAGGAGTAGTTGCCAGGTCACAACTACACATGTTATGCTTCCTGGGACAATGACAGAGGGCAGTGAGCTGGAAACATGGCTATTCCCAAGGCTCTTGGATTCAGGACCCTGTACTGTCTCCATTAGATTTTGAAAAGAGATAGTGGTAGAGGTCGTGGTGGTGGTTTGATTTGCTTGGTACATGTCAACTCCTATCTTAACTCTAGTGTGTTCTCTCTGTTAATTCTTTCCTATTTATCCTGTACATAGCTTGTTTTGTATATATTTCATTTGCCTGTTTTCTCTTCCATTAAATTGCAAGCTCCTTGAGTGCAGGGTCTATCTTTTGCCTCTTTTTGTATGGCTAGCACTTAGCGCAATGCCTGGCACATAGTAGGTGCTCAATAAATCTTTATTGATTAATTGATTCCCCCTCAAGGCATCCTGCTCCCTTGTCTAGGCTGGCTTGCCTGCCCTGTGTACGGCAGTTGCTCAGTAATTGCCAGGCATGAGTGTCATTCTCCATAGGAACTGCTTCCACAGATAACGGTTTTAAGAGCTGGGCTTGGAGTAGAACTGGTGGTTTGGGAGGTGCTATCACTCTCAGGGAGTGCCCATCACTAATAATAGGGCTTATCTACTTATCTAGGAAGTTAATCACAAGGAAAACGTCCAGCTGGGCAACCAACTGGTGGACTTTGGAGTTCCCAGTCTTTCAAACTCGGGCAGTTGTTGCCAAGGCCAGAAACACCCATTTCAAGATCACTGTTTGGGCACCTCTTCTCAGGTGGAAGAAAACACACAAAGCAAAAGAGGCAGCTGAGGCTTTGAGATCCAGTCAGGCCCGCTGAAATGGGCACATGCCCTTTCTGTCAGGAGTGAAAAGCCTACATAGCTTCCAGGGCACAAAAAGGACTCACTCTTCTAAAAATTCTGCTGAGTACATAGGTCCTCCTGATACATCCACATCCCACTACATCACAGGCACCAAGAGACCAACCCAGGAGACTCTGGTCATACATGCCATTCAACAAGAGACCTTCATAACATGAGCCTTTCCACCCTATATTTCCAGTGCTCTTATACCTTGTACCACCTCCTGACCCCCTGAGGCAGGTAGATGGTACAATGAATAGAGTGCCTGGCCTAGATTCAAGAAGACCAGAGTTCAAATCTAGCCTCAGACATTTACTAGCTATGTGATCCTGGGCAAGTCACTTAACCTCATTTGCCTCAGTCTCTTCATCTGTCAAATGAGCTGGAGCAAGAAATCACAAACCTCTCTAATATCTTTGACAAGAAAACCTCAAATGTGGTCACAGAAAGTTGAACATAACTGAAATGACTGAACAACAACAGTCCCTCTACCCTGCCACATACACATCTGTGATTTAGTGACACTAGTGTCTTTGCTGGTCTTCAAGCAAGACACCCCATCCCTCAGCTCTGCACATTTTCACTGCCTGCCCTCCATGCCTGGAATACTCTCTCTCCTCATCTAAGTCCTAACTAAAATCTTACCTCATGTAGGAAATCCTTCCTTATGCCCCTTAATTCTAGTGCCTTCCTTCTCTGATTATTTTCAATTTATCCTGAACATAATGCATTTGTGCACAGTTGTTTCCATTTTGTCTCCTCTTATTATATTGTGAACTCCTTGTGGGCAGAGACCATGTCTTTTGCCTCTTCTTGTATCCCTAGTCCTTAGCATAGTGGTTCTCAACCATGTGGGTTGTAATTGGCTGTAATTGGTTGTAATCTGTGGGTCATGATCCCTTTGGGGGTTGAATGACCCTTTCACAGGGGTCACCTAAGACCATCAGAAAACATATTTCTGATGGTCTTAGGAGCCAAGACACCACTCCTCCACAGGGTCACGGCATTAGGAAGGTTGAGAACCACTGCCTTAACACATTTCCTGGCACATATTAGGAGTTCAATAAATGTTTATTGAATGACTGAATGTCACTAGAAGTGATCAGGCAGGGCTTACTAATAGATCCATGGAATGGTTTTCAGCAGGCCATCCCCATTCATGCTCATAGAATGTCTGCAATCTACTACATAAGCATTTATTCACAGCTTATTCTATGCCAGGTGCTAGAGATACCATGTAAAATTCAAAAGGTCCCTGACGTCAAAGAACTTATCTTCTATTGGTAATAAGCTATAGGAACAAATATATAAATACCAAATATATACAAAGAGAATTCAAAGGAATTTCTTGCAGAGAAGGGCCCTGGCATATGGAAACATCAGGACAGGACGTGTACAGGAAGATGTACTTGAGCTCCACTTCAAAAGATGTGAGGGATTATAATATGCTGTGAAAATAAGGAAAGAATTCCAGGTGTGGGGCACAGGTTTTGCAAAGGCATGGAGGGAGGAAACAGAGTGGTGACTAAAGGGAACAGCATGGACACCAGTTTGTCTTGAACACAGAGTGCTATACAACAAACTTGGAAATGTAGCCTTTGAAGGGCTTTATTTGTTGTACAGAAGATTTTCACACGCCAAGCAGCATCCAGAATCAGAGGGGCCCATGGGCCCTATGACTTCGAGGTATATTCCTGCTTCTTCTTCTCTTTCTTTCAAGATCTCAAACCCTCTAGCTCCAGGACAGCTTCAGCTCAGGGAGTTGCTCAGCTTTCAAACGGTCATTTAGGCTGTGCTGTGTGACCTTGTACAAGTGGCTTAAACTCTCAGTGCTCCCAGACAACTCACCAAAACTCTTATGTTTACAGTATAGGGACCAATATAAAAAGTCAGAGGAAGTTTTTCCACTATAAATTCTCTACAAGAATGAAATCACAGGTCTGCACCTATGGACAGAGGCACAGATAGATGACAGATAGATAGATGATAGATAGATAGATAGATAGATAGATAGATAGATAGATAGATAGATAGACAGAGAGATAAAATGTGAGACAGAGAGCTACCCACATATGTAATAGAGAACTGGTCAAAAGGGAATCTTCATCCTTCAAGTACGAAGTGGTTTTCCCCAGTTGCTGTGTCTGACAAACTGATATTGACTTAAATGCAGCCAGAAAGACAATACATAGAAATGGAGAGTTACTCTTCAGTCCAGAAAGACCTCTGTTTAATTCCTGCCTCTGCAACTTCCTCACTGTGTGACCCTGGGGAAGTCACTTATCATCTCATTGCCCCTAGACAATGCTATTAAAACTATAAAGCGCAGTAAAGGTAAAATCGGCATAGGCAAAAGCAGTTTTGACTGTCCAGTCAAAAATAACAATGAATTTTGTAAAAAAAAAAAATCTAAATCCTAACTCTTGGGCTATAATCTCAAATGTGAAGGGCTTACAAACAGAGTCAAGCCTTCCCCATTCCTATCTAGATGCATCTGTGGATCTTAGGGACATGCTGTTCCAGCCCTGATCTCTGAAGTCTTTGTTTAGCACTCACCTAAGCTCAGCTGCACCTTTAAAAGGAGCCCAGGTGAACCCTTTGGTAAAGGTGAGATGACAGAAACCAAAAGGATGGAGCTGACAAAGTCAGCATCCAGAGACCTCACTCAAACACATTCATCAGGCCCAAGCAATCTAACAGCAAATGAAAAAGAAGCCTTTTCCCCCTCAAGATTCCTACAAACTGGAAACATAAGCAAAGCCTGGGGGACTCACGCACCCTATGCAATTGACCTCCATCTTGCCTCTGCTCAATAAATTTTCACTTTGGAATCTAAGTGGTTGAGATCAGTCCTGAACACAAAACACGTCTTTGAAGTGTCCTATTTATTATAACAGCACCAAAAGGTTATCATCACCCCTTGCCTGACGTCAGCTCCTCCCACACCTACCTCATTCTGCTGCCTGCCACTCTGTGTGGTCTGGCAGGCTCCCCCTTCTATCAGCAGCTGGACAGGGGATTCAAGTGAATGTGTACATTTCCTAAAACGGACCAAGAATGACAGGATGGAATGTTATTCATGCCTCTATGAATTCCCAGATCCACACAGCCTACGTCTGTGTGTCATGAAGGCAACTGAATTCACTCAGAACCATTTTAAAATATATACAACCCCAGGAAATGTGCTAATGCTCCCAAAACCTGGAATCGATTGGTCTTTCTCAGGGTGATGTCATATGCATTACCTGCTGCTTATAGCCAGGTGTATGCCACAACAGATGGGAAACTGACTCCAAATTGATAGCCATGTGTACATAGGGAAGAGAAAAATAAGTGACTAGGGCCAAGTGCACTCCAGGGGCCAGTCTCAGCTCTGACACTAGCTAGCTGTGTGACCTTGGGCAACACAATTCACTTCTCTGGCCCTCAGCTCCTATACTTGTAAAAAAAAATGTGTTAAAGATTCATAGAATCACAGAATTGGGGGGGGGGTGCTTTAAGCTCTACATTCTATGGTTACTCCATCCTCTGCTTCTCTCTCCCCCCCCTTCCCATATCCAAGCCATTGCATCAATTTCAATCCTGCCACATCTCTCCAATATGCCCCCTTCTTTCCTCAGATGCTGACCCACACAATCTTACACCTGGATTACTGGGGGGGAATCTGTATGCCTCAGGTCTCTCCCTACTCCATTACCCTGTTCAGTCTCTAAAATGATTTTTCTAAATTGCACATCTAACCATGCCACACTCCCTACTCAGTAAACCCCAGTAGTTCCCTATCATCACCAGGTCAAATAAAAAATCCCATTTTGCAATGGATCCCCCTTCTACCTTTCAGGTCATCTTATACCTCACCTTCTTCTATGTACTCTTCCATCCAGTAACACTGGCCTCCTGGCTGTTCCACATATAAGACCTCTATCTCTGGGCATTTTCTCTGACTATATTCCATGTCTAGAATGGTCTCCCTCCTCAACTCTACTTAGTGGCTTTAAGTCTCAAAGAAAATACCAACTTCCACAGAAAGCCTTCCCCAACCCCTCTTAATTCCAGTGCCTTTTCTCTATTGATCATTTCTTATTTATCCTTTACATAGCTTGTTTGTATATACTTGTCTCACCTATTGGATTGTAAGCTCCTTGAGGTTAAGGACTGCCTTTTGCTTCTTTCTGTATACCTAGTACTTAGCACAGTGCATGAAGTGTAGGCACTTCATGAATGTTTAGTGACTGATCCCAGTAGAAGTTAAACTCACACCTGTTGGTGTGAAATAATTTCTTTTACTTACACTCATTTTTAAAAATCATAAATATAGAGCTGGAAGGGAACTGAAAGTTCAACTATTCCGAAATCTTCATTTTGGAAGTCTTTCTAAAGTCTTCAACTTTAAGGGCATACACTGTTTGGGATGTTTGTCTTTGTATCCACAGAGAGGATCCATTTGATAAATGGTTATGAATAGAATCATTAACATGGCAGGATAACAGAGCAGGGTCTCTGGAATCACAAGACCTAGATTCAAATCCCGTTTCTGATGTTTATTTCCTGTGTGACCTTGGCCAAGTCCATTTGTCTATGAGGTTGTGAAGAAGGTGATCATCAGTATTCTGAATGATAAACTCAAGGCACAGAAAAATTTCTTAATCAACAAAAAAATACAATCATTGTCGATATGGTTTACTTGCTAAGGAATAAAAATGCACAAATTGATTATACAAAAGCATAGGGAAATGGAACAGTAAAGTGGAAAGAAATATGCATTTGGAGCCAGAGGCCTGGGTTTGAATCCTGGCAATGTCAGTGTGACTTGGGATAGCTCACTTCAGCTCTTTGGTTTTCAGGGTTCCAAACTATAAAATGAAGACTTTGGAATAGTTGAATGTTCGGTTCCCTTCCAGCTCTAGATGTGTGATTTTTAAAAATGAGTGCAAGTAAAAGAAATTAATTCATCCTAATAGGTCTCACTCCAAGCATTCTGATCAATTAAGTTGCGATGTTTTATGGATTGACTACAGGCAACTCATAGCAAATGCTGTGAACATTTTTCTATTAAAATAATTTAAATGAACTGCTCAAGTTTGAGTTCAAACTCTGGTCACTACATTCATCTAAATTTAGAACAAGCCCTCCCAATTATAAACATGGGAATATATCCACTTAGATGCTCAGGGTATCACCAGGGCCTGGTTTATCTTAATTGGAGATCACAGCTTCGTTTGACAGACATCCCCTAATGATGGACTGACAAGAAATAGAGTCAAGTCACGCCACCAAGAGGATATTCATACCAATGGAACTCCCTAAAGAGTTACAGGATGTCAAAGAATGTGTATAATTTAGGGGAGAGAAAGGTGTCAGTCATGTCTCTAGAGAGAAATGATAAAAGGACAGTCTGAGAGCTTCTCCCTGCTCTGAAAATATTTAAAGAGTCAGAGGAAGGCTTCTGGTATGTTAGGTGGGCCTTCTACAGAGGAATTCCATTGGATACGATTCAACACATATTGACTAAACACCTACTGGGTGCCAAGGACTGAGCTAGGTGGCAACATCACAAGGCAAAAACATCCCCTATTCAGCTGTCAAATTAATGTCCCTAAAGCACACATCTGACCATGATACACCCCCATCACCACCCCCAATTCTATAAACTCCAATGGCTCCCTATTACTCCAGAATCAAATATAAAATCCTCTGGCATTCAAAGCCCTTCATAATCTAGGCCTCCTCCCCCCAACCTTCCTATTCTTCTTACACTTTATATATACACTGCCCCCCTCCTTTGATCTGGTGACATTGGCCTCCTGGCTCTTCCTCCAAGACAATCCATACCACAGCTCTGGGCATTTTCACTTGCTATCCCTTGTGTATGAAATGCTCATCCCTATGATTTCTACCTTCTGACTCCCCTGCTTCAAGTCCCTTCAAGTCCCAGCTAGACCTTAGCTTGGAAAGGTCAAGGTCCCCCACTGCATTCTGAGCCATCCCCAGTCATCCTGATCTATATCTCGCCACCGGATCCAGATGATTCTGGAGGAGAGATTGAGGCTGGTGACTCCGCACAGCCCTCCCTCACTTAAATCCAATTCACTTTCATGTCCTGAGGTCATGGTCCTCTTCTGGAATGAAGGACAAACCATCACCACCACAACAACATCATACTTTCTATAGGAAGCCTTTCCCAAAGCCTCTTAATTCTAGCATCTTTCCTCTGTGAATTATTTCCAGTTAATTCTGTATAGAACGTGTTTGTACAGAGTTGTTTGGCAGGCTCTCTCTCCATTAAGCTGTGAGCTCCTGAAGGGCAGGAATTGTCTTCAATCAGTCAAGAAACACATATCAAGTCCCTACTACAGGCTAAGCCTGGCACGTAGTAAGTGCTTAGTGAATGATGTATTGACTGACTGGCTTTGAGGAGACTGATCAGTCTCCCAGAGAGTCTGGCCCAGGCTTGCACATGTTCAACGGCCTCCTTCTTACTGCCCTGTCACCCGCCCTCTCTCCCAAACTCCCAGGAGAAGAAGCAGACAAGGAAGCAGAGACAAGGCACGGCAATGGTTCTGGGAAAAGTTGGCTCTAGGACAGGACCCTGGGGCTGGTGGCTCAGGGTCAGGCAGGGACTGTGTAATATACAAGGACAGTGTAACAGCCCTGGAGGAGGCTGGGTAGAGTCCCTTGCTGGCTGATAAATCGTTCGGTGAATTTGGAGACTTCAAACTCAACCTCACACATTTAATAATTGTGTGACTGCACAAATCACTCTCTGGCTACCTTAGTTTCCTCATCTGTAAAACAGGGATAATAATACCAAATTTGTTTTAGGGATAAAATGAGAAAAAAAAATTAAGTACTTTGCAAACATTAAAACACTCTACTCATGCATATCATTATAGTTGTTGTTTAGTCATTTTTTAGTCTTCTCTGACTCTCCATGACCCTATTTGGGGTTTTCTTAGCAAAGATACTGGAGTGGTTTGCCACTTCCTTCTCCAGCTCATTTTACAGGTGGGGAAACTGAGGCAAATGGAGTTAAATGACTTGTCTATAGTCACACAACTAGTGAGTGAGGCCTGATTTGAACTCAGGAAGATGAGTCTTCCTGATTCCAGACCTGGTACTCTATTCATTGTGCCACCTAGCTACCCTGTATTATTACTATTATTATCATCATGTACCCTGGGTAAAAGCTCCAGTCACCCCACCCTAGTTTTGGCTCTGATTATGTTGTTCCTATGTATGAAGAAACCAGTTCATTCCACTGTGACCAGCCCAGACTGAGAAGGAATACAGACTAAGCTGGAGTGTTTATGGGCAGTGACTAGCAGCACTTTCTAGAAGAGAAGCCTTGACAATAAGAGTCAGCCCATAAAGAAGAGGAAGCTGGATTTGGCCCCTAAAAATGCCTCCATTTGAACATATTACAAGTTTCTCAAAATAGTCTCAGGTCAGTCATTCAGGAAGGACTGAAACCCAACACTTGAGGTTTTTGTTCCCTTCCCAGCATCCTCCCCACAACACTGCGTACCTTTCTAACTATTGGCTTCATTTTGAATTTCTACAGCTCTGTTTATTATTTCAAACTTCTCAGGGAAGTAGATCTTTATCTTTCCCAATTAACTAGTAAGGAAGCTAAAAGAAAGATGGAACTTGACACATACCAGAATCCAGGGTCAACACTAACCTAGGAATAATGGTGGATTTGGTGAAGTTTGTCATCAGTATTAAAGGCATCATGGTATCAAATTAAACTTGCTCTCAGGTCTGGTCCTTTTTTTTACTGAGGCCTTTGACCTTGAGTAATTCACTTAATCTCTGAAGCATATATCCTTTATCTGCAAAGGAGGGAGAAGGAGATGGACAGGAAAGGAATAAGCATTTATTAAGTCCCTACTATGCACCAGGCACAAGGATAAGTATTTTATTAATATTTCATTTGAGCCTCACAATAATCCTATCACAACAATAACAAGTGCTGTTATTATTATTCCCATTTTACAGTTAAGGAAACTAAGGAAGACAGTGATTGAGTGACTTATCCAGGGCCACATAGCTAGGAAGTGTTTGAAGCTGGATTTGAACTCACGGCTTCCTGACTCCAGGCCCAGTACTCTGCCCACTGTGCCACTGGTCTTTAAAAGTTATTTGTATTCACAATATTTTTGTTATTGCATAACTTCTCCTCAATAGATAGAGTTGGAGGGAATCCTCAGGGGCCAGCCAGTCCAAGCCATACCCCAAAAGGAATTCCTGTTATATCCTATAACAAGTGGTGATCCAGACTGTTCACAGCTAAATACATAGAGGAGACATAAAGTCTAATAGACATAGATGGAAAGAAAGGAAGAAATAAAGAGAAAAAAGGAGGAAGGAAGGAAGGAAGGAAGGAAGAATAGAGATGTATTTATGTGAACTATTACAAAGAAATGAGCTGATTTGGTACTTTGTAACAATCAAGAATTTATGTCAATGGAAATGATTTTTAAAACTATTCAAGCTTCCTTTCCAAAGTTCTTTCTTCTCATTTTTGCCCCACTTTCCCAAGTCTAGCATCTCTCATATTCCCTTCAGGTATTTATCTGTTAAAGAAGGATTATGAGCTGTGACTAGCAACACTTTCTAGAAGAGATGCCCTGACAATAAGAGTCAGCTCATAAAGAAGAGGAAGCTGGATTTGGCCCCTAGAAATGCCTCCTTTTGAACACATTACAAGTTTCTCAAAATAGTCTTTGGTCAATTATTCAAGAAGAACTGAAATCCAAGACACTACCTTGAGGTTTTTGTTCCCTACCCAATATCCTCCCCACAACAACATCTCCCTTTCTAACTAAAGGAAATGGGGATAATTAACATAGAGAAAACTCCTGGGGGTGGGGGAGGCACAATAGCTGTCTTCAGTATTTGAAGGGCCATCATATGGGTAAGGGATTCATTTTATTCTGTTTGGTCCCAGAGTGGAGAACCAGGAGCAATGGGGAGAGAGAGAGAAGGAGACTGCAAAGAGGCAGATTTAGGCTTCATGTCAGGAAAAATTTTCTTAACACTTGGAGCTGTCCAAAAGTGAGATGGACTACCTTGGGAAGTGGTAGGCTCTCCTTCCTTGGAGATATTCGAGAGGAACCAGAACCACCCTTTGTGAGATATTTTATGGTGGAGATTAAGAGACAGTGGATGTGGGCAGTGGATGAATTGATGCACTAGGCGTCAGGAAAATCTGAGTTCAAATCTTGCAACAGTCTCTTACTGTCCTTGTAACTTCTCCCCCCACCATTCTCCATCCAGCCAGGTGAGTTGTCTTTAAAGTGAGGAGGTTTGAATCAATGACCTCTATGGTCCCTTTGAACTCTAATTCTATGACTTTATGGTATAAGTATGAACTATTATTAGTGAATATACTTTTCATATATGGGTTGAACTCAAAGTCCTCCCCTCCAATGTTCAAATTCTGTGATTCTGGAATCTAGAGCCCCTCCCTGTCCCCCTCCTGAAAACTAGCTCTCTAGGAATAATCAGATATCACACATGTGAATTTAAGCTATCTATATAAAAACAATCATAGGTGCTTGATTCATAATAGCAAAAATTAGAAATAACCCACATGCACAGCAATTAAGAACTGGCTTAACAGATCATTGCATAGTAGCATAATGACGTACCCTAGAAATGGCAAATATGAAGAATACAAAAAAAAATAGGAAGACTCCTATGAAATGCTCTTGAGTGAAGAAAACAGAATGAAAACTTCCATAGATACTCTGACTAAAACCATAAAACTAGACACAACAAAATCTGGAAGAAGACACAAAAAATAAGCATTTAATAATCAGCAACTGCCCAGCATTATGCCAAGTACTTTACAAACATTACCTCATTTGAACTATCCAACACCCCTAAGAGGTAGGCGTTATCATCAGTTCCATTTTACAACATGGTTAAGATGACTTACTCAGGGTCACAAAGCTAGTCTGGGGTCAGATTTGAACTCAGACCATTCTGACTCCAATTCCAGTGCTCTATCCACTTTGACCCACAATTGCCATTGAAAGAAAGAGGTTCATGAATGGGGGAGACTCAGAGAAAAAGGTTAGAAGGGGTACAACATCAGTCAGTCAGTAAGTATTTCTAAAGTATTCTGTCTTTGCCAGGCACTGAACTAGATGCTGTGACGGCGAAGACAAAAAATGAAACCGTCTCTGACCTCAGGGAGGTTACATTCCAATGTAACAGGATTTTTGGTTATGATCTCATTAATGTCCATACATATGTTTTCTAAAGACTTGTCAGTCAACAAGTATTTATTGAACACAAACACCAAAAGACAGTTCCAGATTTCAAGGAGTTCACAGTCTAATGCATGTGAATTTTTTTCAGTATCTCAATAACTATATTTCCATAAAATTGGTTTCATTTGCAATCCTATACATTTTATTTTTTGCATTTAAAAATATGTTTCTGAGAAGGGTTCCAGAGGCTTCAACTGACTGCCTGCCAAGGGGTCCAGGACGGAAAGAAAGATTAAGAACCTCTAGTTGAGATTACCTTGCAGGGCCCTGGAACTTTCAGCATTTAAAAAAAATATTTTAATAACTGTATTTCTTTATGATTGGTTCCCTTGGCAATCCTGTATATTTAATTTTATGCATTTAAAAACACTGTTCTAAGAAGGGTTCCATAGGCTTTCCCTGACAGCCAAACCATGTCAGATGACGGGACAAAAAAGTCACAACAAAAAAGTTTACATACCAAGATGTAGTTCAATTCCTCATTGAAAAATGTGAGAAAACAGAAGTTTAACAAGTAACTAGCCCAAGGCCACATGAGAAATAAATATCAGAAGTGGGAATCCCAAACCATTGGACCACACTACTTCCCAGGTTTCTATTGACCATGTTTTTCTGTAGTTGAAGAAATCTAGTGTATCTCCAATTGTTTCTCACTCTAAAGAGAACAACCCATAATGGGGCTCTAGGTGTTTCCAGAATGCAGAGCCCAAAAGCAACCAGAAGAGGAAGGAAAGAGAAACAGGGGGCAGGAGACACACAGAGGAGAACATGGAGAGAGCAGGGAGAGCCAGGATTGGTCTATTGAGGTCATTTCATTTCAGTTTTTTTAAACACTTATAAAGGAGGAAAAGGGGCAGTTGGTGGGGGAAGGGGGAGAGCTTGCATATTTAAGGCTTGGCTAAACTGCCCTCCAACATGCCCCAAGATAATTTAGTTAGGTTCAGACTTTCCAGTTTTCACATAACTCCTCAGGCTCCCAGTTATTCTTTCATGAAATCTTTTCTTTTTCAAAGGAGCTATTATTGTTCATTTTAAGTAGTTGATTTTGTTGTTTTGTTTTGTTTGTTTTGTTTTCTAAATTAAAACTGGAGGTTTGGAGAGGCTAATGTGGTTTGGTGGAAAAAATAGTGAGTTTAGAATCTGAGGACCTGGGTTCAAATACTGCTGTTTTTTACTACTGGTGTGACCTTGGGCAAGTTACTTCGTCTCTCAAGGCCTCAGTTTCCCCATCTTGCAAATGAAGGACTGGACTTTTAGGTCCTTTCTACTTGTAAATCTATGATTCTATGACCTTCTCAGGCCTCAGCTTCCTCATCTGTAAAAAAGGAGACTGCACTAGATGGCCACTAAGATCCCTTGCACCTCTACACCTATGATCCATGAATCTATCAGTGAAGAGATCTTCCAGCAGGAAACCTCCCTCCCCCAAAGCAGATCAGTAGTACCTCAGTAACTCAGAACAGAGGTTTTGAGTTTTTTCTCACACTTCTTCTACAGTTTAGTGAAACCTAGGGACCCTGTATCAAAAAAAAATTTTTAATGAATAAGATTACAAAGGAAACCAATTATATGAAAATATAGTTATCAAAACATTTCACAAAAAATACGCATACATATATGCATGTGTGTATATACATGTGTTTATATGTGTTGTGCCATATGCATGCACATGTATGTGGTTGTATATATCTGTGTACATGCACATATACGCATGCCTATATATTTATTTATTCATATATGCATGTATATATACATGCATCTTGGACCACAAATTAAGTACCCCCATTTAGAGAGTTTCCTAGAACACTGAAAGGTTTGTAAACATCTGCTTAGGGTCCCAGGGTTATTATGTGACTTGAGCCCAGGCCTTCCTGAATCCAAGCCCCAACTTCTTTCTATCCCCTTTACCAAGCTGCCTTTCAAATACATTTGACTTGCCTAAAAACGTTCAGAGGGAGGACATTGTCTGTCCCCCACACCCTTTCAGATTGACCTTGAGTTCAGACTAGAGAAGAAATGACACAGAGGGCAGAGAGCCGTCCCGGCCCCAGAAGCCTCACTCCAGCCAAAGTTTGGAGAACCTTGCACTGGACAATGAATTTGGAGTCAGCCCGAGCCAAGCAAACAGCTTCGCAGAAAGCTCCAGCCCTTGGGGGCACTTGGCCAGCCCAGGAATTAGGGATCTTTCTTTCTCCTTGTTCTTTTTCATTTCCTTTGTCATGCTACATGATTAAGCCCTGGAGTTAATGAGAAAAACATTTTTATTAACTTATGTTCAATAAGTTCCCATGAAAAAAGGGGGAAATTAGAAATGTTCTCCAAGTTGTGAAGCATTAAGGAGAAAAAAAGCTTCCAGGACTGTTCTCTACCAGGGCTTAGGCCTGGATGTGGCCTTCCCCTGGGCTTCATCTCTGCAGCCCAAACTGACAAAAGGGAGCAGTGATGGTCATGGGGATAACTGCTTATATTTCCAAGTCCCTTTGCTATTTGCAAAGCATTTTATAGGGTTTGTCCCATGGTCTTCAGGATAACCTCAGTGAAAGTACTGCCGGTATTATTTATCTCCATTTAACAGATGAGAAAATTAAAGAGGAAAGAAATCTAGGGACAGGTCTGGAAAGAGACAGAGACGGAAGAGAGAAACAGAAACAGAGAAATGGAGGGAGGAAGGCGGGGGAGAGCGAGACAGAGACAGAAACTAAGAGACAGAGTGGGATGAGGAAGAAATCATCCATTTAATCCAAACCCTTCATTTTTCAGATGAAGAAACTGAAGCAAGCCCAGAGCAATCAAGTAACTTACCCAAGGTCTCAAGATCTGTGATGAGGTTGTTCAGTCAGTCATGTCTGACTCTTCACAACTCTATTGGGGATTTTCTTAGCAGAGATACGGGAGTGGTTTGCCATTTCTTTCTTCATCTTATTTTACAGATGAGGAAACTAAGACAAACAAGTTTAAGTAACTTGACCAGGATCACAACACTAATGAGTGTCTGAGGCCAGATTTGAACTTAGGTAGATGAGTATTTCTGATTCCAAGTCCAGTACTCTATCCACCTAGCCTAACCCCCTCAAGATCTACAGCCATGATCATAAATTCAATCAACCAAAATACATTTATTAAGTATATATTGTGTATCAGAAGAGAGTCAAGGTGGCATAAAGGAGAGAAAGCTGACCTTGAATCCAGGAACCTACCTTGGGCACAATTAACTATGTGATGTTGGGGAAAATACTTAACCTCTCTGTGCTGGGGACTCTAGGTTTCAGAGAAAGTTCCAGTTTGCCTCCCTGGCAAACTGTTAAAGGGAGCTTCCTCACAGGGGAGTTCCCAATGCTAATGAAATCACAGGTTAGGTCCCCAACCCTTATCCCTCTGAACCAGGAACTATGCTAGACACTGGTAATCCAAAGACAAAAGTTTAAGTCTGCCCTCAATGGGCTTCCATTCTAATAAGAGGGAATCATTAATTTAGGCATGGAAAGTCATTCAATCACAGATCTAAAGCTGGACAGGACCTGAGAAGTCATCTAATTCACTCCTCTCTCTTCTTATTAATGTGGAGACTGAGGCCCAGAAAGGGTAGATTGTTTGCCCAGGTTTTCCCAAGTGTCAGAGTTGAGATTCAAACCAACACAATGCTCCTCTTTCTGTGACTTTGTCCTCTCTGTCCCCTGTGTCTGGAATGTTCTGCCCCCTCTCCGGGCCACCTTTGAGTTTCCCTTTCTCTTTCCCAGTCTCTCTGCTCCCCTTTCTCATCAGCCTTATCATTCCAGACCACCTCCCTTCTACTCTTTATCTATTCTGTACACAGGTAATTCTTTACACTTTGTCATTAGAATGCAGAGGGCAGACACTTTCTTTGTATCCCCACAACACAGGACAGTGCCTGGCTTACAAGCACTTAATAAATGCTTGTTGACTGACTGACATAAAGATATTTTGGCTCCAAGCCCAACATTTTTTTCCACTAGCCCCCACTATGCTTCAAATCATACTTCTGGGGTTCAACTATCAGGAATCTGCATTGCAGAGTTCCCAAGAAACAACAAGTACCAGATTTCTTTTAGTTTTGCTCTTCCCTCAAAACCAGAGCCCTATTTTGAAAGATGTTTTGGACTTTAGCTGGCATAGGTAGATCATAGGTTCATAGATTTAGGACTGGAAGGGGCTTTAGAGATCAAGACCAACCCTCTCATTTTATAGGTGAACAAGCCTATAGAGGTCAAGTGACTTATCCAAGGTCACACAGCAATATCATAAGATCATAGATTTGGAGTTGGAAGGAATATTAGAGTTCACCAAGTCAAAATACTTGCAAGTAGCTTAACTCCCCACGCTCATATCTGTCCATCTCCATCTTCCCATTCCCTCCATGGAAATAAACTACATAATTCAAAAGGGAAGACTCCTCCATTCCAAGTAGACCAATGGCAAAACTATGATAATTAGTTTAAATAAAATGCAAGCTCTTGAACCTGGCATTCAAGACTGCAAATTATATGACTCCAACCTGACTTTCTGGTCTTATTCTCATACACCTTCCTTTCACATTCCAGCCAATTAATTCTTCTCTAATCTCAAGCTTTCCCACCTCCAGACTTTTTCTCATGCCATCCCCAATGCTCAGAATGTTTTCCTCCAGTACCTTGAATAGAAGTATAGCATTGAAGATAGCGTACCAGAAGACCTAGATCCAAATCTTACCATAGACATTAGTTTTGTGACCATAAACAAATCATTTAACCTCTCTAATCCTCAGTTTCCTCACCTCTAAAGATTTTGACTTGGTGAACTCTAATATTCCTTCCAACTCCAAATCTATGATCTTATGATATTGCTGTGTGACCTTGGATAAGTCACTTGACCTCTATAGGCTTGTTCACCTATAAAATGAGAGGGTTGGTCTTGATCTCTAAAGCCCCTTCCAGTCCTAAATCTATGAACCTATGATCTACCTATGCCAGCTAAAGTCCAAAACATCTTTCAAAATTCAGCTCAGATATCATCTTCTTCATGAAAGCTTCCCTGATTCCCCTAGATGCCAATGATCCCTCCCTCCTATGAAGGTCATAGCACTTAGGATCATAAGACTATGAAATTAGGCCTGGAAGAAACCCAAGAGGCCATCTAATAAAACCCATCATTTTACAGGAGTGCAAACTCAAATTCAGAGAGGTCAAGTGACAAGCCCAAGGTCACACAGGTTGTAACCATCAAAGATAGAATGTGAACTCAAGTTCTCCAACCCTAGAGCCACTTTGTTGCTCTCTGTCTTTTCTGTACATTTACTCTCTACTTTGTACCAGAGCTACCAGCATAGATTAGAGGCCATACAATAGAGAACGTAAGTTCTTCCTTTAAGAGTGCTAGTTCCTTGAGAGTGCAGGTTGCATAACTTTTGTCTTCAGAGTCCCATCACGTGGCACACTTAATAAACGCTTGCTGGTTGATTGGCACAGAAATGACACTGACTCTGGATCTATGGTTACCTAAGCCTAATTCAAGTTTTGAAACTTTCTAGCTGTGTGACCTTGAGCAATTCACCTACCAATTCTAAGCATCAGTTTCCTCATCTGTAACAAGATGATAATAATACTTGCTCAACTTACATCACAGAGTTGTTGTGAGCAAAGTGCAACAAACCTTAATGGACCACATAAATGTGAGTGACTATCTTCCTGGAGAACAGATCATGAAAGGGACTTCCATTTTCTAAAGTAGAAGGGTGGGAGTCTACAGATGAGGAATAGTATACACATAAACATAGGCTGTTTTGTCAGTTGAGTTTTGATTTTTTTTTTCTTTGTCAAAAGAATAGACTAAATGGAACTTCTATCAGGAATACAAGTATTGCAGAATAACAGCCATTTTAAAGAATTAATCAGGAAAACACATCACACTCTATATAGGTCATTAAAAATTCTGCTTTAATTACTGAAGTCAGATCCTTATTCCTTAGATGTCTGTTTTAAGTCACTTCTCTCCAGACCTCAGTTGCCTCATCAGTAAATTTAAGAATTTGGACTAGATGATCTATAAAGGGCCTTAAAATATCAAAATTATATGAGTGGACCATTTGTGTTTTTACCAAAGTAAATAATAAATTCAGTTATTTTATTTGTAATTTAAGAGATTTTAATTTTTTTTGTTCTCTAAGAAACGATATCCAGACATAGGATCATAGGATGTCAGAGCTGGATAGAACCTTAGAAGATGTGAAGTCCAAACCCTGTGAGGCCTGGAGAAGTGAAATGAGTGATTCACTAAGGAAAGTAGAGATGTTGTTGTTCAGTTTTCTCATCAATACAACGAACTTGACCTCTAAGGTCCCTTCCTAGCTTTCATCTATAATTTGGAGACCATATATCTGCTTTAGTACCTGTAAGGAGCTATGTTATGAAGACAAACAGCTTTGGCACAAACATTCCATTCCACAACTCATGGGGAGTGATCTCATTCTGTCCAGGATGAGGACAAAGTGCCCCATCTGGAGGCATTCTTAGGAACGCAGGCTAAACCTTAATCATACCCAAGCTGGATTTGGTTTATTTTGTGTTGGGACTGAATTTGTGATCTCACTGATATAGGGAACTCCCAGCTGAGGAAATACCCTCTAGGAATGCATATTGCCACCTCCTCTGAAACTGAGAGATTTGAAGAGACATCTGGGGTGCTTCAATTGCTCCAATTCATGAAACCAGTACATGTCAGAAAGAAGACTTGAACCAAAGTCTTCCTGACTCAGAAACCAACCTTCTATCTGCTCTACCATCTTGCCTTTCATCTGCCCAACCTAGATGACCTCTAGAAATCTGGTTTGCCCTTTGGTCAACTTATAGGCCTGAAGATGACATCATCATCATTAACATTAATATAGCATTACTATGTGTCAGACACTATACTAGCACTTTTTACAAATATTAACTCATTTGATCTTCCCAACAATCCTCCATTGTAGGGCTGTTAACAATTCCTCTTTACAGTTGAGGAAACTGAGGTGGACACAATCACTAGACAGGTTTGCAAAGTACCTTACATAGACTATCTCATTTGATCCCCATAATTCCTATAATTGAAGAGATATGGTCATCCTCATCTAACATATGATGGAAACTAAGGCAAAGAAAAGTTAAGTGACTTGCCCACAGTCACATAGCTAGCAAGTATCTGAGCTAAGATTTTAACTCAGATCTTTCTGACTCCAGCTAAATGCTTGTAGTGGAATCCACAGAGAACACAGGGATCCAGATCAGACGGATAGCTATAAGCTCAAGTGCAGGATTCTCTAGGGTCACTCACTGGTGATCCTGACACTGCTTAAGCTCTCCCAGGAAATCTTCCAGAAGTGGTTTGAAAGTATGACCCTTGGTATTGCTAAATAGGGTATCTTCATGTCTGAACAAATCTGGTCCTACAACAACAGGCTTGGTCCCCAATAGAGGAGAATTTGGGATGCAGTCACCATGTACAGTGGTCTCTACCCAAGTAAAGACTGCCTATTATCCATTCCCTGGCCCCCACCAAACTCAGCTTGGGAAACAGGCCCTTTCAACATAACTGGAAGAAGAGCATCAGTGTTTTCTTTTTCTTAACCATTCATAGCCTTGGCAAGGGTAACCCCCTGTCCTTAGGATCCTTGCTCATGCTCTGACCTTACTTCTAACATCTCATCTTGGGACAAAATTTGCCCAGGATTCCCTGGAAAGAAAGCTTGTGTTTAATCATTGCACCATTTCCTTTCTTTACCCCAAAAAGAAAAAAATCATTTCCTTGCCTTCCCAATGTCATCCCAACATCCTCTAGAAAACAACTAGCTTTTTTTTCTTTCCAAAACACAGCACAGTCTGTGCAAAAATCAAGTTTCCAATGGGTTCAGTTACACTTTAATTGAGATAAATAGACCTGTCACTACCATTCTGCCCTCAGTCCAAAACTGACACACTACACAGCTCCCAATCATTAATGATTCACAGATAATCCTTTCCTATTAGTGACAGCTGGCTGGGCCTCTAACTACCTTGGTAAACAGGGCGTGGCTTGCACTATACCTTGAAGGCAAAAGAAATTGGCCAACAAGCTAGCAGATCTCAGTGTAAGAAAATGGACTGGAATGACCTCTTGAGGTTCCCATCAAGCTCCCTGGTTCTGTGGTTATATAAGACAGTCTTCTAGAAGTCACCTCAGTTCAAGGCAAGAGTTTGCTGGAAGAAAAGTCATTCCTCTTCATTGGAGTTGTTCTAAGTCATGGTGGGGGAGAAGGGATCACTTTGCCAAGCCCTTAATCACAAAATTACCAGATTAAAAATTCTAATAAAATGCAAAGAGTTTTTAGGGATGGGAACCTAAGGGTACAAAACATTGCATATACTGGGAAACTTGGATCAAAAGACCACAGGGTCACAGGTCTAGAGATGGAAAGGATCTTCCAGTTTCTAGTTGCAATTGTCTGAACTTTAAAGTTATTTGTTCATTATTATTATAGGATCACAAACAGACACTTAGAAGGAATCCTGTAGGCCATCTTGTCCAGTACCCTCATTGTACAATTGAGGAACCTAAAGTTCAAAGGAGGAAAATGGAATGCCTAAGGTAACATGGGCAGGATTATAGGCTCATAGATGAAGAGCTGCAAAGGATGTCAGAGGTCATTTAGTACGACCCCTTTGTTTTACATTTGAGTAAACTGAGGCCCAAAGAGGGTAGGTGACTTCCTCAAGGTGATAAAGGTAGCAAGTGGCAGAACCATGATGAAATAATTAGTTTTCATAAGTTGCTTTTACTCTCCCTTCTCTTTCCCCCTGAGAAAAATCATACTTAATAACCAATAATTTGGGGAGATCCAGAGTTCCCTCCCTTTTTCTAAAGTTCTAATTTTAAAAGTTTAGTTTCTGAAGGTTGAGCTAACTTGCTCCTCTATCTAGAACCCCACCCAAGTCAGGCAGCTATTGTGTTCTACTCAAGTTTCTTTGTGGGGCATGAATTCTTTGAATGGATTTCCAAGGCCTGGAGTGGGAAGGGAAAAGACTAAGAACTAAATGACAACTCAAAGTTTGGGTCCAGCCCCTCATTGTAATATTCATTCTCTTGTTAATTGTTAACCAATTAGAGCTGAGTGGCATCTTTTTGAACACTCTCTTTTCAAAAGCCTTAAGCTTACAATGATTGTCATTGGTCTAAGAGAGTGACTGCCAAATGACCATTCTTTTTTTAAAATGCTGCACTATTGATAAAATTATTACATTACCCAGAAATTATGTCTTTTGGACCTTTTAAGTGCCAGTCACGCACCCCTTTACAAAAAAAGTTTTGGTTACAAGCAATAGTTCCCTGAGTAGGAAAGGACGAAGAATATTGGGAAATAAAGGCAAAGTAAAAACCACAAATGGCAATGAAGCAATTTTAATTGAAAAGAGGTTAATTGGGTAATGTTTATAGAGAATTATGGAATCTCAGAACTGGAGGAAGATCAGATGTCATCTAATCCAAACTACAATGGATCAGGAAAATTCTCTGCCTCACTACTGACAAACGATCTTCCAACCTCTGCTTGCAAACAACTTATGGGGAGCTCATTACTTCCCCCCAAGGCAGCCCATTTCTCATCTAGACATCACTAATTCTTAGGAAATTGTTCCTTACATGAAGTCAAAGTCTGCCCCTTGGTTCCTTCTACCCATTGCTCCTAATATGACACTTGAAGACCAAATAGAACAAAGAGAACTCCACCTGATAGCCCTTCAAATAGTGAAGAACTGGTCAAGGTGGTCCATGCCTCTAATCCCTGCTACCAAGGCAGCAGAAGCTGGTGGGTCTCTTGGGTTTAAGAGTTCTCAGCTGCAGTAGGCTCTGCCAATCAGGTGTCTGCACTGAGCTTGACATCAATATGGTTAGCTTCTTCAGTACAGAAAGCCACCAGGCTGCCTAGGGAGGGCGAACCATTCCAGGTTGGAAACAGCAGGTCAAAGCAATCATTACCAATCAGTAGTGGTGGACGGAACCACGAACAGCCCCTACACTTTCAGCCTAGGTAAGATGGGAGATTCAGTTCTTCAAAAAAAAATTTTTTTTCATCAAATACTTAAAAAGAGCTCTGACAGGAACCATCCTCCCACCCCCATCCTCTCTTACTCAGGTTAGACCTCTTCCCACCCTTTCAAGCAGTCTTTGTATGGCATGATCAGCAGCAGTCTCCATGGTCCTGGTTTCCCATTTTCTGGTTGTGCTCCAGCTGGCTAATGTCTTTCTGAAAATGTGGCACCAAAAACTCTGTGCAATCTTTCATACAAGGGGCTAACCAGGACAAAGCACAGCAAGATGATTACCTCCCTTCTCCTAGACACTATGGTCCTGGTCATTAATGGAGCCAGATACTACATGAACTTTTTGGTCCTTATTATTTTTTTAATTAACAAAAATCTATTTTCTTTATCTTCTACTTTCCCTCACATTGAGGGAAAAAGGAAAGAAGAGAAAAATAATCCCCCTTGTAATAAATATGCCTACTCAAGTTAAACAAGCTGTGTGACCCTGAGCAAGTCACTTGACTTCTGTCTGCCTCAGTTTCCTCATCAATAAAAAGGGGGCAGTCATAGCACTTACCTTCAAGGATTATTGTGAGTTTTAAATGATATGACATTGGGAATGTGCTTTCTAAACTTTAAAGCTCTATGTAGGGGCAGCTAGGGTGGTACAGTGAATAGAATACTGGGCCCTGGAGTCAGGAGGACCCGAGTTCAAATCCAGCCTCAGACACTTAACACTTAGTAGCCATGTGACCTGGGGCAAGTCACTTAACCCCAATTGCCCTGCCCTCTCCTCTCCAAAAAGAAAAAAAAGCTCTGTGTAAATGCCAGCTATCTTTACTGTCATTAAAATTATACTACCAACTAAATTTCCTCACTCTGTCAGATTTGCAGATGATAGCTACTTTGATGGACCACAGAACCAGAATACAAAAATATCTCGAGAGACTAAAAGGAATCTGTTGTCCAACTGATGCATTAGGAAGACCATTTTGGCCACTGTGTAAAGAGTAAGCTGGATAAAAGAGAGACTGGAGGTAGTGAGATCAGTTAGGAAACTTTTGTTAATAGTCCATGGAAGAAGTAATGACTCAATTCAATTAAATTTAACATGTGTTTATTAAATACCTACAATGTGACAGGCATAATGCTAAACGAAGACAAAAATGAAAAATAGCCCCTGTCCTCAAGAAGCTTATATTGGGGGAGGGAAGAAGGAAGGAGACATCATATACTTAAAAAAAAATTAAAAAACAATATGTATGGGATATGTATACCAAAAGTCTTAGTGCAGTTGACTTCTGGATCACTATACAAAGTAATTTTCAGAAACAGTATGCTAGCTACTGGGAAGGAATTAATATAGGCTTCTTCCAGGAAGTGGTGCTAGAGCTTTGAAGGAAGCTGCAGATTCTCTCAGTCAATTGTCAACAGGCACTTTACATATAGCATGAATGACTAGTCCTTGAAACATGTACAGGTCTTCCCTGCCTACTTTCATTCCTTAGAGTACATGTAGCTCTTCCTGTTTCTAGTCCAGCACATGGAACTTTGGGACTGGTTTCTTTCCATAATGATTCAGGGGTTGGTACCATATAATTGGCTCTGGAGCCAGAAGAATTAATGACTCAGGGGTGACTGATCTGGAACTAACTATTCATACAAAATGTTTAACCTGTTGATCTTTCACACTCTCTCTCAGTGGCTATAAGTAGACAGGATGATTTTGAGCTTCTAGGAGTGAGATGAAGAGCCACTGTCCTATCTCCTGTTCAGCCGTTGTGTGTTTGAGAGCACATGCCACCTCTGTTTTGTATATTCTTTCCTATTTCAGGCAAAATGAGTATTTTGAGATCCCAAGTAATAATATGAGTTCAAAAGATTCTGAAATCGTAACAGAGACTCTACTCACAATTGAAGTTGGTAACAGAATCTATTTGAAGTCTAGATAACCAATCAGCAAATTTGAGTTGCCCAAATAGCAACCTAATAAGTATTGTAAGGTCTGAAAAGAGTGCAAGACAGTTACTGAGTGGCCTGGAGGAAAAGCAACTGGTCCCAGCAAGGAGCCAGGGTAGTCCTGGTGTCTTCTCTTTCCTTGTTGCCTGAGTAGAAACTGGGGAAAGAGTACCAGTAGCAGTGGAGCAGCCTGGAACAGTAATGGAAGATCAGCCTAGCAGAGTGCTACATGTACAGGGAACTTCATAAGGATTCCACAAAGGTGGAAAAGGAATTCAAGGACCATGAGTCAGGAAGTACTCCCTAGGCCAGGTACCTCATGTGTAGAGGAAGAGAGTGTTCTATACTATTTGTTCTTTCTATACCTTTTCAATAAATCTCTTTTCTAAAACATAATAGATCAACTGGCTGATTAATGGTCCTACTAATAGGGGCTCAAGAATAATTATTTTAGATGACACAAACGCTTAAAGTTATGCTATAACACTGAGGGAAAAGTACTTTAATTGCCCTCTGGAAACTCCAACATGTGTGTGAAAGTTTCAGTGTGGATTGGGGGAATGAGCCTAAAGGAGATACCACACACAGAATCACAAAATTTGAGAGATGAAAGACCTCTACAACCATCTAATCAAATCCATATGTGAAAGGAATTCTACTATGACATTATAGTACATGAAAAGCAGCCATCCTGTTCCTGTTGAAGATCTACAAGGAGGGGAAAACTACCCTCTCTAGAGACAGCTGATTTTACTCTGGTACAACACCAATTGTTGGGAAGATTTTTTTTTCCTGATATTAAACTTAGATAGCCTATTTGCAACTTCAACCCATTGCTCCTATTTCTGCCTTTGGAGCCAAAAGGAGCAACTTTAATCCTTCTTCCATGTGACATGGAAGAATACTTGAAGACAGTTCTTGTATCTAACCTCCCCACCAAGTCTTCTCTTCTGGCTAAATGTACCTAGTCCCATTTATTAAAATAGAAACAGTCCAGTTGATAGAGCAAAGATTTAAGAGTCTAGTTAAAGCTAGTTATAGATACAGTGTCTGAGGCAGGATTCAAACTCAGGTCTTCCTAACTCCAGGTCCAGTGCTTTATCTAGTATATTATATTGTTTCTTATGCCATCTGTTTTCAGATCTCCACTTATCTAGAGTTGCCTAAGATTATCCTTAGGGGGAGGGGAAAAAATTTCTGGATTTCCCCACAATGATAAGAACTGACTGTCAGCAAAGAGATACCCCCTACAAGATGAGAGAATCTAGTTGAAGCAATGTTTCTATGGAATGGTGTTTAATTGGCATTTTAAACATCATTAACAGAAGAGAGCCTGAGAGTCTTGTCTTGGAGAAGGTAGAACTAGGATCAGTCCCCTTCTCTAACCTATACTGGCTGTGCAAAATCTAGGCAAATCTCATTTCCCTGAGCAGTTCTCCAAGATTCTCCCTAACATGCATAGCAGGTACTGATCTGCATTGAGGAAAGAAGTTTCCTCCCTGGAAGTTCTGTACATCATTAAAATCAAAGGTCTACTGTTTTAAAAAAAATTAAGTCTAGAAAAATGTACAGAGTGCTGGCTTTGGAGTAGAAGGGTTCAAGTTTACTGCCTGTGAGATCTTGGAGAAGTTACTTAACTAATCTGTACCTCATTTTCCTCATCCCTAAAAAGAAAGGGTCATTGCTAGATGGCCTACAAGGTCCCTTCTAGCTCTGCATCTATGATCCTGTTAAAGTTCACAGAACATAGTTCTTGCTGGTTGAACAGAACTTTGTCTAGTTATGGGGACACCCAACATTGCCCTTATTCTTCCGTGTACTGGTTAATCTTTTAGATCCTTTCAGACCACAATGTCCCAAGGCTAAAAGGTTCCTATAACTTCACTTAGTTAAGCAACAGCAAGACTGAGATGGTGGGTGATGTTCAGTCATTTCAGCTGTGTCTGAGTCTTCCTGACCCCATGCGGCATTTTCTTAGCAAAGATGCCAGAGTGGTTTGCCATTTCCTTCTCCAGCTCATTTTACAGATGAGGAAATTGAAGCAAAAAGGGTGAAGTGACTTGCCCAGCGTCACACAGCTAGTAAGTATCTGAGACTAGACTAGACTATTATCTGAGACTAGCATTCTATACACTGTACCACCTAGCTGTCCAGACTGAGTCTATCAGCAAAAAGATACCCCCTACAAGATGAGAGAAATCTAGCTGAAGCAGTGCTCTGGCTGAATGGTGTTAATTAGCATTTTAAATTTTGTTAATTTAAGAGAGTTCATTAATTAAGAGCAAACTTCAGATTAAGTTCAAAGTTGAAAGGAGACCAATGTTGTATTTGCCTCAAGGGTCAATTCATCAGTCAATAAGCATTTACTTAGCTCTTATTACACAGGAGTAGGCACTGTGCTAAGCACTTAGGATACAAAGAAGGGCAAAAATGAGCCATTATACACATCTGAGCAAGAAAACTTCCTACTTTGCAACAACTAGAAGAAATTATTTATTAGTACTGAGTATGGAAAATTATTCTAATTGATTATAATGAAATCTTTAGTAACAGGGAAAATAAGAGTAGGAATAGATCTGTGATTTCATTGCTAGAGGAAGACCCCAAGTGAAGAAAGTCCCTCTACTCGTACAAGTTGGCATCTTCTCCAACACTCAGTCTTAAATAATTGCCTAGGACACTAAATGATTAAGTGACTTAGTCATACAGTATATGTCCTAGGTGACATTCGAAGCTAGGTCTCCTTGGCTTGGAAAGCAGTGCTCTATCGAGGATGCTTTCAGTTTGAAAAAGCAAATAGAACAGGGTGGATACCCTTAAAATTCATGGTTGAAAAAAAAAAACAGTTCACTTTAGTCAATTTTGACGTCTTACTCCATTCATTGGTTTAGTTTAGTGATTTTATTTTTTTAAATGAGAGCTGTTAACAAGTAGGAAAATTGAGTTTCATTTCCTCTTTTCCCCTTCCAGGGATCTGGTGAAGGTGCTAATGAGCAACAGAACACGGAAAAGCAGACAGAAGGAAGAAGGAGGAGCAAAGGTTGTCCAGAAAAATAACAGCTCCCATTTAAAGGGCATTTCACAGTTTGTAAAGGTCCATGAACTCATCCCTATGGACATTTCCTCCACCAGAAAGTCATTTGCAAAAAGTTGACAGTTCCTTTCTTGCGTTTTCTCATCAAGGACACGACCACTGCACTTTACAGCCACCTCCCCCCCAACCCCTCAATGATGCTCTATAATCTGAGTCTCACAGGGGTCAAGTCGAGGTCAATGTTCTCCTTCACCCCTCCCCCCAGTCAATTACAGCAGGGTCCAGCCGAGCATCTGCGAAGAAGGGTATAGTCGACACTTTCGACAGAAATCTTGTGGCCTTAAAAAAAAAAAGCTTCCAAACAAATAATTCTTATTTCCTAAAAAGAAAAAACAAACCATCTTGGAGGTGTTGAATCTGCAGACCAGTGGCAGGAAGAGAGGAGCCTAGAGAGTAAGGAGGGGAGGGGGGAAAGGTGTGAGGGCACTGTGGAATCTGAGGGCGTCGGAATCGGCGATAGCTTTAGTCTGCGGGGACACCCTCAAGTCAAAGCTTTAGTGTGCAGCAACGGCGTGGAGGACAGGCCTCAGTAAGATGGTGGCGTGCGGAGGCTGCCTGGGCCCCTTGTGCCCAAGAGTGCCCAAGAAATCACAGCATTTGCAGAAACCTGTTTTGCAGAAGCCATGAATATCTGATAATGACTGCCATGAGGAGACCTCCATGAGCAGTGGACACGATAGAGGAGCCTTGAAGAAGTGAGGGATGAAGTTGCCCCAACTTGCGACCCAAAAGGCCCCAGGAGGGGCGGCTAGGTGGCGCAGTGAATAGAGCACCGGCCCTGGAGTCAGGAGTACTTGAGTTCAAATCTGGCCTCAGACACTTAACACAAAAAACTAGCCGTGTGACCTTGGGCAAGTCACTTAACCCCATCTGCCCTCCAAAAAGCAAAAAAAAAAAAAAAGGCCCCAGGAGAAGATGGCGCCATGTGTGAATATGGCGGTATTCATGGAGAAATGCAGAGGAAAAAGGAAGAAAGTCATCCCAAACTGCCTTTAAAAGACAAAAACCTAAGTACATCCACTACCAAAAAGGAGCAAAGGAATGTAAAAGAAAATTCAGAGAAAAGGAGAAATGGAAAAAGGAGAATTTAATGATAAAGAGGCATGTGACATCTGCTTATGAAGTGGAAGCAGAGGGAGGAGAGTGGCTGCGCTGGAGGCTTGTCTGGATGTAACCAGGCTGAAGGATCTCAGTGGATTTTATAAGCACCTTTTAAAGCAAGCAGTTGGAGAAGAGGAAGTGCCTGAATGCAGCTTTTAGGAAGCCAGCTCTAGGATAAAAGAAAAGCCATTGCTAACATATGGGGTTACTCTGATGAATTCAATCCAGAAAATAGAGTCCCATTTGATAGAAACATACCCAAAACCAGATTGAAGGAAAAGGAAGACTCAGATGCAGACAATGACCCTGATGTGGACAACAGAAGATGATGAAGCCAAGAGTGGTGAGAGTGGCCACCAGAATGAAAGGAACCACATTCACTTTAAGCTCCTTGAGGAATGTCAGTGTCAGAGGGCACCAAAACCACATCAAGGACTCCAGGACAGGAAACAGTGACAGTATTACAAGTGACAGAGGTGACTATCATCAGGACCTCAGCTGCAAAAGCCAGGTCAAGGAGCAGAACAAACATCACATTGACTGTGGTCGCCAGAAAGAAAAAACAGATCATAGATCCAGGGAGGACAGCAGTTAAGAGTACTTCAGGAAGAGAGGGGAACAGAAAAATGAAAAGAGAAGAGAAAGACTGAGAATGAAGGAGGGAAGAAGAGTGAGAGAAGCAACCCCTCCCCAACTTTCCCTCCCCCAAGAAAAGGCCAAACTGAAAAATACTGAAGACCAACATGACAAGAAGGAAAGGGAAGCAGGAGAGAAAAGCAGAAGCCTTACAGAGGGAAAAGAAAAACATGAGAAATACAGAGAGAGGGAGCTCAGCATCAACCCTTCAGAAAGGAGTGAAGAGAGAGAGGGAAGTACTTCATGTTCTGGAGCACTGGACAGGTTGCATGGGGAGGAAGGTTCCAGCAGGAAAGGAGACATAGAGAAGACCTCCAGCCCTGAAGGACTGCAGGAATCAAAGCAAGGGATAGAGTGGGAAGGAGAGAAATCACCTGAGACACTGGGCAAATTTACAAATTGAAGTAACAAAAGAGACTGTGGTGTCAGTGAGAGACCAGTGCCTGGCCAGGAAGATGGCTTGGTGTGGGGCCAAAACCTACATTGAGAAAGAAGAGGAGTGAGGGTTGCCCAACTCGGGGCTGCTAACATATAGAAAATGGCAACAGCCAAACTGACTGGAGGAAGGAAGAATGATCTTTTTTTTTTGGACATCATTGTGAGTGGGACAGCATGTTTTCAACACACTTAATTTTATGTAAACATTTTTATGTAATAAAATTACATTTTTATGTAAAATATTTTAGGTAATAAAATTACATAAATTTTATGTAAATAGAAAAAATAAAATTGTAAAAAAAAATAAGTTTAAGGGAAAAAAGGCTTGGTGGCGGTCCAATTAAAAGTGGATAGCACACCAGCTTAATGAGAAGATTCTGTGGTATTTCTAGGCTCAACATGATCCACACAATGACATCCCCATGCAGGAACCATCTATAGAGAATGAATCACTATTCATTCTTGACTTGGCATAGAACATCTTCCATGACCATGACTATAATACACATCATTTCTTAATGTGTAGTAATCTTCCCTTTGATGAACCTGCATGTTCTTTTGCCTTGTTACATAATGAAAGAATGGGATAACAAAATGTATCTCTTTGGTTGGATATATCAAGGAATAATGTATGAATTTGTTTGGTTTTTTTTAAATTAACAAGCATACATTTTCTTTCCCTCCCACCTTCTCCCCACTGAAAAGAAAAAATAAAAAAACCCTTGGAACAAATACGTAGAGTCAAGTGAGACACATTCCAGTACTGGCCATATCCAAAAATATGACTCATTCTGCATCTTAAGTCCAACACCTCTCTTAGAAAGTGGGTAACATACTTTATCACTGATCCTCTGGAATTGTGGCTAGATGTTGCATTGATTAGAATTCTTAAGTCTTTCAAAACTGTTTTTACTGAATTTCTGTTATCATATATAAATTGTTTTCCTGATTCTGCTAACTTCCTTCTGCATGAGTTCAGACAAGCCTTCCCAAGGTAACTTTGTGACTCAATAGATAGAATGCTCAACTTGGAGTCAAAAAAACCTGACACTTATTAGTTATGTAACCCTGGAAAAGTTACTTAACTTCTGTCTGCTTCAGTTTCCTCAACTGTACAAAGAGGATAAAAATGGCAATCTCATGTGTTGTGAGGATCAAATGAGATAATATTTTAAAGCATTTAGCACAATGCCTTGCATAGAGTAGCAGTTTGTTTCCTTCCCAGACTTCTCTGAAATAATCTCCATCATTTCTCACACCACAATAATGTTCCACTACATTAGATTATATAATTGTTTCACATAATTTGTTCATCCACTCTTCAATTTATGGGCACTCCCTTAGTTTCCAGTTTTTCACCATGAAAGAGCTGTAATAAATATTTTTACACATGTAGGTCTTTTTCTCTCATTTTAATCTCTGGGGTATAAGCCTAGTAGTGCTATCAATGGAAAAGATATAGAGGTTAGTAAGTTGGAGGGCATAGTTCCAAATTGCATCCCAGAATGGCAGGATAGAACCTTGGATGTTTTCAACATTTTCATGGTTGGAGAGAACCATGGTTGGAGACTACATTCATTACAAAGGGTTTTTTAGTTATGAAGAAAATGCAACATGATCTTCTTGTATTTGGTACACCTTTCAAGAAATTGTGAGTTTGAAGATATGGTAAGCTATAGAAAAATGTATGGCAGCTAGGTGTTGTATTGGATACAGCACTGGGCTTGGAATCAAAAAGACATCTTCATGAGGTCAAAATCCAGCCTCAGACACTTCCAAGCTGTGTGACCCTGGGCAAATCACTTAACCTTGTTTGCTTCAGTTTCTCATCTGTAAAATGAACTGAAGAAAGAAATGGCAAACCACTCATATCTTTACCCCCAAAAAAAATCACCTGAGGGGGTCCCAAAGAGTCAGACACATCTGAAACAAATGAGCAACATAGAAAAATATCTTCAAAAGGCCTCAAACCCCTTCGCACATTTTCAACAATCTATGTAAGTTGTAGACTGGATGGAAGAAAAGAATCATTTATTAAGTGCCTCCTATATACTAGGCATTGTGCTAAGCACTTTACAAAGATCTCATTTTATTTATAGAGGTGATAAAATATGTATATGTGTCAGTAGTTGTTGATATCTTTTCAGTTACCATTTTTAAAAATACTAGCTATTTTTTCTATTCTTTGAAATTTTTTTCTGTCATTTTGAGATATCTTGAAAATGAATTTATATTTTAAAATTTTCTCCAGCACAGAGTGTTTTTGTCAAGACCAGGCAAATACATTTTAATGCATTTGAAACACCATGTAAATCTTAAAGCATTACATAAATGTCAGCTATTATTTCTAAATTCTTGTTTTGGAGTGCCATTTTCCCTTTTCTTATGCAGCATATCAGATACTGATTCCAAATATGATGATTCTACTGTTATTTAAAACCAGAGTCTCTACCACAATTATTGTAAATTCATCTCATCTCATGTCTGCTATTATCCTCTTTCCAGTTTTCTCTATGAAATGTCCCAGGGCAATCCAGCTTGGATCATGCACCAAGATTTCTGAAGACTTGTTTTCCTACCCACTGCTTTTCACTAGTTTTTGAAACAGTATTGTTTGTAACCAGCTACCATCTTTCTCCATAATGTTATGATATTTGGAACTTTCTTATCTTCTAAAAATTCATTTTTTATCTCATCATACCATTTGACCCAGTGATATCATCACTAGTCATATAAATTAGATTGATAGGCAGACAGACATATAATTCAAGGATGTTAAAGAGAACGAGTCAGGTTTCATATACACCAAAATATAACAGTAATTTTGGTAGTAAGAAAGAACTAGAAATAAATTAGATGCACATTAATTGAGGAATGAATGAACATATTATGGAGCATGAATGTAATAGAAATAGGAAATGATAAATATGAAGGTACAGAAAAGCTTTGGAAGACTTATATGAACTGATGCAATGAAATAAGCAGAACTGAGAAAACAATATACATAGTGATTACCACAACATCAATGGAAGCATCAGTAATGATGAACTTAAGACTAACCTGGCCTTGAATTAAAGATATGAAAATGTATCTTCATCCTCTATGTAATACTATTACTACTACTTCTAATAATAATAATAGTAAATGATAGCTAACATTTATATGACATTTTTAAGGTTTCCAAAACATTTCACAAATAGTTTATCCTCACAACCCTACAAGGTAGGTGCTATAATTATTCCCATTTTACTAATGAGGACATTGAAGCAAAAGGCTAAGTGACTTTCCTAGGGTAGCATAGACAGTAAATGTCTGGGTTCAAATTTGGACTTGGATCTTCCTGATTCCAAGTCCAGGGCTCTATCTATGGTACTACCTAGCTACGTCTGTTTGTAGAGGTGGGGGACTATGTGTAGAACATTTAATATAGCATCACACTTGGATGATGTATTGATTAGTATTGCTGAACTGATTTTTTTCTTTCTCTTTTTGTTATAAAGGATGGTTCTCTATGTGAGTGGGGGTGGGAATAAAATGGAAAATGAAGGTGATGGGGGGAAAATATCAGTAAAAAAAATGTTAATTTGACTGGATACCAAGAGTTAATGTTTATAGTCTAAATTCTGGATAATTATTAATACCCTCTGTCTCTTCTGTAATACTCTGCTACCATCACTTCAGAAGAAGATGGAGGCAATAAGGACCAAGGACTGCTTTATATTTGTATGTGTTTGGCTGGCTGTCATGGCCAAATTGGCCATCCTGTTGGTGATGAGCCTTCTATTGGTAGAACATGTTCTCACACAGCAGAAGCAGCCTTGCACTAAGTCCATGCTCTTCCAGAAACATCTTACTTTTACCTCACCTGCTAGCATGGAAGCAGTTCTCAAAAACTATGCCATTGAAGAACACAGTAGCATCACACAGGATCATGGGGTCACAGATTTGGAGCTGGAAGGAATTGCAGGGGTCACCTAGTTCAAACTCCTCACTTTTCAGATGAGGTAACTAAGGTCCAAAGATATAGATAGATAGATAGATAGATAGATAGATAGATAGATAGATAGATAGATAGATAGATAGACAGACATGCAGACAGGCGGGCAGGTGGACGGATGGAAGGACGTGTGTGTGTGTGTGTGTGTGTGTGTGTGTGTGTGTGTGTGTGTAAATAACCCAAGGATAATAAGTAAGAAAGCACAATTCGTCAGATTTCTGTCCTAACAACCTGGAAAGACAGAGTAGATTTCCTATAATAGAGATGTAGTTCAGATCTTAGTATAACCATCCTAAAGATGAAGAAACAGACTCAAAGAGGACATGATTTACTTTGAGTCACACAACTAGTAAGGTGAAACCAGAAGGAAAAAAATGTACCCAGATATTTGAACAACACACTTTCCACTCTATCACTCTTCCTCATTGTATAACATCAATGAAGAATCACACTAGAATTAAGCAAAGTGGGTTACAAACAACCAAAAAAAAACCTTCTGCTTCTGGTAGCTGGGAAATAACAGGCAGGTCAAGATAAAAGATCAGTAAAGCAGAGCACATTTTTTCATAACCATGCTACCTCTCAAAAGTCAGCCAAGAGGAAGGAATCCATCAGTCATTCAGACAGGCTTCAAATAGCCAAGGGAGGGCAGCAGGAAGGGGTCATGGCCGTTTAGACAGAAAGGTCTTTTCTATAGTGGCAAAGTAAACACTGCTAAATTTGGCCAGTTCTTTACAATTGCTATGCTTTTGAATTCTACCTCCAACTTTTTTTTTCAAAGGGGGGACTTTAGGAAGGATGTTTTGAGAGGAAGAATAAGAATGTATGACATTAATATATATATTTCTATACATTAGCTCACTTGATCTTCACAATAATGTTGAATACATATCCTTATCTGAATGCTAGAGGTGGAGAAATTGAGGCTGAGATTAAGTGACTTATGTATTATCACAGAAAAAATAAGTATCAGTAGTAGAGCTTGAACTTGGCTCTTTTTTACTCCACAGTCCTCATCAATCCTCATTACCCATCTCATTCTACCCACTTCATAAATCTATTTAGCATAGCAGAACAAACATCAGACTTGAAGTCAGAAAAAAAAAACCTAGATTCAAATCCTGCCTGTGATTCTTTATTGCTGTTTGATCATGGGGCAATAAATCAGCCTGTCTGATCCTAGACTTCTCATCTGTAAAATGGGAAAAATAATATCTCTAGCACCTGTCATAAATCTAAAATGAGATGTTTGCAAAACTGTCTTGCATATTCTAAAGCACCACATAAATATCGTATACACACATACAAATATATGTCAAGTATTGTTACCATCTCAGTGAGGTTCAGAAAGAAAAAGCCCTATAACAAGTTGCGATACTGACATGGTTCTTTTTTAATTTAATGTTCTATGAAGGGGTAAAACAATTGTTTTTTCTATTTGAATAAAAACATCAGGAGGTGACCTAGTTGTTTTCCTATATACTACTTCAAAAGGAAGACTTGGCAAGCCATTCCAAGAAGGTAGCTGCTGTGAAGCAATGGAATTCACTCTGATAAGAGTCAGAAGAAAACCAGTTTGACTATCATCTTACTAGGTATAAGCTTGGGCAAGTCATTTTACCTCTCTTTTGTCTCAGTTTCCTCAGCTGTAAAATAAGACTCATGATATCTCACAGGATCAAAAAGGATAATGAATGTGAAGCACCTTCCCAACCATAAAGTACAATATCAGTACAGTTTACTCATTATCTATTGATTCAAATATGGGCTCCCTAAGAGAAGGGACCAACTTCAATTTTGTCTTTGTATCTCCCTGCACCTAGCACAGTGTTCAAAACATAGTAGGCATTTAATAAATGCCTCTTCGTGGATGGATGGATGGATGGATGGATGGATGGGTAGACAGATAGATGGATGGACAGATGGAATGATGGATAAATGGATGGACTGATGTAAGATCATCCTCTATAGGGTCTCTGGAAGCAATTTCATTGGTAGGTGGGAAAGGAAGAATAACAGGTACCTCATTTTTATACCCACCTAATTTTGAACTCCTTACTTAGATCTCTATAGTTTGCAAACTTTTCAATCCAGTGCAGCTAAAATACTATGAATATTTACTGTGGTAACATCTACTAAAATCTTTACTCTTCAACAAAACAACCAAAACTGAGGGCCTTGAAAATATAATGGTCAAGCTTGGTCCCAAAAAAGAGATATGAGAAGAATGCCTCCTGAGCTTCTTTGAAGAAGTGGGGAACTATGGGTGTAGAATACTGCATATAATGTCCTCTTTTTCAATATGTTGGTTAGTTTCATTCAATTGTTTTGTTGTTATTGTTCTCTGGGAAAGGGAAAGGATAGAGACACCGTTGAATGTAATTGATTGAAAATTAAAGGTATTGATTAAATGTTGTTTTTCTAATAGATTAGGTACACAGTACATAGTAGTAAATGACTATAATAATCTAGTGTTTGATAAACCCAAAAATACAAACTTTTAGGGCAAGAACTCACTATTACAAAAATTGCTGAGAAAACTGGAAAGTAGTTGGCAGAATCTAGACAGAGGTCACTATCTCACACTAGATACCAAGATAAAGTCAAAATGGCTACACTGATGTGATTTTAAAGAGTGATATCATAAGCAAATTAGATGATGATAAAAAATTTTACCTGTCAGATCTATAGATAAAGGAAGAGTTTAAGATGAAACTGGAGACACATGAGGTTATAAGAAGTATAATGAATACTTTTGATTACATAAAATTAATTTTTTTTTCACAAACAAAACTAATACAGTCAAAATTATAAGGAAAGCTGGAAACTGGGGTGAGATTAAGGGGTAATTTACTGCAAGTTTTTTCTGATAAAGGACTCTTCTCAAATATGTAGGGAATTGGGACAAATTTTTTTTAAAAATTACACTCATTCTCAAATTGACAAATGGTCAAAGGATATGAACAGGTAGTCTTCAGAAGAAGAAACAAAGCTATGTATAGTTATTTTAAGAAATGCTCTAAATTACTATTGATTGGACAAATGCAAATTAAAACAACCCACCTCACACCCTTCAGATTGGCTACCATAACAAAAATAAAGGAAAATGACAAGTGCTGGAAGGAATATGGGAAAATAGGTACAATAATGTACTCTTGATGGAGTTGTGAATTGGTCCAACCATTCTGGAGAGCAATTTAGAACTAATGCCCAAAGAGTTATAAAATTATACATACTCTTTAACCTAATAGTACTTTTGGATACCAAGGAGATCAAAGAAAAAGGAAAAGGACCTATATGTACAAAAATATTTGTAGCAGCTCTTTTTGTGGTAGCAAAGAATTGGAAACTGAAGGGTTTCCCATAAATTGGGGAATGGCTGAACAAGTTGTGGTTTATGATTGTGATGGACTACTATCATGCTATAAGAAATGATGAGGGGAATGGTTTCAGAAAAACTTGGAGACATATGTGAACTGATGTAAAGTGAAGTGAGAAGAAATAGAACATACAGAAGTATTGTAATGATGATCAACTGTGACTCAGTTACTCTGATCAAGAAAATGATCCAAGATGATTCCAAAGTACTTGTAATGGAAAATGCTATCCACCTCCAGAGTGAGAAATGATGAACTGAGTACAAAGTGAAGTATAATTTTTTCACTTTCTTTATTTTTCCTCCTTTTTGGCAATATGACCAATATAGAAATACATTTTATATGATTTCACACATTTAATTGATATACTGCTTGCCTGTTCAATAAGAAGGTAAGGGGATGGAGGGAGGGAGAGAATTTGGAACTCAATTTTTAAAAAATGAATGTTAAAAGTAAATGACAATTTTAAAAATTAATAGCTTTTTCCTAAAGTATGCTTTTAAGTTCTTACTAATCAATATTATGTCTGGTTGACTACAGGACTGTGATAATGATCTGGTCAGTTCCCACACAATTTATTTATTGAATTCTTCAGAATATTTTGAGTCAAAAAGAACTGAGTACCCCCCTCCTCCAATGAACTTCAGTGGCTCCCTACTATCTCTATGGCCAAATACATAAATCTGTTCACAACCTGACTCCTTCTTGCCTTTCCACTCTTCTTATACATTACCAGTCTCCATGTACTATGTGATCTGACCATATTTACCTACTTGTTCTTTATACACAGTGCTCTTTATCCCATCTGAATGCCAGGGTACCAGCTAACCTCCATACCTAGAATGCACACCATCACCACCTCTACCTCTCTGAATCCCTAGTTTCCTTCAAGACTCAAGTAAAATCTTTGACATGGAGTCTTTTCTCACTCACTGCCCCACCTTTCAGCTCCTAGTACTCTCTTTCCCAAGATAACCTTACATTACGCTTTTCTATATATTCTGTATGTCAAGAGAAGGGAAATGTTCATTGAATGGGCATTGCCTCACTAAAGTGAGAACCTGAAAAGACCTCAGTTTAAAAGGGCTAAGGTCTCAAACTACATCCTGGACCATCTGCAGTAGTCCTGATTGATATCTGACCACTAAAACCAGATAGTTCTGGAGCAGACAATGAGTCTGGTGACTTTGCACAGCCTTCTCTCATGCAAATCAAAATCAATTGCAAGTCATGTCATAATCTCTCTGATGTTATAATCCTCTTGGCGAACAAAAGACAAAGCACAATCACAACTCTGTATGTTTTTATATAGGTCTTATTATTAATAACATCTTTTTATTATTAATAATAATAATAATTAAAGTCTTATTATTAATAGCATAAAACTTCCCTAAACATCTTGTATATGTGCATGTTTTCTCCCCATTAGAATATAAACTCCTTGAGGACAGGAACTACTTCACTTTCATCTTTGAATGTCTAGTATTTAGCACTGTACCTGTCACACAGTAGGTACTCAGTAAATGCTGACTGATTGATTTATTGACAAGAAGTTTCTCCCTTGTCCCCAAAGTCCAAATAAAACTGTAAAACTATACAATTAAGGAAGAGCCCAGAAAATAGATAGATAAACATTATGATTGTGATGGAAAACTATCATGCTATTAGAAATGATGAGGGGAATGGTTTCAGACAAACTTGGAAAGTCATATGTGAACTGATGCAAAGTGAAGTGAGAAGAAACAGGAGAACATTGTACATAGTAACAGAAGTCTTGTAATGACTTGTTACCACTCAGTAGGGGAAAAACCCTAGGAGAGGATGTTGTACACCTTGTCAAATGTGATTACTACTGCATTTACTGACACAATTTCTTTATTGAATTTTCCTACTTAATTGTTTTTCTTTATAACAAGGGAAGACTCTCTGGAGGGAAAATGGCTGAAATGATTAATCTAAAGACAAAATAAATCAACAAAACCTATTCAAATAGTAAAAACAGGGGGGCTGAGCCAAGATGGCGGCATAGAAGCAGCTAGGTCCTGTAGCTCCCACGCAGCCACCCTAAACATCCATAAAATATGACTCTGGACAAATTCTAGGACTCTCAAACTCACAAAAATACAGAAGACACATCTCTCGCTGAAGGCAGCTCAGCAGCAGGGGCTCATCACAGCAGGACGCAAGCAGAGGCCAGCACAGCCTGAAACCGAAACCAAACGCGGCCAGGCCCCAGGGCAGTCAGAGGGAGCCAAGCCGAGCCACACCCAGTCTACAAGAGAGAAGATCTACAGCCTCCAGCAACTCCACATCTAGCAAGACGTAAAAAATATGGATTAGAGAAACGCAGCTGGCAGGAGGAGCTCATCCCACAGGCCTGCGGCCAGGAGCCGAGACCAGCCCAGCCTGAAACCACCATGAGGCCAGGCTCCAGGGTGTTCGGGAGGAGCCGAGCCTCCCAAGCCATAGCATGAGTCTACTTCAGAGAAGATCTAAAGCACCTGGAGCAAGCTTCACATCTACTAAGCCAGGATTAGAGGTCAGTGAAAGTAAGTGAAGCTTTCAAGCTAAATTTGGGGGAGGAAAAGCAGTTCAGCCAATCTACCCCCAGGGCAAGGAAGCAGTAGGGGAAGGGCAGGAGCAGCTGTAACCAGAGGCTGCCCCCACTGAGCTGCTTCAGAGCCCCTGGCCTGTGGACCCCACAGGGGTGATGAGTCGATTGATCAAGGTTAAGTGCTCTTGTGTTGAGCGGCCTGGATCTGAATTGTGGTCTTGGGTTTTGGTCCTGGGGAGCACTTTCAGCAAGTCAAAGCTGGAGGGGGGGCTGCAACACCCCCCAATATCTCTGGCAGCTGGGAAAACCCCAGTGATTTGGAACAGAGCTTTCCCCCGGAAGCAGAGTTTCACAGAGCTAAAAAAAAAAAACCAACCAATTAATTGACTGGCCAACATGAGGAAAAGGAAGCAAAATAAGAACAGCAATAAAACTCTAGAATCCTTTTTTGTGGACAAAAAGGATCAAAGCATGGAAAGGGAGGAAGACAACACAGTCAGAACTCCCACACCAAATGCTTCCAAGACACTGGAAGAATGCCTAGAAGCTATAGATAATCTGAAAAAGGACTTTGAAAAACAAATA
>CM053597.1:171359745-171402681 GCA_028646575.1 Pseudocheirus occidentalis | reverse complement strand
GTACATTTCATATATTGCTCCTCTCCCTCCCTCTTTTCCCTCTATTGTTATGAATTTTTGTGTCTTTTCATGTTAGAATCTAAACTTAGCCATTTGTATTGATCCCTCTTTAAATTAGAACCAATGGGAGTAATGATCATACGATGCTCAACTCCTTCCGTCCCACCCCTCCACTTTAGTATGGTTTTTATGCCTCCTCTTGTGGCATAATTTATCATATTCTACCCCTACTTTTCCTTTTCTCCCCTTACAATCCCTTTCTTCCCCTTAATACATTTTTTTTAAATCTTCAGTTTAGTTCACTTCTACCCACATTCTCTTTCTGTGTACATCCCTTTTAAGTATCACAATATTTATACAGATTTCGGAACTGACAGGTATCTGCTTCTCATAAAGGAGTGTACACAGTTTGCTCTTATTGAGTCCCAAGTTATGTGCATGTGTGAGTATCTGTGTGTGTATGTGTAAGTGTGAGGGTATGTTTTCCTTTTTATGTCTTTCTTGCATCTTGTAAGTGAAAATCAAATTTTCTATTGAGCTCAGGCTTTTTCATCAGGAAAGTCTGGAAATCCTTTATTTCATTAAATGACCATCTCTTTGCCTAAAAGAATATGGTCAGTCTTGCAGGGTAGTTGATCCTTGGTTGTAGTCCTAGTTCTTTTGCTTTAGGAAATATGGCATTCCATTCCCTCTGGTCTTTTAATGTAGCAGCTGCAAAATCCTGTGTAGTCCTGACTGTAGTTCCACAATATCTGAATTGCTTCTTTTTGGCTGCAATCAGTATTTTTTCCTTGACTTTGTAGCTCTGGAGTTTGGCTACAATATTTCTTGGAGTTTTCAATTTGGGATCTCTTTCAGGAGGTGATTGGTGGATTCTTTCAATAACCGTGTCTCCCTCTGATTCTAGGACCTCAGGACAGTTCTCTTTAACAATCTCTTGGAAGATGCTGTCCAGGCAGGTTTTTTCATCATGGCTCTCTGGTAGGCTGATAATTCTTAGGTTCTCTCTCCTGGATCTGTTTTCCAGGTCAGTTGTTTTTCGAGTGAGATATTTTGCAGTTTCTTCTAATTTTTCAATCTTTATGTTTTGTTTGACTGACTCTTATTGCATCATAGAGTCCTTAGCTTCAATTTGTCTGATTCTAATTTTTAATGACTTATTTTCCTCAGCTAGTTTCTGGCGATCCCTTTCCATATGTTCATTTTTCATTTTTAGGGAGGTATTTTCTCCAGTTAGATTTTGGACCTCCTGTCCTAGTTCTCCAATTTTGCTTTTCAAAGATTTGATTTCTTCAATGAGATTATTTTTTTCCAATTTGGTCCCTACCTCTCTAATTTCATTTTTAAAATCTCCTTTGAGATCCTCCAAGGTTTTTTGGGCTTGAGACCAATTTGCATTTCCTTCTGTGATCTCTAGTGTGGATATAGAGTCCCTGTTGCCTTCTGAATTTGTTCTTGCTCACTATAAAAAGATTTGATGGTCTTAGCCTTTACAATTTCCTTCTTCCCCATTGTGAGCGCCTATGTCCTGGGTCCTTGGAGTGGAAGTCCTGCTTCTGAGGTGCTATAGTATTGAGCTTCTCAGGCTGGGAGGTAGGGTTTTGGTAGCTGTAGGTTTTGAGTGTGTAGCCTGAGGCCAAGACCAAGACTCTCAAGGATTCCCCTGAGTTACCCTGAGGCTTACAGAGTAACTTGTGGGGGTCGGGTGGTCTAGCCCCTTCAGGTTTCAGAGTCTGTGTCTCTGAGCTACTGCTCAGGCAAGTTCAGCGCTGGCTACAGCTGAAGGCCCGAGGCAAAGCTGTTGTTTGCTGATTGGGCCTGTGGTGTTAAATTGGCTTTTCTTGGTAGGCCTTGCTGGCTCCACCCTACTGGACTTAGACTCTGTATTGTCTTCTTTCCTCAGCCATGCCCAAGCCTGAGGCTGTTTCCACTGATTCAAGATTTTACTCTGATTAGGACATTTAATTCTGGGCTTTTCTGGGTCTGGGAGGGATTTAGAGGAGCCACTAACCTTTATTCCTCCATCTTGGCTTCTGGAAGTATGGGTGTATAAGTTTAAACATCCAGATCACCCCTGAAGAACCTGCTGACCCTGCTGTGGGCCCTGAGTTTTTTCCTACCCGGTTTTGTGAGATGGCTGCAAACCTCTCAGGCTGGGTAAGTCTGCTGGTTGGCTGGGGCTTTTTCTCGGTCTGCTCTCCTCTGCTCTCTGCTCCACGCGGCTGTTGAGACCAATTTGTTGGCGCGGCTTCCTTGTGCTCAGCATTCTCCTTACCCCGACCTGAGTACGCACTTTCCTGGGCTGGGAGTCTGCTCCGCTCAGTCTCACAATGGGTTCTGTCGCTCTTTAATTTGTTCAGATTCACTTTTTAGCCTTTAGGGACAGAATGGCTCCATCTGCAGCTTTTCCTGACCGCCCTGGGGCCAGGCCCCAGTTTTGGGCTGGGCTGGCCTCAGCTCCAGGCCTGTTGCAATGGGCCCCTCCTGTTGAACTGCCTTCAGCAAGAAACGTGTTTTGTCTCTTTTTGTGGATTTTGGAGCCCTAAAATCTTTTCAGAGTCGTATTTTATGTGTATTGAAGGTGGCTATGCGGGAGCTGCTAGACTTTGCTGCTTCTATGCCGCCATCTTGGCTCTGACCTCTCTGTCAGTTTTAGAACTGTTGTCTTTTGAAGCCTACATATCTAGTGGAGGTAAGATAGCTTAACTGACAGCTGTGTGTCCAAGTGGTTGGAATCATTTTACTAAGTTCAAATCTGGCCTCAAATACTTTGTAGCTACGTGACCATGGACAAGTCACTTCAACCCGTTTGCCTCAGTTTCCTTATCTATAAAATGAGCTAGAAAAGGAAACAGCAAACCACTCCAGCATCTTTGCCAAGAAAATCCCAAATTTCACAGTCAGACATGACAGAAAAATCACCGAACAAAGTATTTTCACAAGGCCTCTGACAATATTCCAAAAATACAGTACTACAACTATCCTGATTCCAATGCCCAAGAGGGCAGAGGGCATGGTGTCAAAGGCAAATAAAAACCTGCCATTAACATACTAAGAAAAATTAAAAAAGAACATTATCTTTGTTGTATTGTAGTTTTATTTATTTTGTTAAACATTTCTCAATTAATTTTAATATGCTTGCTTTGGAATTTTACAAGGCCAGAGTTTTGAAGCCTCTAGGAAAAAAAAAAATCAACCCTATTCAGAAATATTTCCTCTCCTTTTCTTTCCTGATCTCTCTCATGCTGGCATCTGCAATGAGCTTCTACTACAAAGACTATCAGCAGGAACAAGATAAATCACTTACTTAATCTGGCTCAGTTTCTTCCTAGTACCTTCCAGATATAACGCCAAGGACTGCTGAAAGAATCAGTTGAGATTAAAGTTTCTGGAAGGATCCTTATGGTGTAAAAGTCCTTTGTATAACACTTTCAATACAGTAAGGTAATCCTTTTATTCCTCCCTAAGTGATTCCCTCTCACACTCTCCACAAATTCTTTTTCAAACTATATTACAGAGGAAATGTACAAATGAATTAGAGATAAGTCACAGTCTCTGCTCTTAAGAATGACTATGTACTGGGTCAGAAAACAAAGAAACAAAAACTAAATGCCTGTGGGAAATTTACAAAAAAATAAAAATAAAAATAAATCACTTAAAGAAGCAAATATACATATGTCATGCTGGAAGAAACATATAGTTGGGTTTGGCATAAGATCAGTGCCTTCTTTAACTATTGAACTGTAGCTTTTGTACTGTTTGTACCCCTCCTCCTAGGGAGGGATATTCCCCCATTATGTCCTCCATCATTACCCCCATCTTTCAGAATCTGTCATTTCCTTTAAGAATCATCTCAAAGTCTGTCTCCTATAAGACTTCAGATGTCAGGGCCTTGTCCCTAAAACTATTTTCTTTTGTGAGTGTGTACGGTGTCTTCCACCTCCTTCCCCCCCCCCCCATTGGAAGGTCGTAAAGGGCAGGAACTGGTTCACTCTTGACTTTGTACCTCAGTAGTTGGCACAGAATGGGTACTTAATAAATATCTACTGATTGATTCCTTGATTCCAACATTTCCCTTTTTACAGTATCAGCATAATGGAAGGAGAACTCGAATTGAAGGTAGAAGACCCTGCCTAAGTCACTTTCCAGACTGGCTATTTATTGTCAGGGAAAGACTGAACCTATTTCTGCATCCGTAAAATGGGAATATTTTCACTGCCTACTTCACATGGAATCATGTGCATAAAGTGTTTCATACAAGAACATCCAGCTATCATTATCATTCAACACATGGGCCAAGGTCTACATCAATAATGACAAGTACATTGATATAAAGTTTCTAAGTTTGCCAGGTCCTCTTATCACCATGTCCTTATGAGGTCTGAAGCTGTGGCTAATTCAGCCAAGTTCGAAGTGATGTGTCCCTCAGATTTTTCTATAGTATATTAGGTCTCTCCTTTGGCCCAACATGCTCCACTTTGAATCTGGGTATATATCACAGCATCTTGAGAGTTGAAATTATTCATATAGGAAAAGCATTTCAACTATAACATACTTAATAAGGGGTCATCCAGCTGCTACTTGGAAATCTCTAAAGATAGGGAACTCACTAATGATAATAGTAATGCTAATAGTATTTATGAAACACTTTAAGGTTTGCAAAATGCTTCATATTTTTTTCTCATTTGAGGCTCACAAAAGAGATATGTGAATCCTGCAACTGTTTTTCCACAATTTACACATGAGGGAACTGAGGCTGAAACAGGTTAACTTGCCCAGGGTCACACAGTACTACCTGAGCCAAGATTTAAACTCAGGTCTTGTTGAGTCATGGTCCATATAGTTAGTAGCTTGTAGGGCAGCTAGGTGGTAAAAAATGGTACAGTGCCAGCTTCAAATCTAGCCTCAGACACTGACTAGCTGTGTCACCCTCAGCAAGTCACTTTACCGTATTTGTCTCAGTTTGCTCATCTGTAAAATAAGCTGAAGAAGAAAATGGCAAACTACTCCAGGATCTCTGCCAAGAAAACCCCAAATGGGGTCACAAAGAATTGGACACAACTAAACAACAAAAATAAAAACTGTAGCTTATATGTTACTTATGGGCAGGGATTATTGCCTTTTCCCATGTTTGCATCTCTAGGCTATAAAAAGTATCCTTTTTGTTGTAAAAATTATCTTTTGCTAAATAGATACTTTAAAAAACTATGTTGAAATGGGGCAAGTAATGTTTTGGTTTTGGACTAGATCTGTGATTTCATTGGAATAAGGGAATCTAAGGCAAAGAAACTCTAGTTACTGGACAAAGGTAAACCAAGAGCTTCTTTGCAAATGAATCTTAGGAGTGTGGGCTAGAGCAGAGATGTCAGACAACCAAGGGTCTCATGGGCCTCCCAAAATACTTGAGTATGGTCTGAACTAAAATAAAATATAAGTAAGAAATACTTCATATATAATAATGTAATATAATTATTATATGACATATATTAGTAATTATTAAGAAATACTTAAGAAAAAATTTAAATGCAACAAAATATAGATAATATTACATCTTAAAACTCAATCAATACACTACCTGCAGGATGCTTACATATGGATTTGTGGCCCTGTTTTTTAATTTGACACCATGACCTAGAACACTAACAGGTTAAGTGAACCACCCAGGGTCACATAGTGTTTATCAAAGGATCTGAATCCAGGTTTTCCTGACACCAACATCCTGCCTTTCTTCTGTACATTTTTGGGGAGCATGTAACTTGATATTTCATTGATGCAGGTAGGATGTGCTGAAGCCAGCCCAGACAAACTAGTGAGAGCCAACTGCTAAATTTTCAGTGTTAACATTTGTACTGCTAAAACACTACTGATCAGGACTTAGTTTATTGTTTTGTTAAGAAAGTGAGAGAGTAAATAATAAAGGTTCAACTTAAAAGTGTGTCTAAAACATCTGAAGTCAGGTAAGACCTAAGCTCACATCCATCCTTAGACACTCCTTAGTGGTATGACCTTGGGCAAGTCATTTAACCTCTGCTGTCTCGGTTTGCTCAACTGTGATATGGGGATAATAGCACCTACTTTTGTAGCTGTGAACATTTAGCACAGTGCCTGGCACACAGTCCCCACTCCCAATGCATTTTATTTTCCTCCTAAGAGTTGGTTGTTAAAGCTGATCAACAACTATTGTGCAACTTGTCCAAGGTGACATGGACAGGATCAGAGGCAGGCTGGCTCTTCATCCCATAGGCAAAACTGATGCTGATGAAGGTAGTGGTGGTGGTAGTAGTAGCAGCAGCAGCAACAGTACTAATAGTAATAGCAGTATTAACAGTAGTAGTGGTAGTACCAGTATTAGCAGTAGTAATAGCAGTAGCAGTAGTAGTAGTAGCAGGAGCAGCAGCAGTAGTAGTAGTATGTGGTGTCCCTAAAGTCTGGATACATAGAAAATCTCATCATGCATATTCTCAAGAAATGCAATAAATGAAATTTTCAACATTTTATTCAATTAGCATAAATTTTAGCTGTGACAATTTCCTACGGTATAAAAACTTTCATTAGCTATTAGGGACTATTTTCCATATTAATGAGATTAATTTAATTAATAAGATTTCATATGTGTTTCCTATTTCTTCCTTTGTCTTCCTATGAAATCTCATTTATGCTAATTAATATGCATAATGAGATTTCCTATGTGTCTACACTTTAGGGACACCCAGAAGTAGTAGTAGTAGTAGTAGTAGTAGCAGTAGTAGTAGTAGCAGCAGCAGCAGCAGCAGCAGTAGTAATAACAGTACTAGTAGCAGAAGCAGCAGTACTAGCAGCAGCAGCAGTAGTAATAAGAGTAGTTACAGCAGTATTAGCATCAGTAGTATTAATAGCAGCAGCAGCAAGTAGCTTTTCAGGCACTTAGCACAGTGCCTGGCATACAGTAGGAGCTTAATAAATGTTTATTGACATGAACTGAATTGCCACCCAGATCACAAAGGTAGTAAGTGACAAAGGGTAAGGATCAGACCAGGGATTTCACTGGGATAGGGGATTCCTCAGTGAGGAAATTCATTCCATCCATGCAAGTGACTTGGGCACCCATGCCCTCCCCTCCCCTACTGCTACTGTGCTCCCTACTACAGTACACAGGGCACGGGGAATAGAGCTCCCTGTGTGACCCTGGTCAAGTCACTTCACCCAGTCTGCCTCAGTTTCCTCATCTATAAAATGGGCTGGAGACAGAAATGCCAAACCGCTCCAGTATCTCTGCCAAGAAAAGCGCACATGGGGTCACAACAACGATGATAACTGTCATTGTTGGAGGGTCCTCTCGAAGTGGCTCTGCCTCAGTTTCCCCATATGTAACACGGGAATGATACTGACAAGCACCGACACCGCCTCCCCTAGGCCCGTGATGGGTCGCGAGGCAGCGCGTGAAGAGCTCCACAAAGCTCCAGTCATTTTACAGGTGAGGAAGCCAAAGCCCCGACTTGCCCAAAGTCACTGGGCTAGAGAGTGACAGGAACAGGATTTGAACCCAGGTTTCCGGAGCTGGGCATCAGAACCCTTGGTCTTCTCCCCGCCCTCACACCCCCCCCCCAGCTCACCTGACCAGACACCCGCCGGGCCGCTCGGGCTGCCTCAGCTGCTTCGGTGTGGCGCCGGGAGACTTAAACACTGGCTCTGTGAACGGTTGGAAGCCGCGGACCAATCAGCGGCAGCGCCCTCTGACCCGGAAGCGCTAGCTCGAGCACGCCGGTCCTCTGGGGTCAGACTGTGCATGCGCCGGAGGCGGAGGCGAAGGGTGTGTGGTGTAGTGTGGTGTGGTGTGGCCTGGTGTCAGCGGCCCAGGAATTCTCTCCTCCTCCTCCTCCTCTTCTTCCTTAGCCTCTTCCTCTCCCTCTCTGCCTCCTCCTTTCTGACAGCAGCCTAGTGCCTCGGCGTTTGTAGAAAGCCTCCTCCTCACTGGAGCTTCACCACCGCCCCGGAAAGTAGGTGCCCTTGTCACCCGCATTTCTCAGGTGAGGAAACTGAGGCCAAGAAGAGGGCAGGGTCAGGAGCCATCCTCCCGGCGGCCCCTCCCCCGATCTGGATTGAGGTGGGGGCTGTCGTGTTCGGGCCCCAGGCGTCCAGGTTGGGAGGTCTCGGACCTCCCCCCCCTTAATAACAATGAAAATAATAATAGTCAGATAATTGTTACCCTTTTATGTCTATGTAGTAACATGTAAGCATGTATTTGTATTACATTTATGTATATGTACGTTTTATATGAATTTTGGTGATTGTATCATGTATTTACATACATGTTTATATATGGTTATGCCAGTTGCCTATTATGTTACATCTATATAAATATAGTGCTTTAAGGTTTGCAGAGAGCACTTTATAAATATTATCTCATTTGACCCTCCCAACAACCTTGGGAGGCAGGTGCTGTGATTATCCCCATTTTACAGATGAGAAAACAGAAGCAAACAAAAGGTCAGCTTGACTTAACCGGAGTCACAGGGCTTGTAATTGGCTAAGGCTGGATTTGAATTCAGACACTCTAACCACTTTGACACCTGGCTGCCTGTAATATCCTAGAACTAGAGCCAGAAGGGGTCTCAGAGGCTATTTAGTGGAACACCCCCCCCTTATTTTGCAAGTGGGGAAACTGAGACTTAAAGATGTAAAAACATAGACCTAGTACTGGGAGGGGCTTCAGAGACTGTTCAGTGGAACCCCTTCATTTTACTGGGAACACATCTGAGGCTTAAAACGAGAGATTCATATATCTAAAAGCTGGAAGAAACCTCAGAGTCCATCTGTTACAACCTTTCATTTTACAAAGGAGGAAACTGAAGCTTAACAGAGGCTCACTAGCTTTAGACCTAAAATATGTCCCTTCCAGCTGCCTCATTTTACAGAAGAGGAAACCTTAAAAAACATCTAAGACTCCAAGCTTCTGTTTCCTCACTTGTAAAATGAGGGGACTGCGCTAGATGTCTTCTGAGGTCCCTTCCAATTCTAGCTCTAGGTCCAAGGACCATAGTTTTAAGTCCAGAAGGGATCTCAGAGATCATCTCATCCATCCACCTATGTTATTTTATTAATTGACAAGCATTTATGTTCTCATCATCCCACCATCATTTTAAAAGAAAAAGAAAACTCTTGTAACACATATCCACAGACAAGCCAAACAGATTCCTATATTGTCTCTCTCTGCATCTAGAATATGTCTTCTTTGCATCAGGAGGTGAGCAGCATGTTTCATCATTAGTCCTCTGAAATCAGGACTGGTCATTACATTGATCAGAATTCTTACATCTTTCATAGTTGTCTTTAAGATATTGCTACTGTGTAAATTCTCATACTGGTCACTTCATTCTACATCAGTTCATACAAGTCTTCACAATTTTCTCTAAAACCAACCCTTTCATCATTTCTTATTACATAATCTGTTGTCTCATTGCTATTTCATTCTGTAATCTGTTCATTCATTCCCCAGTTGATGGGAACGTCTTAGTTAACAGTTTTTTGCCTCTGCAGAGAGAGCTATAGATATTTTTATACATATGGGTCCTTCTCCTTTTTCTTTGACCCAAACTGATTTCCAGAATGTCTGCACTAAGTCACTGTTATGTTAGTAGTGCATTAATATGCCTGTTTTCCTACAGCCCCTCCACCACTATGGTTTTCTTTTTTTGTTGTAGTTATCAACCTGGGGAAACCTCAGGGCTGCTTTGTCTTTCTCCAGTTACCAATGATTTGCAGCATTTTTCTTTATGGCTGTTGATAGCTTCAGTGTCTTCATTTTAGAAGTTCCTGTTCACATTCTGACCATTTCTCAGCTGAAACATGACTCTTATTCTTATGAATTTGAGGCAATCCCTTTTACGTCTTTGAATTGAGAGCTTTATCAAAGAACTTTACTATAGCAATTTGCCCCCAGTTGACTCTTTCCCTTCTACTTTTAGTTGCATTGGTTTTATTTATGCAAAAAATTTTTAATTTTATGTAATCAAAATAATCTATTTTATCTTCTTTCATTTACTTTATCCTTTGTTTGGTCATGAACTCTTCCACATTGACAGTTCTAAAAGAAAATTTCTAAGTTGTTTATGACATCATCCTTTTATAGCTAGGTCATGTATCCATTTAGATTTACACAGCGGTTCTCAATCTTCCTAATGCTGCAACCCTTTAATACAGTTCCTCATGTTGTGGTGACCCCCCCCAACCATAAAATTATTTTCGTTGCTACTTCATCACTGCAATTTTGCTATTGTTATGAATCTACCTGATATAGAGGATGTATTTTTATTGTTACAAATTGAACATAACCCACAGGTTGAGAACCGCTGATTTAGAAGTAATCTTTTTTTATGTTCCTTGGTTTACCTTTATTTCTCATGGAACATGACCAAGATGAGAGATCTGAGTTTCCCCCAACAAAATTAGCTTGAGGCATCTGAAATGTTATCAAATACAATGGATCATGCTACAAGTTTCTCGTCATCCAAGTGTTCTGAGACTAGATGCCTTTCCCCAGAGAGCAAGGCTATAGTAACCAGAATGTTCTCAGAGTGTGTGTCTCTTAACCACAAATATCTTGTCCTCTGAGTGATATATAGCTATGCTGATATTCGTTTTTACTCCTCCTTCCTGGAGATGAGAGGTCCACAGGCATTTCACATTGCACATGTTTTCCAAATGCATCAACCAGTTGGGCTGACATTTTATTTTCCTCCCTCATATTCCCCCTGCACATGAAAGATCCTCAGGGATTGCCCCCCTGATTTTATAGATAAAGAAACTAAGGCCCACTTGCCCAAGGTTACAGGGGTAAGTGAGAGTAAATGGGGATAGACCTGTGATTTCATTGGTCTGAAAGTTGGTATAGCTGCCAACGCACATCAGCACTGTCTCTGCCTTGTAGTCTTAGAGAATTGAATTGCCTAGAGCACTGAGAGGTCTGGGGACTTGCCTAGGGGTATATAGCCAGTATCTGTGTGTGTGTGTGTGTGCGCGCATGTGTGTGCATGTGCATGTATGCACACACATGCACTGTGCCCCTGTCTCTCTGGCAGTGGCCAGACTAAGCTGCAGGCCCAGGTTCTTACCACAACGTCATATCTATTTGCAATTTTGTTTACTCATTGATAAGGAGGAAAAAGATGAACCAAGTGATGCTTTAACATACCTTTCTTTATCTCTCATAGTACCAGCACATAACAAATTCTCAGTATTTGTTAGTTGGCTAAATAGAGACAGAAAGATTTGTTTTTGTTTCTCACAAATATTTTTAGTAGTCCATAAATGAAAAAAATTAACTTTAAATTTAAATTTTTAAAAATCCTGTTTAGAAATTCAGATGGTCATGCAGAGGTAGCAATAGTACTCTCAGAGAGCAGATCATGGTCTGATGGTGTTTTATATCATTTCTCTACCAGATGTTTACTGTTTACCAGGAGTTCCACTTAAATCTTTTAGGAGATTACTCAGTCCTGTTTTATGCTCCCAATTCATGAGGCAGCTGTGATGTGTAGTAAAAAGAAAACTGAATTTGACATCAGAATGCCCTCAGTTCATTAGATCTGGTTCTCTTACTTGGAAAAGGCAATCTCTGGGCCTCAGTTTCCTAGAAAGGGGTTGCAAGATGATCTCTAAATTTCCCTTACTTTCTAAATCTTATTATCCTTATCTCAGTATAGCCAATTAAATGAGAATTTTACAGTGATACCATGTAGGTATTATTCACTAATGTTTATGGAGAAGTATCAAACATAAGTCTGACATAATTTGGCTCAGATTTTAAAGATGGGTTTGAGATGTTTAGGGGTTTGGAATTTTTTGGGTGGAGGGAGGTATGAAAGGGGGAAAGTGATCATTTAAAGATTTTTAACTGTTTAGTAGCTCTTGAACTAATATTGGGCTACATAAGCCCTTCCATGTTCCATCATCTGAATGTGTGGTCCTCTGATGACCCATTGTCTGTTTCTAATTGTATCTGTTTATGCTACAATCCATAGTCTTCTGACTTTGTCCAGAAGACTGTGTTTTTAACTTTGTTTATGTTTTGTCATAGGAAATGAAGCAAGATTCCTGTAGAAATGCTGCCTACACTGTGGATTGTGAGGATTATGTTCATGTGGTAGAATTTAATCCCTTTGAGTGTGGTGATGCAGGAACCTTAATTGCATATGGTGGCAATAATTACGTGGTTGTTGGCACTTGTACGTTTCAGGTGAGTATCCAGTATTATAGCAGTTACTGAAACTAGATAGGGAAAAAGTATTCAGTGAAAGTCTTAGTAAAGAGATGTCACTGAATTGTTAAATTAGTACAAACCAAAGTTTATCCCATCTCATTGAATGGAATTACAATTCTAAGAAACAGTTTGTATTCATCTTAAGTTAAAGAACAAAAGTACGTAGTACTTATATAGTACAACCAATATACAAATTGTAGGAAAAGAAATATGTACCAAAGGACTATAGTAAATTCCTCTTTTTTCTAAAGTCTTTGGGCATGTTCTGGCATTTAATATTGTGGTGGTTAACTGAGTCATATGCAGTAAAACCTCCATCAACTGATGTTCAGTAATAATTGCTTTTTTTAATGTTCCACCTTCATGACAGGAAAAAATGGCATGAAAATTGGGATTTATTTAAAATAACTTCTAGGTATAACATAAGATTTGTACTAATTATTGGACTTAAATACCTACATCTATAGTGCTGAACTATAGTGTTCAAAATGAACCCTGTTCAGTCATCAAAAATTTAATTGCATCAAACATGTGTTTTACAAAGGGAAAGTTGCTTTTATCCCTCTACAGAAAGACTTAAAAAAAAATTATGTTTAACCTTTCATCAGCCAAACTATTCAATTAATCATTCCAGTTAATGCAATACATGATTTACTCTTGTCCTACAAACTGGATCTTGTCCGGGTATTGGTTTCATCAGACCCAGCAGGTGACAGTAGCCAGCTGATTGGAACCAAATGGTAAACTCCTGGTTAGCATCATGAAAGGGCACCTAATTGGAACAAATTGTTATGAGGCAAGTAGTAAACTTTTTTTTTAATCCTAAAGCAGGCTACTCACCCATGAGGGGCGGGGGGGTGGGGGGGGGAGGAGAATCTATTCAGAGTCACAAATTTTACATTTTCACATATATATATATATATGTATATATACACACACACACGCACACACATTATGCTCAAGCATCCTGCTTTTAGAAACTAAGGAATATAAAGTTTTGTACAAAATGAATAATAACTATTTCGGTACCATATTCTGTTGTTGGAAAAGTAGAATAGATATTGGAGGTTTTAAAAAAAAATGTGGGCAGAGAGAGGGACAGAATTCTATAGATAGGAATTTGTACGAAGGGGAGCCAAACAGATATATAAGGAAGAGGTAGCAAGATGGATAAAGAAACAGAAGAAGGAAGAGAGAGAGATGAGCAGACCCATAGAAAGAAGAGAAAGGTAGAGGGAAAAATTCAGAACATTCTGAGTAAAAGTAACTAGAAACAGGCCGTTCCCCACGTATAAGTTACTACCATTTATTTGGAATTCTTATTAAATGACTACTCTTTGGAGGTTGTAAGCTTATTGTTCCATACCACCCGATAAAATGTGATATACATAGAGATTACACAGTAAATACAAGCTGGTAAGAGTCTTCACTTTATGGTATGTTTGTGCCTAGAATAGAGATATCTCAGGAATTTATGTCAACTTTAAATCCTTATCTGTGACCTAGCACAAGTCACTTTGACTCTAAAATTTCAGTTTCCTTCTCTGAAGGTTCATCTAGATCAGTGGTTCTCAACCTGTGAGTCACAACCCCTTGGGGGGTTGAACGACCCTTTCATAGGGGTCATGGTTTGCCTAAGACCATCAGAAAACACATATTTCCAATGGTCTTAGGAACAGAGACACTGCTTCTCTGTCTCCAGATGAGTCCGCCCACATGCAGATACGCTCACATACCAGTATTAAAGGGTTGTAGCATTAGGAAGGTTGAGGACCACTGATCTAGATAATCTTGAATATCCTTTTTAGTTTCAAATTTATGGTGCTCTGATTCCTACTTTTCTATCAACCAATGGTGGCTTCCACATCAAATACAGTGGAAATATACGTTAGCAACACTTTGTCTAGTTTTCAAAAGCAGGTTTTCTTGATTTCCCGTTTCTGCGGTAACAGGCAATCCCATATCAGCCTCAAAATAGCATTCATCTCTGCCCCTCCCACACCTGCCTGTCCTTTTAACTGACTCAGGCAGGACACATTATTGGCTGCCAGGAATAACCTTCGTTGGTGACACATGACTGCATAGACTATATAATCATTAGGTTTTCTGAGGACTTTTCTCCATAAAATTCCATGTGTTAATTTGGTAACAGATTACAGTGACTAATTGTTATACATACTTTTCCAGTATCCACAGAATTGTATTTTGATCTAAAAACCTTTAGGCTTTTTTTTTTTCAGCAGATTGATTAGTCAAGTGGAGAAAATTAAAAAAAATCTGAACCCTTAAGAAGTGAGGTGTTGAACTCCCTAAATTATTTTAAATTGTTGAGCAGGTGTCCTTGACAAATTGAGATGTCAATTAAAGTTATACAGTTAGCATGTATATGAGCCCTAAAGTTCTAAAACCTGATGTGTTTCTCTCCTTGACAAATTGATTTCCATTCCTTTTCCTTTTCACTTTTTCTTTTATTTTTTAAAGGAATGATTTGTTATTACTCTGAAATAATCTAAAATCATAATCCTTTTCAGATGACAGCAGCAAATAAGTGTGAGGGAGTAGATTCTGAGTTTATGTGCCGAGTCAATGTCTTATTATCCTAGATCCTTGCGGCTATCCTGGGGAAGCTTAGAAAGGATTTGTAATAGATATCATATAGGAAAACCTTGTAGCAAACAATCCGAATTTGATCTGAGGGAAGTTCTTGGGCTGGCCTTAGAGAAATAAAAGAATATTCAAGTAGAGTACCCCTAGAAAATACCAAATTCTGCGTATTGTGAGTGTATTTAATTATTGACCATGAAATTTTGTGAGGTTTTGGAATAGGAATGCTTTTTTGCCAGATTGGATATGATGTGCTCTGTGTAACAGTCTAAACTTAGTTTGTTCATATCAGTGAAGGCATTGACTAACTTTTTTAATATTTTCTCTCTTATACATTTTTTTAGAATAATAACTCAAACCAGTTCAGTGGTACTAGCTCCATCATGTAGTTAGTAATACCAACTGAGTCGAGGAGTTTTCTTGTAGCGGTCAATTAAATCTAATTAAATATCTTTTGTACAGATTTCAACAAATAACAAGAATTTATATATTCTTTACTTTTTGAGCCAGGCAAATGACAAGTAAGTAAACTAGTATTAGGAGATGGTCAAAAAAGCAGTTCTCAGATAAGCTTGAGCAGGGGGTGAATGATTTCTACTCAGGTTCTTCTAGAGTAATAGAAAATAAGAAAGCCAGATTCCGTAGGGAGGAGGGGCTGTGCAATGATTAGCATGCAGTAGGAATATGACTTCTTAGAAGTACACAAATCATGACTTTCAGAAATTATTACTTTTCAGGATCAGAAAGCATTTCTTTTGTGATCCCAGGTATTCTTTTGACTCTACAAAGCTTCCCCAAGTTATCCAATAACCCTCTGAATGTTCGTTCATTGGAGCTGTTCACAATAATGACCCTAAAGTACTACACAATAATGAAATGTGTCCCAAATAACAAATTAATTGTTTGCTTGAAGCCTAATTTTTTGTTAATAAATTTCTCAGTTATGGTAACTCATTTAACAGAAATATCCCATTCTCCCCGTTCTTGTTAAACAGCTTAATGTATTAAAGATTCTGTTTCTTATTAAAGAAACTAAAATTTATTAACTAAGAAAAATGCCTTATTTCCTTCAGGAGGAGGAGGCAGAGGTAGATGGGATTCAGTACAGAACACTGAGAACATTTCACCATGGACTCAGAGTTGATGCCATTGCATGGAGCCCAGACACCAGGCTTGATACTTTGCCTCCAATGATCAGGTAAAGTAAATTGAATTAGCTGCCAGAATTATTGGTGTGCCAATTTGAGATGAGTGACTTCTAGATCTTGTCATCAGAATCTCTGCTGTGTGACTTTGAATCAGTTGTTTACCTTGTTTGAGCTAAAGTGGGAATTACATAGGCACTCCCTGAGGAAGATGCTTTGTCCAGTTCCCAGTGCCATCTAAATGGATGTCAGAGTCACTGATGAGACTGACCAACACAGTGCTATCCATTTGAACAGCATAGTGAAGAAATCAATGTCTTCGGGCCAGTTTAGCACCTTTCAAACTAATGCTTAGCTTTGGTTTTTCCTTAAAAGTTCTCACTTCATTGGGCTCCCCTTTTTGGTGAGCCTATCAGAGGGACCTCTCTTCACTGTCACAGATCATTAGAATTGGAGAGATCTCAGAGGCCACAGAGGGCAGTGTCTTCTGCATGAGGATCTGGAGCCCAGAATGGGTATGACATTCCTGGGGTCACTCAGGAATCCACTCTCCACTATTCTACCTCATACTGATGACAGCTTATTACTTGGCCACCGACACATTTTTGTTTCAGCTGCAAATTACTTTACTCAAACAATTCAACCTAATTAAGAGATAGCCTGAGGCGGCCTTCCCCCCCCCCCGCCCCCCCCCCTCTTTTTGGAGGGCAGTTGTGGGTAAGTGACTTGCCCAAAGTCACACAGCTAGTGTGTCAAGTATCTAAGGTCTCTGACTCCAGGGCTGGTGCTCTATTCACTGCACCACCTAGCTACCCTTTTTAAAATTTTTAAAATTTTTTTTTCTAATTTTTTTGTTGTATTTTATTTAATTGTTTTCTTATTTTATTTTCTAAATTTAATTTTGTGTTTATTTTTAGTTTACATCTTTCATTTCAACAAGATATTGAGTTTCAGATTTTCTCCCCATCTTTCCCCTACCCACCACCCCAAAACAGTGATCCCACTGTATACCCCCTCCCCGAATCTGCTATCTCCTATATTCTCTTCCATCCTTCCTTCCAGTTTCCAGTAGGGCAGGATAGCTCTCCTTACCCCACTGCCTGTATATCCTATTTCCCAGTAGCATATAAAAATAATAATAATATATATATTTTTTAAACACTTGATTTTAAAACTTTGGATTCCAGATTCTTTCCCTTCCTCACTTGTCACCCACCCTTTCTGAAGATAAGCAGTTCAGTATAGGTTGTATGTGTGTAGCTATGCAAAACGTTTCCATAGTGAATATATTGTGAAAGACTGACTATATTTCCCTCCATCCTACCCTGCCCCCCAACTTGTTCTGTTTTCTACTTTGACCTGTCCCTTTACAGAAGTGTGTGCTTCTAACTACCCCACCCCAACCTGCCCTCTCCTCCATCCTCCCCCTTCTCATCCCCTTCCCCCCTACTCTCCTGTAGGGCAAGATACGCAATTTAGTGTGTATGTCATTCCCTCCCTTTTGCCTTTCTGTTCTTCCCCTCCATTCCAGTAGTTTCCCCTTGCTTCTTCTATATGAGATAATTTAGCCCATTCTTTCTCTCCCAGTCTCCTTTTATTATATTCCTCTCTCATCTCTCAGTTCCACCTTTTAAGTATCATCCCTTCCTATTCAATTGATCCTGTGCCCTCTATGTGTACCTATGTGTACACACAGTCACATATGTATTCATACACCTATATATGCTCCTATATAGATATATATGTATGTATACATATATACGTGTGTATTGTGTGTGTGTGTGTGTGTATACACACACACACACACACACACACACACACACATTTATATTCCCTTCACCAGTCCTCATACTGAGAAAAGTTTCATAAATTACAATTACTGTTTTTCCATGTCGGAATGTAAATATCATTTAGGATTGGAGAGATCTCAGAGAATTATTTACATCTAAATGTAAATAAATCAATTTTGATAAGTTCCTTACGGTTTCTTTTCCATGTTTACCTTCTCATGCTTCTCTTGCTTCTTGTATCTGAATGTCAAATTTTCTATTTAACTCTGGTTTTTTCATCAAGAAAGCATGAAAGTCCTCTGTTTCACTGAATGACCATATTTTTCCCTGAAATATTATACTAAGTTTTGCTGGATAGGTGATTCTTGGTTTTAATCCCAGTTCCTTTGACTTCAGGAAAATCATATTCCAGGCCCTCCAATCCCTTGATGTAGAAGCTTGCCAGATCCTGTGTTATCCTTATTGTGTTTCCGCAATATTCAAATTATTTCTTGGCAGCTTGTAATATTTTCTCCTTGATCTGGGAACTCTGCAACCTGGGTATAATATTCCTAGGAGTTTTCTTTTGGGGATCTTTTTCAAGAGGTGATTGGTGAATTCTTTCAACCTCTATTTTGCCCTCTGGTTCTAAAATATTAGAATATTATTTTCCTTGAGAATTTCTTGAAGGATGATTTGTAGGTTCCTTTTTTGATCATGGCTTTCAGGTAGTCCAATAATTTTTTAATTATCTCTCCTGGATCTATTTTCCAGGTCAGTGGTTTTTCTAGTTGATTTTTTCCAAAAACCACCAAAGTGGTTTTTACATTGCCTTCTATTTTTTCATTTGTTTGGATCTGTCTAATAGTATCTTGATTTCTCATAAAGTCATTAGCTTCCATTTGCGCCAGTCTAATTCTGAAGGAATTATTGTCTCCAGTGAGCTTTTGAGATTCTTTTTCCATCTGGCAAATTTGGCTTTTTAAGGCATTCTTCTCCTCGTTGGCTGTTTGGGCCTCTTTTGCCATTTGAGTTAGTCTATTTTTTAAGGTGTTATTTTCTTCAGTTAGGTTGTTGACTCTCTTTTCATGATTTCTTGCATCATTCTCATTTCTCTTCTCAGTTTTTCCCTCACTTCTCTTATTTGGTTTTCAAAATCTTTCTTAAGCTCCTCTATGGCCTGTAACCAGTTAATATTTTTCTTGGAAGCTTTTGGTGTAGTAGTTCTGTGTTGCTTCCTGCTGTTGCATGCTTTGATCCTGTTTGTCCCCAAAAAAGGAATCTAAAGTTGGATTGCTGTGCTTGCTTTGCTTCCTTTGCTTGCTCATATTGCTACTCAGTTACTTGACTTAGGAGCTTTTTTGCTGCAGTGGAACTCTGTTTCCAGAGAAGAAAGCTTTGTCCCAAATTGCGGGTTTTCACAGCTGCCGGAGTTATTAGTTGGGTGCTCTTTGAAACCTCCACAGGCTCTGGCACCTGGTCACACACCCCAGGACCTCCATCTAAGACAGCGATCAAGATCCAAGCAGGTTATAGCAAGAATAATTATCCCTCAGAATGGTCTCTTGGTCCCCCTAGGATTTGCAGGCCAGGAGCTCTGAAACAGTCACGTAGAAGCGGTTGCAGAGCCGCCACACCTGCTCCTCCCTTCTGCATGCAGAGGCCGGACATCACTCTCATTCCCCCTGTTCCCAAAGTCAACACTGACTTCTCACTTTTTCATTTTGGCAATTTTATGATTTGATAATTCTGGAAATGGCCACAACTGCTAGTGATCTACTCTCCCAGTGTCCCTCCAGCAGGGCTGATTATTGCCACCAGGGGTTCCTATGCTCCCAGCGAGCTGTGATGAACCCTGCGGGCTGACTTCGCAGGAGCTTTGTTTTTCTGTCACTTTGTGGGTTCTGTAGCTCTAAAGTTTGTTTAGAGTCATATTTTATAGGTATTTGACGTGGTTATGTGGGGAGCCACAGAGTTTTCCTGCTTCTACACCACCATTTTGGCTCCACCTCCTGTGTTGGCCTTTCTAGCCCTTTCCCATGCTCTCTTCTTGGTCAGAGGGATAGTTTCATTTGTATCTCTGAATGCCCGATGTTTGACACAGTATAGATGTTGAATAGATGATGGTTGGTTAATTGAGTAAGGCCATCTGCAAAGGTTTTAATTGTGAATGTTATTGTGCCCATTTTACAGTTTAGAAAACTGAAACAGAGAAGTTAAGAGTGTTTCACAGATGTAATGAGTTGTTGAGCCCGTAGGATGCTAATGCAGGCCTTCTGACTTTTAAGTATAGACTTCCGGAAATTAAGGTTTCTATAACAATTTTTCTCTTCACTTTGTTTAGTTTAAAAAAACAAAGAAGGCATTCATCATTCTTCCTTTACTGTTTGCTGGCTTTAGATTTTAAGCATGCTACTTTTCAACCTCTTGATCCTACCCAAGGCTTCTTTATACATTGTCTTACTGGTAGTTTTTTGAAAAAACTTCTGAAAGAGCATATGTATCACTTACAACTAAATACAATATTTGAAAGAATTGTTAAACAGAGAAGTAAATTTGTTTCATTGTAATTTCACTTTAAAACAGGAGGATATGATCTAGGTTCTAGATGTTCCTCTGAGTGTGGAAACTCAAGTGTATGCATCCTCAAGACGCTGGGGGTGGGGTGAACTCCCACAGAGGGGCTACCACTAGCTCATTCGTCTCCCACCTGCTCCTCCTCCCTTCACCCTCCCCCCACCCTCTCAAACATGCTGACTATTCCTAATCAGTTCCATGTATTCTCATCCTGTCAGTGAGGGGGTACTTGGGAACTGGATTAGGTGACCAAGGGCCAAATTAAAAGGGCTTGACTCAGTTTTTCTTTTTAACCGAGATCAAATGAGGTGTTTTTTTTCTTCTTAAAAATTGTTTACAATACTACATTTGTGATTCTTTCAACACTTTAGTAAAAAAAAGGAAACTGCTAATATTCGAGTATTATCGTTATCCATTATCCTGGTGGATAGAAGAGTTTATTCAGTTACTAAACATTTATTTAGTTAAGTTAGCTTTTTATAAATATAATAATCAGATTGCTTTGTGTATTTGAAAAAAAAATTTTAATCCCTGAATTGCATATATTGTGTGTACCCTTTGTGGGAGGTCCCACAATCCCATGTATCTGTTGCTAGGCTGTGTGTCAGGAAGACCTGGTTTTATGTCCTGCCACTGACATTAGTTTAGATGACCCTGGCCAAGTCTCTTGACCTCTGTTTCTGGCAGCTTTCTAAGGCTTAACTTGTTTCTTATGAACTTAATGATGTTTAACAAGCACAAAAGTTATACTATACCAGAACAAAAAAAGAAATTGCAAGTGAAACCATAAGTGTGTTAAGGATATTTGTTTTTTAAGGGTGTATTCAATTTAACAATAGAATTAGACCTTCTGGACTTTTTTTCTGTGTAGACATGTCTGCTGTTTAATAAAATAATATATCTGAGTTCTGAAAAGTTTAAAGATATTTTTCGTAGGAAAAAAATTAAGTTATATCCATTGAGTCTTCCTGATTAGTGATCATACTTTATGTCACATTTTATCATTGCTTAACCTCCTTGCCCCTGTATTTAGTTTTTTATGCATCCTTTAAAGGTACAGATTCTTATATTTCATATCCTTCTAGCATTTAGCACAGTATTTGTAGTCAGTATTTTATTAAATGGAAAATAAATGGTATGAAAATTTATGTATAATGTCTTCTGGTTTGTTTTTTTAATTTCACTTTCAGTGACCAGATTTTTTTTCCCCAGATTTTGTACTGCAGCTGCTGATAGGAAGTTGAGACTATTCACTTCAGATCTTCAGGATAAAAATGAATACAAGGTACACAGTAAGAGATTTAATAGCTCTACAAGCCTTTAAAAATTATTGTTTTGTATTTGTTTGCTTTTAAAATGTAACTTCTGAGGGGTGGCTAGGTGGCACAGTGAATAGAGCACTGGCCCTGGAGTCAAAATGACCTGAGTTTAAATCCAGCCTCAAACATTTAACACTAAAGACTAGCTGTGTGACCTTGGGCAAGTCACTTAACCCCAATTGTCCTATCTTCCCCCTCCAAAAAACAAAAAAATAAAATGTAATTTCTGCAGTTGATTGAGTGCTAGAGTGCTTACTGTTGAAAACATTGTCCTTGTATTTTCTGCCTCACTGGGTCATTTGAGTAAAATGCTTCACCATCTGTAAAGTGTTTCCTACCTGAGCTGTTTTTTAAATTTGTTATTGGCAAGAAGCAGAAGCATCCAAAGTAATTTCTTTCTTTTACCTTTGACCTGTGCTCTAAGTTGCGACCATTCTTTAGTAAAATGACCATCTCTGCAATGACTTCACTTGCGGGGTTTGGAGAAGCCCAGCCTGCTCATGCTAGTGCTCTTGTTCATCAGCTTCTCCCCATGTGCTCCCTTCCACAGTCCCCTAGAAATCAAGGACAGCCTTCTAACAGGGACATGTTCAGTGCAGTGATCGGTCTTCATGATGGGCTGACATATGGCTTAGAGTCTTCAGCCAGGCTTAGTTCCAGCTGACAGAGCTCCTTCCTTCCAGGTCATTCCTGCTGCAGTACTTGCATCATCAAGGAAGTGGGTTAGGAAGCAGAATAGCAAAATGGCCTTTATGATAGCCAGAATTTCACCAAAACACATCTCTCTCAGAACGTAACGTGATTTTGTTATCTTCTACAGGACATAAAACAAAGGCAACAGGAGGTTAGGCAGTAGGAGAGGAATGGAGCATCTCCATTTTAACAAGTGCTACACATTTGAAAATCAAGATCCAGCTACTAGCAATATGGAATTGCAGCATGTTTCCAAGATAAACTCTGTGTGTGTGTGTGTGTGTTTTGAAATATTATATTGCTGATGAAGTGTTTCTAGAAAACAGTCACAGAGTAGAAGTTTTTGAGGCAAGGAAATGAAAATAGAAATGTAATTTTTTTTTTCTGTCATGTTTTTGTTATTTTTTTCCCCCATGACAGGTTTTAGCTGGTCATTCAGATTACATAAATGATTTGGTGTTTGCCCCCAAAGAAGGCCAAGAGATCGCAAGTGTGAGTGACGATCATACGTGCAGGTAGGTCATATTTCTACAGTGAGAGGGTATTTTGATCATCAAAAGGCAGGTCAGAAGCCTGCTCTTAGAATCGGAACTATTGATTAGAGGACCTTGGCAGGTCATGTAATATCTCAGGGTAGTAAATAAAGGGTGTTTCTCACTGAGGACTCCCTCTAAAAAGAGATCACTATTCCTGACCCCACTTCCAATAAAAAAGAAAAATTACATGGAAAGCAAAAAATGCACATTATACAGAATAGAAGAAATTCATTTTAAAATCTTTAGTACCTAATATGTGCAAAGCATTCATATTGAATCATTTCAATTGGAATTGGGGTATGAATACATATTTCAGAGCTAGCAGTAATGAGGTTTAGTCCTAACTAATACATACTTCCTGTTTGCTTCATGCAAGCCACTTTGCCTGTATGGTAATCTTGTTTGAGATTTTCCTGTATATAAAAATACTCAAAAATCATCACTTTTTTTTTGTAAGCTCAAAAAGATCATGAAAAGCTATGTCAAAGTCCATTAGGAACCACTCTTTTAAAAAATGAAATTTGGATTTGAAAAGGAACTTTGACTTTTTTTTATGTGATGTTTTCTGTGTATAAGTTGATATGGTTCACTTAAGGATCATATATTTTGTTCAGGATTGTATACTGATGGAGTATAAAATACTAATAATTCTAAAACCTGTGAATATCACAGATAAAAAAGCTAAAAGAGAAGAGTAGGAGGTGGTAGGAAGATGTAAAGAGGAGCAGGATGGGGTAGGAAGAGAATTTAAATGAGAAGGATTAACTCATAGAGAAGGACTAATTTCCTTAATGATAAAATGACTTAATTTTATGTAAAATTCATACTTTTTACAATTTTACTATAGGATCATATTTGGTAATAAGATATAGATTTATGGAGTACCCACATGGATTTAAGATCCAAAATATATATTTACATTAGCTTTAAAGTTTCTTTTTTAGTTTAAATTTTTTTTCTACTTTGAAGAATTTATCTGTTTTTCTAATACCTTCAGTAACTTTTTTAAGTTGGAAAAATAAGACTTACTCATTGTGCATTGCATCATCATATATTGGCATTTTCATGTTAGAGACCCAGAAGATTTAAATGTCATTAAAATATCTTTCTGACCATGTACTTTTATCATTTTTATCATCATCAACTGTCCTTTACAAGTGTGGCATTTCCTCAGGAAAGACCTAAGGCCAAGCTGGCCAAAACTTGACCAAGTCCTAAAAAACAAGTTTGAAAACACTGGCCTGTGAGGGGAGGAGGCTTGGGTTCAGGTTAGACCACTGCGTTTATGAGCGGTGTGGCCTAATCTGTCAGGCTGACATAATCAGACTTGTATAGCCACCTCAGAGGACTGCAGGGAAGACATTTTGAAAATTATGAGCACTCTGAATTCTGCACATGTAGATGTTAGACAGCCCCACTTAAGACAAATGCTTAATTGTCTAGAGGTCAGGCCAGCAAATTGCAGCCTCTAGACTAGCCCCGAAGCTGGCAGGCTTAGGGTAAACAAACCTTCTCCCAGGAAAGGAATAGTAAGTGAGCAACAAAGCAAAAGGCTGGGATCCAGTGTAGGGACATCACACCCAATGAGCTGTGGTGCTTTGATCTGCCAAAAAGAAGCAAGGGAGCATTCAGATGGGCCAAGCCTATTAGCCAGCTATGTTGGCAGAGTCACAAGGGACCAAGCCAGTGATCAGGGATGAGGTGAGAAGAGAAGAATAGACAACAGACAGCACCCTGACCCAAGGAGCAGAAGACAGCCATCCTGTCGGGGGAGAGGGCAGCAGCCATCTGAATTTAGCATGATAGCACAACTGTGACCATACCAGCGACACTGACTGGGGTATCTTTTCTGCTGTCCCAGGTAGCAGTAGCAGGAAGGGCTATATTCCATAAATGAGCCTGTCCACATGTCCATGGTGGTCATGCTGTTCTGAAAATGCATTGGTCATTTAACAGTTGGAGAGAGCATTAGGGAGGTGTTCTGCACTATAATTCAGTAAGGGTCAACTAGGTGGCACAGTGGATGGAGCACCAGCCCTAGAATAATGAGGACATGAGTTCAAATTCAGCTTCAGATACTTGACACTAACTGGCTTTGTGTCCCTGGGCAAGTCACTTTATCCCAGGTGCTTCATAGAAAACAAAAAAAAAAAAACAACTACAATTCAATAACAGATGAATGCAGAATACATTAGAGTATTATAGAAGCTTCCTTAGCATCGATGGTGACCTCAGATTCTGTAGTCCAAAGTCCACTAAATCAGGAACACAGCCCACAGCAGCCTACATGACAAGCTGTCATCTAGCTTGTACTTATGATGGTGAGCTCACTCCCCTCTACAGGGAGCCCTTCCCTTTGGGCAAAAGCAGTTCTCATTGGCTCTGCATAAGGAAAGATTTCCTAAAAAAACTTCCATGTTTTCCTAAAAGAAAAGTTCCTAAAAGAACTTCCATGCATTTATTCTGCTTTCTTTGGCCATGCAAGGCATGTTTAATTGTTGTTTTATAGCAGTTCTTGAAAAGAGCTATTAACTCATTCTCACCTCTGCCCCCTCCACATTTTTAGTTGTCCAAGTTCATAGTCCACAGTTCTCTAAAACAATTCTTGTCCGAGTTTTGATTCTCTTTGATGTCTGGGGTGCCCTTCTTTCCCCGTAATATTACTGGTTGGTGTTGCTTCCAAAATGTGGTTCCCAGAACTGGATAGAATACTTTGTATGTGATCTGACCAGAACAGAGTACATTAGAACCACCCCTCTTTATTGTAGAAACCATACTTCTTTAAATTTGGCCTATAATTGATCACATGAGCTTTTCTTTCTCCCCACATCAAACTATAACTCCTACTGATCTTGCAACACCATAAAGATACTCTGCCTTTTCATATGAACAATTTTCTGGCTATACTCCAAGAATCTTCTCCTGTTAAATTATTTTTTTTTTTAGCCCAACTGCAGGATTTTGCATTTATACCTATTAAATTTCAACTTGTCATATTCAGTTCTCTATTCTAGGCTATGAAGATCTTTTGAGATGCTGATTCTGTCATATCAGCATGTTAACAATAACTCAACTTTGTCTTCTGCAAAAATGATATCTCTGCATTCATCCATCTCATTAATAGAAATGTTGGAACAGATAGTCTTGTGACAACCCAGTAGCAAGCTCTCGTACCAGGTTGTGCCACATCCTTTGAGCAAAGGGCAGTAGTCACACGTTTTCAAACCTACCCATTTAATCATTTCCCTTTTATATTTTCTATAAATATCAACAAGCCTTTGTTAAATGAGATCTGAACACGCCATGTCCCCACCATTCTCCTAAACTATGATAGTTTAGTCATAATATGACTAAATATCACTAATATGATTTTTAACATAACATGATTTGTTATGACAATTTTTCCTATAACATGAATAAATCATGTGTTTTCTTTTTTTAATATTTCTTTTCACTTAAGTGTTTATTCTTCCCATAATACATTTACCTGGAGACTTTAGGAATGTCATTTAAAGAGCTTTAAACAGAAAATGGAAGAGGAAGAACATGGCCTCTATCCATTAGGTTGGTTACTATAGAGGTTAATGGGCATGATACTGGAAAATCAGTAAAGGATTTCACTTAGGAGACAATCATCTACAAAGAGGGGGTAATAATAAAACTCATGGCCTCAAACATTTGTGCACAGATGCACCAACTATGGATGATAAACGAATCTTAACACAAAGAGGTAAATTTATTATCACAATTTGTTAATTCATTAGTAAACTAGTTATTTAATCAATTCATTATCATATAGTTTAGGATATAACTTGATCATAGTATTGTTATAAAAAAAGAAGTGAAATAAAACTTTTGTAACAATATACCTAGTCAAGTAAAACAAGTTCCCACATTAACCACGTCCAAAAACTGTATGACTTGTTATGAGTCCATCAGCAGTTAGCAGTCAGAAAACATGTGTTATCATTGGTCCTCTAGAGTCACAATTGGTCAGTGTCTTGTTCAGAGTTTTTCAGCAACTTGGTTTATTCTCAAGTGAACCCATGTTGGCTCACTGTGCTCTTCTCCATGTAGATGTATTTAAACAGAAAGACAAAGCTCATCGTATTGTGGTTCTTTAAAGTGGATTATCAAATTCTCTTAAGTGAATATAGATCTAGTGCCCAGTATGCATTACAGATAAAGAACATATAAATGTTTAATTAAATGGAAAAGGGTAGGGTCCAGTGTTCGTTGAAAAGGTGTTAATAGTTTTAATCAAAGATAATTTATAAAACCACAAATGGTTTTTTTGTATGAAAGGAATAAGACATTATCAAATGCATATATGATGAGAAAATATTACCAGTGAGATGGTAAAAATAATAGACCACAGGAAGTATACTGGTACCCTCAAGATACTGAAAAATAAGAACAGGAGGCATGCTTCATATTCCATGAAATTATCAAATGAAAGTTTTCACAGGATGAGTAAGCATTGTTGTTCTTCATTTTCAAAGAGGACCAAAATGACATCACTATGTTAGAGGCAAGTTACAGTGTGTTCAGCTGTGGCTGATCAGACCAATATGAGCTCAGAATGTTCTACCACAGGTTGAGCACAAATAGTCCATGTGAACATCTGGGGTGGATTCTCTAAATTTGTGCATCTCACATTTCTTTTGAGCTACTTCAATTCTGCTTTGCTCATAGAGCATAGCACCTTCTCTGATGAGGGAACATGGAGTGTGGTTTTGATTTATGGGGTTGGTGTTTCCCACACCACTGAAATCATGAACTTCTCTAAGCATCAAAGTAAATGTATTTTCGGTTGACTGACAATATCTAGCAAAAATCAACTTAGCAGTTCATAAACCTGCAAAACAGCATTGTGGATTTTTCAGAGATCTCCTTTCTGAATAATACTGGTGAAATTGGAAGTATAGTGTAATTGAATTAATCTTGAAGTCAGAAGGCCGAACTTAGAGGTTGGGATAGGATTACAAACTTAAACCCGTTAAGTCAGGACGTGAAGGATGATAATCAGTGAACATTTATTAAGTGCCTACTTTGTGCCAGGAACTTGCTTAAACAATAGAGATACAAAAAGAACTAAAAGACAGTTCCAACCTTCAAAGAACTTACAATCTAATGGGGAAAACAATACTCAAACAAATTTATACAAAAGCAAACTATTTACAAGATAATCCATGCTCTCCACCATCGTTTTGTCCTCCAGCACCTGGATTTCCTTTCATAAGTATATGTTTTTGATATAAAGTACTATCCCGATGTCCCATTCTTCCTAGCCTAAGTCTTTTGAAACAGTTATGCCCTTTCATAACCATACTATAATCAAGTCATATCCTAAACTGGTGATAATGAATTTACCTCTTTGTGTTAAGATTAGTTTATCATCCATAGTTGGTGCATCTGTGTATAAATGTTTGAGGCCATGAGTTTTATTATTACTCCCCCCCCACTTGTGGATGATTGTCTCCTAAGAATTCACTCCTTAGTGAATTCCTTCACTGATTTTCCAGTATCATGCCCATTAACCTCTATAGTAACCAACCTAATAGATAAATAGAGGCCATGTTCTTCTTCCTCATCCATTTTCTGTTTAAAGCTCTTTTAATGAGATTCCTAAAGCCTCCAGGTAAATGTATTAATTTTTATTCATTGTTATTTGATGTGCCCCATTCCTACTTCCTATATCAAAACGCTTTGTGTACAGATTCACATTTCATTCTTCAACACTATCCAAGCTACCTCTCTTTTATGGAGCTCCTCCAGTCATTGATTTGCAGCAGGGGTGAAAACACCAGCTGTGCTGAAATTTTTAGTTTCTTTCCCAGGACTTCTGAATACTCAGCATCATTTTTAGGATTCATGCTGGCACTGTCTCTCATTCCCATGTGAATACCCCAAGTGAGTGGTCTTCATATTGGACATGTAAAGGGTTGTTCTGGGGTGCTTCCCATAGGAAAGCTATATTTCTCTCCTCTCTCCCTGATACTGCATTTTAGATCATAGAACCTCTCCTGTGAAAACCAGCATCATCCCCTCCCCTAGTCAGTGAGGACCATCAGCCCTCAAATCTCACAAAGCACCTGGTTTTTCAGCTTTCTAACACACATATGGCAAGTATGCCACCCAAACACAGACCAAACCAAATTAAAATTTAATTAGGAAATATTTAACAAAATAAGTAAAAAATATAATAAAACAGATTATTATTACATTTTAAAACTAGGTCCATATATTGGCACACAGGGATCCTTATGTGTGGATTAGTGGCCCTGTTTCTGCCTGAGTTTGATGCTGTTCTAATTTGTGTAGATATTATTTATTTTGGCTGTCCAGGTGCTTGTTGTATCCTGCCTTTAGGCTGTTTTATAGGCTTAAATGGAGATACCTTGCCTTATCTGCCCTGAATGCCTGGGAGAGCACTCTAGCAAATACTGAGAAGGAAAGGGGAAGCAACAGGGTGAGACGGGGAAAATTATTGGATTTAGCTATAATAAAATAAGATTTCCCCAATGATGGGAGGAGACTTGGGCAGATTTGCATAGAGCAAGGAAGGAGCCAGTAGAAAGGAAAAGAGTGCAGATTAGAGTGGGCACCATGGAAGGCAGAAGAGGTAATCCACATGCTGCAGTAGACTGGTCAGTGCAGTTATGGCTTCCTCCAGTACAGTACAGATGTATATGTGTAGGAGGCAGTTATTGGGAGTAATCCATGGTTAGGGCTTGGCATATGATGAACAATAATAAGACAAGTGGGCAAGAACTATTAAAGAACTGTCTCCATGGTTATCTATAGAATCAATACTGGAAAAAGATGAAATTGGGCTCAGGCTCTCATCATCAGAGGGGTGGAGAGATTGGCAATCAACATAAGAACAAATAAATGGTTTATGGAGGAGGGAAACGTGGGGAAAGATGGAAGAGAAATTCCATTGAAAGTTACCTTCCATTTACCCTACATCTGTCTTATATGTATGTAATCCCAGGCATATTCTCTTCCCCATTAAAATGTGACCACCTTAAAAGCAAGAACCACGTTTTTTCCTCTCCTTGTATCTTTAAAGCTTACCACAGTGTGTGGCTTGATAAAAGTTTGTTGACTGACTGAAAGGAGGTTATGGTAGGAATTTCATAAATTTTGATCATGGAGGATCAAGAGTGTGCCCATCTTTTTATGTAACAAGAGTGGAGTGAAAATAGAGGTCACCAGAGTAAAGAAGCTGAGAAATTGAAGTTTGTATCCAGAAATGTCTCTTTTCTCATCTGTATAGTCTTTATGAAAATGGTCCATATGCATTTTTGAGTGTGCGGATGAAGTTTTACACAGCAACGCTATACTGAGATTCAGGAAGCATTTGGGGGAACCTTAAAGGCTCTTTGCAAACAAAGAGGTTACCATGAATGTTAAAAACATACAAGAATCAGTAATCAAAATGACCATGGATATAACTTTGTTCAGCAATTCACTGAGTGTCAACATAAAGCAAGACAAAACAGGCACGTGCTTACTTGAGGTGTCGGCTGTGTCACAGAGAAGGAGTCCAGTCAGAGTTCTCTGGGCCCTTGGGCAGGTCATTTAAGTTCTTGGAGAGGGAGATGAAATTAGATTGCACTTGGAGAATTGTTCAGTGTTTACAATAATATCAGTTTGCTTGCTGCCGCAAAAGACCTCCTTTGACACCAGGATGATCACAGCTGTGGCGTACGGTTAGGGATTTACAGAAGACCTAACTGAGAATTTAATAGGGTGAGAAGACATGAAAGGGTTCATATATGGACCAATATTAATAATAATCATAGTTGGCATTTATATAGTGTTTACTCTGTGCTAGGCACTGTGCCCAATAGCCATGGGAGGTAGGTAGTATTGTCACCATTTTTCTATGGAGAAAATTGAGATAAACCAAGGTTAAGTGACTTGCTCAAGGCTGAATTTGAACTCTGGTGTTCCTGACTCCAGGCCCAGTGCTCTGGAGACCATCTCCAATCATCCTGATCTATATCTTGCAACTAGATCCAGGTGGATCTGGATGAGAAAGTGAGGCTGGTGACCTTGGACAGCCCTCCCTTACTTAAATCCAAGTCATTTGCTTGTCATGGTATCACCTCCCTGATGTCATGGTCCCCTTTGAGAACAATGGACAAACAACAACCCAGTGCTCTATCTACCATGCCACCTAGCAGCCTAGGTAGTAGAGGGAATACAGCTACATAGATGAGATAGTCAGTAAATGAAAAGCTGTTTATTAAGTTTATTACTTTGTCCCTGGTGCCATACTAAGCACTTAGGGATGCAGATAGTAGCAGCAAGCAGGACAGCCCCTGCTCGCGAGGAGTTTGTATTCTATTGGAGGTGAGACAGCACTTAGGGAGCTAGCGTTCTGAGGGGCAGGGAAGATACTGGCAAGGAGCTCGGCCATATGGTTTGGAGCTGGCCAAGAAAGAGGTCAGCTACATTGGTTCTGAGAAGGAGAAGCTGAAAGCCTGAGCTCAGGTCCCTAAAGTAGGAGGGAGGCCAAGTTTTACTAGGAGGTGGAGGACCAGAGTTTGAAACTGTGGCATAGTTGACGCTAGCTGAGTAGTGAAATGTTGATCCAATGCAGTGGCATGATTGGGTTAGGGTTTGTAATAAGATTGAAGCCCCTCCTCCCCCAAATGCTTCCTGAATCTCAGTATAGTGTTGCTGTGTAAAACTTCATCCACCCACAATGTTCCATTCAGGGGCAGCTTACTTTTAGCACTTCTTCTTTAATCCTTCAATTACTATATTAGTTCTTATCAAAATTTAATTTTTGTGGATCTCATGCTTCCTAGAAATGGGCTGCACCAAAGAATTACTAAGCATCTTTTAAGTAATGGTAAAAGGTGTTTTCCTTTAAAGTTAGAACTAATATTCAGCATAGAGTTAAATTTGAGGCTACAAATTGGACTCAAAATTTTTTTTCTTGGAAATAATGGAATACTAATATTCCCTATGTGATATTACTGGTAAGTTTATGTTAAAACTTATTATGTTGCAGAAAAATTTATCATACTTATTCTGCATTCCTTAAAAATGAAATCATCACATGTTGATCTGCTGGAAAACTGACGTGGTATTTCAGTGGCAGTAAGAATGTGCTGGTTTTGAGGCTCTCCACTTCCCCAGCTAAACTACAGACACAATTCAGCCCATTTATTAAGCATCTAAGTATCAGGAGCATGGAAGAGATACAGTGTAAAAAAGACAGGCACCCTGCCCTCATGGGCCTTGGTTTTATCTAAAACAGACACAGAAAAGTAGAACACATGGGCATATTGTAGAGGTGACAAATTTTTCATCTTTCCAAAAATATATCTAATCTGAAAAGATGTAAGGCTTGTCTATATAAATAAAATCATGTTAATGGTTGTTCTGTACACTGGCCTCAAAGTAGCTTCTCACCTCTATAAAAATAAACTTTATGTCGCAATCTTACTTTATATCTATTAACTGTTTTCACAGAGCATTGATTAATCCTTTTCAAACAATTCCAGGAAACTAAATTGTCAGACATTATTGTTTCTAAATTTGTAAAAAATATTCTTAAGTGACTATTTTTCCCTTCAAATTTTCCTTAACTCAGATGTATGAGTTTGGTATTTTAAAAGCCTATGACCTTTTAGAGAGAATAGTCTTTGAAATGTTTAATTTTAAAAATTAAGTGCCTAAATGAAATTCAGAGGAATTTTCCCTGAAATTCTACCTAGTTTTTTTAACCACATAGTGGTAATGTTGTTTTTACCACTTAAGAATTTTTTTAAAAGATATGTTTATGCAGTAATCCCTCATTTTGGGCCCTTATTTTTGTCTTAAAGTAAAATTGCTAATATTCCCAGATTGTTGCATATCCTAATATGTATGTCACTTTTCTAGGTAGTCATCAAACAGCTTTTTAAATGTAATTTTTGTCCTTTGGGAGTCTATTTTTAGAAGTTCAGAGACTTTTGTTAAGGAATTCTTAAAAGCACATTAATTTAACCAACCTCCTTTTTTTTGTCATTGTGACTTTTTGCTTCATCAGTTTCAAAACCTTTTACAGATAACCTGGGATGCTAATTAATCTAGCTCTCCCCTTCCTAGCTTCCCTAGTGCACTCCAGTAAAGGGTTATTACATGCCCTGCTAATTCCATGTTTTGGATTATACTCTTCTTCCCAACTGCGATTCTTGTTCAGATTTTTCCATTCATCAGAGTCCTGTTTAAATTGTGCTTCGTGGCAAAGCCTTCCCCTTCTACTTTTATGAATGCCTCCTGATCCCTTTTCTGAACACTTTTTGTAGCAGTTTCTTCTCTAAGTGCTTCAAGTGTCTTAAGGAACCTGAGTCATATTTTACAGAAAAAGTCACGTGAAGAGAAGTCCAGAGATACCACATTGAAGCCTTCCTTGCCTCTGCCTGGTCTCTTAGAACTGCCTCATGTGGTCCTGTTTACAGATTTTTAAAAATCTGTAGCTAAAGCCTAGGCCACAGCATATCCCTCCCTTGCTCAAAGAGCCTTATTGACTCCTTTTTGCCTCCAGCATAGAATGTAAGCCCATCAGCCATTTAAAGTCCTCCAGTTTGGCTGCCATTATCTTTCCTGATATATTTCACATTAACCAATCCCTCACACATACTGTTTTTCAGGCAGCCCAGTCTTTTTGTTCTCTGTGCATAGTGGTCAGTCTCTGACCCCACCTCCACCCCTCTCCCAGGGATGCTCTGTCAAAGCTCAAGAATCACTTCCCACATGCATTGATTTTCCTAACTCCCACGTCACTCCAAAATTTCTGGGCCTCGATTTTGTATTTACCTGTTTGTCCATGTGGTTTCCCCCAGTAAAAGGAAAGCTCCCTGTGGACAGACATTAAAAGGCTCATTGAATTAAACTGAAAAGTACTCTAGGATTTTTGTAAGCAAGGTGGGAGTGTCAGAGCTCAGTAATTATATTCTTATTTAGCAAATATGCCTTGTCCTTTTTTTTATTCCACAGGGCTCTTGGCACATAATAGGTATTCATGAATCTTTCTTAATTCATCTGAGTAAAGAAGGAAACAGATTTGCTTTTACAGTTAAAGGTATAAACAAAATTAGGATCATATGGGCTAACCAAATGTTGGGAAATAGTGGGAAAAAGGGGTAGGTAGTATGAGGCCGTATTGTGGACAGACACTATCAAAAGACAAGTAGATGTGCAGGGAAATCTCTTCCCTTGATTTCCTACCTGTTACATTTATTTCCTTAGGTATTAGTGGAGGTGCCAGTTCATCCTCCCACACAACTCTCCGGTGTGGCCTTTAGCCACTTTGATTGGCCTTTAGCCAAGCTATTACCGTATTTTTTTTGTATTTTATAGTTCATCAGACAACTTAATTCTTTCACAAGGGTCATGATTAGAGGAGCCAAGTGAATACAGATGTGTAAGTTAATGCCATCCATTTTCCTTTCATCTGTATTGACCAAAAAACATTTGGTAGCAGGAATTTTTGTTCTGCAGTGAACTCCCAAGCAGATAATTAGCCTACTAGAAATCAAGAACAAGAGAATAAAAAGAATAAATTGTTATCCAAAAAGCTCCTTTTTTGGAATCCACAAAAAAAAATCTTTGCCCTCTACTAACTGTCATTTTTAAAAGACCCCTGTGACTACCTAGGGTTTGGTCTGTATTCCAGTACTGAATTTGCATAAATCCTTTCAGCTCTTGAATATATTCAGAGAAGAGGGCAGGGAGAGAGGCTCGAAAGAGCACAGAGATCATTTCATACACCACAGAAATCCTGTTTGCTCCTAAATGAAATGAAGCAATGATCTGAACAGAAAGCTCTACCCAGCTATCCAGTCTCTCCAGAAGTGACGTTGGAGCTCACCTAGTCTTATTCTCAAACTGCCTTTCAGCTCTCACATCTTATGAACCTAGTGGGCTAAGATTTTTATACTGAAAAGGGACATCAGATGTTTTCAATGGAAACATTTCCATAGATAGCATTCCTTATTTCACATAGATCTTTGACCCTTGTTGTTGAACCGGTTAGTTTCTGACTGCACTGAGCTGGTGCTCTGTCCAGAAGTGTAGCCTTTGCCCTGAGTTCGCTGTTTCTAAACTCTACCTATCATTAAATGTTGGTTCCAGCAGCAACACAGAATCAGGGCTTATTCAGACCTATCAGGCATAATCACATACCTATAGTCTCTTTCACAGAGGACATAAGTGCTCATTTTCCCCTTCTAATTTTGCTCACCATTGAAGCTAAGACCTTAAGTTAACTACTTAAGTTAACTACTTCCCCTAACCAAGAAAATTTTTAGAAAGGGCATTCTTGCATTTTTTGGGATGAGAATAAGTGACCCATTCTCAACATAGAGTAGCTTGCAAGGGAAAAATTTAGCAGGGGGCAAGATGAAGAAATTGAACTACTTCCCAAGTCTTAAGTTAGATCTTCAAAATGTGGTTTCATTTTTTTTTTTTTTGGTTTGAAATGAATCCCAGAATATCAGACACACCCATAGTCAAATGTAAGTACAAAAACACCATCTAAAGCCAAGTGTAAATGATTTTTGGATTATCTGCCGTTTTGTATTATCCTTACCTCTGTTTGTAAGAATATTCAAGAGTCAATTCAGTTTAGTTAATAATAGGCAAGCCAATATTCCAGGGAATCTTTTCAAATGACTGTATGTTATTTGGCAGTGTTATCAAGCAACATTCTGATGAAGAGTTAAAAACAAAACTCATTGTTTTTCCTTTAAATATATCCGTTTCTATCAAGATTACCCCTGTTCTCTTTAGGCTTCCCTGGTTTGCAAGTGGCTTTTAACTCTTCCCCTCCTCCCTCTGCCCCCAGTCCCTTGCCAAGTCTTGTCACTTAAACCTCCACAACATTTTTATTCTCATTCCTCTCTTTCCACTCATACATCATCTGCCCCAGCTCAGACCTTGCCACTTCTCCTCCAACCTGTTGCCATAGTTTGCTAATTAGGTCTCTCCCCTCTCATATTTGTCTTCTGCACAGCTGCCAAAGTGATATTATAAAACAAGTCTGAGAACCTTCAATAGCTCCCTATTGACTTTAGGATAAAATACAAACTATCCAATTGGACATTTAAAGCCTTTTATAGTGTGGCTCTCCAGACTTATTTCCCCTTAATCCATGTACTCTACATCCTAACCAGACTGGCCTGTGTGCCATACCCTGTATATGGCATTCTGTCTTCTGCTGTTCCCCTCTTCTGCCTTTTAACCTCTCTACTCCCTTCAAGTATAACCTCCTATAAGAAGCTGTTCAGGATTCACCCAATTTTTAGTGCTTTTTAGCTTCCCTCAAAAATCAAAGACCAGCAGGGTGGCAACACAGTGCTAAGAGCACCAGGCCTGAAGTCACAAAGAGTCCTCTTCATGACTTCAAATCCAACCTCAGACACTTACTAGCTATGTGAACCTGACCAAGTCACTTCACCTTATTTGCCTCTGTTTCCTCATCTGTAAAATGAGCTGGAGAACAAAATGGTAAATCACTCTGGTATCTGCCAAGAAAATTCCACAAGGGATCACAAGTCAGGCAACTGAAACTACTCAGCAATAGATTTGTGTAATGCTGTTCTCCTGTCATGGGATCTGACTTCCTTGAGGTCTGAGACCATTTTGCTGTTGAATTCCCAGCATCTAGGACAGTGTCTGGCACTTAATAAATGCTTGCTGAATGTAATTAAAGTATCTTGGATTAATGCATGTGATGTTACATGCCTCAGATACAAGTAATTTTTTTTCCCCCTTGGGTTCTTTATAAATGCTTACTGGCATCTATGTTCTAAGGGAAACATATAAAATTGAGCCATTTCTTCATTTCAAATTATAATCCTAAATATTTTTCTGGTTGCATTTGACTAGATCTAGTTCTTGGTTTAAGTCTTTGAAATGACTTTCAATTCAAAAAGCTAATACTGAATTGCAATTTTAGCTTGTTTTATGGTAAGTAGTATTGAAGAACACAAGCTTTTCTCCATATCTATACACTAAGAATCACCATATAGGCAACCCCCAACTTCCAAGTAGCCTTTGTTCCAAAACTTCATTTGTAAATTTGGGTTTCAGAACTCATTTTTCCATAAAAAGAGTGTTAAGATGGTCAGACCAGGCAACAAAACCCGATTTAACCCACAGTGCCTGAAGTTAACCACTGATTATAACATTGTTTCTATGGAAAACCATATTCAGAGTTGAATGTTAGGAACATATTTTTCCCCCACCTTTCCTCCCTTCCCACTTAAGGAATTCCTTCATATTCTTCATATGAAGGTCTAGAACCTCCAGTTTCCCCTTTTCTTTTCATCTGAGAATTCAGGGATGGACCTGCCTACTTCTTCTAACACATCTATCAGAGGATTGAAGATAGTGTGCCTTCTGCAGGCATGCTTAGATTGAATACCCACCCTCCTGTCCCTGAGGCAACACATGTGGAAACCTACAACAGCAGGTGTAACTAGGTGAGAAGTTGTGGTTTCAAGAAGTCTTACCAAATTTTATGGTATTGATTGGAATGTAAATGGACCTAGGTGCTGATTGCTCTCTGGGTTTGAGCCTTCTTACAGGACTCCTTGATTGATTAGACTTTCTCCACCCCATATTGTAACTCCTGAACCTGTCTGGGGCAGGCAGCTCCATACTTTAGTTTTTCCCCATCACTGCCACCCCTTGAGTGGTTTTTCTGTGGTTTTTCCAGGTGAAATTTAATGAAAAGACTAAAGGATGATGAGTGCTATCTTCGCAGCCCAACCATCCTATCAACCAACAAATATTTATTAAGCACCTGATGTTTGCCAGGCCCTGGGGATACAGATAACCAAAAAAAATGCAATTGGCTCTCCATTCTCAAAGAGTTTACATTCTCTAGGGGGGACAAATGCATAGGATCTTCTGCTGCTGCTACAGACACTGCCTTTCCCTCTCATCTTGATGTTACATTGATAAGACATTTGCTATCCCCATCTTATAGGTAATAAGACTATAGTTTGGTGAAGCTAAATACACTAGTACATTCAGAATGAGACTAGAGGCCTTCTGACTCTAGAGTACTTTCTGTTAGGCCTCCCACACGTTTTTTTCCCTTTGGCTTCATAAAGGCTACGTGTGCTGCACCTGCACATAAGATGTGCATTTCGAATTACATCTCCAAGAAAGTGTGGAGCTCAAACTGATTCCTCTTTTCCTTGGCAGCTGGAGTTAGCAGTATAGTTTGAGCCAAGGATGCAGGGTTACCTGACCCAAAAACTTAACAGGAATAGAGAACAAAGATGTTTATGAAACAGTGCTGTCCTGCTACCCAGCTGAAAACAAGAGCTCCATCCACCCAACTCATCACATGTGAGCTTTGGACATTGTGTAGCTGGTACCCAAAAATATCTCTTGATACTTGCACAGCCAGCTTTCCTCGTGTGTCTGTGTGTCTCCATGTCTTCCTCATACTTCTAAAGTCCTAGAGGGTCATAAGCATTTCTCAGATTTTCTTTACACTCAACTCAGAACTATACACCTCTACCTACTACTAAAAAGGAAGCCATGTTTCTCTTATAGTCCATCTAGGGTGTTAGCTGACATTGTCACTTTTGGGGTAGTTTGTTGTTGGCTTTGGTTTGGTTTGGGTTTTTTTTCAGTGCTTCAGAAGCCCTTAAAAGGGATTGGTTCTAGGATCTGAGGCAGAGAAATGGTTTCTACTACAACCTGTGAACATTCTTAAATAAACCAATTTCATTCCTTTTAGTCAGCCTGATTTTATTTGAAAATTTGCTCTCAGCATGAATTTTTTAAGATTCAGATTCATTCCATGACCAAACAGAAGTTTTGAATCACACTATCTGCATGCCTGTAAGGAGATGTAATGGTATTTAACCATCAAGGCCATTGTGGTTAATTCCTCAACCTGGCCAGAATCACCACACCTTTTGTATGGCCAACTCTTGATAAGAAATTGTGGCTAGCTGGGATTTTCTTAACTGCTTTCACAGTTTTATAACAACTCCATTTGAGCATCCTTTACTCTTGATAAAAATCATTAATGTCAATTTGTCCTAGTCTTTAGTTGATTTTATTAGCGTAATTTATCACGTAAGAAAGTTGGTAGTCCCTTGTTTAAAGTTTGATGTTTTGTTTTATTTATTTATTTTTTTTACTAAGGTATATGCCACACATTCAGCACCAGCATAAAGCAAATAAATATAAATGTTAGGACTTTTATATTTTAGAAACTGTTCAGTTAAGAGAGAGGTCTAATAGGAGAGTCATTGTGTGACTTAGAATCATAGAACAGTAAAGCTGGAAAGGATCCTGGAGATCATCCCAGCCCAATGTCAGCATCATGTGTAATGGTGCCCTCCAGGGGCAGGCAGGAAGACATACACTGAACGTGGGAATACAGGTAGAAATTCCACGGGATTTTTGACATACCAGGGAGAATTCCAGCACACTTTGAGAACAAGTCATCTACTCTGACAACAACCCTAGTGTGTTCTTCATGTTTGACAGGACAGGAAATTGAGGCCTCCAGAAGGAAAACAACTGACCCAAATTCTTGAGCAAGTTCTAGACTTTGGTCATTTTCTGCTTTTTCTCTAAAATGGAAAAAGGCTGCTCAAACACAATGACTATAAGATCAAAGCTATTGATCCAATTCAGTTCATTTACCAACAACATTTAAATGGAAGAAACTGTTACTCTTGTTGAGTGACTAAACAAGGAGAGGTGGCTGGTGATGCACTGGATGGAGGCCAGTCAGGGAGACCCAAGTTTAAATATGACATCAGATGGTCGTGTGTCATGCTAGTTATATGACCCTGGGCAAGTCAGTTAACCTCCACTATAAACTGGGGATAATAACAGCATCCACCTCACAGAGTTATTATGAGGATCAGATGAGATAGCTTAGCACTGTGTCTGACTCATAGCTTTTTAAAAATTTATTTTATTGACTTGTTTGTTTACTTTTAGATTACAAGATTCAGTTCCACAATCACTTGAGTTTCAGATTTTTCTCCCCTTCCTCCCCTACCCCAACCATGGTGGCATACAATCATGTATAGGATCTGCAAACTCTTTCACATTGTACAATAGTCGGGTTGTATAGGTGTTATAGCCAATGGAGTGAACAGTGAGAAAAGAGAAACAAAAGCCAAACATAGAAAAGAATGATAGCATGCATTGCTTCTGACTCATAGCTTTTAAGAAATTTTATTTTGCACATTTTCATTCTTTAAGTATTATTTATTGCCATCAATGGTGTCTTAGAAAAGAAGCTTTTTTCCTTACAAGCTGTATTTTTTCCTCAGATTGATGAAGCTAAATTAATTTAGACAACACACAACACATTTCCTGAATTGAGTTTTAATTATTTAGATTTCTAAATATATCTAAAACTTCTCATAAATAGATACCTATAAACATATACGTGTAGCCTAATTATAATGCAAAGGAAGAATTCATCTCAAATTCTCTTCTTTCTTAAGGAATATGGAAAAAAGCTTTGCCTTTTCCATACCCTGAAAGTTAATTAGGTCTTGTCAGCAGGTAGGGTCAGTTTAGGTATCCAAATTAAATCCCTAATTGTGCCCCAGTTGGAAAGGATAGGAAGACTCACACAATGAACAAGTGAACACAGGTCTAAGTTCCACAGAATTTTCTGCACATCTAGTGAGAACTCCCAGGAAATAGATATCTGTGGAATAAATCAGATAAGACACCCAATCAAAAATCATAGAAAAGTCTATTGAGCTCTATCAAAAGTCTTGAAAGAAACTTAATGAAAACATTTTAAAAAGAATACACGTTTTACATAGTATCTCTAGCTAATAATTTAGTTATGCTCATTGTAGCCTAATTGTCTTTTGCATGTTTGGACTTAGTCATACAACCACTGAAATCTTTTGAATAAGCATATAATTTTAAACCACAAGTCATTATCCCAAAGAGGAGCGTAGGGAGGCTCATAGGGGTGTTATTATTTGCCTAGAGTTAAATCGAGGTGCTTTGAGGTGATGTTAAATGAAGATAGCACAATGATCAGATAGGCTATTTGGGAAAATAAATGTCTTTAATTGGCTAGCATTTTGAAAATATTGTTATCCTTATTCTGTAACTTCCACATCTTGCTTTCCCTTTGAAAGAGGGGGAAAATCCTGGTGTGTACTTGTGTTTAATATAATGGCTAACATGTAAAATCAGCAGCCTGTTAGAGTGGAATCAAAAAATTGGGTATTGTAAACCATTCTCTCATGGGATTCACTAAATAGTAAAAGCAACATTTTATTTATTTCAGCAGAAATAAAATAGATGCTAGTGTTAGCATTTTATTTTCCCTGCTCTTATTATCCCTGTTTATGAATGAGGAAACAGTCAGAAGTGACTTGCCTGGAGTTACACAGTGAGGGTACAAGGATTAGAGGCCAGACTGAATCCAGGTCTTCCTGACCAGGCGCAGCGCTCTTATCTGCTGTGCTACCTCACTGTCTACAAGGGACAGACAGTGAGCCTGGTAAGCTTTATGGGGAAGAGAGGAAAGTGTTCAGATCATCTATATAAGGTTCTGAGAAGGTAATCTTTCTTAGAAATGGTCACCTAACCCTGAGCAAAGGTTGGTTGATTGATGACTGTCTATCACATATTAATACAGTTCCTTCTAAGTAATTAATGTCATCTCCCCAGTGCCTACTTCAGTGCCTAGAACAGAGGTAGGCACCTAATCAATGCTTATGGGTTGATTGATCATCTTTATACTTCATTACTACTGTGTGTCCATCACTGATATTTCCATGGGCTCTAGGGGGCAGTTCATCTTCATCTTCTCATTCAGTGCTACTTTTGTCCATGTCTTCCCATCAGGAGTACATCCAGCAGGCCACAGGCATCTTAACATTAAATGAGTACTGGCTTTGCACACAGACTGCCCTTCTTTTATTTTGGCTTGCCATTTCCATTGGCTTATTCCACATTACCCCAAAGTATAAGCATTATATGTGTACTCCATTTAAAAAAAAAAAGGAAGTCACTGGAACAAACTGTTTGGCCACCACTCCTGAGTTCTGCTGGGGAAAAATCAGTAACAAAGAGGATGAACTTGTGGTAGCAACGGTAAAGAGAGAGGAGAGCTAATGCAAAAGAATTATGAATAAGAGCAGCTCCTTAGCTAGGATGGCCAGAAAGGTCAAGTAAATGACCTCTAACCTCAGTGAATTCAGTTTTATCAAACCATGTTAGAAGCTACAGCATCATTATGCTGTTGTTATTTTGAAAAGAGGAGCCCGGGGGTGGAGCCAAGATGGCAGCGTAGAAGCAGCAAAGCACCGCAGCTCCCACACAAACACGCTAAAAAAACTCATAAAATGGGACTCTAAACAGATTTTCAAGCTCCAAAACTCTCCAAAAGACAGAAAGCACATCTGTTGCTACAGGCAACACAGCAGGCGGGGCTCTTCGCAGCAGTCTGGGACCCACGGCCAAAAACCCAGGCCGGTCAAGCCCTGGGGCATCGGGCGGGGAGCCACGGCTAAACGAAAGCAGATCAGCTGCACTGAGGCACAGTTACCACATTTTTCAGGCCAGAAGAAAAAAAGGCTAAGAGAAAGGTCAGTGGATTTTGCTAACTCAGGAGGAGAAGAGCAGGTCCGGCCAAACTGCTCCCAGGGCAAGGAAGCAGTGGGAGGCAGCTGTAGCAGCAGGAATGGCTGAAAGCAGCAGCGGCCTCCACTGGGCTGCTTCAGAGCCCTCGGCCTGCAGATAGCAGAGGGGCTGAGGCAATTCATCAGGGCCAAGGGCTCTTGCGTTGAGCGGCCTGGATCTGGATCGTGGTCTTGAGGGGTGGTCCTAGGGTCCGCTTTCAGTGAGCCAAAGCTGGGGGGGGGGAGCTGCAGCACCCCATTAGGAGCTCCGGCAGCTGTGAGGACCCCAGCGATTTGGGACAGAGCTTTCCCCCTCCAGGAAGCAAAGTTCCACAGAGCTAAAAAACCAAGCAATTAATAGACTGGCCAACATGAGAAAAAGGAAGCAAGCTAGGAACAGCAG
>CM053597.1:171322158-171359245 GCA_028646575.1 Pseudocheirus occidentalis | reverse complement strand
TAAATTAAAATTAAAAAAAAAAAAAAGAGGAGCCCGTCCTTTTAAGTTCCATTGGTGGAAAGTATAACATGAATTGACTATAGAATTAGGGAATTGCGGCCTGTTTAGTCTAGTGAAATTCCACTCCTGAAGACTCCAGAATACAGCTCACAATATAGAAAGTAATTCACTTAAAAGTTTTCCTGCCATGTGCCAGAATAGTTTGGCATGTTATAGCATATTAATCACATCACAGAAAGAGTATGGCAACTTCCTATATGATTGAGTATAAAAACACTTCAAATTTTTATAATGCAGTAGAGAGCAAGGCTTGAATTTTTGTAATGCTGTTTCATTTGCTTTAAAAAAGTTTAAATCTCAATTTGCTGCCTTAGTTGACTGCTTTGAATACTGTCTTGTAAATAAATGGTTTTAAAGGGATAGCAGTAAACCCTGTTATATTCTCTTACTAGGGTCTGGGACTTAGAAGGGAATCAGAAAGCTCATTTTGTACTTCGCTCCGCTGGAATGAGTGTCTGTTGGCATCCTGAGGAAGCTTGTAAGGTAAATTGTGATAGGGTTGTTTTGTTTTTTAAGTTTATCAGTGCAAATACGAGTTTGTATGTGGGCTGTGACTATAATGAGACTGATTCCAAGGGGTCAGGTATATATCCTGTGCGTACTCAATTAATATAGTAAATGGTTTAATACAAGAATCACTTGCTAGATCCTGTCTCTTTCCTAGAGTTCTCCCTCTGGTCTGCACTGCTCTGCTTCAGGTCTAGGCCCTGAATTGGCCAAATTGATCTTCCTAGGCTCAGAATTCTGCATTCCTTCTACACCGTGCCTTTGCTTGGGCTGTCCCTGATGTCTAGAAGGTGTTCTCTCTTTATGTCTACCTCTAAAAATCCTTTGTTCCCTTCATAATTCAATTCAGGTATCCCCTAAACCTTAACTTCTTTTAGCTTTTTTGTGCTTTCTCCTTTAAGAAGAAGGTTATCTTATATCTATTTGTCTGTAGAAGTTTTATTTCCCAATAGAGTCTAAGTTCATCAAGGGCAGCAACTGCCATTTTGGTGTCTGTATTCTCAGTGTCTCTTATAGAGCTGTGCACAGAGAAGGCATTTTTTAAAGCTCATTGATTTGAGTTTCAAAGCTTAGCTGAAGTGCTGTGGCCTCTAGCAAGCCTTCCCTACCTGTACCCTGTGGTCCAAAGCTATTAATGCTTTCCTACTTGGTTTGATCACTTTCTTCCCTACTTTGTACTATATTTATCAGTCTACAATATGGTTTTTTGCTAGTTAACTGTAAAGCCTCTTGGGAACAGGAGAGTTTAGAACTAGGGACAGTGGTAGTTGCTGAGAGAGTCGAGAAAAAAGTAAGAAGGAAGGGATTTTATCAGTCTCAGATTTCTAATTGCATTACAAAGCAGTAACCATTAAAAACAAAATTTGGCGAAAGAGATGTGGGGGGTGAGATAGAGAGAAAAGAGAGTGAGCGAACAGTGGAACAGATTTTAGTCTGTGACTAAAGAAGAAAATATCATGTTAGATAAACCCAAAGGCCCCAATTACTGGGAGAATGACTCACTATTTGACAAAACTTTCTGGGAAAATTGGGCAGCGTTTTGGCAGAAAATAGGTGTAGGTCAGCAACTCACACCATTATACCAGGATAAGACAGATACATGTCCTGGATATAAAAAGTCACATCATAAACAGATTTGAGGAGCAAGGAAGGAATTACCTTTCAGATCTTTGGATAGTGGAAAAGTTCATGACTAAACAAGTAGGAGATAGATCTGAAAGAAATACTTGTCTGTGCTTGATAAACTCTTGTACTTAGTCTTTTCCTAAGTCTTTTCCTAATTCAGAGGATATCACAAAATTGACATTCTGTAAAACTGTATGATTAATATGTAACCTCATCCTGCATAATAGTCTTTCTCACAGTTTTAAGAGGGCAAACTCTTCCTTCTTAGCTATTAATGGTTTTATCTTATCACTTGAAATTGTATTAATGAATTTCTTCATTAAAATTTATTTTTCTTATTTTATCCAAGGTCTCCCTCTTACTGTTGAAGACTTACATAAAACCTTTTGCCACCCAGCCTTGTGACCTCAAGGAGAATATAAACCCCATCTGATATCAACTGGCACAGTGCCTTGCCAACATATTAAAATCTTTTTTAAATGTTTAGTGAATTTAATCTGTCACCTCATACATTAGTATACATTTTAGATATTAACAAGAAAATTGTTTTTTGGGATTGGGTTTGTTTTTTGGGGTTTTTTGGACCACCATCTTACGGCACAGATTTGCCTGCCAAATTCTCATTATCAACATAAATAGCAGAAAAGTGTAATTATCGTTTTCTGTCTTTTAGTTGATGGTTGCAGAGAAGAATGGAACGATCAGGTTCTATGATCTCATTACCCAGCAAGCTATCCTGTCTCTGGAATCTGAACAGACGCCATTAATGTCAGCACACTGGTGTTTAAGAAACACATTCAAAGTTGGAGCTGTCGCAGGAAATGATTGGATAATCTGGGATATTACTCGGTCTAGGTATTTCCTTAGCATTTTTGTTATTTTTTTAAAAAATCTTTTTTTCTGCTAAACATTATTGTGTGGTAGAATGAATGAGTATTTATTAAGTGCTTAATTTGTGCCTGGCTCTATGGTAAATGCTGAGGATACAAATGCAAGAAAACCAGTCAGTCTCTGCTCTTGAGGAACTCATATTCTCATGGGGAGGACAAAGGGGGAACTGAGGATCAGAGGGGAGAAGCTAGTTGAGCTGGGAACAAAGGAAGTGCATGGCTAAGGGCTGGGGGCTCTCATGAAGTCAGCAAGCATAGACTGGGCACCTCCTGTGTGCCAGGGACCATTGTGCTGCCACGATAGCATTATACCACTACTTGATGGTGTCTTCCCAGTGAGTTACTTCTTGCCATTCTAATGATTGTAGATGGTTGTCTTATCCTTGTTTATGATATTCAAGCTACTATTGATTTTTTTCTGCTATTTTATCATAATTGTGTCCACCAATCATTGTGTAAATACTTTAGACTTGCCATTTTATTATAAAATGTATGTTTCAAGTTTGAGTTTAAACCAGTTGCCGTAAGGAAACCTGGTTCCCTCCTGATGACCCAACCTCCCTGTGACCTCCTTTCCAGCGCAGATTGTACTTTCACTCATTCCCCCTGACTCACTGACAGATATGGGGGAGTTGGAATACTCTTTACTTCCCATTGCTACTTCCAGGTTCCCTTTCTACCATGATAACTCAGTAACTTCACCTCCTTTGAGGTTCACTCAATCCATATCTACCACCCAATCAAAATTTTAGAAGCAGTCTTCTACCAGCTTCCAGGACACTCCCCTTCTTTCCTCATTGGGTTCAGTACCTAACTCACATCTTTTCTCCCCAGCTCCTGCCTTCATACTAGGAGACTTGAACATACATACTGACAAGCCTTCAAGCACCCTGACCTCATAATCCTCTGGTTATTTGTTTCATATGACTTAATCCTCTCTCACCTCAGCCACATGAAAAGATGGTCATGTCCTTGATCTTGCCATCACTCACCATGCTCCACTTCTGTGATCCTGAACTCTGAAATTCTTTTATCTCATCACAGTCTATTATCATTCTACCTTTCCTTTTGTCTTGCAATCCCACACCCTGTTTTTCACCTACACTGTAACATTCAGTCACTTGACTCTAGTTCTTTCCCAGGCCATCAGTCTTGTACTAGCTAAACTCTCCTCCTTTTCTCGTTTTGACCTTTTGATAAACCACTTAAACTCCATACTGTCTTCTTTTGAGTATCTTGCCCCTTATCTTATTGCGAATCATTCCCTGCTAAGTCTCAGCCTTGGATCATTCCCACCATTCATTGTCTTCATTCCTACAGTTTGCTGCTGAATGAAGCGAGAGAAAATCATGAAAATATGCTGACTGGGTCTCCTACATATTTATATGATATAACTTAAACTGGGTTCTCACTGCTGTAATGCAACCCTTCCACATCTCCCTAATTAACTCCCTGTCCTACTCACTGCAGCAGCTCCTCCAGACCTTTTCATCCCTCCTCAAACTTCCCATGACTCCCCTTTCTCCCACTCAGCTGAGAACATTGCCTCATATTTTATCAAAAAATTGGAACCATTCACTAAAAGCTTCCTCTTCTCCCTTCCTCTTCATCTCAAATCACACAGATGCTTCTTCCACCATCTTCACCTTTTCCCCTATTTTACATGAAAAAGTGGCCCTTCTTCTTACCAAGGCTAACCTCTATCTATAACCAAGTGATCCCATTCTATGCCATCTTTTCCAGCTTATTACTCCCTTTATTATTTCCATAGTCATTTTTATCTTCAATCTTTCTCCAACTCCTGGCTGCTTCCCTAATGACTACCAGCATGCCTCTCTTCCCTCCCCCCCCCCCCATCTTCACCCTCACTTGATCCATCTATCCCAGCTAGTTTTATCCCATTTCTCTTGCCTTTTGTAGGTAAACTCTGAGAAGGCCAGCTACAGTAGGTGTCTCTACTTTCTCTTTGTAGTCTGGCTTCCAGCCTCATCATTCAACTGAAACTACTGTCTCCAGAGTTTCTAACAATCTCATAATTGCCCCTTCTAATGGCCTGTTCTCAGTCTTCATCTTCTTGACCTCTCTGTGACCTCTGACACTGTTGTTCATTCTCTTCCTTGATACTCTCTTTTCATTAGGCTTTAAGGACACCACCCTCTCCTGGTTGTCTTTATACTTATCTGATCACTTCTCAGTCTCCTCTTTCTTATCCTCTCCCTCCATATCCAGTCTGTTGCCACAATCTCTGTACCACGTCTTGCCTCTTCCCTCCTCTGACAGTCACCACACTGATGCAGGCCCTCATCAGTGGACTACTGCAATAGCAGACTAGTTGTCTGCCTGCCTTGGGCTCTTCCACTCCATTCTATCTTCCACTCAGTTGTCAAATTGATTATCTGGAATTATAGTGATCTGCACTCTCCAATTCCATAACTCCATTTACTACCTTTCATCTAAAGGATCAAATATAAAATCTGTTTGATTTTCAAAGCTCACCTAGTCCCCTCCCCTACCTTTTCAGCCTTCTCACATTTTATTCCCCCACATATTTTTTTGATCCAGTGACATTGGCCTCCTGGCTGTTTTACAAACAAGATGCTCCATTTCTCCACTTTGGGAATCTTAGCTGGCTGTCCCCCGTGCCTAGACTGCTATCCCTCCTCACCTCTGCCTCCTGGTTTTCCTGGCTTCCTTTCCAGCTAAAATCTCACCGTCTGTAGAAAATCTTTCCTAATCTCACTTAATTCTAATGCCTTCCCTCAGTTAATTACCTCCAATTTATTCTTTTGTAATGTTAATGGGATATAAGATCTTTCCTGTCAATTAATAAGCCGCAAGTGAAGCCCATTAAAGAAAACTTGCTTTGGGGAGGCTTGCTTGTTGGAAGGCTTTCAACCTGAGGTTAGCATTTTGCTTGGGGGCTCATTCATTAGAAGAGTGTTCCTATGATTTGGCCGGATGAGATTCTGGGTAGCTGTTAAGGAGTGAGTGGGGTCCCCTCCACCAGTTTTGAAAAACCCCAATGTTGGTGCTTCTCTCTCTGGTAACTATGTATGTATTGCCTTGGTCATACAGTAGGATCTGTCCTTTGATCTGTGCTAATTTCTCAGACAATTACAAGCCCTGTCTGTTGGTCTTTATTTCGCTACCTATATTTTCTCTCTATTTTCTATTTGCATTTTCTCTGAAGTTCAGGGTGCTGACTTTTCCCCTAAATTAGTGAATGTAATTTAAAAAGATTGTTGACCCCTTAAATAGCTATCTTTGCTAGTAACGCAGATCTAGGAACCTGTGCTGCAGCTGTCCTAGGGATGCCAGTATGGTTGCTACTACACCTGTATATGTCTTGTTGCTACACAGTTGTTTACATGCTGCCTTCCCCCTTAGAATGTGTGCTTCTTCAGAACCATTCCATTTCCCCCAAGCCTGGTACATAATAGGCACTTAATAAATGTTTGTTGACTTGACTGACTGATTGAAGAACAGGTTGTAATTAAATACTTTCTTTTTAGTTATCCTCAGGATAAGAGACCTGTCCATATGGATCGAGCCCACTTATTCAGGTATAGTTCCCCAGTTATTTTTAAAGTTTCTAATTTAATCTTTTGAATCCTGCATATGTAACTGGTAAGTTAATCTTTAAGTCAGTTCCAGTTTTTAATTAAAAAATTGATAGGGATAGGAAAAACGCATTATAAACTATTTCAGCTAGGAGGAACCTTAGAGACCATCTAGTCCAACCCCTTCAAAGTACTAATATTGTTTCTTATCATATGAATCAACTTCCCCTCTCACCAAAACAAACCCCCATCTTAGCTTCATGGTGAAGCTCTGTACTCTCTCTTTGACCTACCCACATTCCACCCTGACTCTATGGTCCAGCTCAAACTCCACCTCTTCCTTAGATCACCCTCTGACCATTCTCCTGGATGTCCCTCTTCTCTGAACTCCTATAAACCATATTGTTCACTCTACATAGATTGTCACTTGTTTGAAATTTCAGACATATTAGTCTCCTCTTATACTAGTTTGTAAGTTTCTTGAAGTTAGAGATTATTTCTCATTACTTTTCTTATCTCTCACAATTCATTCTCCCCCATCACCACCACCACTCATTCCTTCCTCGCCTTCTGAGCCCCCATACAAAGCAGACAGGCAGTCAGTGAATACTATCTGACTGACTGAAATGGAATAAATATAATAGCGGAGTCAACATCATCAGTATTTCAAGAATAACTTCTTTTTAAATATTCCAAACAAAAAGTTGTAGATTGGTGAAAAATTTGGGTGTGTGATGGGTTGGGTTTGAAAACAAGTTAAAGAATACAGAGAATGGACAAGTATTGCAAGGAGAAAAGAGGCATTGTCCATACCCCTGAAAGAAAACAAATATAAGTCACCTCTGCAGTCTACTATCCCTTCTCTCCTTTTCCACTGATGGGATCATAACAGCAATTTGTATTATAGTGAGGGAAATTATACAGTGAGGAGATTTATTCAGTTAGTAAATCGATGGGAATCCATCTCTCACTTGGATACTGTACAGGATAATCTTTCATGTGAATATGGGAGACATGTCTACCTTTTTTATGATTTCTTTGATATATTAATAAGCAGAGTCACCAAACAAAGTTGCATTGGTTGTAACATCACTGAAGGAATTTTATATGACTTGAAAGATACCTTGCTAGAAAAAGAGCTTTTAAGGCAGCATTTAGCTCTATCAAGTCAAATGCTTTTTTTTTTTTTAATAGATAAGCTGTAAGCGCAGTAAGATCTTAAATTTTAGTCTGACGGTAAAAAAAAAAATTATCTGGTGGCAAATGTTATTTGCAAAGCCCTACCTGTTCCTTCTCATAGCTTCATCGAGAATAACCTCAGTATAGGTATAGATTATTTTTGTAAAAATTTTGTAGAAATGGAAAAGCATATGAATCAGTAGTTTTTAATCACTTTTGTTGTTGTCATTGTTAAAAAGAACAGTAAGCTCCAAGATAACTCCTAGACCTTTGGCCTCCTCTCCCTTCCTAGTTGCACCCTCTTAAGCACCGACCTCCTCCATGAGGTGCTGGCAGTGGGTAGTGCAACTGTTTTCTGCTGCTCCTTCCTCATGCAAGGATCCTCCTTCCCCCATCAGGGATTGCCCAGATGTGGCTGCTCCACAGTTACTAACAACAGAAGAGTTTGTGATAAAAATCTGTATAGATTGTTTCCATTTTTGCTTCTTTATCATTAAATGCCCCCAGGGTTATTTTGCTTTGATTGGTCTCTTGCAAACTTTCTTTAAACTAACTTCTTTCCCTGCTCCTGCTCCCATTACTTAGTAAAATCTAGGCTTCTTTGCCCAACACTTGTGTTTTGACCCAAACCTAGCTTTCTAACCTAAATTTCATTAGTTCCTTTTATGCACATTCAACAGCTATCAGTATTGTACACAGTGCCTCAAGGAATAGTTTTTCCATCATAAAGAGCTTTCTTTTCCCTCCTCCCAGCACCCTTCCAAAACAGGGATCCACACTGATTACTATAAAATGTGTACATTAAACATACTAGTTCTTTAGTGGTGGCTTTGACAGGCTTCCAATTAAATTACAAGTCTTTGGATTCTATTTGTTTTCTGTATGAGAAAAGGCCTTTGTAGTCTGTATTTGGGGAAAAGGTTTCTTGTCATCACCTCCAGCTCCTCTCCCTCCCTCTACAGTCTTTCTGGACTCCTCAGTTCAAAACCTTGGGGTCATTGTTGATTTTTTCTGCTGAGTCCAGTCTATCATTTTGTCCTTTCGTGTCTTCCTTTGAAGTTCTAGGTTAGACAAGTACTGCCACCTTCCTAGTCCAGAGGGCCATTATCTCTGCTCTATAAATTCACAGTTGTACCCTGTCTTCACCTCAGGCCCCTGAGGAAAAGACTGGGAGGTTTCAAAGGCATATAATGATGAAATGTATAGAATTTGACAAAAACTGTTAGAAAGCAGTCTAGCAGAAATCTGAGTTAAATCAGCTTCTCACACTATATACCATACTAAGCTCCAAATAGAAATGTGATCTAGAGATAAAAGGGCACATCACAGGCACAACTGTCCATAAGAAGAGTTCTTGACCAAAATAGGGGTAGAAAAGAGAACAAGAAATAAGATGGATGATTTTAATTATGTAAAATTGAAAATTATTTCACAAAGTCAGTGCAGCTGAAGTTAGCAGGGAAACAGTTAACTGAGGGGGAAATAGTGCAACAAGTGTCTCTGATAAGCATCTAATATCTAAGATATAGATAACTGATTCAAATATATAAGATCATCTCTTCTGCAACAAATTGTCAAAGCATACAAACTAGCAGTTTTTAAAAAGAACAAATAAGTCATATAAAAAAGCAAATTAAAAAAAATTCTAACACATTATAAAATTAAAACAACTCTGTGGTTCCATTTCATACCCATCAGTCTGGCAAAGATGAAAAACAATAGAGTAACAGTTGTTGGAGAGACAGTCAAGCTAATGCTCTGTGAGTGGAGCCATGAACTGATCTGGTGATTCTGAAAGGTAGTTTGGAGCTATCCCCCAAAATGCACAGTGGTGTCAAACTCAAAGAGAAACTTAGAAAACCACAAATTGACATTATCTTTTTTTTTACTGTATTTTTATTTATTTTGCAAAACATTTTCTTGCCTCACTGGGGAGTTTCACAAGCCATAAGCTGCCCAGGCCCCAGATTTGACATCTGTGCTATTAGAGATACAAATGGGAATCTCTTCTCATAGAAATTTTAATCTAGTAGGTGATAATACAAGGTATAATGCAGAATGAAAAAAGGAGAAGCACAAAATGCTGTGATACCGAAGAGTCAGCCTGGTATCACTATTACAGCGGACTGAATTTGGAATGAGAGAGGACCCTCCAAGTGGGAATCTCTGCTCTGTGACTTCTGAAAAAGCCCATCTCATCTTCAAACTTCAGTTTCCACATCTGTAAAACAAGAGCTTGGACTAGATGGTTTCTCAGAATACAAGTTAATATGATAACAGTAGATAAGATGAATTTAGAGAAGAAAGAGATCAGATGCAGATGTCAGTCAGGAGACTTCTGCCCAGGCAGAAGACAAGAAGAGCATCAAGCAGCAGGCTGGCATCACTGGCAATGAAAAGGAAAGAAAAGAATAGGAAAGACATGGTGAGATAGCAGCAGCAGGATTTAGCCACTTAGTACATCTGTGGGTTTACCCCAAGCCCAAGTAAATAAAAACTTTCCCAAATGAGGAGCCTAAGTAGGATTGGTCCTCTAAAAACTATGAGTTTAATTTTAGATCAGTTGTAGTTTTAGGTGTCACTAGGACTGGATGAAGACATTCTATTAGATTACACGGAACTGGAGTTGACAGAGATTGGGCTCAGGAATATGCAGAGGCCAGAGTGATTGATGGTGATTCCTTTCTCAGGTGGTCGACAGTTAATGAGAACCTATTTGCAACCACCAGCTACCCTGGCAAAATGACCACTCAGCTCCTGATTCATCATTTGGGGCACCCTCAGGTAGTACTGTCTCGGGTTTGGAGCTGTTTTTGTCATCATCTGTCTGTCCCTTCTACTTCCTTTCCTCTCTCCGAATTTGTGATCAATAAATTGGCTATCATTTTAGCTACTTATTTTACATGTAAAGATGTATTTTTCCTGATGTTTGTGTTTGTTAATAGCAAGTTACTAAAATAGTCTTTTCAAATTTAGAAAATATTATTGCATGCTAATATTTCCGTCCAGTTGCTTTTCTGTTTTCCTCCTTTATTTAAATTGTGTCATTGTTCTGTGACATTGTCTGACTGAAGTACTCATAACGAGGTCATGAGCTTGATTCCTTAAGGGATTGCTAGTCATCTTCCTGCTCCCTTGGTCTCAGCAACAGATCCCTTGCTGCCCTGCCATCCCAGTAGCACATGATGTGTGGGGCCAAAGGGACTGGCCAAGAACATGGTCTCATTCCCACTGCTGTAGACATCAGTCACCAGGAACATTCCTCTGGATATGTCAGTGTGGTCATTTGTAAAGATGACAAACAACAAGAAAATTAATTTATAAGGCAAATGCCAGGGGTGGGGAACCCGTGGCCTCAAGGCCAGAGGTTCCCCATCCCTGGTATATGTTATCAATGAGGACAGATAGCTATAATATGCTTGTTTGGAGGGTGCTTTGTTTAGATTTCTGTACCTTTTGAATTTACTGTTCCATTCTAACTCTTCTCTCCCATCTTCTGGTTTCTGGGGGTTTTTTTGTAGCCCATCCTCATTGGTTCTGCAGCTGTGGGATCTGGTCTGTCCTGGCACCGAACTCTCCCTCTTTGTGTGATGGGAGGTGACCACAAGTTACTGTTTTGGGTGACTGAGATGTAAAAAAAATATCTTCCACAAATATCTTCCTTGTACACTAAGTTCTCAAACTTTATTTTTAATAAATATTCTGGTCAGATTCCTTATTTTTTACATTTCAAATATACCTTTAACAGTCAAATGTTTTTAACACTAATGTCTTATTATTTTTAATACTAATAATCTTATTATTAAATGATTTTTTTCTTGATCTGTTCTAAATTTTCATTTTTTATATATTTTGGAGACTGTATAATTGACCTTAATCCAAAAAAGGTAAATGAAAGGCTGATGTTTTTGATTTATTACAGTAGTATACAAAGGGCATCTGCTGTATCAGGATGTATGTATTGCTCTCAGTTCTCCGGAACACAAACATTTTTTACGGGAAGAAAAATGTCAGAAAATTTGGCTCTCTTACATTATTTCTCCATCACTGCCAGAATACGTATATACATATGTATATACATTTGCTTTGGCAGTTTAGCTTTATTGGAATGTTAGGTTTAGTAAGATAAAATCTATAGAGCATTTTGAACTCATCAGTGACTATGAATTGTTATTGTTTCATATATCATGGGAAACTCATTTTGTGGTTCAAATTCATCTGATTATTTGCTCAGCAAAGTAGGACCATCAGATGATTTAACAGATGATTCACACAATAAATTTAGGAATGAGTACCATTCAAATTCTGAATCCTAACAACATGCTTTTAACTAAACTCCCTTTTTTCTAAAATTTTCCCACTCTTATTAGGACTTGGGAAGCTAGATGACAGTGATTTTAATAAGAAAGAGAATAAGAATGCGTTCCTCTTTACACAGAAAACTGAAACCTGCCTGATTGCCTATGTCCCTCTGATCTTTGGCAAATTTTGGGTTTGTTTTTTCATTATGTTAATATGCATCCTTTTCATCTAGTACCACATAAGTGAGTGACTGACATTAAGATTCAAGAAAGTTGTTAAGGTACTAATATCCCAGCCACATTACTTATCACCAAGCTGTCAGTATGCCCAACTGCATGTCTTTCACCATCATTTGGACACAGCTGAAACATTTTCACTTCCAGCTTCTCATTTCCGCTGAGGCAGCTGTTCTCAACCTGTGGATTATGTTCAATTTGTAACAGTGAAAATATATCCTGCATGTCAGATATTTACATTACAGTTCATAACAGTAGCAAAATTACAGTTATGAAGTAACAACGAAAATAATTTTATGGCTGGGGGTCACCACAACACGAGGAACTCTATTAAAGGGTCGCAGCATTAGAAAGGTTGAGAAACACTGCTTTAAGGGTAAATTGGTTTGAGGGGATGCTGTGATATATGTAACATCTCATATTCCTGGTTGCCAGATTAATGTCCCTAGGAGAGATGTGGTCACATTGCTCCTTAGAAATCTTGAGTATCTCCCCTGACCTTCAAGTTCTTCTTTAACCTAACACTATCCTCCACTGCCATCCCTGCCTCATGCTGCAATCCACAACATACAGTATACCTACCCAAGGAGGACCACTCTTGTCCCCCATATAGGCCTATCCCTTGCTCACACTGTTCCTATGCTCATAGTGACATTCTCATTCATTAGCTGTTTTCAAAACCCAACTCCCATTTCAACTTCTCCATGAAGCCTTCCCCATTCTTCCCTCTTGGATTTCACAAAGTACTTTATCTAAGATGTCTGAGTGATACAACATAATACATTCCATCAGTAAGTAGTTATTAAGCCCCTACTATGTGCTGGACACAAGGGAAACCATATGGGCACAACCCTATCACCAGGGTGGATTGGGAGAGGCTTCATGTAAAGAGAGTTGTCATTAAGCTGAGGCTTGAAGGAAATTAGAGATCCAAGAGAAAAATGTGAGGAAAGGTAATGCCTTTCAGGCACGAAGATGGAAGATGGAGCTCTGCATATGAAGAAGAGTGTGTGTGTGAAGGGAAGTACTGTATAATAAATAAAACTGGAAAGTCAGCTATATTGTGGATCTTGATGATAGGGGCCACTGGAATTTTATGACAAGGAAGGTGATGCGGTCGGGCCTATGCTTTCAAAAAAAGTCACTTTGGCAGCTGAATGGAAAATAGATTGCAGTGGACCAGTTAAGAAAGTGCTGGGATAGTTCCAGTGAGGTGATGAGAGCCTGAACGTAGGGTGGTGACTGTGGGAATGGAGGGAAAGGGAACAGATGGAAAAGATGTTAAGGTGAAATCAACAGGATTTAGCAAGTGATTGGATTGATGTGGAATGAGGAAGGAAGAGGTGTCAAGGATGGCACTGGGGTTTTAAACCTAAGTAACTGGAAGAATGATGGTGCCCCCAACAGAAACAATTGAGAAGAAAGATCATGGATTCTGTTTTGGACATACTGAATTTGAGATCCCTATGGGACATCCACTTAGAAATATCCAAGAGAAAATTGATGATGGGGGAACTAGAGCTCAGGAGAGAGACTGGATCCAGGTCATCAACATAGAAATCATCATTTAAGCTGATGAGGTCACAAGAGAAGAAAATATATAATATCACTGTTTTAATCATTCTTTCTACTAAGATGTGTTATCTACCAAAGTCCATAAGGATAAGCCCCATATCAGTCAATCAAAAAATACACAAAGAAAGGCAAAAGACAATCCTGCCTTCAGAGAGTTTGTAATCTAATGAGACAACATGCAAACAAATATATACCATTATCTATACACACAAACATATATATACATACACATATGTGCATATTTATATCATAGTAATACATATAATATTCAAACTTTGTATTTCCTTTGGCACAAAAAAGTGCTGGTTAATAAATGTGAATTAAACACAACCTCACCCCTCAAAAGCTCAAAAGGCCTCTGGACAACAACAAAAGGTCAATGCAAAGTGCTTACCATTTACTCAACAACTGCTATGCTTTAGTTAACACCTTATTATGTGCCAAGAATACAAAGCAAAAGTGATAAGCAGTCCTTACTCTCACAGAGCTTACATCCTATTGGAAGATACGACACATAAATCTATGTAAATACAAAATAATTTGAGGAGATACATGCCAATGACTATAAACAGGATGATGGTCTTTGAAGGAAACCAAAGGCTTTCCCAGGCAAAGGTGAGGAGGGAGGGCATGCCAAGCATATCTTCCCCAATCTCAGCTAGAAAGCACTGCCTTCTTTGAACTCTGAACCAGCAGGACAGGACAAGGGCTCCCATGGCATTTTCACACAGTTCCTGTTATAGTAATGATATCTTTTTTTTTTTTAAAGGATACCTGTATTCCCCTCTCCCACTGTCGCCAGACAATAAGCACCATGAGTTCAGGCACCATTATTTATTTTCTCTATCCTCTGGAATAAATAACTTCACTGCTTGTCACATAATAGGTGCTCAATAAATATTTGGTGAATTAATGACCTGGGAAATGTTTTAGCTATGTTGTGCTGTGAAAGTCACCATCACACCTCACCACTGCCTCTTTAGCTCAAGGTCCCAAAGATTATGAGAGGCAGAACCAAGTCTTAGCTCCAGATCTTCTAACTTCAAATCCTTGACTTTCCAGGATGGTTTGCCATTTCAGGACACAGGGGCTAGGTAGCATTCGAAGGATGCTATGTCTTTGATACCAATTATTGCATAATTTTAAAAGATTTGCCCTTAATTAGAGGACTTGGTTTAGAGAATTAAAAAGTTGTATTTAGCGGAGAGATTTGGGAATTGTATTCAACAGGTGTTCAAGGATGAAAGATGATAGCTCTATGTGAGGAAATGTTCAAGGATATAATCTCTCATTAAATGATCCCATTCAGTTTGTGTGTTTTAGGGGGAAGCTATCAAGAGAAAAGTAAACTCAGGTTACTCATAATTATTACCAAAGATTTCCATGTTAGGATGCTGGAGGTGAAAGAAAGAGTCATCTGTGAAAGATGTTCTTTTTGTGAATCACTGGCATTTCTACAAATTAGAAGATTTAAGTCTCCAGAAATGTTATGTCTCTAGTAGGGTAATGATGCCCATGTCTCTTACTATGCCTCAGGGGCAAGAAAGCAGCAGTGGAAAGGTCAGGAACCCCAGGATCTGGGTTCAAATTACATGTGTGTCATTAGCAAAGTCACTTCACTTCTTCCCCTCTGTTTACTCTAAAATGAGGGGGCTAGACTACAGGAGGGATTTTTAACATTTTTGTGTGTTATGGACACCTTTGTTGGTCTGGTAAAGCCTATGGACCCATTTTCAGAATGTTTTCAAATACGTAAAATGCAGAGGATTACAAAGGAAACCAATTATAGTGCAATAAAGATGAAATTTCTCGCATCCAAGTTCACAGACCCCCTAAAACACCTATCCATGAACCCCCAAAGTCCAGGACCAGGAGATCTCAACAATCCCTTCCAGCCCTAAATCTTCAACCGTTATTATGTTGTCAGTGGAAAGAAGTATATGAACCTCTCCTTTTCTGTCTTCATCCCCATTCTACTGCTCCTTCCCCACTTCTCTTTGTAGTGTTCAAATTGGTAAGGGCTCCATAAAAGAGATATAGCAATTTTGCTTTCCTTTCTATATGGTCCATCTTTTGAAATCTGGTCAGGTATAGCCATGGGACCAGGAGAGAATGGAAAGGAAAAATTAATTGCTGTTAATAGCTTTTCAATTCCCAACATACAATATGGAATCTGACTTTTGTAACCCAGTCACAATCAGTAGAGTATAAGCTCCCTGAGAGCTGGGACTATTTTGCTTTTGTCTTTCTAGGTGGCACAGGGGATAGAGCAACAGATCTGGAGTCAAAAAGACCTGAGTTCAAATGTGGCCTATGTGACCCTGGGCAAGTCACTTAACCCTGTTTACCTCAGTCTCCTCATCTATAATATGAGCTGCAGAAGGAAATGGCAAACCCCTTTAGGATCTTTGCCAAGAAAACCCCAAATGGGTTCACAAAGAGTCAGACACGACTTAAATGACTGAAGAATTACCTAGCACAACCCCCCCTTTTTTTTCACATAGTCAGAAGTTAACGTATTCTTGTTGAATAAAATTTTCCTTATTTGTCAATGTAACTAAGGTAGATTGGCTTTCCGTTGCATTTAAAGCTACTCTGTGCATTTTCTACATTATTTCTTCATTCAGAAACCCAGCAACAGTTGTGCTGATAGTCTAAAATGCAGTGTGATTTAGGACTGTTGAAACAAAAGTCAGGATATCACAAATCTGCAAGATGTCAGGGCTAAGTCCTACTCTTTCAAAAAGGATGGGATCATAAATCCCATTTTATTTTTATGATTTGGCTTGTACACTGTGAGTATTTCAATGTTGCTCCCTTGCCAAAACACAAACTTGCATACCCATGCACTCCAATTTGTTTCTTACTCTGGTAATTTGTGACTACATGTTGACACTGACCTAGAAATGTTCCTGGTGCTGTTTTAAATCTTATGTCAAGAGGAGAAATTGGAATCTGGTTTGCACATTTGTGTCTGGATTTTTGTAATTGTCCAAAATCTGACTTTGTCCCAGCAATACTGGTTGGGAAGTTATGAGATATTCTCATGCCCAAGACTTTTAATGTTAATAGTTCTGAAGGGAGATGAACAGCTGCTCTGGGGTATTTCTCATGTATTTCTGTAGCCCCCAAAGTTAAACTCTGTTTAAGCCAACTTAATATCATACCAGTAGTTCCAGTTCTGAGCCCAAATATGAGTTTAGATTCAAAAGTTAAAAAGCAGAGAGGAAAAAAACCCTATTATCATGGCCTTTTCCCTTAAATGCCTTATGATTACATGGTCAGGTCCCCAGAGAAGCCAGTTTTTTTCCATGTAGCTTGATCTAGCTGCCAGTATCCTCAGTAATAAGGACATGAGAACTGTTTCTTTAATCTAACACCTTGATGATTTAAAAAACATTTTTTTAAAAACAACCATGTCAAAAAAAATTCAAAATGGCCAACATTTGTTTCTAAATATGAACTTTAAAAGATATGAACCTTAAATTAATTGGAGGAGGGGGAGTAGTCTGCTGATTATTTTGTTTAAATCCACATAATTTTAATTTGCAAAGGATACTTTCCTAACATGCAGTGTAGTAATACAACAAAATGATTAGAGTGTCAAGTTGGAGATGCAATCATTTCATAAAAGCAGAGGTGGAAAACCTGTTGGGGGACATAATCCATGACACAGACACAATATAACCATAGTTTCCTCTGCATGCAGGGAGTTGGGCTTTGTGGGAAATCAAAAGAATTCAATCTACTTTGTGACCCTTTCAGTCGTTCTTGGGACCACCTCAGTAAAAACAAGATGAAGGATCAGGTGACAACATGTCTGGAAATTTCCTTGGGTCAGCAGATTTCTGTTTAACTTACCCCATAGCTATATAGCTGTTTGACTTCTTCACTGATTATTAACAGAATAGTCTACCTGGGGAATTATAACACTTAGAGAAGCTTATAAAATCCATACAAACAACTGTAAGTAACGGAGGGATCTGCCAGTTTCCTTGGCCTGTACAAACAATCTCAATTATTGGTATTTAACTCCCCAGTAGACTCTATGTTCCATTTTTGTGTAATTTCAACATTCCTCCCAATTTCATTGACTATTGTTGAGCTGCACAGCTCTCTCTTTGCTTTGTAGTAAAAGACACTAAATCTTGCTGGTATCTTTGTTCCCAATGGTGGTACACATAAAACTTTGAACTTTTTTATAAACACAGCTGTCTTATTTCGCACTGAGCCAAGCCCAGTTCAGATTAGCCTTTTGCCAAAAGTAAGGTTAATCTTTGAAGTCAACTGAAGTAAGAATTCTCTTCAAGTTGTTGGCAAAACTCTTTGGAGAGGTGATTTTGTCACAAAAAAATAAGCCAGAGACAACAATGATTGCCAAAGCAAGCCAAGGGCCACTGGTGGTAAATTATACAACAGTGATAAGGAAACAAAGATGTTTTCTCTAAAAACTGGTTTTTACTTTAAGTAGCCTGAATTCATTCATTTAAGCAAGCTTCTTTTAATTAAGCTATAATCAAATAATTTTTCCCTCTTTATCTGCTATGCATTTAAAATTAGACCCAAGTAATCCAACTTTTCATTTTGGAGGACTATTTTCACTTATTCTGTTTCCTCATAGTGGATATAGATGTTGATTTATACTAACTAATGCAATGCAAGCATCTACATAGGTTTGTAGGTAGCTATATTTTAGAAGCAGCATAAAAGATATTACCAAGAATATCAGTAACTGAAAGAAGTAAACCAGTCACGTAAACAGAATGAGAAACAATAGCTAACAACCCAAGTAGTACTTTAGTATCCTATGTCATTAAAAGAACAAAAGAAGGCCTGTGGTCCATTGGAGAGACCTTCTGAAGGATTTATGGGGGAAAACTGGCCAGGACCTTACAAACCAAGAAATCAGGGACGGTTATTTCTTCATTTGTGGAGAGAGTACCCAGAACCATGAGAATATGGATCTTCCAATGCATGAAAATAAGGAAGTCAGGTTCATTCCATTAAGTAAACATTTTATTAAGTTATTATATGCCAGGCACTGTACTAAACGCTAGAGATACTCACATACACACACAGCAAAAACTACGCCTACACAAGTAACATGTATATATGTGTGTGTGTGTGTGTAAATGTATATACAAGAATCCTACAAAACAGATACATGTATATATGTAGATATAAACCAGATACCCACAATGTAGATACACATACATCTGTAGGTATACACAAGATATCTACAAAGCCAAGGTACATGTACATATGTAGGTATATACAAGATACCCACAAAGTTACCTTGATAAGATACAGAGTAACATTGGAGGGGATGTGACTAGCAACCGGGGGATTAGGGAATGGGAACAAGAAAAAACTTCATACAAGGGCTTGAACGGAGTCCTGAAAGAAGGGAAACCAAGAGAACCGAGTGTGAGGAGGGAGAGCATTCCAAGCATGAAAGTTGTTTTAACTGCATGCTATTTTTTTCACATATTGATTTTTCTAGTTCCATACTAATTCTAATCTTTTATCTAATAAGTCAGTGACCTAAATATACATACACATCTGGTTAGGGAATAACTTCAACAACAGTAATGAATTATTGCCTGTGGGCTAAAATAATCAGGTTGTTGTTTTTTTAATGTCATTTGGTTTTCACCCCATATAGTACATCCTAGCTCTTTTACTGAAGAAAGTACTTATATTCATGATTCAAAAGTGTAACAGGAGTTTGACACATGCCAGATCATCTTCAATGGAAGTATTCATGTGGGAGACACTAGGGACCTAGTTGTAGGAAAAAAATATCCAGAGCTCTGGTACAATGTGAATGGGAGCAGCCTCTTTGCTTTAACTGACAGATACATCTTTAAAACTACCAAACCAGGACAGTCTCACTCTCTTTCCAGTGGCATCCAGGTGTGAAGGTCTTGTTCACCCCACATTAAAGGTACGATACACTAAGCTGGGGCAGGAAGAGGGAAAGAGCCATCTTCCCCTTCCCTTTAGAACCACAGGCTAGGAAAACAGGCTGTGGATTTTGGTCTTGTTACATTCATCCCCTTCAGTTCCAAGGGCAAAGAGTGAAGTCCCAGTCCAGGGAGCTTGAGTTATGGCAACCTGGGAGCCATGATCCCAGACCAGATGTTACAACTAGTCCAGCAAGTAAACCCAGAGAAGCCAGGGTGTTGAGATGGAAGCCCTGGAGACTTTGGGTTTGGAACTCAGTGGTACTGATGCTATATAGAAACTGAATTAAGCTGTGAACCTAATCATCCTCCTCCCCTCCTCAGAGATGAGGTGACAGAAGTCAAGTATCATGCCCCACCAAGTGTTGGGAGGGACATTTGTCCTTGCTATGCCTTTGAAGCAGATAATCTTTTATAAAAATTAATCCAACTGTTAAATGGTTCATTAGAGCTGAAGTGCTTGGACTCTGAAAATCTGGAGAACACAATTAGTGGGGATTTGAGCCAATGACAGAGTCTAAATATCCTCAGCACCCTTAAAGGTATCAGAGAATGCTGCGAGAAGGACAAAAAAGTAACATACCTGGCCTTCAGACAGTGAGAGCTGTAGAATCACTATTACAGACACTTGAGACTTCAGTATAATCTGCAAGCTTGGGGATTACTGCTTTCAGTAGGGTATCATATTTTCCAACATAGTTATCACCATCCTCACCTATGTTCAACTTTGTGTTGAATTCAGTATACCTCAAAATGTATGTTAATTTGAAGATTTTATAGGGTTCTTCATAGAAGCTGTCAAGTCTCCTCATCCTGCAATTATTTTCAAATGATCTTTTTGTAAATGCTTAACCTAAGCACTGCAATACAAGATCACAGATTTAGCAATGGAAGGGATCTCAGTGGCCATCAGGTTCAATCCCTTTGCTTTATAGATGAGGAAACTGAGGTCCAGAGAGAATAAAGAAAGTACATAAAGTCACAGTCAGTGACCAGTCAGTGATCAGTCACCAACTGGTCAGCCAACTGGGGATGAGTGTCTTCAGGATTAGCCGGACTGATATTTGGAAAGCAGACACAACCAGTGGCCAGGATGGTACTCAAAGCCTTTTCATCATGGTAGAACCTGCAAGGATTGTATTCTACCAGTATAGCTTTCTAAAACTGAGGACCACCATCACATCATAATGCCTCATTGAAATCAGCATCAAGAGATTAATTTTCAAGATATCTGGAAATAGTGAGGAAGATAATGAATGATTGCAGAAATGCACAAAAGTTGCTATTAATACTACTACTGAACAAAAGTGATCAAAAGAAAATCACTAATTACCAAACCATATATGGCTATGTTCCTATCCCTCTTAAATCTTTATGAGAATGAGCCACATATACATTGAGAGTATTCTTGATGAAAACATGAGAAGGCAAACTTGCACAAATAGCTCACTGGGCCTGGAGTTAAGAAGATGTTGTTCAACTTTGTGCCCCCATTTGGGGTTTTCTTGGCAAAAATACTAGAGTGGTTTACCATTTCCTTCTCTAGCTCACTTTACAGGTAAGGAAACTGAGGTAAACAGGAGTAAGTGACTTGCCCAGGGTCACAAGCTAGTAAGTACGTGAGGCCAGATTTGAACTCAGGAAGAAGCATCTTACTGACTCCAGGTCCAGTGATCTATCCACTACACCACCTAGCTGCCCTCAACAGGAAGTCAGGAAGACCTGAGTTCAAATCCAGCTTCAGACATTAAACGGTATACAACTTGGACAAGTCACTTACTCTTTCTACCTCAGTTTCCTCAAAGGTATAACAAGGATAATAGGAGCACTCACCTTCCAAGGTTGTTGTGAACATCAAATGAGATAATGTGTAAAGTTTAACACATACAGTAGGTGCTTAATAAATGCTTATTTCCTTCCTTCTCCCAGAAGACCATATATTCATAATCATATAGGTAACAGATGTGTATAAGATGGCATTGTGTCTACTGTTTGATTATTAAAAAACCTTTTAACTTAATTGTTTATTAATTATTAAAAACTCCTGGAAGTCAGCCACTGTCTTTTGCCTCCTTTTGTATCCCCAATACTTAGGACAGTGCCTGTACGTAGTCAACATTTTAAAACTATCTACTAGTTGATTATTATAACAAAACAGAGGCAGACAGACAGCGCCATAGTGGATAGAGCTCTGGGCCAAGAGTTAGGAAGATTCCTTTTCCTCAATTCAAATCTGGCCTCAGTCACTTCCTAGCTATGTGACCCTGGGCAAGTCACTTAACTCTGTTTGTCTCAGTTTCCTCACCTGTAAAATGAGCTAGAAAAGGAAATGGCAAACGATTTTAGTATCTCTGCCAAGAAAACTCCTAATGGGGTAAAGGAGAGTTGGACATAACTGAAAAAGATTAAACAACATAACAAAATACAGCCTTAAAGCCACTACACCAAAAAAGGAGTCTCCCTTGTATCTGTTAAGGTCACACAAGATTGCTTGAAAAATATAACCACAGGAATAATCATATTCGCCAGTTCTGGTTATTTTTTTAATGAGTCACAACACATGGAATATACATTAATTTACTATTGTTGGTAAGATGTCTCACATAGAATCCAAATAGAATTCCCTGTAGATGGCTCACAAGCAGAATGCCTGACTCTCGAACACCAATATTCTCCCCCTCATGTGATACAGATGTAAAATGATTCTAAGTCAACTTGGCATGTTACTAAAAATGACATATTATATAAGGAACAATGCAGAAGATATAATCCAGTATTGGGGAAGGTGGGCAAAAGCGAAGGAATGACAACTTTTTTTTTCCAATTACATGGAAAGCTAATTTTCAACATTCACTTTTTGAAAGATTTTAAGTTTCAATTTTTTCTCTTTCCTTCCCCATTCTCCTCCCCAAGACGGCAAGCAATCTGATATAGGTTATACATGTGCAATAATGTGAAACATATCCACATCAGTCATGTTGTGAAAGAACAGAAAAAAAGGGAAAAAAACAACCAAAAAGTGAAAATAATATGCCTCAATATTAATTCAGACTCCATTAGTTCTTTCTCTGGATGTGGATAGCATTTTCCATCATGAGATTGTGGAATTGTCTTGGATCATTGTATTGCTAAAAGCTAAGTCAATCACAGTTGATCACTATACAAGGTTACTGTATACAATGTTCTCCTGGTTCTGCTCACTTCACTCAGCTTTAGTTCATGTAAGTCTTTCCAAGGTTTCCTGAAACCATCCTCCTCATCATTTCTTATAGCACAATAGTATTCCATCACAATCATATACCATGACATGTTCAGCCATTCCACAATTGATGGGCATCCCCTCAATTTCCAGTTCTTTCCCACCACAAAAAGAGCTGCTATACATATTTTTGTACATGTGGATCCTCCTCCCTTTCTCATTATCTCTTTGAGATACAGACTAAATACAGTGGTATTGCTGAATCAAAGGGTATGCAGTTTGAAGTTCCAAATTGCTCTCCAGAATGGTTGGATCAGTTCACAGCTCCACCAACAGTACATTACGGTCCTAATTTTCCCACATCTTCTCCTTTTCTTTTTCTGTCATATTAGCCAATCTAAGAGGTGTGAGGTACTACCTCACTTGTTTTATTTGCATTCTATAGAATGACTTGATAGTTCCAGAGTTGCCCCTGTCCTTAGATGAAACAGAAAACCCTAGAGGAAGATCTCTAGCACATGAGGCAGATTCCCTATGGAGGATTTACGGGAGGACATGGACAAAAGACACACAAGATAAAAAGGGCTAGTGAATCCACATGTATTTGTTAAGCAGTAACTTTGTGCCCAGACACTGGGCTGAGCTCTGAGGATGCAAAAGCCAAAACAGTCCTGCCTTTCAAGGAGCTCCTAGTCTAAGGGAAAGGAAGGCAAGATAGATTGCAATTCATCCTGGAGGGAACAGGAGCACTGACAAGATTATGGATCCATTTGTGTTGAAATATGAACATTAGAAAAGATAGCATGAATGAAATTAAGGAAGGCCAGTCTCTATAGTCCCTAGTCAGTAAAATCAGAGCATCCATGATCACTCCAACAAATGAAGTAATACAACACATGTCTACAGGTTTTAAGAGATACATATGCCCATGAAAAAAATGAGTAGTTTCTTTGGAAGTTCTATGACTATTCTTTTAATGAGTACTTGCTGTACAAATCAGTTTTAGTGGCCCTAGGAGTCCAGTGATTAAAACTACACAAAGCTGGGGTTATAATGATGTATGGTCAATGAGCAGTAGCAGTTGGGCACCCAATAGGCAAAGAAACACCAAGTGTTTCCCTGACATGAGAGCTAGCCTTATAATTGGCAAAAACAGATCCAAGAGAACTTGGAGCAGCTCCTCCATTGAGTGATCAGCTGAAAACAAGTTCAGGTTGAATCTTTTTTCCAGTCCAGATCTGGGATTTTACTCCACTCCACCCTTGCTGCACAGCAAGTCTATGGCCAAATCTTTTCAATTATGTGTCCACATTTTTCCCATCTGTTCCATTCACTCCACTCACACAGCCAACATCCTAGCTCAGGCCATCATCAAATCTCCTCTGGATTACTGCAACAACGTCTTGATTTCTGTGACTCTAATCTCTCCCCTCTGCAATCCAACTTTCAAACAGCCTGCTTGGAAATTTATTTTCCCAAGGCACAGCTTCCCTTGTCACTCCCCTTCTCAAGAAGCTTCTGAGGTGTCTTCTTGCTTCTAGGATGAAATGCAAACTGCTACATTTGGTATTTAAAGCCTTTCACAACCTGGTTCTAAAGGATGATTCCAGACTTATTTGGTATTATTTACTCTTAGTCACCCTACATTTTATATTAATTGGCCAGCTACAACATCTTCCACCTCAGTGCCAGAACCTATGCCTAGAATGTACTCCCTCATATAAGCTCCCCTTCAAAGCCCAGCTCTGATGTTACCTCCCAGGTGAGGCCTTTCTGATACCCCACAGGTGCGTGTTCTCTTCTCTGCTCCCACAATATATGTGTGTGTGTGTGTATATGTATACATATATATGTGTGTATATACATATATATATGTATATATATATATATATGTTTGTTTATTTATCTGTGTATATCAATTTCCCCCAGAAGAATGTAAGCTCCTTAAAGGCAGGGCATAGTTTATTTTCATCTTTGTATTCTCATTGCTTAGCGTGAGGCCTGGCCCATATATGAAGTTGATAAATTCTTGCTGAATCTATGAAATCCTACTGTTGGAATGATTTTCCAGGTTCTTACTAGTTACTGGCCAAAAAAGCTAACAAAGCATAAAGACAGACAGGTAACTGCAGTTTATTTATTCACTCAAGAGTCTAATAAACATAAGTTGGTGATGGGCATGTGTATCTCACAGTGGCAGATATTTATACATATAAATATGTGCATACACACACATATACATACACACACAATATACGTGTATCTTTCCATCTATTTATCTGTCTATAATAGCCATTTGCACTAGACCAAAGAAAATTTACCCTTCTTTATCAGTCAGTTGATCAATAAGTTTTTGTTAAGAGACTACTAAGTACTTTATTAGATAGAATAAAGAGAAGGGGGTGACTTTCTTAAACTGCTGAGGTCCTTGAATAAGTGTAAATAGCAACTGTTTTCTGTTCCAGCCAGAAACTCTTAAGTGTCTTTCCCTCCCAGAGTGATAGTTTTGTGATGGTAAATTGGACCATCTTTTGTCTTGATTCTCACCTAGTCCCTAATCATAGAATGGGCACAGCCTTGAACAAACTGAGACTAGAAAAGACCTTCATGTAAAAAGGCGAAGGTCACCCACTGTATCCTGGGCCATCTACAGTCATCCTGACTTGTATTTTGCAACTGGACCTCGATAACTCTGGAGGAGAGAACAACTCTGTTCAGCTCTGCCTCAAATGCAAGAGAATACAGGATGAACAATTAGAGTCTTCAGAGTTTTTCTTTTCTAGTCTTAAGTGATTAGGCAGAAAGGAGGTAGTTGAAGGAGACACTCAGTCCTATCAAAGAGGCATCTGAGAAAGAAAAAGAAAAATAGCAAACACTGGACAAAATAGAGTCACTTATGTTCTCCCCAAAACCCACTTCCATCACTATTTATCCTGAAAGATTTACCTCAAATAAATACTTCTTCCTTGAAGCCTTCTCTTAGAGTTCCCCAGATAACAATAATAGCTAACATTCATATGGGGCTTACAACGTGCCAGACACCATGCTAAGCACTTTACAAATGTTATCACATTTGATCTTCATACCAACCCTAGGAGATAGGGGCTATTATTATTCCCGTTTTACAGCTGAGGAAACTGAGGCAAACAAAGGTTAAGTGACCTACCCAGGATCACCCAGCTAGTGTCTGAGGCTGGATTTAAATTCAGGTCTTCCTGACTCTAGACCTGGTGCTCTGTGTACTACAGCACCATTGAACTAAAATTAATGCCTTCCAAATGGAAATAGTAATTGGTTTGATTCCAGCATTTTGATTCCCATCTCTTATGGTCTGTACTGCACGACCAGATGTAGTTGGGGGTATGGGAAGAGCACTATCCTTGGTCATCAGTTCACAAAAAAAGTCTTTAGGCAATTTCCCTAGTGGCTGCTTTGAAATTTACCTATGCAATAGGTTCAGCTTCAAGTGATATAAAAACATATATACTATGAAGAGAACATGTTCATTGCTATAGTGTTTAGTCATTTGGATAGAATCGACTTGTATGATACCAAAAGATAAAAAAAGAACCATCATAACCATCACAAACCATTCTGTTTATCTGCCAATTTTCAGCATTCTATACGAGTTGCACGGGCAGCTCAGTGGGACAGTGAATAGAGCACTAGGCTTGGAATCACAAAGACTCATCTTCATGAGTTCAAATCCTATCTTAGACACCTATTAGCTGTGTGACCCTGGGCAAGTCACTGTTCTTGTCTTAATAGTTTTAGAGAATATGTGACAGTTCACAAGGCCTTACAACAACCCTATAAAACAAATGGCACCATTTATTCCTATTTCACAGATTTGGAAACGGAGGTGGAAAGTAATTACCTTGCCCAGGATCACACAGCAAAACTGTGTCTTGTGGCAGGATGGAAACTCAGGTCTCCCTTTGTCCAAGTCCAGGGCTCCCAACTGCCCTAAGGAGTCAGCCTAGGTCTGCCTCACTATTCCCAGGATGATTCTGGACTGTACTTCTGAAAAACCCTTCATAATAAGAATCACACAGTCCGTGGATCAGAGATGCTAAAGTTTGTTCCTGGCCTTAATATTCCACTTAACTTTCTTTTTCCCCCTGAACTCAATTTTCCTATGTTCAGGCTGATGTTTATTCAAGGAGTTTAAGCAGGGGCCCACTGCATATTTCCAGTACTGAAATAGTGCTTCAAAATCCCAGAGAAAAAGTCCAGCAGACAACTGTCTCTCGCTACCTTCACACACAATCACAACTTCCCAAAGGCTGCAGCAGCAGTTTACCAAACACAAATCAACTCTTTTTTTTTTTTTGGAGGGAGGAAGGCAAAGCCTAAGGTCACACAGCTAGTAAGTGTGTGTCAAGTGTCTGAGGTCACATTTGAACTCAGGTCCTCCTCACTCCAGGACTGGTGCTCTATTCACTGCACCACCTAGCAGCCCCTGGTCAACTCTTTTACAAACCAAAACACACACATGTGGATACTTAAGAGGTCTCTTTCTTTACCAAGAAAAGTCTCTAATAAGTTACATCTTAAATCAATTACAGCTTTCTGATCCAGGAATATCTATCATAATGTTACAAAGAAATCATACTTATAAGTATAGCTCCAAAATAAAAAAAAAAACATTTCTATATTATTTTTCCCAAGTCACAGTTAAAAAAAAAAACCTACAATTTACCAACTTAACAGTAGCATAAAGTAATCCTACAGATTTAAAATATAAATACAAAACTTACTGTCAGTCTAATAATATTAATCCAGCTAAATGCATTGCAAATTAGCTATGAGGAAAAACCACTATTCATCTACCAGTTTTTAGCATTCTATACTAGTTACATGGGTAGCTAGGTGGGACAATGAATAGAGCACTGGCCTTGGAATCAGGAAGACTCATCTTCATGAGTTCAAATCCTGTCTTAGACATTTACTAGCTGTGTGACTCTGTAACCACAGAGCTGTATATTATGGAAGAAACACTGGGATTAGGGCTTGAATGTGTGCCCTTGGATGAGATACTTCCTGCCTCTCATCTGTAAAATGAGCATATTGGACTGGAATATTTCTAAGATTCTTTCCACTAATGAATTGCCCCTAGGCACATTTGGAGGCATACTATTCCACTGCTGAATGTCTCTAATCATTAGGAAGCATCTACTTGTATTGACCAGGATATGTCTGTTTTCTTTGCCCCTAGTTTGGTTCCCTAAGCTAAGTCAAGAAAGAATTATTTTTCCATTTATTAATGGAAAGCACTATTCCAAAAGCACTTAATGCTTCCTCATCTATAAAATGAGCTGGAGAAGGAAATGGCAAACTGCTCCAGTATCTTTGACAAGAAAACCCCAAAATGGGGCCACGAACAGTCAGATGTGACTGACCAACACCACACACTAATTGCATTCAGAAGCCAGTGCAGAGAAGTTATGGCTTCTATACTCAGGGCTACAAAGATGATACCAGCAGTCTCCATTATTCAGAGCACAGATCAATGATGTTCTGAATAATCACCTACTCTAATTAAATATCAGCCCAATAGTAATCCAAACATTAGGCAAGTCCCTCAGCCTCCCTGGACCTCAATTTTGTCTACGGTAAAATAAGGGAATTTGGACTAGATGGCCTTTGGGGTTACTCCTAGCGCTAGGCATGGCTGCCTACATAGTCAGTGGAGACTCGCTGAGCTCTGCAAGACAATACTCTAAATTAGAGTGGAGGTATGGATAGGTGGCTACCTAAGCTCCCTCCCACCTCTGGAGGAAAGACCCCTAAGAACATGTGTGGTCACCTGGCCAGCTGGTGCCACTTCTCAGCCCTGGAATCAAGACCCTAAGTACAGGTGTGGTCACCTGGCCCCAGAACTCCCTCTCTACTATGCAGTCAGGACCCTAAGTATGGTCACCTGGCTACCTTTCAGCTCTGTAGTTAAGACCCTAAGTATACGAGTAGTTACCGGGACACCTGAAGCCACCTCTCAGTTCCGAAGCTATGGCCCTAAGTTCACACATGCATACCTGGCCACGTGAGCTCTCTTTCTAGCTCTCAAGTTTGACTGTTCCTCAGACTTTCCGAGCACCATTCTGAGCATGCGCCTTCGACTTCTCCAGTGGGAGAGTAGGGGAAAAAACTACAATTCCTAGAAGACCGTGCGGGAGGGGCCCGGAGAGGTTGGTTTCTTCCGTAGGCTCAGAGCCAATGGGAGGCTCTAGAGCAAAACTACGACTCCCAAAAGGCCTTGCGCACAACGCCCAGTTGGTCTTCTCCGCAGGCGCAGAGACACGGGCTGTCCGCTGTGTCCACTTCCGGGGGAAAAGGGCCGTGGGACCTCAAACTGAGGGGGCCGGTCTGGAGCCACTTCTGGGGTCCGGGCTGGGAAAGCAGGGGGCGTGGGACCCGCTCGCCGGGGCCATGGACGAGGACGGGCTGCCTTTGATGGGGTCGGGCATAGACCTGACCAAGGTTGGTAGGGGAGGAGGGTCGCTCTCGGGGGTTACCTGTCCTCTCGTTTGACAGAGGAGGAAACTGAGGCTGGGAGAGGACGCTTTGTGTCAGTGTGACCTTAGGCAAGTCAGTTCTGCTCTGTGAATCTCCCTTTCCTCATCTATATAATGAGGGGGTCAGACTAGATGCCCCTGAGGTCCCTTCCACCCCTGAATACATGATCCTGGGATCATTTTGTGCCTCAGTTTCCCCATCTGTAAACTGAGGGGGGTCAGACTGGATGCCTCTTAGGTCCCCGTTAGCTCTAGGCTTGATCGCAAACCCCGTTTTTGTCACAGATCATCTAGAAGAAACCCTGGATTGGGCCATCGGTCCAAGCCCCTCGGTATCAGATAAGAAAACTGAGTCCTACAGGAAAAAATAAGTGACTTCCCAAAGTCATAGCAGAGCCGGTCTTCTGACTCTGATTCCATTGCTCTTTCAGACACCGAGAGTCACAGCTTGAGACTCAGAGGCGGGAGAGACATTTATCCCATTCCTCCGTACTTGGCAGGGAAGCCCACCAGTATTTAGCAGCATGCCAGAGATCAGTGACACAGATGAGATTCGAGTCCAGGCCCTTCAACTACAGCTCTACCATACTTTCAGTGACCAGGAATCACCTGGGCTACATCCAGGTGGTGATGGAATGGCACCCTTCCTCTGCATTAAATCAATCATATACACCCATCATCATTTAGAACACAAGAAGCTATTTTATTTTATTCAGAAACAGAAAGCCAATTAGTTGGTCAGTTGGAAGGTCACAGAATGGTTACACTGTCTGGCTTCCCAAATATGGCACCAATATTTGGGACAGGCTTAGGAAGAGATACTGAATATAGTAAGTATAAGTTTATAAGTATTTTCCCAGTCCAGAGAAGTGGCTAACCCAAGCTTACAGAGCAACAGAACTAAGGCTTTAAGTGACCCCATCCTCCTGACTGGTACTCAGACAAGACTTTCTATGTCTCAGCTTCAGCATTTTCTTTGGCTGTACCCCATTTCAGGCATATTCTCCCTGTTTCATTCTAGATTTTTCTACAGGAAGCCATTACCACCCCTCTTAATTCCTGTTTATCCAGTAGGTAGTTTGCTTTGTCTCCCCCTTTAGTTTGTAAATTCCTTGAGGTCCGGGATTGTCTTTTGCCTCTTTTTGTATTCCCAGCATTTAGCTGAGGATTGATTGATTGATTGATTGATTGAAACCCAGTTCCTCCAGTTCCAAATCCAGGCTCTCTTCTTGGCACCAAAATGCCACAAAGTGTTGCTAATACCAAGCCAACCCCTGTAAATTACAAATAATCAGGCTCCTGAATGAGTTTAAAAAGGAGGTCACCATGTCTATCCTTGAGTGGCTCCTAGAAAACAAATTCTTTCCCAGAATTCCCTATTTCTTTGGGTTGCCAAGATTGGTATTCACAACTTATGCCTGTCTCCCCTCGTACCCTCTTTTAGTTTTCTCCTTAAAAAAATTTTTGTCTTTCGTCGATACAGATTCTCCATATTCTGAATTTTGTGTCTCTTGATCAGCTTCAGATTTCACCACATTGCTGTATGGTATGGAAGAAACATTGGGATTAGGGCTTGAATATATGCCCTTGGATGTGATACTTCCTGCCTCTCATCTGTAAAATGAGCACGTTGGACTGGAATATCTCTTAAGATTTCTTCCACTAATGAATTGCCCCTAGGCACATTTGGAGGCATACTATTCCACTCCTGAATGCCTAATCATTAAGAAGCATCTGCTTGTATTGACCAAGATCTGTCTCTTCTCTTTCCCCCTAGTTTGGTTCCCTAAGCTAAGTCAAGAAAGTAGAATTATTTTTCCATTTATTAACCCTTTAAATACTTACAGATAGCTCTCTTAGAATTTGTGGGAGAAGATCTAAGAAATAATCTGTTTCAACCCCGTCATTTCATACATGAAGAAAGTGAGACTCCAAGAGGGATAGTGACTGACGGAAAATCACACAGGTAGTGAGTTGCAAAGCCCAAACTGAAACCCAGGTCCTCTGACTCCAGAAGGAGTTTCTTTCTACTGGCAATGCCCTGGATCTCACACAAAGTACTGAACCACTTAGAACATTCAACAGAAGCCCTTTCTCCTATTAGAAATATGTTGTGTTTTTACATCAGTTACGTTGTGTTTTTACTTAATGCAGGTGCCAGCAATTCAACAGAAAAGGACTGTTGCATTTCTAAACCAGTTTGTGGTACATACTGTACAGTTTCTCAACCGATTTTCTACAGTTTGTGAAGAGGTAGGTTGTTTGGTGTTTATTCTCAGAGTGGCAGAGAAACTGGGGTGAATTTTTTTTCATTGGAAGAATGTATTTTAACTGATTCTGGTATCAGGGCCGATATTCATTTGTTTTGACCTCTTTGTTGTTATACACCTAGAATCACCTAATCAACCAAGTTGTAATTTTCTAGACATTTTACATAATCTTATTTCTTCTGCTGTTTTGAACTTTTTTAAGCACCACTCAAGTAATTATAGTCAGACTTTCTAAGATGGGTGGGAGTAACAAAATCTACCATTCTAGAGTGGATAAAATGCTACAGTGGGGAGGTCCTAGTATGAGTAGGAGAAAAGGATCCCTGTCTTCCTACTATATTACACGAACTTTCTACTTTTTTTATATGCAAAAACACTTTGTTGAGCTGCCCAGCAGCAAGCCTTCCTAACCATCATATCTCTTTTGAAAGTATCTACTAACAACTATGTTGAAGGCAGCAGCTTCAATTATTATCCATTTAGTCATCAGCAGATGTGGTTTCGATAGCATCATGAATTTTCTATGCCTTCATTCACCTCTCTACTCTCAATTTTCTTTTTTTTTGAGAGAAGTTTGCAGGATTATATTTCTGTGTTCCTTGATAGCTTCTCCCACTCACACAATTTTTGTTAGGTTAAAAGTTTGCAACTATTGATTAAACAAAAATTAAATTTGGCATTGCCCGATAATTTGATTTATTCCATGTCTCCCATAGTATATGTAATTAGGACTTGCTCCAAAGTCATGTGTACAAGTCATTCTGCTGCTATTAGAATGTCTTGGTTATTAGCGGACTGGATATTTATTCAGAATGAATGGAATGAGAGACATTTTAAGTTGTTTTTATATAAGAGAGTAAGTACAATGTGCTCCTTCAGTCATTTAAACCACATTTATTTTTCATTTTCTCTCTGTATCTATGCACATATATGCACGTGTATGTATATACGTGTATACACACAAACACGCACACACAATGTCTATTTAATTAGGAAATCTGATAAGCATTGTCCTTGAAAAGGTAATGTGTACATATAACATATAGAGTGATTTTTCTTCCAAGCTGGGGAATGTTTGGTTTGCTTACCTGAAACTGTTTTAAATATATTATTAGTACCTTTAAGGAATGTAGTGATTCATTTTTTTGGAAGAACTATCAAACACAGATACAAGCAGCTATTTTTTTCCCTCAAATGAAAAAAAACTTACTTGCTATTTTCTGAAGTGAAAAAAAATGAAAAAATTCTGGTTTTCCACGTGAAATGTTTTGAACCCAAATCAAACTATAAAAGATTCAGTTAAACTAAACCCAAACCAGGATTGCATTATAGAAGAAAATGACTGGCTCTTTCCATTCATCACTAGAACCATTCATAGTTCACTAATTAAAGGAATATGGCTGCACTAGGGTCTCTTTCTAAACTTAAAATAGAATATTGCATTTTAACCATTGTTGCCTTTACAATATACATTTTTGCTGAAATTCTTCAAACACATTGGACATCATGACTAGCAAAAACCCTGTCCTTTCCTCATCATTCTCATTATTTTAGTAGGCAAGAGTATCCACTTAAACTAATAGATCCAATGAGTTGACCAGGTTTCCCTTTTTGGGCCCTCAGTAGATCCACAAGCCAGTAGTAAGAAGTTCATTTTTTAAGTGGTATTTCTTTTGTAGAGTACGGAATGTGTAAGCAGTGTATACTTTACAGTACCCAAAGCCACAATATTTTGGTTTTGTGTAATATGTTCAGCTATGAAATATGCATTTTCCCCCTTGTCCTTCAGTGTGTTACATAAAACATGTATTGGTTGATGCTGAAGTCTACAGTTCTTGGGAAAAATGAGAAAATTTCAGGTACCATTTGAACTTACTGTAGTCTCTTGTCAGTACAGCTTACTATTGTTCTGGAGAAGCCACTTCTAAAAGGGAGAAGCGACTTACCCTCATTGTTTACATGGATTAGTGAGCCTATAACCCAATTACTCACTTTTCTGTTTTTACAAGTGGAGGCAAGACATTGTCAGTTGTATTATAATATTATACTTGTCTCCTGAGAAATGTAAAAGAAAAATTATACATCATTTCTAGTAGAACAATGATCATTGGTCTGTTAAAATGTTATCTTTGTCTATAAGTGCAAGAAAGATCATTATTCTAGAACTCAAACTTGGTTCTGTGGGTCTTTATTTAGAGGTATATTCTTTATTATTGGTTTACATTCCTCAACTAGTTAATACATTTTTCCCCACAATTCCTGGGGTGTGGTCCTTTTTTAGTCCCTTTTTTGTTGTCTTTGTACATCAAATTTGGCTAAGTTGAATTCTGTGAATGTTTAAATTCTTCTAGGCCAGAATTTCACTATTAACAGTCTGACCTGATTCATAAATCTAAAAATCGTGCAATTGAAGAAAAAAATAAAATGGAATAAATGCTAAGTCTGTCAGTCAAGAGGAAGGTAATTAATAAGATTTTTAAAGTGACTTGAGCACAGGAGAAAGAACCAAGTTGATATAAGGAATATAAACATTTCTAGTCCCATTTTTTAGTATATTTACTATTTTGATTGATAATTTGGTAGAGACATAACAGAAAGAACACTAGAGTCAAAGGACCTGAGATCAAATTCCAGTTATTAAACTCATTCAGCCAGAATGATCTCATCTGTGTAATGGGTGGGAGGGAGAGAGCAGAATGCCAGCCCATCTCTTACTCCCTCAAACCTCTAAATCTCTAATCCTGTGATGGTTGATGGGAAGAGGAAAAGGAGAGTGAAGGTAGCTGCTTGCTACTGGATGGTGCCCTTTTTCTGAGTAGCCCAGTAACGTTCAGCAGCCTAGTAAGATTCAGAGAGAACAGATTGGGAGGGATTTAGCCCCTTTATTGATGCTGCTGCCACTTGCAATCTTGCTGCTACAGTCCTGCTATAGTTAGAGAGGAGGAAGAAGAGCACTGGAGAAGGGGCCCATCATTCTTGAGTTTTGGATTGGTCAGAGATCTTAGCAGATGGAGCATCTGACCTGGAGTCAGAAAGATCTGAATTCCAATCCAGCCTCAGACACATTCTAGCTGTGTGATCCTGGGCAAGTCACTTCATTTCTGTTACCCCTCAGTCTCCTTACGTGTAAAATTGAGATAATAGCAGTCCCTACCTCTCAAGATTGTTGTGTGGATCCAGTGAGCTAATAATTATAAAGCCTAACTTTTAGCACAGTGCCTGAAAGAAAGTGTGAGTAAAGGAAATAAAGGTTAGCACTCATCATCTTCTTGTCTTCTATCATAACTTCACCAGTATCACCATACCCACTCTGGCATCACACAGCAACATTTAGGAGTAGTTCATGATGGCTGCAAACAATTGCAGAAGCATTATGTCATTCATAATGGGGATTGTGGGGATTCATGCCAAACTGAAATGCCCTACTTGTAGCTAGAAAACCAATATTCATGTCTTATTGTCACTGTTATATGGATCCAGACTGTATGCAAAAACAAAACAAAACAAAAACACCATTCACACTATTAATTGCACCAGATTATTCTGTGTAGGAAATTTGGTGGTGACCAGATCACCAAAGAATTATCATTGGCCATTGGGTAAGAATTGACATTGTTTCTTTTTAAATGAACTGCTTGTCCTTGTGTTTTAATGCCTGTCCTACAAGAGTCAGACTCCTACCACTTAGAATTTCTAGATGACAATCATTTTGGAGGGATGAGGTTTTTATGTGATTTCACTGGGGTCCAATATCATCTGTGAAAAGTGCTGGTTAACATAACCGGCATTCTTTCCCAGACTTTGTGGACTAACAGCTGGACCATTTTCTAAATTCTTTGTCATTCCCTATTGTCAGCACATTATTTAAATCGTGTTCTCTAAGTATTCTCTTCTTTCAGTATCCCATTACAAATGCACATGCATAAATATTTGAATCACTTAAGATTGTTTTTCTGTAAAAATGGAAACTTAGCAATTTGTTACAATACAGTTTATTATATGTGTGTGTCTGTGCATATGTATAATTTAGGGGGGGGAGGTATAAAATATAAGATAGAAGGCTAAGTTTATTTAAACAATTTTGTTTTCATGTTCTCCAAAACCTTTTTTCTATTGACTGAGTAAAGGGTAAAAGACAACTGTAGGAGATTCAAATTGTTGTCCATATCCATGTCTAGGAAATTAGTTCTTAAGACTGTTCACAGATCACTAGTAGTCATTGGTCTGTTCTCTCATATGAATAGATAATCCTTTTTTTTTCCTGGTAGCATGAGTGATTCATTCACGTACATTTGTTAATGCTTTACCAAAAGTTTGTGTTTGAGAGGCAGTGTAATATAATGGATATAGGACTGAATTTAGAGTCAGGAAGCCTGGGTTCAGATCTCACCCCAGAATATTTGCAAGGAATGATGATAAGCACATTCCTTGATAGCTTTGAGTCTCATTTTCCTCACCAGGAAAATGAGAACAATAATAACACTGATCTCACGGTTGTTATAACACTCAGATAAAGTTATCAGGGAAAGCCCTCGGCCTTCAATATCGATGTAAGTTGTTTTTATTTCTAAAAAAATGTTAGTGAGTGAGATAGACTATTCAGAGACTCTGTCCTACCACAAAGTCTGTCACCTGAAAACATGGGGAGAGCCACTTGGCTATTTTCATTATTCCCCTTCAGTTATTCTGTTCACCAGCAAAGCCAAAGACAGTTTATCTTTTTCATTCCATAGCCCTATATCTATTAAGAATTGTGTGACTGATTCTCCAGTTGATAAATGGTCAAAGGATATGAACAGGCAGTTTTCAGAAGAAGAAATAAGAGCTATCAGTAGTTACATTAAAAATGCTCTAAATAATTAGAGAATAATAATAATAATAATTAGAGAAATGCAAGTTAAAACAACTCTGATGTACTACCCTATATCCATCCAGTTGGCTAATATGACAGTGAGGAAAATAACAAATGCTGAGGAGGATGTGGAAAAATTGGGACACTAATGTACTGTTGGTAAAGTTGTGAATTGGTCCAGTGATTCTGGAGAGCAGTTTGGAACTATGCCCAGAGGACTATAAAACTGCATACCCTTTGGCCCAGCAATACCACTACAAGGTCTGTATCCCAAAGAGATCAAAGAAAAGGAAAAAGATGCATTATGTACAAAAATATTTATAGCAGCCCTTTTGGGGGACAAAGAATTAGAAATCAAGAGAATGGTCAACAATTGAGGAATGGCTGAACAAATTGTGGTGTGTGATTGTAATAGCCATAACAAATGATAAGCAAGCAAATTTCAGAAAAACCTGGGAAGACTTAAATAAAGTGATGCAAAGTGAAGTGAGCAGAAGCAGGAGAACATTGTACGCTGTAAAAGCAATGTTGTAAAGATGATCAACTATGAAAGGCTTAGTTCAGTGGTTCTCAACCTTCCTAATGCCACAGCCCTTTAATACTCAAATGTGGGTGTATCTGCATGTGGGTAGACCTGCCTGGAGATGGATAGAGGAGCAGTGTCTCGGTTCCTAAGACCATCGGAAATATGTGTTTTTCTATGGTCTTAGGTGACCCCTGTGACACCTGTGAAAGGGTTGTTGGACCCCCAGGTTGAGAACCACTGGCTTATTTACTCTGATCAAGACAGTAATCCAAGACAATTCCAAAGGACTGTAATAGTAATCAATTTATTAGATATTTAGGGCTAA
>CM053597.1:171231976-171321658 GCA_028646575.1 Pseudocheirus occidentalis | reverse complement strand
CTGGATTGATTAAATCTTTAAATGTGAAGCTGGTTTCCCCCTTAGGGAAACCAGGTGATTCTTCTCTTGTTCCTTGTTACTTTCTGTAATAAGATATAATATTGAGACTTTCCTTGTTCTAAATATTGTATATAATATTGTGAATTGTTGATACTGTGAATATTGTACTGAATCTTGATTTGTAATGGAATAAACAGAGTGTTCACTAATACTGTGTAATCCCAATCTTAAAAGCTGTTCACAGTAGCATTCTTTTAGGAATCTACTGTTGATTGGCTTTACTAGGACTCATGATGAAAAGAGATGTCCACCTCCAGGAAGAGGGCAGATGAACTCTGAATGCAAATTGAAGCAGACTTTTTAGAACTTTTTTTGTTTTTACTGTTTCATTTTGTTTGTGTTTTCTTTTGCAACATGGCTAATATGGAAATACATTTGGTATAACCTCTCTTGTATAATCAAAATCAAAGTGCTTGCCTTCTCAAGGAGGGGGAAGGGGCAGGAGGGAAGAAGAGAATTTGTAGCTCAACATTTTTTTTAAATGATTGTTAGAATTTATTTTTCACATAATTGGGAAATATTTAACAAAAGAAAAAGAACTGGCTGACATCGAGTGACTTTATAGTTTAGGGACTGTTGTTAATAAGTGATAATTGATCATAAATGTTTGTTGAATTGAATGGATTAGTCCTCATGGATTCAGTTAAGCCTCAAAGGCTTTAAGTGTCTTAATTGCCAAAATTTTAAAACTTAGTTTCCCTAGAGGTTTATTAGGATTAGTAAAAGGTGAACCCCAGTTATTAATTCAAAATTTATGTGCCATTTGGGACAGGTGAATTCAGTTTAGATATTACATTATAATGGGGATACCTGTCTGACAGCATGTTAGAAATTTTCTCTCCAATCTTAATGTCAAAATCTTACTTTTATGTAATGGAATACTATTGTGCTATAAGAAATGAGGAGCAGACAGACTTCATAATAACCTGGAAAGACTTACATAAACTGATGTTGAGTGAGAAGTGCAGAACCAGGAGAAATTTGTACACAACTACAGACACAACATATGTGTGACAACTAACTTTGATAGACTGGGCTCCTCTCAGCAATGTAAGGTTATAAGACAACTCCAAAAGACTCATGATGGAAAGAGAGATCCACATCCAGAGAAAGAGCTACAAAGTCTGAATGCAGATTGAAGCAAACTACTTGTTCTCTCTCTTTTTCTTGTTTTGTTTTGTTTCCTCTTACCCATTGTTCATTCCATTGGTTATAATCCTTTACAACCTGACTGATGTTTAATGTGAAGGTATTTGATTACACACTGCCATGGGGGTGGGGGATGGGGGTGGGATTTGTAATCAAGGGATTGTGGAACTGAATGTTGTAAATTAAAAGTAAATAAAAAAATAAAATGTTTAAATCTTTTTTAAAAAGTGAGCTTTCAAAAGTGATCTGTTGGCATAGTTTCAGATTAAGCTAGTGCATTACAATAAAATCTGAATTCCTTGCAAACAGGTCGAGTTTCGTTTTGCCTTTGTGTCTTGTACCTACCATATAATGGACTCTTAATAGATGCCTTCTTCTTGATTCACTCGTTCATATATTTAAGGAACCTATAAAATGTCAAAAGACTTATATGTTAAAAAATAAAGCTGAATGAATTAGAGTCAAGCATATCAGACTAAATTCAGTTTCATTTGTTTTTCCCAAGATCGTGTTTTTTTGCATTCTGAGTACAGGCAAATTTACTTCAGTCAGGCCCATTGTATGAACATCTATATTTAGAGAACTAACACATTAGGATTTCATAGATATAATTGTATAATGATTCATCATATGATTTCTTTAAATATTGAATTTCATAATATAGTACAATTTCATTGATCAGAATTTAATTTTTAATATTTTAGTCTTATGTTAAAAGAAATGCACCCTTTTGAATTTTTCAAAATCACTTACATTTATATGTGAGTTTGGACATTGAATCACTGACCTGACACATCTCAGCAGATTGTTTTTATTACCTTGAATTTGTTGAAAATGCCCAAATTTGTTACAATCAAAATAACTTAAGTGAACAAATCCTAGCAGGTTAAGATTAAGCTTGGTTCTCTTGTTGACTTTGAATTTCTTTTTTGGCCTTAGTTGGTCTAAATCACATTCTGATGTCTTTGATTTTTCCAGTAATGTCCTTCTGGACTTCAAGAATCTCATCTTAAAAATAACTGTCTTCTGTAAGAGAGCTAACTACGTTGTGGTTATATATTCATTTTTTTAAATTTCTCTTAAAAAACTGGCAGATTGACCATTCTCAGGGTGTTAAAGTTAGGTTTATAAGCCAGTCAGAATCCTGATAATATGCCAGCAAGCAGTCAGAATGCAAAATACTTGCCAAGTAGCAACCTGGCCAACTGGTGTTGGACTGTTTGACTAAATATGGTAATGTTTAGGGTTAGGGCTTTTTTTTTAAATAAATGGTTTATGGATCAAATTTTAAGATGATGATGCTGTTGTTTGTTTATGTGTGTATATGTAATTTAATTGTGCAGAATAATTAGAGCATGGTAAATTCTTAGTTCTGGTTTATCTTTGATTTTAATGGTAGATTGCTTCCTTTTGCTTTTTCGTCATGTTCCAATTTTTTTTCCTTTGTCTTTTATTCTTCCCAACAAGAATTACCTATTTTCCAACACTTTCATCTCATCCTTTGACTTCTGAATCCTGAAAGTCAGGGTGGGACCAGGAATATATGCACATGCGTTGATGTAGTAAAGTAGTATCTTATTCCAAGTGAATTCTAGCTAGCTGGTTTATATTACCCATGTTTTTATATGTGTATACTATTGTGAATCCAAGGCTAAAACATATTTCTTATTTACAAGTATACATATCTATATCTATCTATAGATGGCTCTTTTTTTCTCATTCCTAAATTGATCCAGTACCCCTTTGGTCTTTAATACTTGCCAGTGAACTTCATTCTCATGTCTCAACTCTTTCTTTTCTAGAAACTGTCAGCTCTTTCTCTTCGGATCCAACAAATTGAAACAACTCTCAATATTTTGGATGCAAAGGTTTGTCTTTCTACCCAGTTTATCTTTTTCATAGGTATAGTTTTCTCACTATCCTAAAACTATGAAATGACACTATTTCAGTCCTAATTCAAAATGAATCAGGTTAGCTTTTTGTATGTAATAAGAAAGCTAACATTTTATAACACTGTTGGTTTTCAGAAGCTGACACTGGAAGACAAATGAGATTTGTTCTAAACTGATTGTAATTTTCATTATAATAAAATGTTAACACATAGTCTCCTCCAGTAACCTTTTAAAAATATTAATTTCTCTAAAATATTGAAATTCTTAATGATAGGTGACCCATTTGTCAATTTAAACTACTGGATGAAAAATATAAAATATTTTAAATAATCTCTAATACAGAAAGTAATAGAATAAGTTCTATATAAACATATCTTGCATGTATCATTACTCTGGCCAACATCCGCAGAATTGAGAGTGGGGGGGGATTTGGAGGAGGGTGTGCATGTGTGCACAAACTTTGAATGGACCTTCCCTCTACTATCATCCGCTGTTTATGGTTGCAGAAAATGAAAGGGAGAGATGGTTTGCCATCTTCACTACTGGAGAAAGTTTCCTTTGATGTGTGTTTGCTGAAGTCTGTGGTCTTTCTTTCCCCTTTCAGACTCCAGCAGCAGAAAGAACAGGCTTTCCTAGAATGGTTCCACATTTTGGGGAATAAAAGGATGTGGCCTTGAATATTTACTTGCTGTGCTTTAAGCTTTACTACACTCTTTAAGGCTGCTTGGGACTCTGCCTTCATCACTGACAGATTCTCAGTGTATATTAGTTCTTGAGATTTTGTTTGATTAATATAATTGTACTTTGTTTTAATGCTCTAAGAATACTCAGATGTTAGTCTTCTTTCATCAAGTCCCTTCCCTCTTCAAGCAATATTCCACATAGCTGCCAAAATGATATTCCTAAACTCAGGTCTGGCTGTGTTACTCCCCTCTTCAGAAAAGCTCTGGACCAGGGGTGGGGAACTTGCAGCCTCAAGGCCACATATGGCCCTCTATGTCCTCAAGTGCAGCCCTTTGACTGAATCCAAACTTCACAGAACAAATTTCTTTAATAAAAGAAAACTATTACCTCTAGATTGAATGTTTAGCAATCAAAAACCATTTTGGTTTGGCCCCAGCTCTCCTTTCCATGCTTACTTCTTATTATTTCCCTTTCCTCTGCAGTCCATCCATAAGATAGATTTCCTTTTCCTTGTATATGACATTCCTTCTCCTTGCCTCTTCCCACAGCTGAAATGCATTCCCTACTAAGCGCCACCTCTAAATACCCCTAGTGCCTTTCAGAAGCTCAGCTCCAGTTCATTCCTTCTCTTCTTGGTAATTCCCCCTCTTCTACTTTATTATATGTACACATTATTTCCACCAATAGAATGTAAGCTTCCTGATGGTAGGGACTGTTTTATTTTGTCTTTGATTACCTGGTGCCTTGGGCATCATAGCCTAGCAGGGGCTAAATAGATACCTGGCCCGTCATTGAGGGCAGCATCCTGGATTTGATCTCTACTTAGGTCAATGAAAGTCACTCAGTTCAGTTCTTCAACCTAAGAGCTAAAAAGCTTTTATTGCAGTGGTTCTCAACCTGTGGGTTATGTTCAATTTGTAACAATGAAAGTACATCCTGCATATCACATATTTACATTACGATTCATAACAGTAACAAAATTATAGTTATAAAGTAGCAATGAAAATAATTTTATGGTTGGTGGTCACTATAACATGAGGGACTGTATTAAAGGGTCGTGACATTAGAAAGGTTGAGCACCACTGTTTTATTGGTTTCTAGAGTGCCTGTTGTTTGTAGGGAGGAGACTGAAAGCTCAAGGATTGGCTTCTGCTCTCTTACAGCTTACTCCCTAGTGAGGGACTATGACTCAGCCATAAATAGGCATAGCACCAAGGGAGACCTGTGAGAGAGGTGAAAACAGGTCTTGACCAACTAGGAGATCAGGGCAAGCTTCTTGGAGGAGGTATTACTGAATTGCATTTTAAAGTATTAGAAGGAACTCAGCCAGGAAAGAGTGTATTCCAGGCATTCCAGAGGGTAGGAAATATTTCACATTCCCTACAGCAGACTTTACAAAAGGTAGTGGTAAGTGGATAGGTAGTGTAAGCTGGATAGGTAGGTGTGTGGGCTTTGAATTCCAGGCAAAGAGGTTTGGACTTACAGCCAGAGCCCAGTGAAAAGTTTTGAGTAGGAGAGATATGGCTAAGTCTTTGCATGAGCAAATTTAAGTTTGGCATCACCATAAAAATAGTTTGGAGCAAGATACAGAATTGAGATGGGGAAAAACTTGTAGGAGGCTCTGCTAGTAGGAGAAGCAGGTCAGGTAAGTCTAAGAGCCAAAACGATGGGTAGATGGGGGAGGGGTGGCAGAGGAGCCTGCTCCAGACTGGCTAGGGAATAAGAAGGCTCGAAAACGGCCCTGAGGTTTGGGGATGAGGTCGTCCTTGGTGACTTCCCAGAGAACGGGGTGGCCAATGAAAGCCATTCAGAGCTTGAAGAGAGCGCATCAGAAAGAAGTAGGAGCAGAGGACGTAAAGAATGAATAATCCCAATCGCTTATAGTCATCTGGCATGTTGAAATTTGTGAAGCGCGGTGTCTCTGTTATGTTGTGTGAGTCTCGTAGATTGTAGGATTATTAATTACCCCAATCTTCATATGAGAAAACTGCGACAGTGAATGCCTCCTACATGTTTGTCACACAGCTCTAGATACTGTGCCATGCTGTCTTTGATGAGGGGAAAGAAATGGGACTGTGGCTGGAGCAGGTAAAATGATCAGGGCATAACTTTTTGGGAGAAGCTGAACATATCTGTAGGCAAATGGGGAGGAATCATCTCAAGCAAAAAGAAGCTTGAAAGGACAGTTATGATAGCAAGACCATAGACTAGGGTAGCAGGGGCACAGGTAGAGAATTTGTTTTTATTAGGAACGGCCACTTCTTCTGAGACAAAATGGAAGAAAGAGAGAATGGATGGTGATAGTGAGTTTTCAGGAATAAAGAAAGGGAATTGAAGATGCTCCCATCCCAGTCCCTGAATCTCAGTGATGTCAGTGGTTAAGAGACCTTTTCAGAAAGGAGAGAGGAACAGACACGATGAAGGATGGGATATGAAACTCTGTTCCTTAGTTTTGGCCATACCTCTAAACCAAACCAAACCTGCCTTCTGTATGTGCCAGCATTTCCTGAATTTATTTGGCCACAGAGCATCTGGGAGCTTGAGACAGATTGACAGAACCCAGAAGAGCTGGACTGGTGGTTCTTGGGGAAAGGGATGCAGGCTCTCAGTCAGTCACCTAGCATTGACCAAGTGCCTGCTGCCCTCAGGGCACTGTTCTGTTGGTGCTATGTTGGTGTTGGTATTCCTCCTTCCTTCTTGAAGAGGACCAAGGATGTCACAAGGGTGATGTCTTGTGCTGCTTTGTGCCAGGGACTGGGATTAAGAAGACAAAGATAAAAGCATCCCTGCCCTCCAGGAGCTTATGTTCAAGTGAGGAAGACAAAATTGGCCTACATAAACATATACAACCAAAATACATGGTGAGTTGTTTTTGTGGAGGAAAACATTTTCATTAGGCATCATGGGAGATTGGAAAAGTCTTCAGGTAGAAGGTAGACACCTTGAGCAGAGTTTTGAAGGAAACAAGGGATTCTAAGTGTAAAACAGAACTACCTTCCAGGCATTTGCAGCACAAAGAAATGGGAACAGGACATGAGTATCATTTATGGAAACAACAAGGCCAGTTTGGCTGAATTTGTAGAGTATACAAAGCACAGGAACATATAATAAAGTTATAAAAGTATGCTGGTGAAATGGTCAGGAACTAGTTAAGCTATGGACTCAAGAGATTAGCCAGGAAACAGTTAAGTAATATTTTGTGAAACAAGAAATCAGTGAGTTCAGCATACCTAAATTGAAACCGTATCCAAAGCAGAACTCAATAAACTCAGAGTGAAGTCAATCATTAGAGATCAGTGGGAGCGGCTATGTGACTGAGCCTGCATCCCCATGCCCAACCCCATATTCACTCTCCTGGCTTCTGTACCTAACTCTTCATTAATCAGTACTGAGGTCATCACATTCTCCTGGTCCCTACTTCACAGTTCCCTGAAGATAAAGAATAGATCCCCGTACCTGGATGTCAACTAGTTATAATTAATTATAGAAAAGTAACTGCTTATACCTGGATACCAATTAATTTTGGTTACAGATTGTATCTGGATACCAATTTAGTTGTAGTTACAGATTACACTTGGATACCAACTTAGTTATTGATTATGTTGTTAGAAATAAAAGACCCTGTACTTCTGTGTTACTTCACTGCTCCTTTAATTGGCATATGGGACAGCCACCAATTGGCTAAATTAAAGCTCCTTAAAACTTATTTGGACTCTGTGATTACTTTGTTAAAACTTGCTATTTCATTTGGCTATTACAGTGGGTGGGACAAGGTTCTACAGGACTTCAAAAGCTAAACAGGAGTTTTTATTCGAGGCTAGAGGAAAGAGGAAGCCATTATAGTTTATTGAATAGGGAAGTGATGTGATCAGACATGCACTTGAGGGAAATCACTTTGGTAGCTGTATGGAAAGGGGAGAGATTTGACTGGGAGATCAGTTAGGAAGGGATCATGGTCATCCAAGCAAGAGGAAATGCCTAGAGGGGGACTGTGGGAGTAAAGAGAAAGAATGGATGAAAGAGACATTGTAGAGGGAGAAATAATAAAATATGGAAACAAATTGGATAGCTGGGGTAAAATAAGCTAGTCAGGGTAGTTTGGGGACTAAAAAGATGAAATCCTTAATTTTTAAGTAAAATTGTCATGCATGTGTGTTATTTATATGTGTAAATGTGTATATAAAATTTTATATATTCAATATTTGGTCAGAGAAATATTGCTTACCATTTCTCATAGAACTATTACTAACTTTCTATAAAAAAGTATTTGGGGAAATGCTGGTAAAGAATGATTAATCTAAAATCACATATTTGCCCTATTAAAAGTAGTTTCATCTTTGGTAATCTACTTTTTCTCTCTAGGCTGCCACAAAATGAAGGTTATTATTTTAGTTCTTAAATTTTTGAATTACCTAATTTTCCATATTTTTTTTTTTTACTATACCAACAATGCCCAGTGATGAATATTAAAAGTGTTTATATGGGCAACTAGGTGGTGCAGTGAATAGAACAGCAGCCCTGGAGTCAGGAGGACGAGTGTTCAAATCCAGCCCCAGACACTTGACACACTTACTAGCTGTGTGACCTTGGGCAAGTCACTTAACCCCAATTGCCTTGTGTTTCCCCCTCCAAGAAAAAAAAGGTGTTTATACATACAGAATTAAACTGGAAGGTTATATCAGCTACATCAGGCCAAAAATTTCCCCAAACACTTCAGTTAATGGGAAGTTTACTGTAAAACTGGGTTTGGAGATCATTATACAGTCAGTTGTTCTCCATTTCCCTCTCTGTATAGATGGACTTGGGATCTAATTTTATTAGGTTTCTCATAAAGGTGATTTTTTTTTTAAATAGCTCAGTCCTTATTTAGATAATTGTGTTCTCATTTGGAATTATCAGTATCTTCTAATAATTAGAATGGATTCATTTACATAATACTGAAATTCAGACTAGGTAGCCCATTTGGCCTCTGACTTCACTTTTACTTTTTTCTTTTAAAATATATTATTGAGTTTCATTTCCTTTTGTATATCAGTGTCACCTTCCAGTGACTCCTTCTCTTTCTCCTCTTTACCAGAGCTGTACATACAGTTGATTGCCATGAATCAGTGAGGCAAGCTGGTGGCCACTCCTGCCTCTCGGTGAAATCTTGGGGATTCGGCAGTCTGCACTGCAGATGCTCAGGCCAGCTTGGCCTTCACTTGGCCCTCTCCTGAGAAGCTGGTCTTTTCCTCAAACTTAATCACTCTCTTGATTAACTTGTGGCCTGAAAAGGTCTCTGAATTCTTATCATCTGGTAGTGACCATGTTCTTACCTCACATTGACCATTTTAAAAGTTTATAATGCTCTGTGAGTAAATATACATACAACTTGGAAGATGTTTACTATTAATGGAAAAGAAATCAGATTATAAACAAAGTAGGACATGATGATAAATCCAACTGCAATGTATTTTTTTAGTATATTTTTCTACATAAAACATGTAGAATTTCTTAGAAATTTTATACACCCATATTTCTATGGTCTAGATAGGAGTTCATAACCCGTTAGGACTTGTTTTGTTTTAATTTTATAACTGCATTTTAATTTAATTATTTTCCTCTACAAATCCACATATTTTATTTTGTGTATTTAAAACCATTATTCTGAAAAGGGAACCATCAGCTTTATCACACTACCCAAAGAGTATGTACCACAAAACACCTGATCTAAGTACTAACTTGATGAGGCAGTTGTGAAAGTAATAACTAGAACCAGGTTTACTGTTAACGTTATCCTCATATGTTGGAAATTACTTTTTATATTCAGCTGTCATCTATTCCGGGTCTAGAAGATGTTAAATTTGAAATATCGACTGCAAATGTTAATGGTGTTACAAATGGTCCTGAAGCCCCCACAGGTCAACAGTCATCTCTGTCTCCTCAATCTGAGGTAAGTATTTAAGTGCCGAGGACTAATATCTGCTCCCCAAAGAATATGTCTTCATGGTTGAACCTGATGGAAGCGCAACTAGGGTGGAAAGAAGAAATAAAGAAAAATGGAAAAGTTTTAAGAGTCGAATTCTAAATTTCAAATGAGAGAAAATATGAAGTGTAAAAATATTGTCAGCCTCTGTTTCCTGTTTGTCTTTGTTCAAGTGGCCTGCTTTCAGAGGGTGGTCATTTCAGAAATTCATATTAAAATTAAACTTTTTCATCTATTTCTTAAAACTATTAAAAAGGAAAACATGAATTATTGGGAGTTAGAAAAAAGATCTTGAATATGATTCTACCCTTCACTTTTTTTTTTTTGGAGGGCAATTGGGGTTAAGTGACTTGCCCAAAGTCACATGGCTACTAAGTGTGTCAAGTGTCTGAGGCCACATTTGAACTCAGGTCCTCCTGACTCCAGGGCTCTACTCACTGTGCCACCTAGCCGCCCCTACCCTTCACTTCTAATAGCTAATGGTTTGTTTTTCAAATTTTTGTTGGATTTAATTTAAACTGTTGTTCAGTTGCAAAGCATATTGAAAGTTCTTTTTAAGTTTTTTTTACCAGTAAGGACAATTTGAGATAAAGACAGTCTTCAGATATTTATTTCAGTGAGGTATTTAGTTCAAAGACTAATAATAAGCAAGATCATTTTTGTAATCCTTTAAATGGCTATCACAAAATAATAATATCCATTCACCTATATGGAATTGTGTGTTTCTGTCTGTAGTCATTTTTAAGGACTTTTATTTAAATATATTTAATTCAACACTTATTTGCACTTATTGTGAACAAAGTACTTACTATGCTGTACATTCAGAAATGTATTTTGGATACAGATTAGAGAAACAGTTCCCTACAATTGGGTAGTTTAATATTTGTTTGGTATACAGTGTAGTTTCATTTATCATAAAGGCCTCCAAAAACATGTACATGGTAAAACTTTAGAATTATAGTTGTTGGACAGGAATTTTCCTTTCTTTAGAAGGTTATTTGTTCTTTCAACCAAACTCAATTTTCTCATACCCTGAATGAGATTTCTGAAATTTTTACATTTGTCTCCTTTATATACTCACTTGTAATTAGCTTTAGTTGTACAGACATATCCCACTAAAGTTGCCCTAACCTACAGTTTAACAAAACTTCCATTTTAACAGTGGGAAATACCACTTTAACTTTAGCTAATTCTCTCCTCAGAGACCAGCCTAGCTCTCCTTCGTCAGCATCAGGTCCTTGCTCAGCCCCATCATCTTGGGCCAGCCTAGTTGTTCTAATGTAAGCCTGATCCCCTCCCAGCCTCTAGAGTCTGAGTTCTCATGACAGACCCTGGCCCAGTGCTCCCTTGAACCTAAATCCCCTCTGCCACTTGTTTCTCCCCTGCTCAGTCCCTCCTCCTATACCAAGTCTAGATCATCCCAAACCTTCCACTCATTTCAGCCCCTGCTGAGCAGCAGAGTGTCCAGGGCCCCTTTCCTTGGCTCTTTCCCATGCCTGGCCCTTCTTCCCCATGACCCAGCCTCTGGCCAACATCTCCCCTTCCCATCCTGCCTTCACATTCATAGCATTGTTTCTGTAGCAATTGACTACTTCCTGTTTTATCTAAAGTTGTGATTCCAAGCAAAGTTCCAAGTTTATCATTAGGCAGGGTACACCTGGACCTGTTAAAATGTGTCTAACTAGAAATGTAAAAACAACACAGGGATGAAATGTGGCTTAGGCCTTTTAAGTGGTGCTATGGAATATTATCTACAAAATGTATTTGAAAAGTTAATGTAGCCCTAGTATATTAACTACTAACTGGGGTTTTGTTGTTATTGTTTTGTTTTTTGCTTAGGAAAAACACTAATCAGCATTGCTTTTAGCCAGATTTCTAAAATGTTTTACAAACTCAGGGCGATAATAAAATGATGGTGTATCTATGGTAAAATGGGTATACAGTGTTTTTCTGGTTTACGTAAAATGTGTGCATCAGTTCAGTTGGAATGTCTGTAAAGTATTCCATGTATTGCAAGATTGTAATAATGTTGCACATTTGTTGGGTTAATTTTTAAAAATCTATTCAACATGATCTTGAAATAGATGTACATATGTAAAGTATCTCAATACTGCTATGCTGATGAACATACTTTATTTTTGCATTGACTCCATCATTAACTCAGTTAATAAGTCTGTATTTTTCTAAAATAAGACAGCCCCAGATTTGTTTGGAAAACTTTGCAGTGATGGGTAATCACGTACATTGTGTTCATGATCCATACCTCTCAACCTGTGGCCTAAGTATATGACTAGCTCATGATTTGGAGTTATGAAGCATTAAATTAAAATGTCACACTGATTTTCCACAACCTTTATTTCATGGGTCAGATATTACCATTTGTTACAGGAGCAATAGTTAATTCATGTAGATTGAGGTGAGTTCTGAAATAAAATTAGGGCCAATTGAGAGATATGGTAGATGATCCAAGACAGTCATTTCAAATGGGAGAAATGCAAAATGTTATATAACCTTATTGAAGTTTTGGTTGCAGCATGAGTAATTAATGAATTAAAATTTATTAAGCAAATGTATTCACTAAAATTTGCTCCATTTTGTTATGCAAATTTATTGTCCATAAATAAAAATGTATTCTTGGAAGCTTGTTTGAATTTTTTAAAAATTAATTTAATGCTCACTTACATGTGGACAAAATATGAAATGTGTGTGAATTTTTTAGTAGTACATTTAGGACTGTTAAACATTTCAATTTGAGAGACTTCAGGGGCTTGGAGGACATTTCTTGTTATCCTAACTTGGGGTTTTGGTCAGACTTAGCTATGGTTTAAATTGTAATGATTGTAGTATATGTTTTCAATATACTATATAAAACAGGTATTGGAGTCTCAAAGTGCAGAAGACAGGCATGCTGTGCCTGCATGAATTTCCCTATGCTAGACCTTTATTAATGAATGACTTACTGCCTGGTTCCTTTTAATTTGCTTAAATTTGCTTTATTAAGCTACAAATTCTGCTCTAGAGAACTAAACAAAAAGTAACTGTCAATACTGACTCAAATTTTCAAACATTAACTTTATCCGAAATGTTTACATGAGCAGAAGGGTTCAGTTTACTTGAAACTTAGTTAATATAGTGTGTGTGTATACATATATGTATTTATGTTCATTTTAAAGGTCATACATCAGTATGAAATACATAAAAGACTGAGAGAACTGTATGAATCTTACTCAAAGGTAGCATGACATAATGGATCTCTAGAGAACCAGCCTTGGGGTTATGAAGATCTGGAGTCATTTTTTTCCTCTGACACTGACCTTGTAACTATAAGCAAGTCACTTAACCTTTGAACGCTCTAAGATTATAAATGACATTTGCTAGTCTATAGTGGTGTAGAGAATTTCCACATTGGACATTATACCCCACTACTGAAATCACAGCTGAAATATTTTTTTAAATTTTTTTCTTTTTCTCTACCTTCGAAACAATAATTATATGTATGTGGAACTTTCAAAACTGAGAGTTTAATCTATGAGATAAGCTTCTATTTGCCATTCAGTGATGCTCTCAGTACCATTTTCTAAGAAATAGAAATAGCTTTAAACAGTTAAATTGAAATATTCAGATGAGCCAACGTTAGATACTTAAGGATGTCATTGACTGCCCTTAAAACAATTTAAGTTAGTTTGAAAATTAAAGGAATGATGATAAAATGTCATTAAATAAGGTCTTTCCATGATTCATATATATATATAAACAGTTCTGAGAATTTTCAGATTTTGAAAGATTTTCAGATCTTTTCCTGCTACAATTTCTCGTTCCAAAAACAGTATGTCAGACTTGAAATTAGCTTCTTTTGAAATGTTATTTGGGTGTGCATAAATATTTTGAGATATACCTGAGTTTATTTTTAATCCAAATGCTAGAAATATGATTGTTTTCTTTTGGGGATTAGAATGTGTTACTTGCTTTAGAATTATTTAAAAAAAAGAAGAATCATCCTTTGTGAATAGAATGACAGTCCCCTTTTCCGAATTATATAAAGATTTATACACAATACTCTCTACAGCAGAAGAGCGTACAAGACACTGGACCACAGAAATGTGAAGCAGCCGCAGACCATATCTTAACTGTAGCCAAGGATCCAAGATATGCCAGATATCTCAAAATGGTTCAAGTGGTAAGCTGATTTAGTCTGTCTTCTCTTTCTAGCAGCCACTTTTGAAAATTCTCAGAGAATTTCTTTTCTTTCCTTTTTTTTTGCCATCTAGAAAGACTGCTAAACTGAGTGACCAAATCTTCTCAATCTGCTGTTTCCTGAGTATGCTTTATTAATTCTCTATTTTATCATTAAGAATAATTCTCAATCTTATTTAATAACAACAATTTTTATGTCAGTAGTAGTACCTGTATGTACTTGAAAAAATTATAGAACCTTGGAAGTTTGAATCTTCATACTAACATAGTTCCCTAATATAGTTTTGTGTCAACATCTTTATTTTTTCTCTTGGAAAGAATTAACAATCAATTAGTAAATAAACATTTCACTGTGCTAAGCTCTGGGGATACAAAAAAAAGCAAAAATCATTTCTTGCCTTCAAGGAGTTCACAATCAAGTATAGAGACAACATGCAAACAGCTATATACAAACAAGCCATAGTACGTAGGATGTACTGGAGGAGAAGCGCTAGGATTAAGAGGCATTGCAGAGGGTTTCCTATAGAAGATGGGATTTTATTTGGGACTGAAGGAAAAAGTTTTACAAAACTTTTTTTCTTCTCTTTTTTCTCAAAACTGGTTATGAGAGTGATTTTAGATAGCTAGAAGGTAGTCAATAAAGAAAAATAGTATTTAGAGAATCATACAGAATTCACTGCTAAATTTTCCATATGCTGGTAAGAAACATGTCCTTTGTTTTGGTGATGACCATTATTCTTTCATTTTAATGCGCCTCTGTCAGCATTTGTAGGAAAATAACAGATCTTTCATCCAAATCAGCACTTCTTAAACTGTGGGTCCCATATGCGGTCGTGATCCACAGTTGAAGAATTACAGAAAGTGTAGCAAGTACAAAAAGTGTAAGAAGCCACAAATTCTGGTGGTATATGCCAGAGCATGAAATCCGTGAGAGGTATCCAGAAGTACAGTATAATCTTCCATGGATGGATTCAAGTCATATTAACTAAAATGAACAGGTTAGACCAGATAGCAATGGAGGCCCCTTCACCTTCAGATCTGTGATCCTGTGATGCTAACCCATTTACCTCACATCAACCAACAACACCGACAGCCTTCAGGTTTTTTACATCAGCTTCGATATATTCAGGTGATCAATAAGCATTTATTAACCTCCTACTGTGTACTGGGCCCTGTACTAAGCACTGGAAATACAAAGACAAACAAAGGACAATCCCTGCTCTCAAGGAGCAGCAGAGGAAAGTCAAGTTTCATTTTTAGTCTCGTTATTTTGATGTTTTCACCAAATATTTTCCAATTATGCTGTTGGGTTTTTTTTAAAACATTTATCATACATACATACATACATACATACATACATATATATGCATGTTTTTCTTTTATTTCTGATTCTGTCCCCTCCCCTTCTGTTTTGTGCACTATTCATTGTAACAAAAAAAAAGGGGAAAAAGCAATTTAGCAAAACTAACCAGTCCCTCTTTTCCCTTCTTTGCCAAGATGGAGGGATATAGGAATGGAAGACTGTCTATGCTGTTGGCCTTAGTTGATATTCTGGTTAATTTTGCTGAACTACTTTTTTTTTTTCCTTTTTTGTTCTTTGTTAAAAGGATGGTTGTCTTGCTGTAGGTGGGAAAAGGACATTTTTGGGAAATGAAAGTCATGCAAAAACAAAAAATATCAATTAAAAAAAATTTTTTTAACTAGGCACATCTGGCCATATATGCAGTCTTCTGTTTCCATTGTCCCTCATGTCAAAGAATTGAGGGAAAATACATTTTATCCTGACTTCTTTAGGGCTAAGATTGGTCATACTTACATTTTTTATTGTTCAGTCATTTCAGTCATGCCCAACTTTCCATGACCCCATTTGGGGTTTTCTTGGCTATAATATTGGAATAGTTTGCCATTTCCTTCTCCAGCTCATTTTACAGATGAGGAAACCTAGGCAGACAGGGTGAAGTGACTTACCAAGGGTCACACGGCTAAGAAATGTCTGAGGTCAGTTCTGAACTCATGAAGATGAATCTTCCTGGCTCTAGACCGGGTGCTCTATGCACTGTGGAGACATGTGACTTCTCCACAATTACAGTGTTAGTCTTTCCATTTTTAGTATTGGTAGTTACTGTGTACATTGCTTTCCTAATTTTATTCACTTTCCATCTACATTGTATAAATCTAACTATGCTTCTGGGAATTCTTCATATTCATTTTTTCTTACAGTACACTAATATTCCATTACATTCCTCTGTTAACAACTTTTTAGCCATTCTCAAGCTCCACATCCCATGACTTTTCAGGACAATCTTTAGTATCTTCATGTCTATTCAGACTTTATTTTTGCAATGCTTATTTCTAACCTTGCTCAGAGGACTGCCCTGTTTCCCTGTGGACTTGGCAGGAAAGGATTAATTGCCCGTCAGAGGAAGCTGATTAAGAAGAGGAATCAGTAGGCAACACAGCTCCTGGCCACAGTGGCTCTCCACGCTTCAGGTCTAGTGGGGGTGGAGAACAAGTTTATTACCAGGAGATGGCAGAAAGGCACCAATATTGGCATTTTTGTAATAGCCATGTGACATAATAGCCATGGAAATCTTACTTGCATCCATGTTCTTCATGTTAGCAAGGAAAATGAAATCTTTTTTTGGAAAATAAATGAAGATGTGCTTTAAGGAAGGAAAGGCTTTCAATGAATGAATGAAAACACCTTTATTTATTAAAGTGCAAAGCACTATACTGGGTACTGGGGATACAAATAAAGAAGGCAGACTATCCCTCCTCTAGAAGCTCACATTCTAATGGGGGAAGCCACACATTTGGAGGAAATTTTTACTACCATTCTGATGGAAAGGTACTTGGGTCCTTAGGTCACAACAGCAAAGCAAACAGGAATGCATCATTTTTATTGTCCTTTTCATTAAGAAAGCTTTTTTGGTTCCCAGTGTTGATCCATTTGATGTGACAGTTTCCCCATTTGGTGGGAAAGATTCACTTTGCCGGGTCTCAGGACTGTGGTTGAAGAGGAGGTGAGGCTGACATTAGTTTCACAATCACTAGGTTGCATCTCTTCAGGGACTCCTTTCCCTGATGATAATGGCTGCTGAGACTGGGCTGATAGTTCTGAGGGATACTGCTGCTTCCCAGGGCTCTTGTTCTCAGGATCCTAGGTTGACTTCATCAGTGGTCACAGAGGTTTGACCAGCCTGATAAATACTGATTGCAGTCTATCCTTCAGGTACATTGCTGCCTCAGCTGGACTGACCTGCCTTTCCCATCAGTAGCAGTTAGTGTAGACAGGGGGAAGGTTGACACATCAGGCAGAATAGAATCCTAACCTCTGAGGGGACAGGTGGAAGATAGAAGAAATAGAGAATGAAAGGGAAGAGGCACCATTGAATACTTCATGAAGCTCTTTCTACAGATAGAGGAAAAAATAATTTTTTGTGGTTCAGAGAATGGTGATAGGGATTCAAAGGTATTATCAAGAGAGAGGGAACCTTGTACAGATCAGCTATAGAAAAGATGAAAGTTGGCCTTGGTGATTCACTTTTGAAGGGTCTTAGAGAAACTGTCAGCTGGACTTATTAAAGTCTCTCGTCTTCTCAGGGTACATGTTTGGGATATGATAGAAAACCTCCCATCTCCATTGATTCATGTGGGCACAAAGGATACCATCAGATGGAACCGAGATTACAAGTATAAGATTTCCAATTAAGATACTGAAGACAAAGATGACAGACTTTTAGGCAGGTGTGGAATATGCCTAGTAAGGTACAGAAAATAGAATTGTTTGGAGTCTAGTAGAGAGGACCAAGAAGGCTTTCAACTGAAAATGGAGAAGGAAAAAAATTGCCCAGATGAGGCTTTCAGAAGCCACATACCATAGAGGGTTTCAGGGCATACAGCACAGGAAAAGAAGAAATGACCAACCTGTAACTCAGAGGTGAAGGTATCCAAGAACAGGACCAGCCATATAACCACTGGCCTTACATAGCTATACCCAGAAGCAAAGAGTATGATAAATAAACTTTAACAACAAGGAAATGCAAAAAGGCAAATGTAGCCATAATGTGATAGCTAAGGCTAGCGGGGTTGAGGCTCATAACTAAAATGTGATGCAGAAGGGCTTGTCTTATTCAGAAGGAACAGAACTGGTCAAAGGGGTGGTAGAGGTGATGGGAGAACTGGCTCGGAAGACCAGATTTCAGGTCTCACCTCTTAACTGTGTGCCCTTGGATAAGTCATCTCTAATTAAAAATTGCAGAGAAGACATGCATCAGTATTGGTAGAGGGAGGTGCCTCATCTGGGAGTTCCCAGTACTAATGAAATTGCAAGTTGACCCCCTAACCCCAACTCAAGTGAGGAAATTCCAGGAACTTGAAGCAGGGAAAACATAGTGTATAGAATTTGAATGAAATTCAACTCATTAAGAAAAGGTTATTGACTTTAGCAATTAGCATTTGTAATTGATCATCCCAGTATTACTTTCAGTGGCAAAGAAGGCCACAAGTAAAATTGCTTTTTAATCCTATAATGCAGCAAATCTACTGTGAGACTCCCACTTTGGTCAGAAGACCTTAAGGTAGCCTGAGCTTGAGAGATAGTTAATGATAGGAACTGAAAAATACTATGTGGATTTTCTCTAATACAGACCTGTTTTCATTACCTTAATGTGTCCAACTATTTCAAAAGTACCTAAAGATGCCTAAATCCCAAGAACTAACAGTAACTAGCTATGTTATGGAATGTCCTATTGCTGTAAATCATTCCTTCTAGCCAGTTCTCAGGATGTTTTATAACTTCAGTACATCTCTGTTGGAGATCTCTAAGAACTGTAATTACTTATGGCTTGGTTTCCTGTGCATGTGAGTGAAAAGAATGATGAAATTCTAACTCCTTTCAATAGTTTTTTCTAATACCCATTTTACAGAGGATTAATTTCCAGCTATATTCAGTTGCAGTTGCGGCTGCTATATGGATGTTTTCCAAGGTGTACTTGAAAGTTAAGCACTTCAGATGCAGATACATATTACACATAGTTTAACACTGAACAGCTCAAAGTTTTCAGAATCTTGGAGCTTTTGTTGCCTTTCATATCCATTTATTCTTCTGTATAGTGGTAAATTTTATTTTTTTAATTTATTTTTATTTTTTCTTTTTGGAGGAGGGAAGGTAGGGCAGTTGGGGTTAAGTGACTTGTCCAAGGTCACACAGCTAGTTTTTTGTGTTAAGTCTAACACTGTGTTAAGTGTTTTTTATGTTAAAGTCTTCCAGAGCCAGTTCTCCCATCACCTCTACCACCCCTTTGACTAGTTCTGTTCCTTCTGAATAAGACAAGCCCTTCTGCACCACATTTTAGTTATGAGCCTCAACCCTGCTAGCCTTAGCTATCACTTTATGGCTAAATCTGAGGTCCAATTTGAACTCAGGTCCTTCCAACTCCAGGGTCAGTGCTCTATTCACTGCACCACCTAGCTGCCCCTATGGTGGCAAATTTTAGAAACATTTAGGTTCTCATCTCAGGTAGGTGCATATCTCTGAGTGAATGAATTGCTAAGACCATTTATCAATTTTATTTATTTTTTATCTTATACTTTAGAATGAAGTTTGGAGTTTGTTTGATTAGAAAGGAGAACTGGGAAGAAGGTATTAGGGTATGAAAGAGAGTAAAATCTAGAGTAGAATAATGGTCTGGGCAGTGACCACCTACCTGAAAGGTGATTCTCTGGAGCTTTATGTCCAATTTGTTTGCATCCAGAATGTATACCATGTTAATGGGATATAATTTGACTCTATTTTGTTGTGATAACACATTTTTCCTTATAATAATCAAAACTCTTACTTAAATGGCATTCATGTAATATGTAAGAGCCAGTGGTCCTTTAAGAGGTGAACAGTTAAGAGTAGTTATTCCTTAGTTAGGTCAAGATTATTCTTACTCGAGTACCCACATCCATGAGATTATATATCAAATAAAGTATTAAGGCATATTTACAAATAATTCATGGAACTCAATCTCATATATATCCTTCACAACTCAAATTGATGTCTTATTTTAGGATCTTATTGCTACATAGACACAGTCAATGAGTTTGATGTATCAGTTAGCTTCATATGAACCTCTATAGGCATCTAAGTGTTACAATGCATAGAGTGCTAGATCTGGATTCAGGAAGATTTGAATTCAAATCCAGCCTCAGACATTCAGCTGCTGTATGGTCCTGGACAAGTCAGGTAACCTCTCCCTACCTTAGTTTAAAAAAAAAAAAAAAGATTATTCTTATTCATATTGTTTTAACATAAAGTGCTTTTGGTCTATGGAGAATATTTATCTTTGGTTTATAAACCTCAAGAGAACCTAAAATTTTTTATTGTTTTAGAAAGAATAGTCATATACCAACAACACAGAATGGGAAATAGCAGTCCCTGTTAGAGCTGCAGGAGAACTTCAAGCCACTTTTTTCTTAAATGCTTTATTTTCATAATATAATATATAAACTTCTCTGGTAAGGAGATTAAGTGAAAATTTAAAGGAAAGTATGAATACATGATAGTATATTTGGGGGTGAAAGGTGGTCCTGAGGGGGAAATTGTGTGTCCCTATCTCGCCCAGGCTACAAATACAGCAGCCACTCACAAGCTGATCCCTTTGGTCCCTTTCTGCACTGAGCCACTTTGCCTCTCCTTAGGCATCCTAGCAGCCCCCAGGTCTTGGGGATTTACACATATTGATGCTGGACTTAGTGCAGACACTTGAGCAGCTTAATCTCAGCTTCAGCTCAGAACTCTCAAACTCAAGTGATCCAGCAACCAGCTTCCCTCCATTCCAACTCCCACCCCCAGTAGTGATTACAGGTGTGGGCCACCTCTCCCAGCACTTTAAAAAATAATTCAGAAAATGCATAAAGTATTAAATATATACACAGTGAGAAATATCCATGCTGATGTATTTTTTTATTTTCAAAGCATTCAGAGTTTTCTTAAGAGTAAAAAGCTTAAGTAAGCATGAAGAGAGCGTATGTTTCAGAAATAGTTTAATCCAATGTATTTTTGTGCCAGTGGTATTATGAAGGTAATAGGGACTGAGGGGGAAGGGCAGTGAACCATTACATGTAGAATTGCTATATTCAGACAGGAGAAGTTTTGGCAGAACTGTTCCTTTCAAGCCTTAGCTTTCCATTCTTAGTCTTAGTTTCTGTACCCTTTTTTTTTTTGGAAGGGGGGGGAGGTAGTTGCCAAGCTTCAACACAATTTATTTCAGCTGCTTTATGAGCCAGCTATAGAATTAAAGAGAAGGGGGACGGGCACAATTTAGATGATGGTCTTTGGGCAAGAGTGTGGCTTATAGGGTGGTTTTAGATTTCACTTTGGTTTACTCTAAATAACATAAAAAGCCACAGCTCAAGAGGAGCTGTGAGGAGCATTTAACAGAAAAAGGTCATAATTCTGATTATACATTTTTTGCATTTGCCCTTTTAAAAAACTTCTCAGTTCCCATCTTGTTGTTGGTACAATAAGTACAAAGTTCTGCTCTCATAGCTACCAAAGAGCCCCTTTGAAGTTGTACCATAATGTTCTTTTCAAAAAATAAAGTTAAATGACATTCTATTTTCTTTCTTTTAACAATACTCCTGTTTAGTGATTCTCAAACTTTAACTTGCTTCTGGTTTTTTTCCCTTGATCTTGCCCTCACTGAAGAAAAAGAGAATACATAGAATTTCCAGATTCTTGAGGGTAAGGTGAAAACCATCTTCATTTGTATTCCCCATATCAGAAATTCTAGGTACAAAGTATTAGATAAAATGCTTGGCACATTGGAACTCCTCATTAAAAGTTATTTTAAATTACCTTTTTTTTAATCAGCAAAAATTCACCTTGTCTCTCTCCCATCTCCTCCACACCCCACCTTTAGAAAGAAAGAAAACCATAACCCTTGTTGCAAACATATAAAATAAAGCAAAAGAAATTCCCACAATAGCTGCGTTCCCAAAAAGTCCTCAGTCTATACTCAGAGGCCTTCACTTCTCTATCAGGAGGTGGGTAGCATGTTTCATCATGAGTCCTGTGGATTCATTGTCATCATTTTGATCAGAGTTCCTAAGTCCTTTAAAGTTATTTGTTCTTACACTATTGTTGTCATTGTGTAAATTATTCTTCTGATTTTGTCCTCATCATTTCTTTTAGCACAATAGTATTCTGTCACAGTATGTAGTACGTAGGTACCATAATTTGTTCATCCATTCCCCAGTTGATGGGCACTCCCTCAATGTCCAATTCTTTGTCACCACAAAAAGAACTGCTATAAACATTTTTGTTTATCCTTAGGGTTTGTTTTGCTTCTGACTGACCCTCCCTTAATCTGCCCTTTCCCATTCCTCCCTTTCCCTTTTCTTCCTGCTTCCCTGTTGAGCACTGTGTATGTGTTTGTGTTTGTGTGTGTGTGTGTGTGTGTTCATGTATTCTTCCCTCCTTTTACCAGTTGAAATGACAGTGAGTTTCAATGTGACTCTCTTCCCCTATCCCTTTGTCCGTGTTTGTATTGACTTCTGTTTGCATACCACTATACATATCATGATATATACATACCATTATACAAGACCATTTTCCCAATCCTTTTTCTACCTCCCTCTCCTCCTCTTCCCTTCCTTTTTCATTCTCCTTTTAAGATCATTGATAGAATGGAGCCACTCACAAGTCTTATATCTAATTAGATTCTCTCAGTTATCCTTGATGTTGAAGGGTTCTTAGGGGACACATGTATTTTCTCCCCATATTAGAATATAGACAATTTATCCTTATTTAGTCCTTTGTGATCATTCATGTTAACCCTTTTTTTGTTTCTCTTGACTCCTGTGTTTATATTTTTAACTTCCTACACAGCTCTGATCTTTTCATTAGGGATGCCTCTGTTTCATTTAAAGTACATTTTTTTCCCGCCTGTTCAGTGACTCAGTTTTGCTGGCAGTTTATTTTTGGTTGTAAGCCTGTTTTCCTTTGCCACCTGGAACATTGTATGCCAAGCTCTCTGTGCCTTTATAATGGTGGTTGCTCAATTATGCATGATCCTGACTATGGTTCCTTGGTACTTTAATTCCTTCTTTCTGGTTGATTTCAGCATTATTTCTTTAACCTGGAAGCTCTGGATTTTGGCTCTCATGTACCTGGGAGTTTTCATTTTTGAATTTTTTTTAGGACATGACTAGTGGATTCTTTCTATCTTCACTTTGTCCTCTGGTTTTAAGAAATATGGGCACTTTTCTTTTATGGTCTCTTGAAATAATATGTCTAAACTCTTTTTCTACTCATAGCTTCCGGGTAGGCCAATGCTTTTTAAAGTTATTTTCCCTTGATTTGTTTTCCAGGGCAGTTATTTGACTAAGGGATACCTTACACTTTTTCTCCCACATTTTTTGACATTGTTTTAATCTGGGGTCTCCCAAATCTTTGCATAGTTTTAAGCTAGTGCCAACAGGGGAGCAGGCAATCCCTTATAGCTGCATTAAGACTTTGGAGACAATTTCTTTTTTTCCTCATGGAGTCACTGGCTTCTATTTGGAACTTTCTTATTTTCAAGGAGTTGATGCTTGTTTAGTGATTCTTGCTTGGGCAAGGGTTTGTACCTCTTGTGCCAGGCTGTTAATTCCTCTTTCCAATTCTTTCTTCCATGACTCATTTCTTTTCCAATTTTTTCCTCTAGCGCTCTCATTTCATTTATAAAAACATTTTAGTTCTTTTTTTAAGCTCTTGCTTTATCTCTTCCAGAAATTCAAATTGAACTTCTGCCCAAACTCTGGGTTTTTTTTTTGAGGCTCTTGCTTGTAGATGTTTTGGAGTCATTCTCTTCTTCTGGATTATGTCTTAAATGTTCCTGTTACCATAATAACTTTTCATTGTAGGATTATTTTCTTGTTTGCTTATTTTTCCAACCTACTCTCTGATTTGAGTCTTTATGTTAAGGCCAGATTCCATGTACTTTTGAAGAGAATGTCTGGACTGGTCTTGCTACTGTTTTCTCGTATTATTGTCTTGTATTATTGTATTATTGGCCAGGATTTTAGGGACGGCTCAGGCTGGGGACCTGAAGCCTTTCAGCATTCTCAGAGTGGTCTGATTACTTCTGAACTCTGCAAATTCTTAACCTTGGTTTGGTTCTGATCAGCACACCTGTGGACTTGCCTCCTATGAAGTTCTAGTAGACTTCTGCTGGATTCATTGCCTCTCAGCCAGCAGAAAGCTCTGTTGATTCAGAGTAACAGAACTGAAGGCTACCCTTTGTTCTGGGATTCTTTCCCTGGTTCTGCCCCCTGCAGGTTTTAGACTAGAATAAGAGGTAGAACTGAGACCATGTTCTGCTTCTGGGGTCCTGGCTGTTCAGCTGCAACTTCCTTCTTTCCTTCCTCAGTGTACAACTTAAGGTCAGCAGCTGTTTCTCAGCTGGAGTACCATTCTGCCTTGCCTGCCACCTCCTCACATACCCTACATCTGTGACCCAAAACCAGGAAAGAGCAGCAGAGCTGCCAGCCTGACATTCCTCCTGCACCCTGCACAAAGTTAGGTCTCTCTTTAGTGTCTGGGACCACTTCTTGACTGTCAACATTTTCTCCTGCTTTAGAATGTTCCATACTGTTCTGGCTTGATCCCATCCCATCCTGTAGATTTCTGTGTCTCCCTATGCCAGCCTGGGCTAAAAAAATGACCCAATGACTTTATTCTTGGACTTTCTGATCAGAACTTTAGTCTGTATTTCTTCCTGCTACTTTTCTTTTTGGAGAGGAGAAGGCAGGGCAGTTGGGGTTAAGTGACTTGACCAAGTTCACATGGCTAGTAAGTGTTAAGTGTCTGAGGCTGTATTTGGCTGGTGTTCTATTCACTGTGCCATCTAGCCCACCCTTCCCACTACTTTTCTTAAAGATAAGTCTATCGGCCTGTCTAAGGTTCAGATTAAGGGGAAGTGATGATAGGAGAAACAAGGGAGGAGCAGTGAAAGGAAAGTAGACTTGAGGTAGTAAAGAAAAGGAGCTCTGACCCCACCTTCTGTCTGGTGTGAGACCAGCCTCTTGCATGCTCCAGCCAGGATTCTTGATACTATGAGCTCTCCTGATGTGGTGTACAGCTACAGGAAAGTATAGGACAGTTTGCCTTGATCAAACCACATCAATAAAAGATATGGCTAAACAACTTCCTGTTCTCTTAGTAATCTAACAAATGATTATGTTCAAGGAAAGATGCTTATCAAAGTAATTACAGTTTTTGGCGTGTGATGACTTTTCAATTGACGTGGAGCAATGCCACCAATTGAGAAATTGTCTACACCCACCATACACATGCTTGAAGTGGCCTAATTTCAATACTCCATTATGGTCTAATTTTCATGTAATTTAGTGACAAATTCATACTTTTCTTTCTTGCTCCTTTCTGCCCAGTTATATTGGCCTGTGATTAATTCTATTGGCTAGAGTCTGTGTATGGATGAGGTCAAGGTCATAACTCCAATTTCCGTATGGATCAATTGGCCACAGCTAGCATTCTTCCCCAGCTGGTTGTAAAGGGGTCCATTTCTTACCAAAGGGATGGAGTTCGAGAGTTGAAAGGGACAAAGCAAAATCTTTGAAAAGCAATTCAAAGCAAATGCTCTGCTGTGGAATAGGATTACCTTCCAAGGAGAACAATTGTGCATTCAAAACTGCAGGACTTTGTGCTGTTTCTTTCAGATACTTTCAAAAACTGAGAAATAGGAACAGGTAAGGACAAATAAGCCCTTCTTTAAAGACAACCTGATATGAGAAACACAGAACTTACACAATGTGTAATTCAGTGGATGAGTATTCTCATCATAAAAGAATCTCCACAGAATTCCATTAAATAACTCCCTCAAAGTGTCCAAAATCAGTTTACAGCACTTTAATCTGTATACAGCTTTTCAGGAACTTTTTTTAAACTGTAAGGAATGCTGTATGAAAAAAAAAATCTACTTCTTCAAAAATGTAATCCTCTTATTTACCAGGCCAAGTGCAAAGTGGATTTTGGACTTTAGGTTTTGTATCTTGATGAGGGAGAAAAATTGTCTTCCACCACCTGAAAACCATTTTCTTCAAGGAATAACCACTTCTATTCTATAGCATATTAAGATTTACAACTCACTTTTCAGGCATTTTCTCATTTGATCCTCACTCAACCTCAACCCTGTGAATCATCTTACAAATAAGGAACAAATGCATAAAACTGATTTACCTGAAATTCCACAGAATCTGAACTTGGGCCTTGTGGCCCTGTACTTTTCCCATTGTACTTGCCCAAGTGACTAAGTACCAAGGCCTACCTGTGGGCCTGGGGCTATGTCTTTTTTTCTCCAAATTTTAGCACTTGAAGGTTTTGCCTGATGCCTACTTTTCTGATGGCAAAAATTGAACCCCAGTAAGAAAGTATCACAGTGATCATTCAAGTTTTTGGGTTACAAATACTCTGCACTGAACTTGTCAGTTGACATTATTTCTTAAGAGGTTTAGGAATGGAAGCAAACTTCTCATGTACCAACTGACCCTATAACTTCAGTTCTTGGTCTTTAAAATTATTTGGTTAGACTGCTAACATTGTTTTTGTTTATTTTTGTTTTGCATAAATAAGGAATAATAGGCCAAACAGCTTCATAGTTTCTTGAGCCTGACCTTGGATTTCATCATGCCCATTTGATAATGATGAGAATATAACAAATACTTTACATAGATTATTTCTTTAGAGCCTCATAACACCCCAAGAAGTAGATCCTTACAGATATTTACCCCATTTTTACAGATGAGGAGATAGCCTGAGATTCAGTCATTCTCTTGTGGTCATATAGCTAGTAAAAGTATTACAGGTTGAATTTGAACCCAGATATTTAATTAACAAATAATGAATGGAAAATCTGAAGACTTTTTACCCCGTTATGTTAACAAAGGAAGAAATAGCTTACTAAATTGATGAGTAGGATTTAAAAACCTTTTGTAGCCCATCTTTTAGGGGTACCCAAACCCAACTAGTCAAAATTCTAAGTCTTCCACCTGTATATGAATGTAATTTAAAAAGTTAGATCAGTCCATTGAGAACTGAACTCCTTAGAAGGCTGCTCTTGGTCAAACTGCAGCAGTTGCTCTGATATCTGCAAGTTTTTCTTTACCTTCACACTCTGAAAGATGTTAGTTTCAAGTTAGGTACCTGAGTCTTTGCTAATAGACAATAAGTTCATTATGGTGAATCTTATATTTTTGTTTTTGTTCAGTCATTTTTCAGTTGTGTCTGACTGTGATCTCATTTGGGGTTTTCTTGGGAAAGATACCAGAGTGGTTTGCCATTCCTTCTCCAACTCATTTTACATATGAGGAAACTGAGGCAAGCAGGAGTCCATGATTTGCCCATGGTCATACAGCTAATAAATGTCTGAGATCAGATTTGATCACAGGGAGATGTTTTTACTACTCCAGGCCAAGTGCTTTGTACACTATGGCACCACCTAGCTGCCCTGAGTCAAATATTTACTTGTTCTTTAAACATCTCTATTCTAAATAACTAACTTGGAACACAGTGACTGAGTAGTTTGTGTTTGAAGGGTATTTCATTTTGAAGCTTCAAACTTTTCATCTGTCCAGCGAAAGCTGACAAACTAGCTTGTGCTAGCATATCATGATTTGGTCAATAACGATTTTCTTTCTACTGTGTAGAATATTTTATATAAAAATCTTCACCCTCAAGGAAATGCTACAACATTTCATAATACTCAGGCACCATCTCACATATGATTTGATTGCTAACATGTATAGAGCCAAAAAGAAGATGGGTTAGGACAGCCATAATTACTTACTGGTTTTTTATGCCAGCTGAAGCTGTAGCACAGGGGTGGGGAACCTGTGGCCCGGAAACCGCATGTGGACCTTCTAGATCCTTGTGACCTTTTGACTGAGTACAAATCCTTTTAATGAGGAGATTTTTTCTATGAGGTTTGGATTCAGTCAAAGGGGCCGCACTTGATGACCTAGAGGGCCACATGTGGCCTCAAGGCCACACCCATGCTCTGGCGTCTAGATACAGTGCTGACTATCCCCACTGCCCCCAAACAATAGGCTGCAGAGGTTTATTAAATCCTGCCCATCAATTTAGCAAGCTGTTTCTTCTTTTGTTAACATAATAGGGTAAATAGTCTTCAGATTTTCCATTCTTTATTTGTTAATTAAATTGTTGTCATTTAAGTTTACAAATCTAGGAGAAAAATCACAAAATGTACTGCATGCTTGAGTTAAAAAAATCAACTACATGAAGAGAAGGAAGGGGAGGCATGGTTAGACAATAGGTCCTGGGCACAAGAGCTGGGGTTTGTAGAAGACAATCTTAATTCAACACAAGTTACCAATGTGATGCGACAGTCAGAAAAATTGCCAGTTTCTTAAATTGCATTAAGAAGGGCATTATGTTCACAGTGAAAGAGCTGATACACCCAGTGCACTCCACCCTGGTCCCACCACATCTGGAGCATGTGTTCAGTTCTGGGCACCGCATTTGAAGAGAGACATTGCCAAGTCAAGTACATCCATTCGTGCATAGTGAGGGCAAGGAGACCATGCCATAGGAGGAGAAGCTGAGGGAGCTTCAGATGTTTGGCTTGGAGAAGACTTGAAGAGACAGCAGACTCCCAAGGGTTTGGATGGTTATTGTTTGCCTGAAGGCTTGAGACTTGGCCTGTTTGGCCCCAGGCAGCAAAACCAGGACTAATGGGTAGAAGTTGCTCCACATAAAGAAACATTTCCTAACAATTAAGAGTTGTTCTGAGATGGAATGGGCCGTCTTCAAAAGATGCCCTTTTCTGCTGATCTTTGAGCAGTGACTGGATAATCATTCAGTGGGAATTCCTGTTCAGGTGCTGATTGAAATACATGATCTCTTGTGTTCCCTTCCAACTCTGTGATTCTGCTTTTTTGTGATGATATGGTGAAAAGAAAGAAATTGTTACATCTTAAAAGTAGAATTTCTATAAAGCAGATAAAGGGCCCTTAAAATTTCCCCCCTAATACTACTCTTAGTTAAAGTTATAGGAAAATTTCAACAGAGCATAAAGGGATTTAGCAAGGCACTTCCTATTAACACTAATAACAGATCAGTGTGTATCTTGGCAACTTTTAAACTTGCAAACATAAGTTTCTCTGATGCAATAAAGAACTTATATTTAACTCTTGGTGCTGCAGTTATAATCTCACTAGTCTGGCTTCTTTATACACTTTCTCCAGTGACGCAAGTGCAGACGGGATTTTCTGGAACATCAGCCCTATGGCTGCCTTTTCTCCTCCTCTTTACTTACCTTGGACACACTACAATTGTTCCATGCCAGAAAAAATCCCACAGCTCAGTATACTTGGGTTTTGAGGTTGCTCATGTCCTCCTTAGACCACCAGTAGCTCCGTCCTTTGGAAATCAGAAATGGGTCTCTTCTCTTTTGGATGTTTAATAAGCCAGGCAGTGTTTCTCGACCTCTGAAACAGAATAGAGCACAAGAACAAATTTTCTGGGCAGCATTAGTGGCAACTAAAAATGTCCTTCCTTCTGGAGGCAGATGATCTATAGGTATTCTTAGAGATCATGCATTATGTCTTTAGTATAAAGGTGGTGATCGTAATGAAGTCTCTAGCAGGATGCTGAAAAGGTAGTTTGTTAGATTTTTTTCTCTAATCTTGACTATATCAAGTTTGGACCAGAGTTCTTCCATAGTCCAGGCACATCTCTACTAAACTGGCTTTCCACCAGTTCTGGGAAACATGTTAATATAAAGTGCTTATGAATCCAAGCTCCTTAATCTGTCAATCCCTATCTCTACTTTCGTTCCCTTTGCCATGTTTTAGGAAACATTCTTTCCCTTTTTCTCCTTCCCCCTCCCTTTCTGTTTTCTTGGATTCATATCTTGTTTGTATAACCTTTCCAGTGATAGCCTGTGGATTATGCTAAAGTCAAATTAAAGCAAGCAGTTGGATGTGTAGAAAGCCCTCGTATCATCAGGCCAATATTAAAGACACTGAGAATTCTCTTTTTAAAAATACGGCATTAACTTTCATCTTACAGTATCTCTGTTAGTTCTCTGGTGTTCCTACTAATATATTTTAAAATTAAGTTTGGCATTCTAAAAGTTCAAGACTTACCAGACTGCAAGACAAGTTCTCTCATTCACAGAATAGATGTGTGATGGCCGATGACCTTGGTGCACTCCTAATACCCTTCCTCAAATAATGGATTGTCCCACTTACTGATCATGGGTCATTAAAATCACAGGTAGACCTAAGGCTTAGTAGTTTGAAGAAGTTGCTAATTATTCAGATTCTTGGTCATCATGACTAAAATCAAAGTGACTTAATATAAAACATCCCCAGCAAGCAACTTTTTCATTCCCTCTTGTCTTTGATTTCTTTTCAAACCATTGTGGAAAAGCATAGCTTGGTAGATAGAAAACAAGGCTCAGTCAGGAAAAACTATGTTGAAGTTTTGCCTCTGACACATACTGGTTCTTTGACCCTGGATGAGTCACTTCTCCCCTTAAATTCCCTCTAAAATACTTAAGTTGCATATCAGATGCCCATCAGGTTCCTCATTAGAATTCCCTTAAGGATGAAGTCGCAGATCTGATTAAAAGAAAAAAAGATAAACAGACTTAATAATTATCTAATTGGATATTTTCTTTTTCAACTGGATATGTTAAATAGTGTCAACACCAGTTGTTACTCTGTGGTTTAATAATGTGAATTATCATTCATCTAACCATGGTATGCTTGAAATTTATAAGAATAAAGTGGAAAATGATTCATAAATAGCCTCAGAAGGCATTTAAGTACTCACTAAGTGCCTAGCCTCATACAAGGGGTTCTTAACTTTTTTAGAGTTTTGGCAGTTTGGCCAAATGAATCTGTGGAACCCTTCTCAAAATAAGGTTTTTAAATGTATTAAAAAATACATAGGATTACAAAGGAAATCAGTTATATTGAAAAATATAGTTATTGCAGTCTTATAAAAAAAAAAACAGTTCACAGTCCCCCTGGTTTTATGTAGTTTACTTTTTACAAAGGGTCGACCTGAAGATCCCATATGGAGTGGGTGGCCAAGGTGAATTGTGTAAGTAGACATTTCTGATGTTTGTATTCTCTGTGTTTCTTTGCTTTAGGGTGTTCCTGTGATGGCAATAAGAAACAAAATGATATCTGAAGGACTAGACCCAGATCTTCTTGAGTAAGTGACTCTTCCAACAGAATGCTAATTAGTTTCTTATTTATGAAGTGAATTTATCCAAGGCAATGAAAAACGTTTCTTTTTTTGTTGTTTTTTTATGGATGAATAAGCTTCCTTTACAAATTGTCCATTCTGGTTACGCTTGTGGGACGAAGCGCTACATTAAATAATCAAATGATTAGTTAAACCAACCTTGATCATCTAGTAAAGAGTTTTAGGAGCTTGTTGATAAACGTAGCTGTCAGTAGCCAATGGATTTTCCAAAGATAAGGCAGCTTGTTATAAAGGGAGAGGTCGTGTAGAAGAGCAAGCTGTTATTTTTCTCCTTTAGCTCCCTTTCTTTTAGTCTTCATAATACTTAGAAATTTCTCATTGAAGACCTCAAAGTGCTAAGAATTTGAGTTTGTGGGGCGGCTAGGTGGTGCAGTGAATAGAGCAGCGGCCTTGGAGTCAGGAGGACTGAGTTCAAATGTAACCTCAGACACTTAATACTTACTAGCCGTGTGACCCTGGGCAAGTCCCTTAATCACTTTCTGCCTCAGTTTCCTCAACTGTAAAATTGGAGTAATAAGAGCTAGCACCTGCTTCCCAAGGTTGTGGCAAGGAGTAAATGAGATAATAATACTTGTAAAAAAAAAAATTAAGAAGCACTTACCATAATGCCTGGCAGATAGTAGGTGCTTTATGATATCCTTACTCCCTTATCTTCCCCATGTAGGATTCATATGTGCATTTAATGTGAGTTGAAAGCATGTCTAACCTCTAGTTGGCAGTCATAAAAATATAATATATCTTAAGACATCACTTTATATAATATATTCAGTAATGGACATGCCTTCCAGTATTTTAGCCTCTGCTACATAGTGGGCCCTCATTAACAGCAGGTGTTAGACATGCTTTCTTAAGGTGTAAGACCTGTACAAAGAATAATAATAGCGTAATAATAAATGATAATATAATAAATTTATTTCTCCCATAAATTGATACTCTAAAAGTCTTTCATTCAGCAGTTATTTGAATGGGTATTCATGCAAGTTTCTTTAAGATGATGTTTTTGTGTATCTGAACTTAGAAGGGAATATGTGTTAGCAAACTACTGTTTAGGCAAACATCACCAGTTTTCATGTATTAACCCTTGTAACAAACTTGCATAGAGTGCCCACTCTGCTGCTTGCTACTGAAGGTACAAAGGGAAGTAGATCAAGAATCCTGCCTTCAAAGAGTTTAGCTACAATCCAGTGTGTTTTGATGAAGGAAAGGGAAGATCCATCTAACTTAATGAAAGTTCTGAATGTATAGCAGTGATCCTTTCTCCTTGACTTCCTTAAGGTCAATGAGGTCAGTCCTGCATCATCTTGCACTGAGTCAAGGGTATGAAGAGTTTAGTTCCCTTTTTTGCATGACTACATTGTTTTCCAAACTGGGACTGCCTTGAAATGCCACTAGTGGTACACCAATATACTTGTCCTCCCACAACTCCTTGGAATGTTTTTGTCTCCTTTGCCTCTTTGCTAGGCATGAAGTGAAACCCTGAGATGTTTTTATTTACACTTTTATTAGTGATTTGGAGTGCATTTTCACATACTCTCTGAAAGCTTGCAAATTTTTTTTGAAAACTTACTTTATACTTAGTTCAGTCCACAAGCATACATTAAGCGTCTATTGTATACTAAACCGTAGATACAAAGACAAAAATGAAATGATCCTACTCTGAAAGAACTTACATTCTAGCAAGAGAGACATCATATACACATACATAAGCATGTGCAGAATAAACAAGGTGGTTAGGGAAGGAAGGCACTTCCTGATCTGGAATCAGGAAAGGCTTTGTGAAAAAGGTGGTGCTTGAGGTGCATCCTGAAGGAAGAGAGAGATTCCATGAGGGTGGAGAAAAAAAAGAGAGCACGTCCTAGGGATGAGGAAGGGGGAAACAGCCAAGGCATGGGATGGAGGTGGGGGGAAGAACAAAGAGAAGGCCAGTTTGGCTGGGTCATAGAATCCACAAAAGGGAGTAACATACAGTGACACAGGAAATATAGGTTAAGTCCAAGTCATGGAGGACTTTAAAGATGCTACAGAGGAGTTCATATTTTTATTTGTGTCTTAGAAGCAACAGGGAATCATTGGAGTGTATTGACCAGGGCAAGTGACATAGTGAGATCGGTGCTTAAGGAAAATCACCCTGACATCTATAAGGAAGAGAGAATGGAGTGGGGAGATGCTCAGAGCAGGGAGACCTGTGAGGAGGCCATCAGAATACTCTAGACAGGAGACAGTAAGGTTCTGAACTCAAGTCATGTCTATGTGAGGAGAGAGAAGGAGCTGGTGAAGGCAGAAAGGGCAAGAGCTGGCAGCTGATGTGAGCTGAGGGAGGTCAAGGAGTTAAGGATGATGCCATCGTTATGAACCCAGAGATGGGGAAAATGGCATTGTCATTGACAGAAATTGGGAAAAGAGGTGGTTTAGGGGGGAAAATAATGAGTTCTGCTTTAGACATGTTGAATACCAGATAAATGGTACAAAAATATCTTTACAAAGATAAATTTGAATCCAATTCCCACCCAAATTTATATCATCTCATTGTGAGAATCAAATGAGATAATGCATTTTAAAAAACACTTTGAAACTGTGCACCATATAGATAAAGTTAAGGTATCATCCTGAGAAAAAAGTTATGAATTAGCATAGTTATTTCTGTGCCTTTTGATAAGTTATTTTTTTTTTAACTGTGACTGGAATTGATGTGTCATGATGTTTCTGATTTCCTGACTTGATTTTTGTTTTGCCAGTTTTTGATCAAGATTGGGTGAACTATGGTAGTAGGAAACATTGTAGAGAGGAGAGCATTCTTCTGGATAATGTACTATTATATATAACTATAAATGTATTTAGAAGTGGGGCACTTGGTTTGATCCATGGATTCCAAGCCAGGAAAGAAAAAATCCTCCCCTTGGTGTGTTCATAGGCATGTCAATGACTGAGAAAGTTGGGAAACATTGCATAGGAAGATGATTGCCAAGGTTTTAGGGTCGAATTCCAGTAACCATTTAGTTTTTCATAGAGGAAAAACTATTATTCAACCGCAATCAACAACCTCAGTCCTGGCTTGCTCTCTCACAGATGCATGCCATTTGTCACAAGGGGGTTTGGGTGAGAGAATGTGGCTACCTCAGTGTATCTCATCACTACTAGAAAAGCCACTCAAAGTATATATTGCACAGTTAGATGTGATGATAAATGGCCTCAGACTTTCTATTGATGGAGCAGCTCTGACAGTTGGTAAATGATTTTTGCATCAAAGTTAAAGACCTTGCTTTTGTCCAAGAAGGAGAGATGATGAAGGGTCAGCACCATGTGCCAGCTGAAGAAAGTCCCCTTTCTTCCCATCTCTCATTTATACTTCTTCGTACGTAAGAAGCCTGAGCCAAGAACTTTTGGTGGAGATTGTTCTGTTTGTCTTTTCTCTTTAAAAGTCTAAACAAATAAGTTTTTATAGCCTTAGGTAGTAAGTGTATCTCTACAGACTCATATGATGGCTGGTAGAAACAGTGCTACTCTGCTCACATAAAGAAACAAAAGAACAAAATGAAGGTTTACAATAAATGTCCAAGAATTTTGTTTGATTCACTTGTAGAGAAAGAACTACTGAAAATCAAGCGAGAGTGTTGAAGTTCAGCCTGAAAATTAAGTCAGCATGACAGTAGGAAGGCGGTCTGGCTTTTTTCTCAGAGAAATAATTGTCATAGTACCATTGTTTTATTTTCTAAGTTGGGTTTGGGGGAAGGTTTTTGAGTGAAGATAGAATTTTTCAAAATCTTGGGTTTGGGTTCCTTTATTTTTTTTTTAAGCAAAATTATTTCCTATTTTCTCAAATACAAAATTTATTTTATATTCCAGGTAAAACCTAGTCCCTAACTGCCAATGATATATAAAACTGTATGGAAGGATATATTAGTGGATGTTAAACTGACAGTAAGAGGGAAAGAGACAATGGAAAGTTTACAGTGGATCTTGCCCAGAAGTTAATTTATTGGAACTCTTCACTCAGAAATATAATATATATCTTTGTCATTACTGAAGATACTGCTATTTAAAATAAGTCATTTTTTATTATGCTTTCATGTATTTTCTTAAACTATTGAGAAAAATAGCATACATCATGTGCTTTCGCAAGAACAGATTTCTGAAACTGAAATTTGGCAGAGCTTATACTTAATCTGGTTTGTTTTGTAGTATGTTGGTATGGCCAAAGTCGAGCTGTAATTATTATGACTGCACATCTCAATAATTGCCTTATTTTAAACCTTTCAGCAAAACTAACTCCATTGATACGAGAATAGGAATTAATGGATCTGGGCTCCCAGTAGATCGTCAAATAGCCAATGCAAACTGAGTGCAAGAGTCTTGGTGGTTTGATCTTTCTTCAAGACCACCTATTGAGGCTGGATCGAGCTTGGATGGAATGCCACTATGCTGTGAGGATTTCATGTGGTTTCTCTTTTCTATTTTCCTGTTCAGCTTTCTAATTTTCTTTAAGTTCCCCATGCTGCTCAGAGGCTTATGTTGAGGACTTAGTTCAGTCGTAACAAATCAAACAAAGTGGGATGTGTTTGCTGTTATTGCCCCTCTTGCTGGTTTATTGCTTCTCTAAAATGTATAAGAGGTTTGATGTGGAGTTTGAAAAGGATCTTTCATGGTAGCCCTCTCCTGTATTACTTAGGATATCCTAAAAGTTGCATTCATACTTAGTCTACTTAATCTGAGCCCCCAAATGATTTTAAAATAACTTTTTTTTATGGAGCTGGAACAGGCTGTTCAACTGTTTTGAGTTAAAAAGCAGACAGGAACTTTTTTGTTAACTATGTGTCTACATGTATAAGTAGGTTTTCTTATTGAGAATGGTTCAGATGCTTTCCATGTTCTTAAAATGATTGGAGCATTCCATGTCAATATAACGGGAAGATGCTGTCTTTAACAAAGGATTTCAAATCAGCAAAGTTAAACTTCATGTAGCCAGGAGTGTTCTTTTTGTGTCTTTTTCCTGGTTTTGGTCCTGTTCAGTCAAGGATATATCAGTTCCTTCTTTGAAGATGAATTTAACCTCATTTCAGAGAGCTTACCCTCATAAAAGATTCAGGCTTAGAAGTTATCTTTTTAGTTTACTCTAAGAATTTATATGTAACCTGGATTCTGGTGATGTTATATGCTTGCCAAATGTGGCCTGCCTCAAATGAAATTTTTATAATTCTGTAGCTAAAAGTTGAAAAATTGTTGACATATGCATATATGATTCTCTATTACTGATTTATACCATAGCTATGTAATTTTTCTAGATCTTGTTGATGTATTTGTTCCTTTTGGTGTTTGCCATTCAGATATTTTAAATATGACACATAAATGTGGTATCTTCATTTCTAGATTTTAACAGTAAGGTGTTGTAATTTGTTTTTTACTTGAATTAAAAATATTCTGTTAAATCACAGGAGAAGGATTGCTTTACATTAGCATCCTGGTTCAACATAGCAGATGTCTTTAAAAATATTATCATCCTATTAAAATAAGCTTTAAATGTAAGATTCTTGCATGGAATCAAGATTAAGGTGTAGAATATGATTTTGGATTCATCATATATTTAATTTTCCAATATGTACATCATTCTGAAACTGAAAAAGAAATATTCCTTTCCACTCTGAGTATGTGGGGTAAATACCGTTAAATAGCAGAGACATAGGCTTTAAAAATGCCCTTACACTTTGCTTCAGTGTGGTGTTTTTTTTTTTTTAATTCCCAAAGCAAACGTGGGCTGGATTAGAAGTTAAGATTTTGGTAAACCAGCCTAATCTAGAATTAGGTATATGTAAGTAGGGTCGTGGGAAGGTGATTTTTTCCCCTTCACTGATTTCCTATCCTTACATTTCTCATGGCTCTTTTCTCTTAATCTCAAACTCTTAATTTTCAGACTTTAGAATATTTTAAAATAATTTTAAGATGTTATTTTTATTTGTTTGGACTATATTAGATGGTCATCCAATTTTGATGTGGCCCATAATTGGAAAATGAAATATTCTAGTATCTATGCCCTTTTGCCAAGAAATTACCTTTTATTTCAGTTGTAATTAGTGAGAAAGTATCCATATGGTCTAAGGAGAGACAAGGGAAAAAGTATACCTGCTACCTCCAGTCTTGTGGCCAGTTTTTATTTGGCCAGCTGGGTCAGTCTCAGTTGTATAGGCCTCACTTATTGCTATGTTACCTTAGAATCCACTCATAGTTGTGACTGATTCTAGCTGATTGTTCATATCCTGTGCAAATGGAATGTAAATTAGAACCTGGGAAACTGGCCCATGTAGATACTATTGCTCCTGTGAGCTCCTAATTTTTCCAAAAGTGAAGTGGACTGTTACATGAGAGGGTGGTGAATTCCCTTTCAGTGGAGGTCTTTAGGTGGAGACTTGAAGCCTGCTTGCTGGGAATATCGCAACAGGGATTACTGTTCAGTTCCCTGGTAGACTAGCTCATCTCCAAGGTGTCTTTCAACACTGAAATTCTGTGATTTCTAATATATGGCAAATTGTTTATTACTGTTTTATTTATTGGTCAGTCAGTCAACAAATAACTTAAGTATTTATTATGTGTCATTTTGGTAGTAGACAAGGAAGATAGGGAAAAATTGGATTCTCTTTGGGGCAAGCTGCCCTAGGGATGGGAGAGGGTAAGACCTAGGGCACAAATAGAATGCTTTAGTTTGACAAGGAAAAGAGACAAGAGCCCCTTTCAAGGCTGGAACAAAGGAGGTGATGATGGGCTAGGTAGGAGAGAAAAGGAATGAGTGGCCCCAGTTTTCTGAGTAAAGTGGGAAGTGAGATTGTCTACTGGGAGGGAAAGAAGGCTGGGGTGATTTAACAAGAAAAGAAGGTTGAGAATATTCAGTGTGGGAAGTATGATAGCAAGTCTGCCAGTTAAGAATGAAGGGATTGCCATGCAATAGATAAGGCCCAGCTTGATTGGCCCAGCCCAATAGATGTGCTCCAGCTTCCTCTATAAAATGGGAATAATAATAGTATCTTCCTTAGACGGTTATTCTAAAGATCAAATTAACATATTGTGTAAAGTGTTTTTAAAAATCTTAAAGCACTGTGTGAATATTGGTTAGTATTACCATGAATTTGTAGTGGATCCAATTGGTAAAGTTACAGAAATTCGGTCAGTAATGTCTAGAGCATCTTGGGAATGATAGAAAAGGCCACAGGTAGTGGGAGTGATCTGAGGTGGTCAAGGAGTAGCAGGGTATGAATAGCAGGAGGCTTCTCAGCTCAGAGATGGTGCATGAGTATGCTCACTAACTGTTGGGTTGAGACTTTGGAAGAAAGTAAAACCAGAATGGGAGGTGCTAGACCCGAAGAACAAAGAGATGTGGAGAGAGTAAATGTTGTGGTAAGGAAGAAAAATGGAGTTCAGAGGGACAAGGCAGTGGAATGATAGAAAATTCTGATCAGAGAGAGGACTTTCAGAGTGCAAGGTCACAGAGATGGAACAGTTGGGGCTAATGACTACACTGAGAGGTAATGAGAGAGCAAAAAAGTTGAAGGGGCCGATGATCTGAGACACTAAGGTGTTAGGGGAAATACCATCTCAAATTTTGACACTTATGAGTATTAGTGTAGCAGCTGGATCCAAGAAGAAAGCTCTGAATTGGGTATTAAACACCTTAAGAAAGGAGGCGGGAAGGGGGGGGAAGCCAAGGTGGCAGCATAGAAGCAGGAAAACTCCATGAGCTCCCCCAATAACCACCTCAAATACCTATTAAAAGCGGTTCTCAACCTGTGGATTATGTTCAATTTGTAACAATGAAAATACATCCTGCATGTCAGATATTTATGTTACAATTCATAACAGGAGCAAAATTACTATGAAGTAGCAACAAAAATAATTTCATGGTTGGGGGTCACCACAACATGAGGAACTGTATTAAAGAGTTGCAGCCTTAGGAAGGTTGAGAACCATTTTCTAAACAAACTTTAGAACTACAGAACCCACAGAGTGACAGAGAGAAACAAATCTCTCGCTGAAGGCAGGCTGGCAGGAAGGGTCCATCACAGCTGCTGGCAGCTGAGCCCAGCCCCACGTGAGCCCATGGTTTTATCCCCAGGGCAACCCTGACCAGCAACAGCTGGAAGGACTTCGGGAGACTGGATCATCAGCAGCTGTGGCCATTTCCAGAATTATCAACCCATAAATGCCAAAGGCAAAGTAAAAGGTCAGTTTGGACTTTGGAAAAAGGGGGACCAAGAGTGTGGTCCAACCTCTGCCCCCAGAAGGGAGAAGCAGCTCAGGCATGGTGACAGTTACCTCCATGTGGCTGCTTCAGAGCTCCTGGCTTGCAAATCATCGGGGGACCAAGCAACCTCTCTGAGTGGTAATCACTCTTGCTTTAACCTGCTTGGATCTGGATCGCTGTCTTGGGTGGAAGTCCTAGGGTGTATGACCAGGTGCCAGAGCCTGTGGAGGCTTCAGAGAGGGCACCCAACTAATAGCTCCAGCATCTGCAAAAACCCCAGTGATATGAGACAAAGCTTTCCTCTCCGGAAGCAGAGTTCTACTGTGGCAAAAAAGCTCCAAAGTCAACTAATTGAGTGGCAACATGAGCAGGCAAAGCAAGCACAGCAATCCAACTTTAGATTCCTTTTTGGGGGACAAACAGTATCAAAGCATGGAACAGGAGGAAGACAATGAAGTCAGAATTCCTGCACCAAAAGCTCCCAAGAAAAATATAAATTGGTTATAAGCCATAGAGGAGCTTAAGAAGGATTTTGAAAACCAAATAAGAGAAGTGGAAGAAAAATTGTGAAGAGAAATGAAAATGATACAAGAAAATCACGAAAAGAGAGTCAACAACCTGACTTAAGAAAATAACACCTTAAAAATAGACAACTCGAATAGCAAAACAGGCTCAAAAAGCCAACGAGGAGAAGAATGCCTTAAAAAGCTGAATTTGCCAGATGGAAAAAGAATCTCAAAAGCTCACTAAAGAAAATAGTTGCTTCAGAATTAGATTGGAGCAAATGGAAACTAATGACTTTATGAGAACTCAAGATACTATTAAATAGATCCAAACAAATGAAAACATAGAAGGCAATGTGAAACATCTCATTGGAAAAACCATTGACCTGGAAAATAGATCCAGGAGAGATAATTTAAAAATTATTGGACTACCTGAAAGAGATGATTAAAAAAAAAAGAACCTTTTTGAGTAAAAAAATCATCATTCAAGAAATTCTCGAGGAAAATTGCCCTGATATTTTAGAACCAGAGGGCAAAATAGAGGTTGAAAGAATTCACTAATAACCTCTTGAAAAAGATCCCAAAAAGAAAACTCCTAGGAATATTATAGCCAGGTTCCAGAGTTCCCAGATCAAGGAGAAAAGATTACAAGCAGCCAAGAAGAAACAATTTGAATATTGTGGAAACATAATCAGGATAACACAGGATCTGGCAGCTTCTGCATTGAGGAATCGAAGGGCTTGGAATATGATATTCATAGGTCAAAGGAGCTAGGATTAAAACCAAGAATCACCTACCCAGCAAAATTGAGTACAATGTTTCAGGGGGAAATATGGTCATTCAGTGAAATAGAGGACTTTCAAGATTTCTTGATGAAAAAACCAGAGTTGAATAGAAAATTTGGTATTCAGATACGAGAAACAAGAGAAGCATGAGAAAGGAAACAGGGGGAAAAAACATAAGGAACTTATCATATTTATATTCCTACATGGAAAAATGATAACTGTAACTTATGAAATTTTTCTCAGTATGAGGATAGGTGAAGGGAATATAAATGTGTATATGTGTGTGTGTATGTCTATATAGGAGGGTATATGGGCGTATGAATATGTATGTGAATGTGTGTATATATGTGTACAGGTATACGTAGACAGAAGGCAGAGGATTAATTGGATAAGAAGGGGTGATACTTAAAAGGTAAAATTGAGAGATGAGAGAGGATATAATGAGAGGAGATGGGGTTAGACCGAATGGGGTAAATTATCTCATATAGAAGAGGCAAGGGGAAACTGTTACAATGGAGGGGGAAAACAGGAAGGCAAAAGGGAATAGGTCAACCTAACTCTCATTGAATTTGGCTTAGAGAGGGAATGACATACACTAAACAGGGTATCTTGCCCTATGGGAGAGTGGGGGGAAGGGGATGAGAGGGGGAATGATGGAGGGGAGGGCAGGTTGGGAGGGGGAGGATAGTTAGAAGCACACACTTTTGAAAAGGGACAGGGTCAAAGTAGAAAATAGAATAAGTGGGGAGCAGGATAGGATGAAGGGAAATATAGTCAATCTTTCCCAATATATCCACTGTGGAAATATTTTGCACAGCTACACACATACAACCTATATTGAATTGCTTGTCTTCCCAGTAAGGGTGGGTGATGAGGGAGGAAGGGAAAGAATCTGGAATCCGAAGTTTTAAAATCAAATGTTTTAAAAAATTATTATTATTAATTATTATCATTACATGCAACTGGGAAATAAGATATACAAGCACTGGGATATGGAGATCCATCTTGCCCTACCAGAAAGTCGGAGTGGGGATGGGGGAGGATATAGGAGAGAGCAGATTAGGGGAGGGGGTATACAGTGAGATCGCTGTTCTGGGGTGGTGGTAGGGGAAAGACAGGGAAAAAATTTGTAACTCAAAATCTTGTGGAAATGAATGATATAAACTAAAAATAAACATAAAATTTAATTTAAAAAAGAAAAAGAAAAGAGGGACGTTATCTTGAACAAAAGGAGAAAGCAGCAAGGACTTCAACAGGATGATTTTGGCAGATGGAGTGAACAGCAGAGGAGAAGCTGCTGAGGATGAGCAGCAAAGAGCCAGGAATGGGAACCATCAAGCCTATCGTGGCATATTGTGCACTCAACAGTCAGTAAACATTTATTAAGCACCTACTGTGTGCAGGGTACTGCACTAAGCACTAGGGATACAGACAGAGGATCTTACAGGGCAATGGAAGAGAGACTAGAAATATATGCAGACAAACAACAAAGAGGAGAAATAGGAAATAATTAACTGAATGAAGGCTCTAGAATTAAGAGGAGTTGGGAAAGGCTTCCCATAGAAGGTGGGTTTGTAGTTAGGACTTAAAGGAAACCTCAGCTGGAGAGGGAGCTTCTAGACAAGGTTTTTCCAAAGAAATCCAGGTTCCCATGAGGCTCATCAAAGGAAAAAGGTGAGTTCACTGGAGGCACTAAGTCTCCAAGGGACAGGGAGGCCCAAAGAGACTTTTAGGAAGAAAAGAAAACTCTGAGGGTTTCTTTTGACTTAAACGGGCAGTTGTGTATTACACCCTTTCTGTCCTCCTTGCCGGCCCCTCACTCAGATGTGTTCTCTTCTGCCCAGGGAATTTTACTGGCCTGATTAAAACATAGAGACTGTCATCACAGTGGCAGGACAAATCCAGGATCCAAGCAGCCTCAGCTGTTGTTATCATGACCTTTTAAAAACATCACAACTGACAAAGCCCTTCTGCAGGAACACTTATGTCTCTCTAGCACTCCTTGGAAATATGGGGTCCACAGGAAATTGTTTTTGCACGCTCTGCCTTGAGGGTTTTGTTTTTCCTTACCTACTTGGCATCTTTGTTATATATGTCTCCTGGAGGCCCCTTTGAATTTGCTGTCCATCCTCAAACCTTGAGATCTTTCCTGAACATCCCACTTTTCCTTCCCTTCTCTTGTACCTCTCCCTCACTTGGAGCCTGCTGGCATTGAGTGCTCACCCTGCCTGCCCCTACAGCTCCCATCTCTGTCTGCAACCCTGTCTCTATGGCAGTGAGAGGCAGAAAGTGCTGAAGCAGCGAACTATGGAAGGACTGGTTGGAGGACAATCGAGTGTGTGGGCTCAGGAGGAATTGCACTTAATCCCTGGGATGCCAAAGGTGTCAGAGAGGACAGCTTGGTGGTGGTTGAGGGGGAGACTCCCACAATTAAGCCTGGCAGACTTGGCAGCTTTTTTACTAGAAATATTGTATGTTAAGATGAATTTCACTTACTGTTAGTAAGTTCTTCACTCAACTGGAAAAAAATGTTTTAAAAACTTTTCCCTTTTTCTCTTTTAGGAGGCCAGATGCCCCAGTGCCTGATGGGGAAGGTGAAGCCGATGCCAAAGAAAGTTCAGATAGTGAATCTTCTTTTAGTGACTGAGCTCCATGTTGACCATATAGAATTCATGTATCTGTATAATCTATACATGCACAGAAGGAGGGATGTTTTGACAGCTTATATGCATTAGACCTAAGGTGAAATTCATTTCTCTTGTTTTGTAGGGTGACAATTTTCAGAGATCACCTCTCTTCCAAAATATTTACCAAGTCTAAGATTTTTCAGATCTCCATAATGGCTTCTAATCACAAGCTGAAAAACATTATCTAGAAATCATCTTAATTTGTGAAAATTTTCTATAATGCCTAACTTGAATTTTGTCTGACCTATAAAGGAATTAATAAAGAGCCACATAATTAGCCAAAAATTATTTCTGTATTTTAAAGATGCAAAGGATATTATCATGGTGGACAAGTAACTTGACGAGTGTGCATCTTATTCCTGCATGGAAGAATCTATAAACCCCAGTGTACCTGAATAAGTAAAAACTGAATAGTCTAATTAAAAATAAAGCGTAATGGTATTACAGTCACTAAGCTGTGATACTTGATTGATGTAATATAAGTTGAAAGACAAAAACCATTGACTTTGAGTTTCATAGCAGGTAATATACTTCCTAATTAGCTCTACCAAACATTGAACTTGGCTGAATTGTGGAGGCTATTTGTACTAATCATTTCAGCATGAAAATGTTCAGGTTGACTTCACTTCCATAACGTTTACTAAATAATTTTCTGTCCAAATGACAACACAATTCAAAATCACCGAATTACCTATAGAGACTTAGAGGTGTGATGGCAAAGACAGTTCTCTTCCTGTTTACTAAAGAATAACACCTTTCAGCACTTGGCCATCATATATTACCAAGGTCAGAGGTAACAATCAACACTGGCTGTCAATACAGTGTCCTCTTGAAAGAGTTAGTTAGGTATCTGTGTTATCCCACACGACTCACTGCTTAAAAAGAGCAGTTAATTTGCACATATTGTAGGAGCCTCTCACCCTTAGAGACAATCCTCTATAAATAATAGTGCACAACAGGGAATAGCTTAAGAAGTCTCTAAAACATTTGTTAGGTGGAAAAATTGAAAAACTTAGCGGATGGTGCTATTTCCCAGTCACTGAATTGACCTAAATTTACTGTTTTACTCTAGAAGTATAGAATTGCTCTATTTCTCCTTTGATCTGAAGCTAGATTTGATGCTAAGCCATACATAAGACTTCCAGAATTTTTCTATTTAAAAGTTTATTTTTTTTAAAGTCTACCAGTAAAGAGCCAAGGATTAACAATAAACAAGTCTATATCTTTATAGTCCATTGTAATTATGATATAAATTGTAAATGTTTCCCTTGACACACAACCCATTGAGTTTCCTTATATCTGTAAGCAAAACATGGCTTCTGTTAAAAGAGGAATGGTATCAACGTGCTCTTAGGAAGCATCACCCAGGTAACCCTGTTCAGTAAAACTGCTTTGTTTCTGAACAGGTTGCTTAAAATAACAAACCCCATCTCCAGAGTTCACAAAGTATGGAAATTCCCACATTTTAATCTTGTATGTAATGTAGCAACGTTACAGTATTGCCATTGTGGCATTTGTTTTTAAAAAAATTATTTTGCCTTCTCTTTCTTAAAATGTTAACAAGCTAAGGTATAAAAATGAGTGTCACCGTGGTGGCTCCCTCAGTCTATCCAGGTTGGACAAGCCATCTTTGATTTTTTCCCATCAAAGTTTTGGTGCTCACTCCACAGCCATCAGCAGTTCATAAATGTCAGTGCAATTGAATTGATCTTGTATTGCCTTTCTCTGCCCTCCTATAAGTAGTGATGTTTCTCTAGATCTTATCAAACACCTAAGTGAATGACTAAGAAGAAAGAAATATAAGCTAGCAAACCTCCCATTTTACAATTCACTGTAAGATGAGTTCAAAATCTCAGCTCTGCTTCTTACTCTATTTGTGATCTTGGGCAAGTCAGTTAACCTCTCAGAGCCTCAGTTTCCTCTTTTATAAAAGCAAAGGTTTGAACCAGATGATTACTGAGGTCCCTTTAGCTCCAAATCATAGCATTTAGATATACATATTTTTTGCTGCCTAGTTAATCTTGTTAGTACATTTTCAGCAATAAATAGTCTTGAAAAAATATGAATAAAAATATCTTCGGTACGTGGACATCATCTTGTCCAGTTTCCTTGTTTTAGAGGTGAAACGATGAATGCCAAAAAAGGTTAAGGTGATTTGCTAAAGAAATTTAAAATAATTTCATTTATGTCAATGAGAAATGCTTACTTTGGCCATTATATTCCTATGTATTAAAATACTAGTCCTTTGTAAGAACTTACAAAACAGATTTTAATAATCTTATTAAACTTGCCTTTTGAAAACTGTGCATTGATTCCTTTGAGATGAAAACTTGAGTCAAGTTATTTTCAGAACTCTCTTAAGAATATTCTACCATTTGTTTCACTTCTGTCTTTCACTTTCTCTCTTAAACAAAAATTGTGTGACACTGTGTTGTTGTCGTAACCAGTTGTTTCTCCAAAAGCCGTCGTGAAGAGTGGGAGGGGACTGCCTAAACACCCTCAGCCATGCCTCCTTTTTCTTCAGGTGGTAAGAAAGCTTCTGGCAACACTGGTGACACTTTGCTATACGTTCATTCTTATTTTAGAAATCCCTCCTGAAAAGCTCATCATGATTATTTTTAAGTAGATGTACCTTTCAAAAAGGACAAAGAAGAAAGGACTATATCACTTCTGTTGTTGGACACTCCACTAAGCTGAGATACAAGCCAGTGTGGTGATTATTAATCAAGGTATCATAATCACATAACCATTCCAGGAACGTCATGGATATTTATAGAAAAATTAAAACTTGTAAGACTCCAAAAACATTTAATTATGGTGTGGGTAAGTTCCTTTAGAGCAGTGGTTCTCAACCTGTGGGTTATGTTCAATTTATAACAATGAAAATATATCCTGCATATCAGATATTTACATTGCAATCCATAACAGTAGCAAAATTACAGTTATGAAATAGCAACAAAAATAATTTTATGGTTGGGGGTCACTACAACATGAGGAACCGTATTAAAGGGTCACAACATTAGGAAAGTTGAGAACCACTGCTTTAGAAGTAAATTATTATTCTCAGAGCTCCCCTATTGAAGGCCTCTGAGAAGGTTGTCCAGTATCCCTTCCTTGTTCCAGTGTTGAATGACTTTTCAGAAATGTTTCAGAATAGGAAGGCATTGTGCTTAATATGAATCCCCTCATCATTCAGTGTAAGCCCATTTTCTTCCTCACCAATGGACATGGGGGAAAAAAAATCCACTTTTCCTTTTCTAGCATCTAATATGTCATGGGCTCCCAGACAAATAGAGAAGAGAGAGAGAATTCATGGACCCAACAACCCCACTTTAATGAACTGATCCTTCCTAGGTATGTGAGCATCTGATCTTTTCATAACTAGGTGATGTTGTGAAACCTTATGCTGTAGGTGGTACAAGGGGTATAGCCAGTGTAGAGATGAGATATTTACCTCAGTGTTTGATGTACAAATCCCAGGATTTCATTTCTTAACAAACATTCATCTTGAAATACATATTGAGGCTCTACCATGTGAAAAGGAGGTTCTCAGAGAACTCAGTCTTCTAGGGGGAGACAAAAATCTAAAATCCTAAAAGTTATTTTTAAGTACTTTAATTCTATAAGCATCAATAATAGAAAACAAGACAAAAAAATGTTATGAGACAGCCTATATGACTCATTGCCAAATGAATGGTATAGATAGTGAGGACTCTGATTTTAGGTAAGAGTCTCGTTGCTGTAGTATGGAAAGATTTTACTACATTTATTAAGATCTTTTCAAATTAAAATTCTTCCCTCTAAACTCTTGTTTGCCTAATTTGATATACTTCCAAGTCGTTGATAAAAATGTTTAAAAAGCCTAAGTCCTAAGACAACCAACATTTATGTTCCAAGTCCAATAACCTAGTAATGATAATTCAGGCATCAGTAAGATCTCTGATCATTTTTGTACCCACTGTGGAATCTAGTACATTTTTCTCTGATGCGTTCTTATATCTTCTGCTCTGTATTCCAAATTAATGGTATCTGGCCCAAGACCAGAACTATGATTGACAACAAAAAGACTAGGAAGTACCTGGAATTGGTCGGTACTGGCACATTTGCCCTGCCTTCACATCCTGCTGTCTATGCTGAAGAATGCCTATGTGTGCTCCTAGAAAGTATCCTTTCCTGCCATGCCTCACCCTGTTGAAAGCTCACCTATCTTTTTAGACCCATCTTCCCTGATAACCCTACTTGAAGTGCTCTCCTTCCTTTGAATTCTCCTATCGCTTTCTCTGAATGTCTTAGACACGTTAGGCACACGTCATCTAGGTTTGCTTTCTCCCTTATGTCTAAAAGTATATTGCATATTGCAAACTTTCAATAAATGTTCATTGAAATTGAATCCATTCAATTCCATCTCAAGCAAATAGATGCACAGTCTTATCACAGCAGAGGGGCATCCTGGCTTTGAAACATTTTTGAACTTTTAAAAACTTTGTTTTTGTACCATAGCAGAAAACAAACTAATATAATACAACAGTTACTAAGACCAAAGAGAGCATATGTTACAAAATAACAGCTTTTGTTCTTATCCTTTTAAAATCAGATCCAAAATTGAATGAAGTGGCTTTTTTAAAGTGAAAATAAATTGCTTAGAAAATACATCCCTCAAACTCTCAAATGGTATAAGGCTGTAATACACAATAAGGTCACCAGTAAAGCAAGAGCATAAATAACTTCAATACTGCTCTTTAATGGGAACACTCCATGACCTGTTGTTACACCAGCCACATCCACTAGACTGGTATCTCTTTAATAACTTTGCTGATAGCCTCTAAGTGTCTGCCAACAGCAGGACATATTAGGATTGGAACAAGAGCCTATATGAAAAAACAGGAAACTACTTTAAGCTTTTTTATTAAGTAGGGCTTTGGGAATGGTTTTCAGTCTTGTTATTGAGTCAGAGTTAAGAAAGCAATCTACCTCCATTTTCTGGTGTGTTTTTTTTTCTCCTTTTTCCTATATGTAAATACGTGACCTTTTCCTTTAGTATTAGAAGCTTAAGTAATGGCCATTATTGGAGATATTTCTCATTTCTCCTATCCTCATAGTAATTTTGAATCTCCACGGGTCTGCCTTTTGCTGTAGACTACTCTCAGGAGAGTAGAAACTGGGTAAAGAAGAAAAGGTTCTCTTTGCTTTTGATTTCCTTTAAGTAAAGGAATTTAATTAGTTTCAGCTTTCTGGAATTAGTTGCCAAAATAGCTCAATAAGGTAATGATAATAGTAGCAAAGCATGGCTTTGGAAAAAGCCAGTTTATTAAGTAGAAATCCATTTAATTTGACTTTACAGATATAAAAGTGCTAAAACATTTTGACCACAGAGATTATAAGGTGTAGGTAGATATAATCTGTAGTTTGAGGGTGGGAGGGCTGTGTTTAATTTACTTTTCCCTCTTTTTATTTGTCTTAATCATTTGAGGGCAGAGCTTTCCCATTTTGGCAGCAAGCATTAGGTTGAGAGATTGAGTCAGCCTAAAGTTGCAACATTCACAGCAGAAAAAAAAAAAAGGGACAAATCAAACTCCAAATAAGCTTCTCCTTCTGGAACAGTTTCTGAAGCGGGAACAGCCTGTTCACTAATTGCAAAGATGAAGTCATTTGTGTTATAGTAATACTGAAGGCCTGACATGAGAATCTTTCTGTTCCATCTTGTGTCTGCAATGTAATACTGATGACAGGTATCTAAGGACTATCTGTCCCCTCCAAAAGGCTCACAGTCTGCTGAGTGCTATCAGAATGTCTCTCTGCACATAGTCACGCAGATCAGGCCGCGCTTTGTGTGGTGGGCCGTGCTCTGATGCAAGCACTCCCCTTCAGATTTCACAGTTAATAACAAGTGGTTCGTTTCTGAATAATAATCTTCTCACTTAATTGCTTTTTTTTCTCTTCCAGAACAGGCATTGTGTCTTGGTTTTCTAAAGGAAAGGCATTATACTTGAAAACAAATTTTCTTACTTCCAAATGCATATAACCTAGCAAAACATAGTAAAATATATTACATGATGTCCCAGAGCCCTGTTCAAGTTTATTTTTCGTCGTATAATCAGTTCCATTTGGTTGCGGAATCCTCGAGGCTATTTCATATTCAGTTCAGCGTTAGCTAGTACCAAATTTGGTGGTTTGCAAAGTGGATTTTTGGTGTGAAGAAGGGAGGATCTGTAAAGTGCAAGCAATTAAAATCAAAGTCAGTTATACATTCAAACACATCCTTTCCGTGAACTTGGAAGAAAAAGAATGAATAGCCCTTGAACCCAGGAATGCCCTGTCTTTCAGAACAGTTTCAATCTGAAAGGAAAATAATCTTTCAACTGTTCTGGTTTTTTAAGAATTCTCAGTCATTATTTGATGTTCTAACAAAGAGGGGTTGGCTCCAAGCTTATTCTGGAAGGAATATATTTTGTAATATTCTCTTCTTTTGAAAAGGGTTCCAGCTTATCTGGGCACGTCAGGATGCATATTCCTCTAAAAATCAGGCATACTATAATAGGCACTTTTCCATTCCCCTCACTTAATGGCCCCAAATAATGGAACTTTTTATTTTTTGTTTTATTGATTTTCATAATATGCAAACCGTGCGGGACAGGCCATTAAAACAAACCTTCAGTTTCAGTCATCACCATGGAAACAATGGAATGTAGATAAACAATCCCAGGCAATAGCTGAGCAAACTTTAACCTGTTTATTACAGTTATTTTTTCCTTCTCTACAAGTATAAAATGTTGGCAATGTATTGACTGGGAAACATTTCAAAAAATAAGAGAAAATAGAACCGTTCCATCTCTTTTTGAGATAGAAACCCTTGGACTTTCCATTGGTTCATGCACAGTAAAAACCTTAAATGCCTCCCCCAACTCATCAGTGACCCCTTTACAGTGTCTCCTGATCTTATAAGATACATAAATATCCCATAACTCCTTAAGGAATAAAGGGCACAGAGCATGCAAAAGAAATACATTCTAATGTAGAACTTAGAATTTTGGTCAAAGCCCCCTCCTCCCCCAGTAGCTCCAAACCTATGTCAGGAGGGGATAGGGACTGGATCAGATCTGTTGTTTCATTGTTGCAGAGAACTCAAAAGCGTGAACAGCACCTTCTCTGCAATGGATGGCCCCATAAAGTTGACTGAGTCTCTGACTTGATCAAGGCCACACAGCCAGTGTATGTCAGAGACAGAACTTGGACGTGGGTTGTCCTGGTTTCAAGGCCAGTTCTCTATGCACTTCATTGAGTTGGACTTGAAATTCCCCTAAGGAGTAGGGTCTTGCTGTACCACAGAAGTATTAAACTACAGGTCCAAGCCAGAGAGAGCCAGTCTTTGGACCATAGAACCTTAGAGATGGAAGGCATTTCAAAAACATGTAGTTTGTCCTCTTAATTTTAAAGATCATGAAACTGAAGTCTAGAGAGAAGGAATGACTTCTGGGAAATCTTACAGCTGGATAGGGCCTGAGCTTTTGGGAGCTCTGGTCTTTCCTGATCCCTAGTCTAGCTCTGCTGCCTACACCCCAGATACCTTCTCTGCCATTGATCAACCACACACATTATGGAACTTGAGAGATGTAATTGGCTTTGGTTTGGGGTTTGGGTTTTTTTTTCAGTCTAGGGGAGCTAAGAACCACTTTAGGGCTTTAGACTTTCTTCACTCCAAGCCCCTGCTCTGATAGCATTTTTTGAGGTACCCCTTTCTACCTCACTACCGATTCCACTCACTGCTCCTATGGGAGAAAAATTCATCTAAAAACTTTTCTGTGACAGCCCTTTATATATCCGAGGACAGCTGCCATTCACCAAGTTCACTAAGATAGGACTTCAACTCTTCCTGATTTCTTTCTGAAATCTTTTCTTCTGGTTTTCTTTGCATTCATTGTTCAACCTTTAGCATAGTTTCCAGTGCTTGCAACATCCTGTTTACACTCCTCTGCATGTGCCCTAGCATACTTTTCCTAAAATATGCCCAGAACTGGATGCAAAACCCTCAGCTGCCATTGGACCCACACACAAGATAGGACAATGGCTTCCTTCATCCTAAACATATGGTCAGAAGAGTCTGTATATCTTGGTACCTCCTGGCATTGTACAATGAAGAAGGCCACCAGTATGTTGCATAAGCTTCCCATAAAAGTATTTCAGGACAAAGGGGAAAGAATCACACAGAATGAAAAGAGGTAAGTAGGTTTCCATTTATTTTAGAGGTACCAGACTCCAGGAGATCACACATTCATAGACAGATCTATATTTGAATATTATATTTGCCTGAACATTTCCCTTTCTGGGTCCCTCCCATGATCCTGGAGAGACAGACTCTTTCCATAGTGTTCTTAACATCAATGACTCCACAAGACAGCAGGAAATATTAGAACAAAACGAAAAGATTGAAAAACTTGAAGAAGAAAATGTGAGATACTTGGTGACAAAAACAACTGACTTGGAAAACTGGTCAAGAAGAGATAATATAAAAATTATTGGGCTCCCTGAAAATATTGATATAGTAAAAAGCTTGGATACTATATTTCAGGAAATCATAAAAGAGAATTGCCCAGATTTATTAGAACCAGGAGGCAGAATAAATATAAAAAGAATCCATAGGTCACCCCCTATAATAAATCCCCAAATAAAAACTCCCAGAAATGTCATAGTCAAAATTCAAAACTCCCATGTCAAAGAGAAAATACTACAAGAATCCAGAATGAAGCAGTTCAATTACTAATGAATTACACTCCGGATCACACAAAACCTGGCACCCTCAACTATAAATGAGAGGAAATCTTGGAATACGATATTTAGAAAGGCAAAAAAGATGGGTTTACAACCAAGAATAAGCTACCCTGCAAAACTTGGTATGGTTTTATATGGGAAAAAAATGGACATTTAATACAGTAGAAGATTTTGAAGATTTTTTGATGGAACGACCTGAGCTAAGTAGGAAATTTGGAACAGAAACATAGGAGTTCAGAGAAATCTAGAAAGGAAATGAAAGGTGATTTCATGGAATCCTGTGTGGATCATCACCTGACACAAAGTGAAATAAGCAGAATGAGAAGAATTTAAAGCAGTTCAACAATGCAAAGAGAAACAACTTTTGAACAACCAAGTCTCCAGAAAGATCTGAGAATATTCTAGAGATGTTACCCTCCTTCACATAAGGGATGTAGGGAAGATGGAAAATAGAGTCTTAAGACGTAGCCACTTAGTGGTTTTAATTACTGAAACCCTCCACCCTATTCCACCTCACTGCACCCCTACTTTTTATGTTCTTAATTGGGAGGAAGAAAGGGATGTTAATGAAAGGTGGTGGGAGTTAGTAATAATGTGATAGTAAAAATGATGTCTTAAAGATCCATTGTAATTTGTAAATTCACAGAAGCAAAATTTAACCACTAACATGACCAGCAGAACTGTTTTGAAAAGAAAGTATAAAATTCTATGTTTCAAGCAAGTGGTATGAGGTACAGTTCTATCATTTTTGCATATTTTTGTGTATGGAAATTTCTCTTGATGGTGTTGAAACTTAGTAATAAAAAAGTTATAATTCATAGTGTTCTTAACAGACCATCATCAACCAATGCTGAAGCCATTGACTATACCTCAGGTTGAAGTCAATCCCTCTCTAGCTGAACTTCCAACTGAAGGAGAGATACTGAATTCACCTTTAGGCTCCTCTATTATAGCAAAGTGCATAACACTGATTTCATCCCAGCAGATATCTACAGGGCAGGGAGTCCACTGCTCATACAAAAGCTGACTGAAATCTTCTAAGTTATACAGCAAGATGAAGTTATCCCCTAGGAGATCAAGGATGCCTCAATTGTCCATCTCTATAAAAAAAAAAAAGGAAACTGGTTGTCCTGTCACAATCACAGAGAAGTCTCTCTCTTAGTCATTGCTGGCAAGATTGTTGCCACAGTCTTCCTAAAACAGTTGATCCTTCAAATAGAAGATGGTCATTTACCCAAGAGCCAGTGTTGCTTCAGAAAGGGCTAAAGAATGATCAACATGGTGTTTGCTGCCTGCCATTACCAGGAGAAATGCCCAGAGCAGAACAGAGGTCTGAACACATGTGTTGGCCTGACCAAGGCCTTTGATACTGTCAGTTGTAAAGTACTTGTGGGAGATCATAGTGAAATTTGGTTTCCCAGAGAAGTTCATCAGTATTGCACAGACTGAATGTGACATGCTTACATGGCTTCAGAATAAAGCATGATGCTCTCATACTTTTCCAGTCACCAGTGGAGTGAAGCAAGGCTGTGTGCTTGCTCCCATGCTTTTTAGCATGTTGTTTTCCATGATGTTGTCAGACTCCTTCAACTAGGACAAAAAATGGCATCAAGGTCAACTACCAGTCTGATGACAAACTGTTTAACTTGAAAAGGCTACAAGCTAAGAGTAAAGGGAGAGCTGATGATTGTGCATTCAGTGCAGCCTCTGAGACTGAGATGTAACAGTATGGATCGGTTCTATGCCACTTCTGCTAATCAACACCAAGAAAACAGTGGAACCATTTGTTACAGCAAATGGAGAAATTTTGAATGCTATGGATAAGTTCGCTTACCTTCGCAGTATATTTCCAGGGATGTACATATAGATGATGAGGTTGATGCACACACAATCCCAGAACTAGCTCAGAATTTGGGAGATCCCAAAAGAAAGTGTGGGAAAAAGAGGTATTAGGTTGCATACCAGACTGAAGGTCTATGGAGCTGCTGTGCTGACTTCATTGGTGTTATGTCTGTGAAGTCTAGACAGCCTACCAGCACCATGCCAGAAAATTGAACCACTCCCACTAGAATTGTTTTTTAGGAAGATTCTGAAGATTACCTGGCAAGATAAAATCCCAGATACTGAAGTCCTCTCTTGAGCTGAACTGAGTCAAGTATTCAAACTCTCCTGCAGAGAGTGCAACTCCAATGGGGTAACCATATAGCCTAAATGCTAAACACACATTTACTTAAAAGACTATTTTATGTAGAACTCACACAAGGTAAGTGTTTACACAGTATTCAGAAGAAGTGGTACAAAGTCTCTCTGAAGAACTTTCATATTGCTTGTGTGATATCAGAGACACTGGTGTGGGACTGCCCAGTGTGGCATGCCCACATCAAAAAAGGCACCATGCTCTATGAGCAAAGCAGAATCACAGTAGCACAAAAGAAACATGAGATGTACAAATATAGACACATCTCCATCCCAACTGTTCAAAGGGATTATTTGTGGTAAAGCCTTTTGAGCTCATATTGAACCAGTCAGCCACATTTTTTAACACATTGTACCTAGACCCCAGCATCATGATGACATTGATCCTCTTTGAGTAAGATAGAACAGCAAAAGCACCCACACCAGTGGCCATCCTGGAGTCAGAGTCTTGCCTGTTCCCTGGACTTTCAGACTGATACTATCTCTCCACAGGGACTGTCAGGAACCTTCTTTGTGTACTCTAGAGAAAAGTGAGTTTATTCCTTGCAAGTACTAAAAGAACCAGAAGAAGGTTTGGAATCATTTCAGCTTTCAGTCTTCACTCATAGACTAGATTACAGTCTACCTTTATTTCCTTCTGATTGTGTTATCTGTCCAGGAGTTGTTAACTTGAGATACCCATACTTGTTTTTAATACATTTCAGTAACTGTTTCAGGATAATTGATTTCCTTTGTAACCTATGTTTTATTTTATGCATTGAAAAACAATTCTTTGGGTTTTTTTTTTCCTTTTTGGAGGGGAAAAGGCAGAGCAGTTGGGGTTAAGTGACTTGCCCAAGGTTGCGTGGCTTGCATTAAATGTCTGAGGGCAGATTTGAACTCAGGTCCTCCTGACTCCAGGGCTGGTGCTCTATTCACTGGGCCGCCTAACCACCCTGAAAAACAATTCTGAGAAGGGTTCCACAAGTTTCAACCAACTGACTGCCAATGGGGTTCAAGACACAACAAAAAGTTAAGAACCCTTGCCCTAGTTTTGAAAACTGAAAAAGCTCCACAATTTTATGTAACAAATCTTAAGTTCAAGGATATTTGTTAATGGTTACTGTCCTGAATACAACCTTGACTCGTGTGACTTAATCATGAGAATATGATTCCACATTTGATTTTGAAAAAAAAAAATTTTGCAAATACTCATAGGAGAAAGTGCTGTTGCTATGGGCAAGTCCAAGTCATTAGAGCCTGGGCAACCTACCTGGTTAACATTGGACATTGGTATTCACATCTCTTTGGTATATTATCTTCCAGCTGACAAGAGAAACAAATACACATTTGCTTATGCATTCAGTGAATAACTGCTTAAGGGAGACTTTCATTTTAATATAGCTGCAGAGGGATGGGATTGATTGAAATCATTCCTCAGGCACTTATTAGCCACATGGTTCTGAACTTGACCGGTGTGCCTCCATTTCCTGTAAAATGGGGTTGATAATAGCACCGACTAGAAAAGACTGCTGTGAGGATCCAATGAGATAATATATGCAAACTGGGAAGCAATATGTAAATTATTGATGATTTGATTACCAATGAGATGTTGGAAGGTTTTGAGTACAAGAGTGACATGAATAGATCTGTGGATGAGGAGTTTATTTACCCACTGTACACAATCCTAACAAGCACGAATATTTGCTTTCCAAATCCACAGTAGAACAGACTAAGGGAGAGGGTCTATGAGCAGACACACTGAAAGGAGGGATAAGTGGGAATACCTGACAGCAAGAAAGGAGACAAAATAACTGTGGAAATAAGACAGAATAGACACAAAAGTGCAGCAGTCTGAGATGAATTGCCCCAAATACCTCCCCACACCCTGAAGACGTTACAGCACCATGTGATGGTTTATTCTTGCCTCAATGATCCTTAGTCATCTAGAACAGCTTAAATGATGTTTATATACACTGTGTTAGAAGGCAAGGGAATGCTTAAAACATTATAGAAAGATTTCCATCCCACGTGGTTACATAGACCAACCTATTTCTTGGGGGTTCTGAATAACTGAGATTTGACCATACTTCCTAAATTAGAGGAATTTCTCAGGAAAGTGCGAATGTTTTGATGATGCATGACCTGATTTTATATCTCTCTGCCTTTGTCTCTGTCTCTCATATGCAGAGAGAGAGAGACAGAGAAAGATCCTTTAAGTTATTTTTGCTTTTTCTGTGGAGTGGAATATAAGGTCTCTGGTAACATGGGGCTTCTAGCGAGGTCACCTAGGCCACCAGCTGGCAAAAAAAAAAAATACACTTTTCCCTGCTAGAAAGCTGGATTCCAGGATTCAGACACCCAGGCAATCTACCTTCCACTACCGAGGCTGGGAACCAGGAAATCTACTTTTGGTCTGTGTGTCTGAGATCACCTGTGGTTCTCATGTGCCAAGCCACGCCTGGGCTGGAATGCAAATTAGGTGACAGGTAGAGCCACCAATTGTCCCAAGACACAGTCTTGCTTTTACTTCTGTTGCACTCTCTCCTGTCCCACAAAAATGGGGAGAGAGGGAAGGAAAAAGGATGAATAGGCAATTGAACATTTCCTTTTATAGGTCCCCCACAAAAGAATGGCTTCTCCCATAACTATCTGTGATGTAATTACTAAGACCCATTCTCTCTGAGGTGCCAAAAGGCATGCTTCATCTCTACATAGGAAAAAGCAGACCATCAAACTTCCCTATAAAAGCTACCACTCTGAAAGCTCACCAAGTCAGTCAGGGAATTCCCTCAACACCCCCTTACAACGTTCAACCAAGGGTCCTTGTCAAATAAATTTGCTCTGCCTGATAAAAGTAAAATCATGTATTTTTCCAAACAAACCCACCCTGAGTCGGCTGAGTGCCTTCCGCTTGGTAGATCGTACTTTTTTACAAATTAAAAACAAGCCACAAAACCCCAGATTGCTCAGTCATTCTATTGGAGACATGTTCGTTATTAATCCAATACACGTACGTGCCCTGTTAAATTGGCTGCTTCGTCTCATTGAGAGCCAATTTCTGGTTCACATGACAACAAAAATCTCAAGCTTTAATTTATTAATACATTTCTTCGGCAGAACCCCAGGCCTCTCAAAGGCAAAATATGGAAAAGGAAAAGGATATTGGTCTCCAAAGACCAAAGCCTGAATTTGAAAATAAACTGATGTTGTTCTTTAAAAGATCAAACTTAATCGTACCTAAAGAGGCCTAGCTGTGGGTGTGTAAAGCTATTTAAACGAGAGAAAAGCCACCAGTGAGGCCGAGACAAAATAAATCTCTAATACAGTGTTTACCTAGGACTTTTCGTACAGTTGATTGCTAAAGGTCACTCAGTTCTGGTGGTTTCAGGATGGATGTTTTGCTAAGTTCCCCTTTGCCCCCCACTCCAGTTCAAACAATTCTTGATCCAGGCACGAGATGCTTCTGTCCCTAGTAAAACAAGGAGGCCCTTGGAGTTATTTGTTTATTTTTGTAAAATCGCTGAATAATCCCATAATGTGGCCATGAGAAGAATAAATGATTTGTAAGATACACTTGGGCTTTGAGGAAGTTATGTCTCCAGGTCTAAAATCTTGACCTTCAAGAGGTTTCCTGGTATAGTGGAAAGAATAGCAGATCTGTAGTCAGAACGATCCAGGTGTGGAACCAGGTTCTGCCAGGTATGGGGGAGCATCTTTGGGAAAATTGAATTCAATTAAATAAGCTCCCTGTTACCTCTAAGATAGCAACAACTAGGTGGCACAGTGGAGAGAGTGTCAGGCCTAGAGTCAGAAAGACCCGAGTTCAAATGTGATTTCAGATACTTCCTGGCTGTGTGACCCTGGGCAAGTCACTTAACTGAGTTTCCTCATCTGTAAAATAAGGTGGAGAAGGACATGGCAAACCACTCTGGTATCTCTGCCAAGAAAACCCCAAATGGGGTCACAAAGAATCAGACCTGTCTGAACTACAACAATCTGATCCCTTCTGAGCTTCCCACCCCCCCCCCCCCCAGCTTTACAGTCTGGCCATATTGGCTAATTTGCCATTCCTCACAAACAACCGTCCATCTCTCATCTCTGCACCTTTGTACTGGGGGTCTCCCATACTTAAGTGTTCTCCCTTGAAATCCCTGTTTTTCATTCAAATTTGGCCTCCTACAAGAGGTCCTTCCTGGTCTCCTAAATCATTAGTGCCTTCTCCTCTGAGGTCACTGTCTCCATACCTTCTGTATACCAGCACACATACAGGTTGTCATCCCTATTAGAATATAATCCTCCTTAAGGATAGGAACTGTTTTTACATTTTTTGGTAACCCTTGTAATATTTTAAGTATTTAATAAGTCAGTTAATAAGCACTGATTAAGGGCCTACTGTATGATAGGCACTGTGATAAGTCTAAGGACACAAAGAAAGGCAAAAGATCGTCTCTACCCTCAAGGAGCTCACAATCAAACAAGGAGGCAACTATCTAAACAAACTATGGACAAGATAAAGTGGGTGTTATCACCAGAAGGAAGGTGCTGGCATTAATGTTAGTCAAGAAAGGCTTTTTGGAGGTGGCAGAATTTTAGCTGAGGCTTAAAGGAAGCCAGGAGATGGAGCAGCTGAGGAGGGAGAACACTGCAGGCGTGGGGGACAGCCAGTGAAGATGACCACAGTCAGGAGATGGAGTTTTCTCCATTCAAGGAACAGCCAAGAGGCCAGAATCGCTTTGTCTAAGAGTTGTGAAGGGGCAGAAGGTGGAAGAAGATTGAAATGAAAGGGCTTTGACCAACACACAGAGGGTTTTAACAGTGATCGCTGGTCAGTGATTGTCCATTGATTTATAAGTACTTCCCATGTACTATGAGAGGTGATGGGTATAGAAAATGGAAGTCAGTACCTGCTGTCAAGGTAGGTACATTCTCCTAGGGGATGCAGCAAATCAAAAGATAAGGATATACCTAACAATTTGAAGAGTCAAAAGAGTGAATTAACAACTAAAGGGATTTGGGGAAATGTCTTGTAAGAGATGGTACTAGAGCTGAGCCCTGAAGGAAAGAGGAGAATCTAAGAGGGTTAGGGGACCTGCGGCCTTGAGGTCACATGTGGCCTTCTAGATCCTTAAGTGAGGCCTTTTGACTGAATCCAAATTTTACAGAACAATTTAGATTCAGTCAAAAGGTCACACTTACGGATCTAGAAGGCCACATGTGGCCTCAAGGCTACAGGTTCCCCACCCCTGGTCTAAGAGGTAAAAGTCAGGAGAGAGTGCATTTGCAAAGGTCCATAGAAGGAACTCTAATCAGGAACTGATCAATAGGCCAGTCACCCTGGCCTGGACCAGTACTGTAATGTCAATGGTATATAAGATCTTCCCCACTCATTAATAGGCCTCAGGTGGAGCTCATTAAGGAAAGCTTGCTTAGGGGAGGCTTGCTTATAGGAAGGCTTTCCCACATTTTGCTAATTTCTAATTAGGCCCTTGAGTTGGTCTTTTACTTTGGAGCCTTGCTTATGAGATGGTTCTTGTGATTCCCTGGTCCAGATTCTGAGTGACTGTATGTTCAGACCTCCCTGACTGGCCAGATGTAAAGACTCTCTCAATCCAAGTATGTATGTAAAGTATATAGTTGATTCAGGCAGTCTTTGTTGGTCTTTATTTCTCTGCTTGTGTTTTCTCTGAAGTTCAGGATGCTGACTTTTCCGCTGAACTAGTGAATGTGATTTAAAAAAATTGTTGACCCCCTTAAAGCTATCTTTCCTAGTAAAGCAGATCTAAGAACCTGTGCTAGCAGCCATCCTGGGTATGCCAATGTGGTTGCTGCTACAGGTGCCCATGAGCCAGATTGAGAAAGGCTTTAAAGGACAAGTTGCTTGCCTTTAGGGTTTCTCAAGCAGAAAAGTCATGTTACCTCCTGAATTCTCCATTACTCCCATCCGTTTAAAATGTAGATTATCCTATTTATTGTGTTTACTTCATAGGTTTATGCAGATAATGAGATGATAATATGTATGTGAAATCACTATCTACGTGTAGGCTCACAGCATTTGAAAGAGAAGAATTGTTGGACATTCTTGAGCCAGTCCAACCCTCCACATGACAGATGAGGACACCAAAGTCAAGGATATGAAGAAGCAAAGTGATTTGTCAAAGTAAGCAAAGCTGAACCGAGAACCACATCTTCAGGCCGTTACCCAACGCACTACACCACCACCTCCCACTACGCCACCACCTCCAACTACACCACATTCCTCCCTTAGTCATTATTAAATATATCAACTTACCTGCATAGAAAACACCTTGTATTGTTCCAAAATTTGGTAAGTATCTAGGAGGTCTCATTTTGCCTTGGGCCCTCTTACCCACGAAATGAATAAAAACACCAGCCTACCTGGAAAGTGAGAAGTGACCTCCTGCTGGTAAAATATACAAAATCTTCCCCAAAGATAAACCCTGTCTAGTATTAAAATAAGAACCCAAAATATCAGCAATGGAATGATTCTTGCCATTTTGGAAAAGTGTATGAAATCATACAATAAAAGGCACCAAAATGACATTGGACACTGATCTTGCTATTAAGTTTATATCCTAAGGTAGTTATTAATAGGAAAAAAGGGCCAATCTGTACAGAAATATTGCACTGTAAACAGTAAGACAGTAACTTCAGTGTCTTCTTAAAGTTAGTGTACATGCGGTCATTTTAAATTTTATCAATCTATTTGTAATTGGAATGGGGGAGAGGATCAGTTCTAGTGCATTCGCAGATGCCCTGAAAAGTATCTCTCTACCTGCAGAGGCAGGTACTTGCCCCTGGGAGAATTGTGATGACATTTGAAGAAGAACCTGTATGGACAGCTTGTAACTGGTTCTGTTTGGCCTACCATGTGATTGGCCTTTTTCTGTAGGCTCTATAGCTGGAACTGTCTGTATCTTCAAAAGAAAGAGTCAACTGCTGCTAGGTCCTCCTTTATTGCATTCATGCCTGGGAGATCAAGGCCTTTAGTCTTACGCCAGTGAGATGGCTTGGAGAGAAATTGGGTGGTATCTTTTTTCTTTTTACTTAGCCCTGGCTCCCCCCAACTATGTTCTCTCCATTTGTTAAGAGCCCAGCAACTAACATTTCTTTCTTTCTTTTCTTTTTTTTTTTTTACAAGTGGGCAAGGGGTTTTTATTCTCAGTATACAGCAGCATTGGTTTCTGCTCAATAGCAAAAAGCATTATTGGTTCCCCCCAAAATAAAAAAAAATTGTCCCTTTATTTTTTTTCCTTCTTTTTAAAATGTCCCTTCCCTTTCAGTCTTCTCATCTCAGTGAACTGACAAGTTTCAGTGTTCCAGAAGTGTTGACAGTTCATTCCATCCTCCCTCCCTGCCCCCTGAACCATATAAATACAGGCAAAACATTGTACATAGAACTTAAATCCAGCAACTAACATTTCTCCATTTGACCATTTAAACCCAGGTAGCTTTTTTTTTTAAATTTTCTTTATTTTAAATTTAAATAGTACTTTATTTCCTCCCCAATTATTTATTAAGAAAATTTTTAGCATTCATTTTTACAAGATTTTTGAGTTTCAAATTTTTCTCCTTCCCTCCCATTTTTTGAAAATGCTATGCAGTTTGATATAGTTTATACATGTACTATGATGTAAAACATTTCCCTATTCGTCACAGTTGTAGAAGAAGAAACAGATCAAAGGGAAATAAAACCATTAGAAAGAACAAAGTAGAAAAAAATATGCTTCAATTTGCATTCTGACTCCATCCGTTCTCCATCTAAACCAGATAGCTTTTATAAAGGGATATTTATTTCAAAGACATAAAAAGAACATGTACAAACATCGCCCGCCAACACTTTTGGAGGCATAATTCTCCCTACACCAGGACAGGACTCCTAACTTAGCTTAGTTCCTACATAATACTGGTCCCACCAAATTCATGTCCAAAAATGGCATTGCTGTGGGCCTCTGCTGATCTGGAGTCTTGAAGCTCACTCCTCCTCATGATTGCTTAGTGGTGGCCTGGCTACAACACCTATCCTCATTCCTGTGATTCATGCTCCTAAAGTTTGAAATGCCTAAGGTCAGAGACTCTACTTTCTCTCCCCCAGATGGAAAAAAAAAAAATGAATGAAAAAGCCAAGAACCCAAGGGCCATTTCTTCTTGAGTAGAGAGAGTAAGAAAACCCTAAAACCATCCCTCCTTTACACATGATCTCACTGACTATGAATGAAGGAGTCGCTTCCCTCCTCCAGAATGAATGTAGCAAAGAGAAACCTGGCTAGACCTAACTCCAGCTCATCACAGACACCAAATTTATGAAGATAAAATGAAACATACATAATAAAATAATTATTAATGACCTGCACAAGTAAGCAAATGTTACCTTATTTGTATAGGATATATTTTATGGGATATGACTATTTCTGCATAAAACTAAATTAAGCCAGCTAAATGTCCAAGATTAAATTAAATAGTTCTGGATTCTAATAACCCCAGATACCTGTAGGGTAAAGAGTCACAGAAAATGTTCTACATTTGCCTGACTTTTCGTAGCAGTACTTCCTCTTGCCCTAGATTTCATCAAATCATTTAAATGCATGTGTATTTTATCCTTCACTGTTATCACGAGTCTCTTCAAATTACATGAGAGTGAGCTGAGCTCTTAGACTGTAAACCATTTTCTTGGAATATCTGATGAATATTCAGCCAGGAAGATGGGTGAGGAGATTCATTCCTTAGCCCTCAGAGGTCATAGTAATGTGATGTAAATTGTATGCACAGTAACATGAGTAAATTGAGTGAACAATAGTCATTCAAATTTTGACAGCTGTTTTGACTGAATACAGTTCAGTGTTTTAAATCATAATGCGTCTTATGAAAAGGACCCACCAACAATATTTGCTACCTTTTTCTCAAAGTAGAAGATGTGAAATTTTCCCAGAGTGGTGAATTTGATAGTAAAGAACATGGAGAGATGGTCCCTAGGCCTGAACCCCAAAAGTTGGAGCATGGACTCACAAAAAATCTTCACATATACATAATAGACAATAACCAAACAGGTAAGTTCTTCTCTTCCCATTCTTCTAAATCTTCATTGATAAATCAGTATGTCTCATATGGGCCCATGAATTTTTTAATACGTTTTAAATCACATTTTTATATAGATAGGAGCCCTGAAAAAATATATATATATATGTCCCTTAGAGACATTATTGGTAGTAGATGTCAGGGCTGTGATATTATAGAAAGGAATGTACCTACCCCAACGGAAATATTAAGCAGGTATGGAGAGTTCTTGCTGAGGGAGGAGAGTCACTAAAATTTGACATAAAGGCTTTTGCTGTGCTTTCTGGATATGGGTCTGCAGGAAGAGTAGAAACTGTCCTGAGAGTTATAAATACTCCTCTTTGGGGAAAGAACTCTAAAAGCTGCAATTCAATGGAGAAGCCATAGATGACAATAGCATCTTAGTGGATAATGCAGTCAAGCAGATGACATCAGCAACTTCAAGTTCTATGGAGGAAGCATCCCAGCAGATGATGTCAACAGCTCTTCAAGGAAGCAACTTCAGAGGAGGAGAGGTGCCCCATGATGGATACAAACCTAGGAATGTGAGTTCTGAAAGAGACTGTATCACTGGATATGTGGAAAGATATTTTTTCTTATTTACTGTAAGTTCTGTTTTAAGAACATGTCCTTTGCTTTATCATTATGTTTTTTATTCTGACTTAGATAAGGTGATTCAGTTAAGGTTTCTGAGCTATAGATTGAGGCAGACTATGTGAGTACCATGAACCAAAGAGTAGCCAAAAGGGATGCTTTATTATGGGGCCTTAGAGGCTACAATTTTATGGCATTTTTGCTTTCTTTTTGACTTGGTTTTTGTTTACTTTTGTTTGGGGAAAAAAGAACTTTTTAAAATTTTCATTCAAAAAAAAGTAGATGGTGAATTTCTCATTGGGATGCTTTCTTTTTTTTCCTTCTTTAGAAAAAGAGAAAATGTTTTAGTGCTGGCTTTTGTCTTTCCATTTATTTTTAGATTAACTGTCCCCATGCCCAACCAAATGAGTCCTCTCTCATAACAAAGATAAAATTTAACAAAACCAATGAATACAGTGAATGGTGCCTATGCTACTTAATAGCGATGTGTCCATGTGCACATCATTCCTCTGCTCTGGGCCTTATTTTCTTAATTTGTGAAATGAGATCAGTGGACTAGATGACATTTAAGGTTGTTTCAAGCTATAAATTTATGATTCTGTAGCACCCAGTCTGAGTCCACTCTCCAAGCTCTGGTTCCCTGGGGCAACTGACTACTTCTCCTCTCAGATTCTAAAGATAACCTTAAAAGGGTTGGGATTGTGTGTGTGTGTGTGTGTGTGTGTGTGCATATGCACACATCTATATGGTGTATACACACATCTATACTATATCAAGTACAACTAAAATTATATGTTAAAGAAATATTTACACACATATATACATCTGTATGTGCACAGACATACATGTGTGTGTGTGTGTCACAGTTGCTTACAAGCTTTTATCCAGTTGGCTTTTTATTGATGACCACTTTACCTGACAGAGTCAGTTTTTACAAAGAGGCGTTTATTAAGCAAGTATAGTTAAGGACAGTTGTTATTACCACTACCACCACCACCCCCAAACCAAAGCCACTTGGTCTCCCTGCATACACAAGGTCCCTTGTTGGAAAGTGGGATCAGATTTAGAGAGTTCATGTAGCCAAAGGGTAAATTCACAGCTCTTGATAGGTGTGAGATGATACTTTGGATTTGTTTTAGTTTGCATTTCTCCAATCAACAATGATGGAGAAAAATTTTTTTATATATCAAAATAATATTTTTTTTTTAAATCGGAGACTCTAGGGTAAGGACTCCTGGTCTAGTGTGCTCGGCATGTCGCTCAGCACCTAATGTACGTGCTGCCATCAGCCAATGTTGTTCAGAGAATACTACTACCAATCCTGATAGGAAGTCCAAATCTTATGACCTTTCAAAATTCCCAAGGTTATCTTCTGATCTAATGAGGAGAGTGAAGAAGGGTAACACACTCCTTCTGAGCTTGCTTCCCCTGTTCTTGGTGCCTTCTCCTACAAGCCTAAGAGATTTGCCTCTTCAGGGCACTCCTAAAGCTTGAGATCTTCTCTATTTGAGCCCTTTCTCCAATATACATGCTTCTTCCAACCAATCCCAATACATTTCCTGTGTGTCATCTTATTTCATTTGTAACTCAAAAGTACTTCACTATTCCTAAAGTGGTTAAGGTCTTAACTTTTCCTAATTTGCAGTTTCGATTGATTGAGTCAATGGAGATTCCCAGTCCCTCTGTATGAAACAATCTTCCTTCCCTGTAGTCTTGTGATCCTGTGACTTCATTACCAAAAGGAGAAAGTTCCTTTCTCCTCTCCTTCTGGAGGCAAGATACATCATTATAGTGGCTTCAATTTAATATTCTCTTCATCTACATTATGAAAAGGAATATGGCATAGTGGACAGAGAGCTGACCCCTAAATCAGGAAGGCTTGGGTTTAAGTCCTACCTTTTAACACATGCTGCCTGTGTCTCCCTGTACAAGTTACTTTACATTATAGAATAGTTATTGATCTGCATTGGAAGAGAGTTTCCACACCAAGAGTTCCCTACACCAATGAAATCACAATCCAGATCTCCATCCTTAAAAAGAAACATTGTGTATGTTTTTCTCCTTGTTCTGCATGCTTCACTCTGCATCACTTCTTATAAATCTTTGTATGTTTCTCTGAATTCTTCCTATTTATCATTTCTTATAGCACAATAATATTAAGGATTCTCTTAAAGATCTTATTCTATTATATTCCACATAATCTAAAATTAGGAGAGTGATTGTATAACTCATATCCAAACTTCCAAAAGCTGAAGGGGTTTTCAACATAACCACAGAAACCAGTACCTGTGTTTAAGTCAGGAAGGCTGGGATAGGCCAGAAAACTACTTTGGATTATGTATGACCTGGATTATAGGACAACATTTACAAGTGTCCCCAGCACTCCAGTCTCCCCCCTGTGAATTCTCTTCCAAAATAATGAAATTTCATTGATGGAAATGCTAAGACGTATTTGACTCATTTAGGGAAGTAAGGCGATAGTTGAATTGTATAAGTGAAAATGCAGGGAGTTAGTTGTTCAAATGTTTGGTGTAATGAATAGACTGAAGATTTTATTTTTAAATGTGAAAAAATAGAAGAGAGAGGAGAGAAAGGAAATCAAAAGAAAACAAGAGAGAAAAAATGAAGAAGAGAAGAGAAGAGAAAAATTTCTTCCTTAAAAGGTTTAGGAAATGTTTGGAATAAGGTAGAGTACATTTATATATAAATATATATGGCTGGAATTGATTTTTTTTCATTTCCTTGGAAATTTAAGAATTAAAAAAATATTTGAATGCCAAGCCAGTATTTCTGGTTTCTCCATACAACTCCATACAACTTAAGAATCTTTGTTCTGCTTCCCATCCCCCTCACAGTGGTATATGGAGAAAGTTCACTGTTTCCAGATTCTTTTAAAATCATCATTCACTATTTTGTGTTCCCTCATGAAGCTGCTTTATTTATAATATTATTAAACCTCAAAGAAACACATGTGGCAGAAAAGAATAGAGAAATTCTGAGATTTCATTCTTTTATTTGTTTTCATAGAATTTATGTGAAACTGAAAATTAGTTGAGTATGTTTTCTATTCCCAAGGAGTGTGTCCAGGGGCTTACAACAGGATGGTTTAAACAGATGGATAAACTATATTGCACAATAAATTTTATGGCTGACATACAAGGTTCTAGAGAAATGACCTTATTTCTAACAGGTCTGTTATGATGGTTGGGGTATGTGCATGTTCTCGGTGGGTTTATATAGAGAGAGCCCAGACTCAGAAATATCCTCAGGAAAATATGCAGGGCTAGCCAAATTGCTAGCAGTTCCCTTCCCCATTAACAATGACCTTTTGACCCTTCCTACCCTTGCTTCATCCACTGGCCCTGATCCCTCTTCCTGGCCTGGGAGAACACAGGCATGTGTGTGACTGGAGGCAAATTCATTTAGTTTACCCACAGACCCCCAGATCTTCTGAGAAAGGACGAGAAATGACATCAAAGCATTGGAAATCTAGGACAAGGCAGGGTTACCCATGGAATTACCAGCACCGCTTTAGGAGGAGAGGATGGGGGAGGGAGTGAGCTCTGATCCAATTATTGACCTCTGCCTCCAGTGATACTACACAGCAGCGGTTCTAAAACATTTTTTTTTTCCTCTGGAAACTGTTATTCTTTGCCATGAAGAATTAAGGCATATTACAGGAGAGTCAAGAGACTCAAACATGTGACTCCAAAAGCATATTCCATGTAATTTATGGGACACCTGGTGAGAACTCATGGCACACGCTTTGTGATCTGCTGTTGTGTGGGATCATTCCTACCCCCAAGAAGCCCCTTTTGACAAATGAACTTGGGTTCAAAAAATCAATGAGAGAAGACATGATTAGATAGAAGGTTTGGAATTTGGTATTATTTTAATAATCTTTGAGTTTTACTGAACTTCAAGGTCAATATATGTCAACCCATGTGATATTACAGAGATACTTGGTGTCCATAACTAGAGAGACTGATAGTACTACCCTGAGCAGACATTTGGGAAGTGTATATCTTTAAGGGGAGGGCGGAGTTGGAGAGGGTAAGACAAGGCAGTTGGGGTTAAGTGACTTGCCCAAGGTCACACAGCTAGTAAATGTGCCAATCTTTATGTTTTAAGTGTAAGTGTGTTTTGGGGGTTTGCCATACCAGTCCATCCATCTTCTACTTTACAGGCAAATTTATACCACTCATTTTCATGATTATAATTATTAACTGCTTAGTCCATTAAATCTTGTTATATTTCTTTTGAAAAATTAAACCTGTACTAGATAATTTTATTTTATATTGCTTCTAACATTCTGTTCCTCTTCTACCAGGATCCTTCTGTGGTGGTATCATATGGATTAGATTACTAGATCCTAGGATCACAGATTTAGAAATCTGAGGAATCTTAAAAGTCATCTGGTCCAAACCCCTCGTGTTACAGATGGAAGGAGAGATGGAAGGAATTTGCTCAAGGTCTTATAGGTGAAACTCATCTGATTCCAAGTCCAGTGTTGCTTCCCCTGTACCATACTGCCTATGTTTGGCCCTCTGCTTCCAATATTTCTGGACAATTTTCTTTTGTGATTTCCTACAATATGATATTCAAGTGGTTTTTTTTCTTGTATCAAGCTTTTTTTTGGAGACTGGTGATTCATAGTTTTCCCTAGAAGCCCTGTTTTCCAGGCAGATAGGTTTTGATAGTACATATCTCATACATTCTTATTTTACGCCAAAGATTGTTGTTGTGTCATTGGATCTTCTTTACAGCTCCTCTGTTATTTTTCCCATTTTGTGTTGTTCCCCACTTTACTAGGGTTTTCCAGCTTCTGTTCTCAACTGTTTATTTTCCTTTTGAGTTTTTTCATCAGGAGCTCTCATTTTACTCCATAACTCTTCCTTAGATTCTTTTATTGGACTTTCTAATCTTCCTGAGAAGTTCTTATGGCCAGTCCTTTCTCTTTTCTGGTTTCTAGTGCTGGTTATCACAGAATTATTCTATTCTACTGGCAACCAGCATCCATGATATTTCTTCACTGTATTGGGACCTTTCATTTTTGGCTTTGTTCACTTAATGCCTTCCATCACTCTGCTATTTTTGTCTATTGGGAATTTGTTTGACTTCCTCTTTTTTAGTTGTTTTTTCTTTTGGGGTTTTTTTGGGCACATTTCTAACTGTTTTGAAGTGATGAGTGAACTTTTACAAATGTCTTCCTCATCCATACTGTTAGTATGCCTTCCAACTAGGGATAGTTGGATAGCAAAGGGTAAAGACCAACTTTTTGGCTATGTTGTAGAAGGGATTCTACTTCATGGATGAGTTGGACTAGATGGCCTTCAGGGTCCTTTCTAATTCTGAAAATCTGTGATGTTCCCAGAGGAAGCTAAATAATGGAATGGATAAAGTTCTAAACCAAGAGTCAAGAAGATCTGAGTGTGAATCTTGCCTTAATTATAAGTCTAAGCCTGGGCAAGTTACTTTCTGTCTGCCTTAGTTTCTTCATCTGTAAAATGGAGATAATAGTAGCACCTTCCTCAAAGGGTTGTTGTGAGGATAAAATTAGAAAATATTAGTAAATCACTTTGCAAATATTAAAGTCATATCTATATTTATACATATATGTGTGTTATTTTAAATTTTCAGTTATTTTATTATTTATTAGGTTATACATCATTATAAAATTAGTCATTTTATTTTTTGTTTTTATTATTTATTTGTTTACTTACATTTATTTTATTATTATAATACTATGAAGTATTTAGTTACCTTGAGAAATGGTTCAGACTAGAAATGAATCTAGAGTCAAAATGGCAGGCCCATCATATGGGCTTAAGAGCTATGAGGGATATTTTGGGGGTACATCCCTAATTTTTGAAGGAAAACTTTTTTCCTCACAAAGTATTCCTCGGTGTTCTTGTCAGAGGGAGAATACTGGATTGACCTATAATGTTATTTCTCATAATTTGTTAAATTGTAAGATCCATGAGGGCAGGGACCACATTATCTCTCTTTTTACATTCCCCAGAGAAATATATAACACATCATAGCAACTTAATAAATAGCTATTGAATTGATTAAATAAATGAATATCTATTTGTATGTTTAAATAATCTACTAGGTTTTGATAGAGCTTGGCCCTGTGGAAGAATTGAGAAAATGCACTTTCTTCTCCTGTTTGCAAAGGTGGTGAAGTATGAGTATGGAATCATGCATATAATCATAGGATCATAGGAACATAGATTTAGCGAGGGAAGGGACCTTATAAATCATTTAGACCAAACACTCATCTTATGGAAGGCATTACCAAATGTCGATCCTCACAGTACCTGGGGTAGTCATTCTCTGGGAGACCCATCCTATGAATTGGGAGGAGGTGCCCCCAGGTGCTGCCCTTGTAACAGGAAAAATCAGTTATTCAAAAACAGTGCAGCACCTCCCTCTGATAATATCAGAATCCTTCTTCCCTTGTGTTTGCCTCTTTGCCCAAAGGAGGGAGCCATGTTTCATCCTCTGTCCTCTTGGACCAGTCCAGAAGATAAGAACAGCAGATACTTGCTTTCACGTGTTGTTTGTGCATTTATTTGTTCAGTTCCGTTTTGTTAAATGCCAAGGATCCGTGAAGATCTCTTTGGCATGTTCATTTGATTATTTGATTTTGTCAATGGTTATAAGGTTTTTAAAAGATAGTTAAATATAAATGAAGAAAAATAAAATACAACATAATTTTTAAAAGATTATTAAAATATTTTTTAAAGATGGTTACAACTTTTAAAAAAATTACTAAAAAGCACCACTAGAAAGGGACACAAATTGTGATTGCCACCATGAAAACAACCACCAATGCCCTCATTTTGCTGGGCCTCAGTTTACTCCTTTGTAAAAAGAGGGCATTGGCTTGCCAACCTTTCAGATCTCTCGCATTCTCATTCTCTGTTTCTTGGGTTGTTTCTCTGTACAATGACCGTTTTCAGGCTAGCTTGCAAAATCTTTTCTCCTTCTTTCTTCACATCCGAAATCTCATACAGTTGTCATCATTTTCTCTAATGTACAAATATTTAGAATCCTTGTCAAAGGAGAGAAATAAAAGCAGATGTTTTTCCTTATGCAGACTACCAGGAATAATACAACAGAAAACGGAGAGAGTGCTCAACTCTCGATGAAAAAATCTCCCAGAAATAAATATTTGTAAGGTCTTGGAACATTCATGATACCTCATCTGAATGCATGTGGAAATGGCACATCACGTTGTTCTTGCTGTGTGTTTCTCTCTCACACTCACGTCATGATGATGATGGAGATCATAGATAGTAAAGCTGGATTGAAGCTGAGCTTGGAGTCAGGAAGACCTGAGTTCAGATCTTACCTCAGCTACTTACTAACTGCACACCCCAAAGCAAGCTTATTTACCTCTTGTTCTCAGATTCTTTATTTGTAAAATGAAGCAGATGAATTCAATAATTTCTAAGATTCCTTTCAGGTCTAAACTTATGATCCTATGAATGCTGGATTTGAAATCAGGAAAATGGGTCTGAATTTCACTTCATTCACTTATTAGCCATATGATTTTGGACAATCACATCTCTTAGCCTGAGGTTGTTGGTGTTTGTTTAATTGTTTTAGATGTGTCCAACCCTCAATGACCCCATCTGGGGTGTTTTGAACAAAGATAACTGAGTGGTTCGCCATTTTCAGGGTTTTTTGTTTGTTTGGGTTTTTTTTTTTTTTGCTTTTTGGAGAGGGAAGGGCAGGGCAATTGGGGTTAAGTAACTTGCCCACGGTAACATGACTAGTAAATGTTAAGTGTCTGAGGCTGGATTTGAACTCAGGTCCTCCTGACTCCAGGGTCAGTGTTCTATTCACTGTGCCACCTAGCTGCCCCCATGGTTTGCCATTTTCTTCTCCAGCTTATATTATTGATGAGAAACTGAGGCAAACACTGTTAAGTGTCAAGTTTCCTTATCTGTAAAATGAGAAGGTGGGACTCCATGATCTCTAAGTTCCCTTCAAGCTCTGTTCTATGGTCTATGATTCTGTTCTGTGGAAGTTACCTTGGGTATGGCAAAGATAGGACAGAGAAGCCCAAGCCTTGGCAAGTGTCCCCAAGATAGGAAGACCTAGTGCCCCTAATCCAAGGACCAGCCTAGATAAATTCATGGAGACTCATTGCCAGAAGGTTAACTACTAGGAGATTAGTTCTTGAAGCCACAGCTACTCTGGTTAGCCTCCAACCAGTCTGACTAAATCTTCTTAATCCCTTTTGCTGGATACTCAAATATTTCCAATTCCCTGTGGTTGGGTGTGGATATATGTGGGTATGTCTGTTAATTATTGCTTTTCTCTTTTTTTTTAATCATTTTTAATTTGCCAAGGATTATCTGCCCCTTCCCTCCTCCAATCCTCCAAAATAGGATCCTCTTTTGTACCAAGTTAATCATAATAGGCTGATGTTACCTGTGTTGTTTTTTTTTTATATTCCAGGACAGGGAACTCTAGACCCAAAGCTGGGTGGCCCCTTCTCTGCATCTTATCCTCTTGGAGAGTTGCCCAGCACACCGAGAGATTATGTAACTTAGCCAAAGTCACATAGTCATTACGTATGAGAGGAGGGATATAGACAGAGAGGTGCTGGTAAAAGTTTAACAACTGACTTTCCAGAACACTGAACATACTTTTAAGTTGACGCTGCATTATCAACATTCTCTTAATTGCTTTAAGTCTAGAGTCAATCAACAAAACAATAAATCAAGCCCTAAAGTGTAGCATTTCTGATTTCCAAGATATGAATGCTCACATGGGAAACTTTACAAGTATTTCTTGTAACCAGCTTGAGCTGGCTCTAGGGTAGCCCTGGATAGTTAATGATTTGTTGTTATTGTTCATTCATTTCAGTCGTGTCTGACTCTTCATGACCCTATTTGGGGTTTTCTTGGCAGTTGGAGTAGTTTGCCATTTTCTTTTCCAGTTCATTTTACAGATGAGGAAACTGAGGCAAACAGGGTGAAGTGACTACCCAGGGTCCCACATGAAGGGTCTGAGGCCAGATTTGAACTCATAAGGATGATTCTTCCTGACTCCAGGCCCAGCGCTCTATCTACTCTGCCACCTACACTTACTGATAACAGTACGAAGTTGTGAGTATTAGGGATAGAGGCTGGACAGGTGATTTTTCCAGGTGAGGAGCAACCCACATGTTGCTTGGGACTTATCTCAGGCTTCTTCCTGGTGCTGAAGCTCCAGTCTCCCTTTAAGCTTCAACTCCACATTACCATTGCCTCTCGGACACTTCAAACTGGACTTTTCAGAGATACGTCAAATGTAACATGCCCAAAGCTGAACTCATTCCCTTTCCTCCTAAACTAAGGGTCCTTAACCTTGTTTCTCCATGGACCCTTTGCACAATCTGAGGAAGCCTATAGACACTTTCTCAAAATAATGTTCTAAAAGAAACAGGATTATGAAGTAAATCAGTTATATTTTAAAATTTAAATTATATTTTTAAAACCAAGTTCATGGGTCCTATGTTAAGAACTCCTGCTCAAAGTCCTCTATTATTCCAAATGTCCTCATTTCTCTCTGTGGTATCACATATGCCTCAAGGCCACAGGTTCTCCACCCCTAGACTGTAGACCTTCATCGCTGACTCTTACCCAGATGATGACAACAGTCTCCTCATTGAATCCCCTATTTCAAATCTCTCCTCATTTCATTCCATCTTCCTCACTACAGCCAAAGTAATTTTCCTTAAACATAGATCTGACCATGGGACACCCTTCCACCCCCCGACTCAGTCAACTCTAGTGAGTTCCTACTGCATCTGGGATAAAATGTAAACTTCTCTTTTTAGCTTTGAAAGCCCTTCACAGCCTGGCTGCACCCTACTTTCCAGCCTCATTGAGCATCACTCACTCTCCTGTACTCTGGGATCCAGCCAAACTGACCTTCTCTTTGTCTCTTCTGTGTGGCCAATTGAAGACAGCTTACCCTATCACCTTGCCCTCATCCCAAACTAGAGATCCTCCATGACTTGAATCAGTTCACAGATAGTAAGATCTCCAGTGCTTTTATCATCCCTGTCTATTTCCTTTGACCCCTTTCTAGTCTATCAGTTTCCTTCCTAGAATGAGCCCAGAAACAGTCTTCTAGATAGGGGCTGATGACCAGGGCAGAGGACAGAAGATCTATGACCTTCCTAATTCTAGGCACCATATCACTTAATATAGTTGAAGATTGCATGAGTTTTAGAGGTTGCCTTATCACACTGTTGACTCAAACTAAAAACCCCAGATCTTTTTTTAGCTGAATTGCCACCTAGCAACCCCTCTTCCTTCTTATACTTGTGAAATTGATGTTTTTTAATTTTTGGTTTTTTATGTATTTATTTCACTATGTTAAAGTTAGAGTATAGAGACTGGACCTGAAATGAGAAAGACCTGTGTTCAAATTCAGCCTCAGGCACTTTCCTATCTGTATGACCCTGGGCAAGTCATTTAACCTCTCCGTACCTCAGTTCCCTTTGGGAAAACTAGGTGGAACAGAGCACCAGGCCTAGAGTCAGGAAGACCTAAGTTTAAATCCAGCCTGTGGATGAACACGTACATCTATGTGACCCTGGGCATATCACTTCACTGTGTTTGTCTCAGTTTCCTCATCTGTAAAATAAACTGGAGAAGAAATGGCAAACCCCTCCAGTATCTCTGCCAAGAAAACCCCAAATGGGGCCATACAGAGTCAGACATGACTGAAACAACTAAACAACCTCAGTTTTCTCATCTGTAGAATGGGAATGATAGTAGCACTTGCTTCCCAAGATTGTTATGAGGATGAAATGAAATAATGTTTGTGAATGGTTTGGCAAGTTTTAAATTGCTATTTAAATGCTAACTATCATTATCATCAGTAGTAGTAGTCATAAATTTCATTATGTTAGATTCTGTCACATTTTTTAGAATCTTGATTCTGCCTTACAGTTGGTGGTCAGTCAATAAGCATTTATTAAGTGCCTCATATGTGGCAGGGATAATATGCTAAGTGTTGAGAATACAAAGAAAGGCCAAAAAGGGTCCTTGACCTCAGGGAGTTCACATTGCGTGTAAGAGATACTTAATGCAGGATGTCAGCTATACCATCTAACAATGTCATATACAAATTTCATAAATATGGAATCTCTGCTTTTATCGGAGACATTTATAAAAAATGATTGACAGAATATGACTAAGCACAGATCCTTGGGGCATTCCACTATCTGACATGACACTTTCTTTGAACCTGGCCGCTTAACCAGGTCTAAAGCTACCTAAGTACAAGATCACCTAGTCCATATCTCTCTATCTTATCTAAAAGAACAGAATTCAAGACTTTGTCAGATGCTTTACTGAAATTTAGGTAAACTACACCTTGAGCATTCCCTTGATCTAGCCTGGCATTACTTATTCTTGATGAAGCCTTTTTAGCTCCAGGTGATCACCACTTTCTTTTCTAGATTTTTATTAGGCATCCTTTTAGTAGTAGGTACAAGAATTTTGTCAGGAATTAAAGACAAGTTCACCACCCTATAGGTTGCAGACTCTACTCCCTTCTCCTTTTTTGAAAACCTTAATATGCCACAGAAATGTTCTTATTGTGAGTAATGATAGAATGCTATTAACTGTGAACTCCCTATGGACATGAATAGGAGCTCACTACCAAAGGAGGAAGTGGAATGGGATAACTCCACATGGCTGGAGAAAGGACCCACAGGGGTGAAATCTTTCAAGAATCTACTGTATTGAAATAATAACAATTTATTACCTGAATATGAAGTTGTACTCTCTTTCATTGCCTTCAACCTTCAAGGCAACCATACCCCTTATACCCATGTGTTTCTTTTTCACATGTAAACAAGCAATCAGTTGGAAGAATGGCTAACCCAATTGTGGGACATGAACATAATGGACTATGACTGGATTGTACAAAATGGTGAATATTAAGAAGCATGGGGAGACTTATATGCACTGACACAGGGTGAAAGAAGCAAAACTAGGAGCACCACATACACAAAAACTGCAACAATGTAAATCAAAAGAGCAAACACAGCAACGTGATTGAAATTGAATGCTGCAAAAATTATAATGACTTGGCCCCAGAGAAGAGAGAGGAAAAGGATCTCTTCCTGCTTCTTCTTTGCAAAGGTAGGGTTCTATGGGTATTGAACACTATCTAGATTTTTCCAGTATATTGCCAGATTTTTCCAGTATATTGGTTATTTTGGATAAATCAATTTTCCTCTCTTTTTTCTTTTGCCTTTTTTTTTTGAGAGAGGGGGAAGGCAGGGCAATTGGGGTTAAGTGACTTTCCCAAGGTCACAGGACTAATAAGTGTTAATTGTCTGAGGCCAGATTTGAACTCAGGTCCTCCTGACTCTAGAGCCAGTGCTCTATTCACTGCACCACCCAGTTGCCCCTCTGTGCCACCTAGCCACCCCTCTTTTTTTCTTCTTTATCCAATCCAATAAACATTTTTTGAGCACCTACTATGTGCCAGACACTGTACTAAGTACTGGGGATATAATTAATATTTTATTATTATTATGCAATATAATATATAAATATAAGACATAATTATTATATAGAATATAATAATTATAACAATATATTACATATTATAATATATAATAATAATTAATAAAAAGACAGACCCTGCCCTTGAAGAGCTTACTATCTAATGAGAGGAGCCAGGAAAGCATAGGGGGAGACCCAAGGGCATCTTGTTCCATGGATTTGAAACCAGGCAGAACAGCACATGCGGAATGGAGTGAGTCAAAAAGTCCAGACTTTTGGGAGAAGTCTAGATAATATGAAAACAAAAGATAATAAAATTATAAAAATTTATATCTAGGTCTATTCTATATCTATAATTCTACATGCATGTATACATATATGTGTGTGTATATATGTACACACATTTATATAGACAGTTACTATTATATATAGGCAGATATATGTGTGTGTGTGTGTATGTACATATGTATTCATTATTTATCCTCAGTGGTGATGGCATTGGTCAGACCAGTTAAAGCCTAAAATGGGAGATGTTAGTCTCAGTCTCAGTTCCTCAAACTAGGCCTCAGAAATCTTTCTTCAACCTCTACCATTAATCCTGCCTCTAAAAAAAAAAACTTCCTTAAACTCGGGAGCTGTCAGTTTCAATCCTGTGTTCCCCCATCCGTTAAGGGCCTCTTTTTCATCAGAGTTCCTTCCCTACCCACCCCCAATCCCCTCCAAACCCTCGTTCCAAAATGTCAGCCAACCATCAGTTCATGAGATCAGGAGCCATCTCACATTCAGAACACTGGAGCCAAAGGGTAAATCCAGACCTTGCCCCCAATTACTTGAAATGTCCCAATATGACCTCCCAAGCCCTTCTGACGTAAGTGGGGGTTTTATAAACTGTGAGACTCACTCCTTATTTTTCAAGTGACCATGGAAGGAGAATGTTATGAAGAAGAGAATTGTTTGTGTGTCATTGGCCAGGACATGGAAACTTGAATGTCTTAGGGTGAATCTGACAACAGCATAAGCAGACTTTCTTCTCCTGATTTTGTGAATTTGATATGAGCAGCCTGTTGTTCTGAGCCTTTAAATGTTCTTTCCACACACACCCCACCTCCCCCATAGTATGAATTGGCATCTGGACTCTCACTACTCGTTTTCTTGTTTTTTGTCAGCTCCGGCTGTGTGGAGGAAGAGCGGGCGCTCGCTGCTGGCGTCGCGCACTTGCCGAGCCCATGCTCAGCCCCGCTTCCTGTTGTGTTGCTGAGACACATTTTGAAGAGTTCCATTCTGTTGGGATTTTTCCTGGTCTCTTTTAAAAATGATTTTTTTCCCTCAAGTAGAGCCCTTTCCCCCTCCTTTTTCTTTTAAGAAAGAAGGTTCTTTTTCATTTTTTGTCCTAGTTGACAGTTCTGGCCATGTTACCCATAAGGAATTCATTAATGTGGAGATGGCTTTGAAGATGCAAGACGGTGGTGGTTGTTGTTGTTATAGTTGTTGTTGTTGTTGTTGTTGTTGTTGTTGTTGTTGTTGTTGGTCTTTCTCTGCTTTCTTTCTGAATCTTGTTTCTGTCAACCGCTGATTTCGGAACGCTGGGGTGGGGGATGGAGGAAGCATTGAAGATGCCAACTCCATAATCAAAATCATTTCTGGCCAGGGAATCTAACCACAGTCTCGACAGACCGGTGGAATTTATTGTTTACTTCAATTTATTAAGTCGGAGTACCACCAACTTTCAGAATAAAGACAAGACTGATTAGATTTGATAGGATGTCAGAGTAATGTATTTGGATCTTTACCCTAAGCTCAGGTTGCACTTGGGATATTAGTGCAAATATTCCTGTGTAGCTTTGGTTTTCCCTCTTGTGACCTGATATTAGGATGCCTTCCATGCTGTCTTTAGGAAAGAGAACCACCAAAAACTGCTAGTTTCAGGCTAAAAACAGATATGTGCCCCAGGTCTTTAAAATGCTTCTTAGCATGGGAGTGAAGGATGAGGATCATTAGAGGAATGTCCCAAATAAAATTAAAGTCCCATAAAGGTTATGGGGCTGGGCCTGAACTGCTTAAAATATTATAAGCACAGGGTGTGGAAGGAGAGAAGGAGACAGTTCTGAACTTTCAATGTTACAAAAAAATTAATTTTAAAAAATAAAATTAAAAAAATAAAATATAAGTGCACGAATATAAGTGGGAGATAAGTATAAATATAAGGGTAAGAGTAGAACCATAACCGGGAATTCTTTGGGGAAATTGCATAGATCAGGACCTCATTTGAGGGAGGAAAGAAGAACGTCATGGAGAAATCACAAAGATCCTGGGACAACGGTTCAAAGCTGTTACTGCTACATAGATAGAAGTACAGAGGAGGACAGAGAAGGGGAGGAGCAGACAGTTTCCTATGTCTTTGCCAGCTATGCACTAAGCACTGTTGGATCTATGTTGCTAATGGCTTGGAAGTGTAATTAATACCCTCTAAATTTTGCGCCTCAGTACCCTCTAATGTTATCACACTGGAGGCAAAAAGCCCTGGTTTCCCTTCCTAATTGCAGCTCTGGATAAAAGATAACATAGAAGCAATATCCTAACTCTTTATTCCCTATACCACCTCCATGTAAGTTACACTAGTTTTTCTTTAAACATTACGGAAAAGGGGGACATAGTCAAGATGGTGGAGAAAAGGCAGGGACTTGCCTGAACCCTCCTCAGTTCCCCTCCAAACAACTTTAAAATTATGCCTCAAAGAGAATTCTGCAGCAACAGAATCAACAAAATTACAGGATAAAATAATTTTCCAGCCCAAGACAATTAGAAGGTCAGCAGGAAAGATCTGTCACACTGGGATGAGAGTGGAGAATAGTCCAGCACAGGAAATGCCCTGGCAACCCAGGCCTTAGAGGCAACTGAATCAGCAGCAGGGGTAGCTTCCAGAGATCTCAGCTCACAGATGGTAAGAGGGGGTCACACAACTGGTCAGAAGGAAGTTATGAGGTCCCTTAACTAGTTATGAATATAAGACTGTGTTGCATTGCCCATATGCAGATCCAAGTCCTAGTTCTGGGTCTCAGTCCCAAGGCAATAAGGAGTACTAGCACAAGCACACCAGAGATTGCAGCCAGGGGGTAGCAAAGGACCCTAGTCACAGTTCTAAGGTGGAAAAAAGTGCTTGTCGTCACTCACAGAACAGAGCACAGGCCAGGAAATTTGTAAACACATCTCTCTTTGGAAACTACCATGCTGGAAGAACTGAAAACACAGACCCCCCAGAAAACAGCTTCAAAAAAATAACTCTGAAAACAGATGCACAAAAATACCTAAAGTTTGAGACAGTGCCCCCTCCACCCCAGGAGCAGAGCCCAACTTTAACATAAAGTTCATTGTCAAAAAATAAGCTAGAAAAATTAGCAAAAAAATGGTTTTTGACCATAGAAAGTTACTTTGGTGACAGGGAAGATCAAAACACACTCAGAAGAAAATGTGAAATACCTTGTGGGAAAAACAACTGACCTCACAAACAGATCCAGCTGAGATAATTTGAGAATTATTGCACAAAACCATGATTTAAAAAAGAACCAAGACAACATCTTTCAAAAAATTATCAAGCAAAGTTGTCCTGATATTCTAGAATCAGAGGGTAAAAGAGAAATTGAAAGGATTCACCAATCATCTCCTACAAATGAACACTCCCAGGAATATTATAGTTAAATTCCAGAGTTCCCAGGTCAAGGAGAAAATATTGCAAGCAACCAAAAAAATAATTCAAATATCATAGAACCGTAGTCAGGATAACACAAGATTTAGCAAAGTCTGCATTAAAGGACTGGAGGACTTGGGATATAAGATTCCAAAGAACAAAGAGCTAAAATTACAACTAAGAATGACCTCCCCAGCAAAACTGAGCATAATCCCTCAGGGAGAAAAATGGCTATTCAATGATACAGGGGACTTTCAAGAATTCCTGATAAAAAGAGGAGACCTGAATAAAAAATTTGACTTCCAAATACAAGAATCAAGAGAAGCATAAAAAGGTAAGCAGAAAAGGGAAATCATAAGGGATTCCATAAAGTTTAACAGCTTTCATTTCTGTGTGAGAAGATGATGTAACTCCTAATAAATTTATCATTATTAAAGCAATTAGAGGGCATGAGTATGAATTTAATATGATGGGATGATATCTAGAAAAATTGTTATTGCTGTTGTTGTTTGTCCTTCATTCTCAAAAGGGACCATGACATCAGGAAAGTGATGCCATGATTTGCAAATGAATTGGATTTAAATGAGGGAGGCCTGTGCAAAGTCACCAGCCTCACTTTCTCCTCTGGAACCTTCAGGGTTTAGTGACAAGATACAGATCAGGACAACTGGAGATGACCTTGGATGCAGTGGGGGACCTTGACCTTTTTAAACTAAGGTCTTCCCCAGGTCTCAGTTTGTCTGAGGCAACACCTATTCAGTGATTAAGGCTATGTAAGAAATGAGGCAGAGAATGGTCTCTTTTACCTAGTCCCCGCAAAAAAATCCATCCGGGAGGTGAAGACCATCAGGTTTTTCTGGTGAAAATAGAAACAAATGCAATTTTAAAAATAAAGAAGAATGCACTAGGAGAAAGGGTAAGAGAAAGATAGATTGGGGGTAAATTATCTTACATAAAATAGACCCAAAAGAGCTTTTACATTGGAGAGAAAGATGGGGGAGTTGGAGGGGAAGCACTTGAACCTTGCCCTTAATGGGATTGTCTCAAAGAGGAAATAACATGTACACTAAGTTGAGTGTAGAAATCTCTCTTACCCTAAAGTAAAGTAGGAGAGGAATGGGATAAGAGAAAGAAGGTGAGCTGATAGAAGGGAGGGTGGATTGGGGGAGGCAGTAGTCAGAAGCAAAACACTTTTAAGGATGGACAGAGTGAAAAGAGAGAGAGAGAGAGAGAGAGAGAGAGAGAAAACAGAGGGAAAATAGGGTGGAGGAAAATACATAGTAATCATAACTGTGAAAAAAAATTATAGCAAGTTTCTCTGATAAAGGCCTAATTTCTCAAATATATAGAGAAGTGAGTCAAATTTATAAGAATACAAGTCATTCCCCAAATGAGAAATGGTCAAAGGATATGAACAGGCAGTTTTCAGACAAAGTAATCAAAGCTACCTATAGTTATATGAAAAAAATGCTCTAAATCACTATTGATTAGAAAAACGTAATTTAAAACAACTCTAAGATACCATTCCACACCTAACTAATACAACAGAAAGGGAAAAATTATAAATGTTAGAGGGGATGTGGAGAAATAGAGAAACTAATACATAGAGTTGTGAACTGGATAATCCATTCTGTAGAGCAATTTGGAACTATATCCAAAGGGCTATAAAACTGCATGTATCCTTTGACCCAGCAATACCACTACTGGGTCTGTATCTCCAAAGAGATTAAAAGAAGGAAAAGGGTCTATATGTGCAGAAATATTTTGAGCAGCTCTTTTTATGGTAGCAAAGAATTGGAAGTTGAGGAGATGCCCCTCAATTGAACAAGTTGTGCTATGTGATTATGACAGAATACTGTCATGCTAGAAGAAATGACAAGCAGGATGCTCTCAGAAAAACATGAGAAGACTTGCATATACAGATGCTAAGTGAAATGAGCAGAACCAGGAAAACAATGTGCATACTAACAACAATCTTACAATGATCAATTGAGGATGACTTAACTATTCTCAGCAATACAATGATCTAAGGCAATTCCAACAGACTTATAATGAAAAATGCTATCCTCCTCTAGAGGAAGAACTGATGGAGTCTGAATGTAGATCAAAGCATACTTTTTAAAACTTTATTATTCTTTTTTTGTGGGTTTTTTTGTTCTATTTTTTTCACAAAAATGCCTAATATGTAAATATGTTTTGCATGACTGCACATGTATAACCTATATCAAATTGCTTGCCTTCTCAAGGAGAGGGGAGTTAAGGGAGAAAAGGAAAGAATCTGGAACTCAGAATTATAAAAAACAAATAATTAAAGTTGTTTTTACATGTAATTAGGAAAATTAAAATATTAAAAAACAAAAAAAAAGTTTTTGAAGCCATCCTCAAAACTGAAAAGGTTGTTGCTGTCAGTACTTCCTAGTCACCTAAGTACAAATCAGCATGACAAACCAGCTGTTTCATTTATGGTGAGTGGAGTACACTAGCCTGGTCTACTCAGAAGCAACAGAACTTTTGTTTATTATCCTTCCCATACCACAGCTAAGTAAATCTTTGTTAACTATTGAAGAACTTACAAATGTCTCATTTCATCCCAATATACTTAAAATGTCATGGACTACCCTGAGACATTCCCAGCCCAGAACAATTGACTGTGGGAAACTGAAGGGCTGTGGGAAAACGTGTATATACCTATACCTGTGCATAGTTGGTGGAGTTGGTCTAGCCATTCTAGAAAGTAATTTGAAACTACCCCCCCAGAAATCACACAGGATTGGAACAAAATGAGTCAATGTGAAGGCCTTTGAGCATTTCAGAAGATAAGATTTGCTCAATCATAGCAGGAAAAGAGATTCAAAAAGGATAGTACTGAAGACACAGGACCCAGTGAATTGATTCATAACTCAGTTTAACAGACCTCCTCTTGCCTCTGAATTGTTCATGGCAGTTTACCAGTCAAGTATCAGAAAGCTCTTGACTCATAACTGTTTTGGACTCTGGGCAGCCATGAAGTGTTATCTAGGGATTGAGAATCTAATTCCTTAAATCAGTGAAGAGGGCAGCCAGATGGTGCAGTGGATAGAACACTGGGCTTGAGATCAGGTAGATTAATCTTCATGAGTTCAAATCTAGACTCTAACACTTAACTAGCTGTGTGGCTCTGGGCAAATAACTTTACCATACTTTGCTTCAGTTTCCTCATCTATAGACTGGGCTGGAGAAGGAAATGGCAAACTACTCCAGCATCTTTGCCAAGAAAACCCCAAAAAAGGAGTTCACAAAGAGTCAGATAGTACTGAACCACAACAGAAGTCTAGAGAAGGGTGTGAAATCTGTTAAGGAAAAACTAGCCTAACTTGAAAGGAGACAGAGTTAGGACATTGTTCCCATTTCCAGAGGAGAAAGTTTTAAAGATGATTGATTGATGGATGGATGGATGTATATGGATGGATGGATGAGATTGATGTCCTACTAACAATGAAGAGGGTGTTGCTGTCAACACTTCTAGTCACCAGAGTACAAATTGGCATGACAAACCAGCTATCTCATTTATGGTCAGTGGAGTACCCTAGCCTGGTCTACTCAAAAGCAACAGAACTTTTGTTCATCACAGTCAAATGATGATGTTCTTCAAGCATATCCTTGTTGAATATCCTTCCCTGGTAAACTGCCATGAACTCCCAAGAGCTCATATTCTAGTGGGGGAGATAACAAATACATGTACAAGTATGTACAGAATAAATATAAAGTGAGTGAATACAAATAAAGTTGGAGGAAACAGGTAGGACACTAGCAGTTATGTGATTTGGGAAAGGCTTCATTTAGATGGTGGCAATGTAGCGATGTCTTTTTTTGAGGGGTGAAACCTGTTTGACACCAGATCTGAGGTTTTCTCTTAGATTAGGCCTCTGAAATCACTACAGAGGACTCATAAGCATTTATCAGTGGCTTTGAGTAGCAATAATTGCCTTGTACTTTGAGTAAGACAATAATAGATCAATATAGTTCTCTGTTAGCAAACCTCAACTTCTGCCATTTCTTTAGCAGTTAAATCCTTAAGAGAACTTAAGGTCATACTTTTGTTTGTTTGTTTCCTTACCTGCATCCTGTGGCTGGGCTCCGACTTGATTACCTACAATCAAGCAAGACTCAAAACTACATCATTTACTTGTATCAATGACACATTCTTAAGTTAGCAGCTCTACTCACTTCATGTCATAGGTCACTTTCATCTGCTCTGTGGGCTACATCATAGTTTCTGATACATGGGAACTAGAGAACAGATGGTCCATTTCACATTGGTCTGCCCTGGCCAATGATGGAATCCTGATCATAGAGTTGGCCAGTATCATTATTTGTCTTTGACCAATGCTCTTCAGTTTGGCGTTTGATAGTAGTAAGTGGACTGGGGTCTACCTACCCATGAAAATAAGTTCCTTGCACATGGTTTCAAGAGAACAATATTAACAATGATTCTAACAAGGTAAATGAAAAAGTCACTAAAAGAAAGTGAAATTGGGCAACTAAAAAATCAGTGAAGCTCCCAGAGAACTAAAAGTGAGAATAAGAGTTGAGATGTGGACTTTTGAATGGTGGAATGGAGTCCTGGAACTGCAGACATGTTAGGGGGGTCAATCTTCCTTATGTCCCTTGACTTTCAGAGCTTACAGTCCTAGAGAAAGTAGACTCCTCATTGGGATTATTCTCACTCACTGTTCATTCATTCTTGTGTATTCTTTGATATAGTCTACTATTTCTCTAATTTCCACTTGCTTCTTTCCTTCATGAAAAAGTTTACTAGCTACTTGTGATTGTCTCTTGTTTAACTTTTGTTGAGAAGGGGCTAAATCAGCCAGTATAAGCCAAGGGCTAGCCTCTCCCTTGGAAGCAATCAAAGAAATGACTTTTGTTCTGAACCTAGGCTCAGACCTCCTACAATTGAGGTATTTGAGAATTATGAATACCCATAAATCTTGCCCAGTACCCCTCTTGGAAATAGGAGAGATTGCCTAGCTTTAACAGTCCTAGATCCTGTCTGCCCTTCCAGACTGCTGTCTTCATGATCTTCCTCTTATTTACAAATATTGGTCAGATCCAGGATTATCTCTATCTTTCTCTTGCTCCAGCTAGCTGCATCTCTGTATTAGATAGCAAATACACAAATACACATACACACACATGCACACCCACATACACATCTTAAAAATATACATTTTATTAAGAAGCATGATGGCACAGAATGTTAGACTTCAAGTCAGGAAAACTTGGTTCAAATCCTTCTTACAATAATTACTAGCTGTGTAACCTTGGTCAACTCAACTTCTATGTGCCTCAGGTAACTCCCCAGGAATTTCCTATTAAATTATAGGTATATTGCAGTCTATGGGTGGAGGGAGCTTCCACACTGGAACTTCCTTATGTGGAGCCATAGAGCCTCTGCTTCTTCAAGCATATTTTTATATTTAGGAACATTAATGTAAGAACGACAATTTGACTTAATGGTTAGAGAGATGGCCTTGAAACCAAGAACTGTATTTAAATCCTGTTTCTGACAAATGATGGCTATATGACTTTGGGAAGGTCACTGAAACTTCCAGTGATCTAGGCAACTCTCCAAGACTGTAAGTTGCCAAGAGGGTGCTGACCTGCATTAGTAGAGGAAGTTTCTTCACCTGGAAGTCTCCTATATAAATAAACTCACAAGTCCAGTTTCTCTGCCACTCTTAACAACTTCATTACAAAGAACTGCATAAGGGAAAATGACACAAAAAAGTAAGAAAACATGGCACATAAGTAAAAGCAGAAAGAAGTCAAAGGCTTGAGACTTTTATAGATTTTACAAAAACCTTATACCTAAATTGTCTGAATACTTTTTTCCAGGAAGAGAGTCAGGAATATCTGGACAGTGAGCACCCAAAAAAAATCACAAAAATTATACTTATTGTATTTTAACAGACAGGAAATTGTTCATTACTTATATAGGAGTTATTTCTGAATCAGTTTTTTTTTCTATACAGCTGAACTATCAACTTGTGCAAAGTTCAAAATCAAAACCAAATTATAAGAAGAAAATGAGAAGAAAACATGATGTGCAATTGAGACAACACCAGCTTGACCTATTTAAACAAATAGTTGACCCTAAAAAATAGGAAGTGAGTAAAAGAACAGACATCAACACAGAATATCATTACTTCCTAAGGAAGTTTAGCCAATGTAAATCAAACACCACAATGACGAGATTAAAAGAGCCTAGACATCACCTCAGAAGGAAACACTTGATATCTTTGCCAAATGGTGAGAGATGGTGGCCAAGATCAACAGTAGTTTAGAATATAAATTTGTTTGTAAAATCTCACAAAAGAGGATGGATAGTGGAAGATTTTGCAAAGCATGACCTCATAAAATAGTGAAAAGGAGTAGAGGGGAAAGACAAGTTTACAGAAAACCTATTGAGACCTAACTATATTCCATGGACATTTTAGGATGAAACTGGGGGAAATTGCAATGAAAAGGCAGGAGTGGAGCAGATATACAAAGATTCCTCGGGCAAATTCTGTTCTCCATCAGTGAGAGAGGAGCTGCAAATCTGGACTCTAACATCACAGTCCCTGATACGTTTGTTGTGTGATGAAGGAGAAACTATGTTAAAGAAAACAAAAATGGGGAGCTGGACTAGACCAAGTATCCTCAGAAAAGGTTGGAGATGAAGGTGTTAAAGTTTAAAGGGAAGATATCTGAGGAAGGGGAGAATCCTAATGGCTTGGAAAACATATAAGGTCTTATTATTATTGCAAAATAAGATGACAGAAAGGATCAATAACTATGTACCCATCTGCTTCCTTTCCCATCTCTACAAAAGCTTTGTGAAACCAATCCATGTATGCATCAAGGACATCCTCAGGACCTGGGTTCAAATGCCTACTCTGATCTTTATTACCCATATGACTCTGGGCAAGACACTTTACCTTTCTGGGCCTCAGGTTCCTCATCTACAAAATTAGGGGCTTAGACTTGATGACCTCAAAAGTTCCTTCCAGTTCTAGGGTTATAATCCTATAGTGAAGATTCTAGAAGGAAAAGGCAGGATTTACAAACAGCATTCAACAGCAAACCACAACTTTATAGTCATGCATAATTAACTAAAAAAGTGCAGAGAATACAAGATTAGTAATATTGTAGGTAATTAGTAACAGTAAGATTGTGTTTACTGTGATTATTCCCTAAAAAAATTTTTTTATTTGGTAGAGCAAAATGTTGACTTAAAGATTTCCCTTGAATGAGCTGTCATGTTTGTGTTAAAAATAATTGGAGATTCAGGGTTTTTTTTTTAGTTAAAAAACATTTATTTTCTCTTACTACCACTGCCCATGCTTTGTGATATCTATATGTGTATACATACATATACACATATGATTATGTGTATACATAAACAAGTACATGTGTATATATCTATCTCTATCTATCTCTATCTATTATCTATCTATCTACTAATCTATCTATCAATCTAGTCAAAGAAAATTTCCACATTAGCCAAGCCCCCAAATGCATGTCTCTTTCTGGATCTTAAGCCCATCATGAGGTGAGTATATTGCTTCATTCTGAGTCAATGCACTGATCAGATATCTTAAGTCTTTCAAAGCTATTTCTCACTACAATGTTGTTGATGCATAAATTGTCCTCCTAGTCAGCTCACTTCCCTCTTCAGCCCTCCTGCAAGTTTCCTTTGGTTTCTCTATAACCATCCCCATCATTTCTTATGCCACAATAGCATATTCCATTATATTTTCATACCCTCATTTCTTCAGCCATTCCCCAATTGATAGGTGCCCTCTAAATTTCCAAGCCTTTTCTTTAACAAAATGAACTGTTATAAATATTTTTGTAAATATGGATCTTTTTCTTCTTTTTTGATCTCATTAGGGGTAATAGAACTAGGAAGGATATTGCTGGGTGTAAGAGCATGCACAGTTTAGTGACTTTAGGGACAGGATTCCAAGGATTCCAGAATGACTGTGCAGATTATATATAAAAGGATAGCTTCGTTCAACGACCTTTTGATGAATAATGTCAAATGAGGCATAAGACAGGAGGATGCATGTATTCACCAGAGGTGTTTGCTACCCTCCTGGAGGTGGTCTATAGCAGAGTCCTCATGGAAGAGGGATTCCCTACAGGTAATGAACCTCTGCTGAAGGGATCATTGGATCATAGCTGTAAAGATGGAAGGGACTTCTCAGGCCATCTAGTCCAATCCCTTCGTTTTACAGATAAGGAAACTGAGGCCCACAGACATTAAATCACTTGCCAAAAGTTACATAGATTATACATTTCAGAAGTGGGTTGCTAGTAAAAGAAAAAAAGTCCTTTTTAATTACTTGCCCTAAATGCAAGGAATAAATTCTAAGGGTGAATATCATCTAACTGTCTCTCACCTTTCCAAATTTTTCTCATTCATGTCTTTATAAAGAAAAGAAAAATAACCTAACTCACTTTTAAAAAACTAATCTATGGCTTAATTGGTGTGGGGAATTCCCCCTGAAAATATATATCAACAACTTTTCTGTGTCTCAGAGTCTTAGAGGGTGGCCCAAGGCATGGAGAGGTGGTCACTTGCCCACGGACACAATGTACAGCAGTTGAAAGAACATTGGATTTAGAGTCCAAAATCTGGGTTCAAATCACAGCTCTGCTACTTGCTGTCTGTTTGACCTCCCCTCTCTAGGCTTCATTTTTCTCATCTGTAAAATTAAGGGGTTGGACTAGATTACTTTGAAGGTCTCTTCCAGTTTTAAATATATTGTCTATATCAAAGATAGGACTTGAATCCAGGTCTTCCTAACTCCAGGGCTAGTCCTCTGGCTTTCAAAAACAAGATTCCTTATGCAGAGAAAGAGATCTTTCCTTAATGATCTCCCAGTAATATAGTTAAAGAGTTTTATAAACTTGAATTTTGGTATCCTGAGTTTCTCTTAGAGCAAGAAAAGTCCATAAATTAATGTATCCATCTGCAAAAAACTTAGGATTTGGGAAACCTGTATCCTGAATCACTTCTTTCCTTAATCAGTGTAAATCACCCTCTTGATAGAAAGAAAAGGCTGGCAAAAAATCAGCAGTAAATCTGGTTCTGGTCCCAGTTCAATTAACAAACATTTGTTAAGCTCCTACTATGTGTTAGGCATTCTGCTAATCTCTAAGGATAAAAATATAATTAAAAAATGTTAAATAAAAATATATTTTATGTAAATATAAAAGGATAAAAATATATTACTTCTAATGTAATTGTTAGTATTAATATTAATGTAGGTGGCGCAGTGAATAGAGCACCGGCCCTGAAGTCAGGAGTACCTGAGTTCAAATCTGGCCTCAGACACTTAACACAAAAACTAGCCATGTGACCTTGGGCAAGTCACTTAACCCCAACTGCCCT
>CM053597.1:171199800-171231476 GCA_028646575.1 Pseudocheirus occidentalis | reverse complement strand
TATATATATATATCTCATTCAACTGTCAGGTGAGTGTTATTATCTCCATTTCACAGATGGGGAAACTAAGACAGAGGTTAAGTGACTTGCCCAGGGTCACAGAGCTAGTAAGTATCTGGAGCTAGATTTGAACTCAGGTCTTCTTGACTCCAAGGGCGGTACTCTATCTACTATTTTAAAAAATTTATACATATAAACAATATAAGATATGGAGTTAGACTGAAGACTGGATCTGCCACAGGGAATTTCCCAGGTAAGATATTCTCTACCAATGAAGGTTAGCACCTTCCCTGCAAGCTCAGAATTAGGGTTAGAAATGGAGGAAAGGAAGGAAGGAAGGAAGGAAGGAAGGAAGGAAGGAAGGAAGGAAGGAAGGAAGGAAGGAAGGAAGGAAGGAAGGAAGGAAGGAAGGAAGGAAGGAAGGAAAGGAAGGAAGGAAGGAAGGAAGGAAGGAAGGAAGGAAGAAAGAAAGAAAAGGGAGAGAGAGGAGGGGAGAGAGGAAGGAAAGAAAGGAGGGAGGGAAAAAGAAGATAGGTGGAAGATAAAAAAATTTCTCTCTACCAATGCTGGCAGCCCATTTCCTGCAACCTGTAGTCTTAGAGTGACCCGGGGCACTAACCTGTTAAGGGATTAGCCCAGGATCTCAATGTATGTCACACTTTAACTGAGGACTTCCTGACTCTAAAGCCTGCTAGCCATCCCCTCCCTAATTGCTGCCTCTTTACATTTACAGAAAAAAACAAATTAGTTACAGAACATCTGACAAATTTCTTGACCAGCACCCTCATTTGTTGAGTGGGTTGAATCAAACGACCTCTAAGGCATCTTTTGAATTTAGGGTTCTAAGTCTATGGAATTCTGGAGATTCAGTTCACGCACGCGTTTTCTTTTATCTAGTAATAAGTCACAAATAATAAGACAATCCTAGGTGATATAATTCCACTTTTCAACTCCTGCTTAGAGGTTGCTAAATGCCAGGGGCCCAGTGCCTTCATACTGTCATTTGGAAGGCCCCTACAGTGGTCACGCCTTCTGACCTCCTGATGTTGGCCCCCATAGCAGTGTCCTAGTAGCTACATAAGGAGATGTTACCAGCAGGGTCAGTGAGAGAGTGATCTGGCCCACATGATTTGAGTTAAGATTAGTATCATTTGAATGGAAATTTACAGTTTGTGGACATCCCCAGTGAGCCCATCTCCTTGAGTGCTGAAAGGCAAAGGAAGCCATGTTGAATGGGGAATTCTGAGCCATGACATGCTTTTCTACAGTGATATACAATTTCTGCTCTGGAAAAGTAACTCAACCAAATTCCATCATCCTTACCTATGCTTGGGCCAAAAGGCATGATGGGGCTTGATACATGTCCAAAAAAGGGGGAGGTTACCTAAAAGCCAAAAATAAACCCTAGTATTTTAAAGCAGTCAGAGGCTTCACTTCAGAGTTCATGATCTGGCCCACACTTCCACTGGAAGAAGAAAACCTCACTCCTGGAAAAATCTGCATTGCTGACATTTTACTCCTTGGAACCTGGGGATGGGAAGGATAGCGAGGCAATTGGAACAGAGGAGAAAGCAGCTATTCATGACCAGGATTTAAAGAATTCAGTGCCCTTCTTTCTATAGAGGGCCACGTTTTAAAAAAATTCATTCAAGACACAAGTATGTAAGACAGCACACCATTCCCTAACAGACAAGTGATCAAAGCATCAAAAGAATTTCAAGCTGTCAACAACCATATGAAAAACTGTGCCAAATCACTAATAATAAGAGAAATGCATATTAAAACAACTCTGAAGTTTAACCTCACACTTGTCAAATTGGAAAGATGATAAAAGGCAGAGATGGCAAGTGTTGGAACAGCTGTGGGATGGCAGGAATGCTAATACACTGTTGGTGGAGGTATGAAATTGTTCTAACAATCTGTAACATAATTTCAAATTATATTTTAAAAGTCCAAAGTTCAACTCAGCGATGTGTTGTCCATTCCCTGCCCCCTTCCCAGTTAGGTATATACTCCAAGGATGTTACAGACAGAAAGAAAAGTCCCATGTGTTCCAAAGTATTCACAAAAGTACATGATGGTTAGACTGAAACAATAACTTGGTCAATGGATGAACAAATTTTGGTATTTGAATGTAATTGTATATTATCATGCCATGAGAAATGATGAATCTGAAGAATTCAGAGAAATGTAGGATGACTCATGGATTGATGCAGAGGGAAAAAAGCAAAATCAAGAGAAAAACGTGCATAGTGACTGAAATAATGTGAATAAAAGCAACACAAAAAGATAGGACTTGGGTTACAAGCAGTGAATGTAATCATGGTTCCAGAATACAGCCAAGGAATCATACTTCCCTCCTCACAGAACAGGAAAGCAGGTCCTGTGTTGGTCCCTTCTCCTTAATTATTTTTCTTCATTATGTAGGAAGTTAGAGCAATTTTGATTACTCTTCAAGTAAGAAAAAGGTTCACCATCCCATTAGAACCATCTGGCCCTCTTCAGTCTTATTTCTGAGTGGATTTTTCATGGCAATCCAGAAAAGCATGGTACTGGTGCTGTTGAAAGGAGTCCCCTTACCACAGTCCTACCCAGAGTCTGCAACTTTATTCAGTGGAGTCAGCAGAATGATTTGAAGGGACTTAGGTTCTGATCCATGGCTATGATGGGAATTACAAGGAATATTCAAACCATAACTCAGATATACATTCTGGGAGTAGGAGGAAAAAAAATTCAAAAGATAGACTTTAAAATGTGTAAGAGCTTCTCCAGAAAGCTGACTGGGTGTGTTTTGCTGGAGTCTGCATCATAGAAGAGATAAACTACCCCTAAGGCTATAAAGAGTTGGAATAATCCCCTCCCCCTTCAGGAGAATATCATTGGATCACAGATCTAAGCTAGCTAGAACTTTAGAACCTCTGGTCCAACCCATACACTTTGTAGACAAGGAAATTAACACCTAGAGAAGTTAAGTAATTTTCTCAAGGTCATATAGGTCACAAGTGGTAAATGAACTGATAGCCTCTGAGCAGCAGACTCAAAAGAGAGACCCAGAAGAAAACATCAATTCACAGTGGAGAATAACAGCAGCATGATGACATTACCGGAGGCTATGAGTCAATATGCATCATTTGAAGAAAAGCTTACTTATGTAATAAGCTTCTCCATATAAGTTTGCTAGTCATATATTTTCCTTTTGTGTGTTCTCTCTGCCACTAGTGGAATTATAGGAACCTCCTGAAGACTGTATTCTGTATTTATGGAGAGGATCTTTTTTTAAAGTTGGTAGACACATATTTTTCCACATTTCTTTTGTAGTATTGCATTTGAATTAAAGTGAACATAGTATATACAAACATATCTGCACATATACATACATGTATATGTATATGTATCTATAATATATTATATTATATATATTATATAGTATATGTGTATATTAATATATATTATATTATATGTGTATATGTGTATCTATACATAATACAATATATTATATTATATTATATACATTTACATGTATAGTATATCTCTCAATATGCATATGTATACATGCCTACATATACATATATACACAAAGATATATATGTATATATATATATATATACACACACATATATCTATATCTATATCTATCTAGATGTTTTTATTTTAAAAAAAAGAACCCCAGGGAGGGGAGAAGTGGGATGGCAAACACAAGACTTTTCAAACTGGCCACATTCTCTTTCTGCCTTGACCATAATATTTATGTGACAACTGACCAAAACTGGTCTCCAATTGGGATGGGGCTAGAGGAAAGTGTTTTTTAGAGGAATGGGATAGTAGTGAAGAGGAGGAGGGGGAGGAGGAAGAACATTTGGTCCTATAAAGTGAAGTCACATCTGAGATTTATAATTATCGATATCCACAAATGCTGCCACAGTTGTTGTAAGATCATACACTCCCCTTCGCCAACAAAATTCATTCATTGATTTGATCTATAACCCAAAGAAGGTACCTAGGGAAGTAGAGTATGTTCTGGTGAGCACATTAATGGATAATTGGCTTGACCATATATCTCCAACTGCTACTTCACCACAAAACAGGGTAGAACATCCCTGGATTTGGGGTGAAGCCAAGATAGTGGAGAGAAGCCAGAAAGTTGCCTGAGTTCTCCCTCATTTCCCTTGGAAACAATGTTAAATCAAGATTCTAAAAGAATTCTGGAGCAAATGAATTCACAAAAAGATGAGTGAAACAAATTTTTACAGGAAGTATTTGTGATAAAGTCATCATTTCTCAAATATGTAGAGAACTAAGTCAAATTTATAAAAATACAAGTCATTCCCCAATTGATAAATGGTCAAAGGATATGGACAGGCAGTTTTCAGAGGAGGAAAGTAAAGCTATCTATAGTCATATGAAAAAATGCTCTAAATCATTATTGATTAGAGAAATGCAAATTAAAACAACTCTGAGGTACTACCTCATACCTATCAGATTGGCTAATCTGACAGAAAAGGAAAATTGGGACACTAATAAACTATTGGTGGAGTTATGAATTGATCCACACATTCTGGAGAGTAATTGGAAACTACACCCTTAGGGCAATCAAACTGTGCATATCCTTTGCTCCAGCAATACCACTGCTACATCTGTATCCCAAAGAAACCGTATAAAAGAAAAAAGGATCTACACATACAAAAATACTTATATCAACTCTTTGGTAACAGGAATTGGAAATTGAGGGGATTCCCATCAGCTGGGGAGTGACTGAAGAAGTTGTGGTAGAGGAATGTGATGGAATACTTTTGTGCTATAAGAAATAATGAGCAGGGGCAGCTAGGTGGCACAGTGAATAGAGCACTGGCCTGGAGTCAGGAGGAACTGAGTTCAAATCCAGACTCAGACACTTAACACTTAATAGCCATGTGACCTTGGGCAAGTTACTTAACCCCAATTGCCCTGCCTTCCCTCCAAAAAATAAAAATAAAAAACAAAATAAAAGAAATAATGAGCAGGCAGATTTCAGAAAAACCTGGAAAGACTTATATGAACAGATGCTGAATAAAATGAGTAGAACCAGGAGAGCATTGTACACTGTAATAGCAACATTGGGCAAAGATCAGCTATGATAGACTTAGCTCTTCTCAGCAATATAATGATCCAAGACAATATCAAAGGACTCATGGTAGAAAATGCTGTCCATATCCAGAGAAAGAACTATGGAGTCTGAATGCAGATAAAAGCACAATATTTCTCTCTTTTTTTGTTTTTGATGACTTTTCCCTTTTGTTCTGTTTTGTCTTTCACAACATGACAAATGTGGAAATGTGTCCACATGATTGCCCATGTATAGCCTATATCAGATTGCTTACTGTCTTGGGGAAGGGAGAAGAGAGAAAAAAAATTGGAACTCAAAATTTCATAAAAATGAATGTTGAAAACTATCTTTATATGTAATTAGAAAAAATAAAATAATATATTGTTTAAAAAGAACATAACTGAGTTTTCCAAAGTGCAACGAACCCATCCATTTTGAGGAACACATTCTGTCCCTTGTTATCCACTGACAAAAATGTCCTCATGATGTTTTCCATGCTTTATAATTAGGAGATGGAAAATGCACATCTTGTGGATGTGTTCATTGAAAACAAAGCCTCAGATTGGCTGTTTCTTCATTCTCCAAACATGTCAAATTCTCGAGGGGACAAAGAAGGCAAATAGCATATCATATGGTTATCTTCCTGACTCCAGATCCAGCGCTCAGTGCACCATGGCACCACCTAGCTGTCCCTACCTAAGCTACCTTGTATTTATTTCATTTCTATATATCTATATCTATATCTATATCTATATCTATATCTATATCTATATCTATATCTATATCTGTATCTGTATCTGTATCTATATGAATATGTACCCTAGTGGTAATAAGCCCCTTGAGGACAGGGAGTTTCATTTTTGCATCTGTAGCCACACCACCATAATGTTTGGCATAGACTTGGTGCTTGATAAATGCTTGTTGATTGACTGAGGCGGGGAAACTATAGAAGTCAACACATGATCCCTGCCTTTAAAGGAGCTAATTGTCCCACCTGCTGTCTTTATTTTGAAGAAGGTAATGGGATGAAGTCAAAGTTTTCTAAGCTACTGATTCCACGAGTGGCCTTTGCACTTCTATCCCGGGTGAGATAGGGAGACCCAGTCTCCAAAGAGGGGAAGGAGCTAGATTCTCTTCTGCTTTACCACTCTACCCTAAGAACCATAAGAACTTTCCAGCTGAAATCTCCTATATCTTGTCTCACCAGTATGAATGTAAATGCCTTGAGGGCAGGGGCTCTCTTGCTTTTCTATTTGAATCCACAATGTTGTGCACATAACATGGTATCTGATACCTAGTAGGGGTTCAATAAATGCTTATTGATTGATTGATCAGTGAAATGATCAGATGGATGGATGCTGGTCTTCATCCCTGAAGACAGGGGGAAGAAAAAGATACTAGAAACCTCAAGAACATCTGCTAAGAGCAAATATATCATTAGAGACCCTCTGTGTGTTAGTCTGGAGAATGTCACCAAGAGCCGAGAAGGGAACCAAAAAACATGTTCCACTTCTACCTGAAATGAGCCCACGGTGAGTATGAGGAAGAGTGGAATGGAGAAAGAAGCAGGCAGAGAAGGTAGAGAAAGGGGAATGTGTTCCACAGAGAGCTCCCCTTGGCATTCCCAGTTTGTGTCTAGGAAAGAGAAGGGCTTTATCCATGCCCACACAGCTGGTTTGCTCCATCAGGGCCCCTTGGGGATCCTTTTGATGTATCCTTACATGACAACATTTCACACATTTTGGGGGCAAGTCCAGCTAAAGCAACAGACCCAAGAGGAACAATGCCTCTTTTGAAGGCTCAGAAATGAGCAGACGCCTATTGACAGAACAGTCTCTTGTCTGATCTGACAATGGTTTCCCTTCCCATGAGGGGCAGGAAACATCCCAGACCTGGAGAGAATTTCACCAGCAAGACTATCTAACTTTGAGGCTAGTTAGGTGGATACAGCTGGGTGATTCAATGGATAGAGTGCTGGACCTAGAATCAGAAAGACCTGAGTTCAAAACTACCCTTAGACACTTCCTAGCTGTGTGACCCTGGGCAAGTCACTTAACTTATGTTTACCTTAATCCACTGGAAAAGGAAATGGCAAACCACTCCCATATCTTTGCCAAGAAAACCCCATGGACAACATTGCCGTGCTATGGTCTATGGGGTTACCAAGAGTCAGACACAACTGAATGACTGAACAACTACAGGTCCTCACAAAGGCTCTGCCATCTTTCATAGGATCACAGATCTGTGCTGTAAGAAGTCTCAGAGGCCATCTAGGCCAACCTCTTATCTCACAGAAGAGGAAACTGAGGCCCAGAGAAATTAAGTCCAACTTCTCCCATTCCACCTGCTCCTTCCCGTGGGCCTATATACATGCTCCATAGTACTCAAAAAAAGTTTCTCTTCCAGCCTTCCACCCCGTGTAGTTTTCAACACATCTCTCTCCTTTCCTTAATGATCAGACGTCTTGAAAAAATGCCTGATGCCACCACTACCTCACTATCTCATGCCTCAGTCCCTTGAGATCTGGTTTTCACTTGGCTGAAATTGCCGTTATGACAACTTCCAGTGACCTCCTGCTCACCAGATCCAATGAATTTTCTTCTTTTAGTCCTTATCCTCCTTGACCAGGGGACATCCTCTGATACTATTGAGCTACCTCTAGTTTCTGAATATTTTCTCTGATCAATCGGAAGACCATTGCAACAGCCCAGGCCGGAGATGAAGAGGGCCTAAACTACAGAAAAGGTTGTGTGAGAAGAGAGAAGAGAATGTAAATGAGAACCGTTGTAGAGAAAATTGCAAGATCTGGTGGCCAAATGTGGACGTAGAGTGAGGAAGGAGAGTAGAAAATGCTACTGAGGCTGCGGACCTGGCTGATTGGAAGGATGGTAGTGCTCTTGACACTATAATAGGGAAGTTCAGGAGGGGAGAGAGGTAATGAGTTCTGGTTTTGGACAACATTGATTTTGAAATGCCTACAGGATAACCAGTCCAAAATGTCTAGCAGGCTGCTGGTGATTTAGAACTGGAGCTGAGGAGAGAAACTTGAGCTGGAGACATAGACCTGGGTATCATTTACATGGAGATGATTGAACCCCGAGTGGGCTAATGAGATCACCAAGTGAGAAAGTATAGAGAGAAAAGAGAAGACCCAGAGAAGAAAGGAAAGGAAAGGAAGGCAAAGGAAAGCAGAAGAGGGAGGGAGGGAGGGAGGAAGCAGGAAGGAGGAAAAAATGGACAAAGGAAAAGAGAAAGGAAGAAAGAAAAGGAGGGAGGGAGGAAAGGGGGAAGGAGGGAGAAAGGAAGAAAAAGAGAGAGGAAGGAAGGAAAGAAGAAAGGGAGAGGAGGAAGGAACAAAGGGAGGATAGAAGGGAGGGAGGGAGGGAGGGAGGGAGGGAGGAAAGGAGGAAGGAAGGCCCAGAAGCAGGAGATGGGATGCTGCTGAAGTAAAAAAAATTTAAGTCAGCCGGTTAGGCTTGATCACAGAGTACATGGCTGGCGGGGGGTGGGAGGGGGTGGAAATAACCTGTGTAATCAGACAGCAAATATAGACTAGGACCAACCCTTTAAGACTAAACACAGCACCTTCCTCACAACAGCCCTATGAAATAAGTAATGTTATTTCCCCATTTTACAGATGAGGCTCAAAGTGGTTAAGTCACTTGCCTGTGGTCACACAGCTGGAAATACTAGAGAATGAATTTGGACCTGGATCTCCTGATTCCAAGTCAAGCACTCCTTCCTCCACCAAAGGCTGGCCAATAAACAAGGGCACTTTTCGTATCATGAAAAATAAGCCTCCCAGAAAACTCAGTGAGAAGCTGAGCAGCTGATCTGTGGTGAGCTCAGCAGAAGTGATGGAGGGGAGCCTTTCCTCCAGCCCAGTGACAATTTGCAGGATGGCCTGATCTTCTTGTGACGTCCATGATGAGGGGGAAAGAGAACCCAAGGAGAGCTGAGAGCCCCAGGATGGGAGGGGCTCCCAATGGTAGCATGTGTTTTGAATTGACAGTTCTTGTAACAGAAGCAGTTTGGAGTTGGAGCTGGGAGGTGCTGGTGACTGCAGTGAGAGAGCTGTTTGCCATGTTCCTTAAGGGAAGGGTAATAGGCTATTAACAGCAGCTGGAGAGATTTAGGTTAGACACCAGGGAGGACTTTCCAGCTCCAGAGATTGTGAAATACATTGAATTATGGAGAGAGGAAGGGGCCCCAGAGGCCATCTGGTCCAGCCCCTTCACTTTACAAATGAGGAAACTGAGGTCCAGGGTGATCAAGAAAACAGGAAGGAGAAATGGAATAGGCATTTATATAGTACTTACCTTGTGCCAAGCACTGGGATTTTTACAAATACTACCTCATTTGATCCTTACCAATCAAGTGAGGTTGATACTAGTATCTATATTTCACAGTTCAGGAAACTGAAGCAGACAGGGTTAAGTGACTTGACCAGGGTCACACAGCTATTGAGTGCACTATGGCACTACATGGCTGCCCTCTGAGATCACCTCTCATTTATACTGTATTTATCTTGCATGTACACAGTTGTTTGTTTGCATGTTGTCTCTCCCATTAGGGCTTAGAGCAGGGCTGGCACACAGTGGGCATTTAACACTTGTCTTATTTTCTCCAACATGAGTGAGATGAGTGGCTGGTGAAAGGGAGGGCTGGTTTTAGGAAGCCGGGCCCCACGTAGTTCAGCTCCTCAAAGGATGAGAGAATCACAAGGAGGGTAGATTCCAGTTCTACTCAGCCACTTGCTACATATGGTCTTAGGCAATTAACTTATCTGAGCCTCAGTTTCCTCGTCTGTAAGAGGAGAGGGGTTGAACCAGGTGATCTCAGAAATTCCTTTTGGCTCCTATAGACTTGAACCATTGTTGGAGGACGAAAGGAAGTACCTTAAGAGAGGCTAAGAAGCTATGGCCTATTTGCAGTGCTTAGCACAATAGGTTCTTAATAAATGTTTAATGATTGAATGACTGGTCATATGGTATCCTGGAAAGAGAACTGAACATGAAATTGGGAGACCCAGTTTCAAATTTCTCTCTGTTCCCTACATTTGTGACCATGGTCAAGTTACATCCCCATTCTGGACCTCAGTTTCCTCATCTGCAAAAAATGAAGGGCAGGTTCCCCAGATGACCTGTAGGGTACCTTCCAGCTTTGATGTCCTTTGGTTACCTGAGTTGAAGGGAGATTTCGGTAACAGAAATGTGGATACTCTGGAATCCACAGGGGTTTCTGTGCCAATTGCCTAGACTAGGTCCTACCCCCCAGGAGGGGAAGGAGAGAAATGTAGGGGAAATGTGCTCTTTCTTAAGGAAAGAGCTGACCCAGTCTGCGGGACACAGCTCAGGAAAGGGAGGGAGAGGACAAGAAAGTGGGAGGAGAGCTCCATCTTAGTAGATTTCCACTCAGTTATAAAAGAAATCCCCAGGACGGCTATTACTAAGACTTGAGAGGGCCCTTCTGATTTAGCCAGCAACAGTTACCAGACTGCTGAGCCCCAGTGCAGTCCTTCAGTGCCCCCTAATGCACATTTCTGGAAAACATTCATTATTATTTGAACGACAAACTCATGTGACATAACAGAGAAGCTATTTACCAGCTCTAGGCTAGTCAGAGTAAGGTCTTTTTCTTGTTCTGTCCCAGAATTCTCAAAAATCCCTAAATGAGACAGTGAAGGACAGCAAAGTATGTCATTTTGGAGGTGTCTGGACCTGGGATTTCATAGGGTCATAGCCTTAAGCCAGGAAGGGGCCTCAGAGGCCATAACGTCCAGCCCTCTCTTTTTATGGATAAGTAAACCAAGTCCTAGGGAAGATGAAATGAGTTACCCCAAAGTCATGTAGGTAGTGAGCCTCAGAAAGTGGAACTGGAAGCCAAGTCCTCTCTCCAACTTTATAAAGTGCTCTTTTCACTATATCCCACTGCCACAGGTGTAGGGAGTTCCAGTATGAAAACTGCCCTCTGTCAATTCAACTTAGTGAATCATCGTAGCGTATTCTTGGGTGTTTTCTGGCCTGTGAATCACAGAACCCTAGGTCCAGAGCTGGAAGGAACTTCAGAAGCCATCTAGTCCATACACAGTGAACTAGAATTGGATGAGGAGAAGGGCAAGGTCAAAGAACTGGTATCTGAGGCAGAATTTGAATTCAGGTCTTCCTGACTCTACCTACTTGGTCACTCAAAGGAACTAGAAATGCTACCTTCTCTATGAAGGTCTTTCATTGTTTCCTTCCTCCACCACAGTTGCCAGTGCCTTACTCTATTAATCCCTTTGTGTTCATCGTATATTTTATTATCTCCCAGGTTAAATTATAAACTCAAGTGCAGAAATTGTTTCATTTTTTGTTTCTGAAACAATAGTACCTAGCACACAGTAGGTTCTTAATGCTTCTTGATGGATGGATGGATTGATGAGAGTCAGTAGAGTGGACTGGACAGGACAATGGATATAGGCTAAGAGTACTCAAGACTGAATCTAAGGTCTGGGAAGAGAGAGAAAGGGCCTACTATGTGCCAGATATGGTGCTACCCTGTGTGACCTTAGGTAAGCACCTCACCTGGACCTCAGAGAACTTGAGACTAAATCTCAGTTCTGTTTCTTATTTGTATGACCTTGGCTAAGTCACTTCTCTCCAGGCCTCATTGATTTAGACTCAATGACCTCAGATGTCTTATCCAGCTCTAAATCTGTGATCCTATTCCCCTATCCTCAATTCCCTAATTTCCCCCCTCCCTCTCTTTCTCTTAGTAGGTGATCTTACCTCACACTTTAGTGAAAAGATTGAGGTCATCTGTTGTGAGTTTTTGAGGCTCAGGGTGTGAGTACCCAGAATGTGGGGGAGGGAAGGGAAGGAGGCTATTTTCCTGATAGCAACTGGGTAGCTGCATTAATAAATACTTGCTGATTGATTGGTATGAGTGTCTGGGTCAAGGTTAGGTTATAACTGCCCTGGAGAGAGTCGGAACTATAATTGCCCCATATGGGGGCAAGGTGGGTATTGATAGATAAGGAACAGGGGAGGCGGGAGAGGGGCATATGAGGCAGTGTGGTTGGGCTGAAAACAACCCCTGTACTTGGCCATTACATCTGGGAAACAGGCAAGGAGAGGAGTGGATTGTTTTATCAGTGGATCACAAACTCTTGTAGTTATGACATGGCCCTCACTTTGGAGACCAGTGATCTAAGGTATCGTTAAATTGGTCCCCTCTTTCTCATTACACATTTCAAGTTGAGTCATTTTAAAATCACTTATGGAGCTACGAATTGGACAAGATGTTAATGAAGGATAGGTTCATATATCATATGAATAACTGCTAGTCAAATCCTCTGCACTAAGCAGATCAAAAAACTAGATTCATTAGGGAGTTTATTGCTGCTTTCTCCCCAAATTGTCATCCTCCAACCCACTTGACTCTCCATTCCATTCCATGAAGACATGACTTCATCATCATGAATTGTATTGCAGTTGGCCCCAATGTGACTTGATTTTGGCACGAAGTCACTCACAATAACTGTCTGAACCATGTCAGGATGGGATTAATCTATTTGGAGGCACATGACCTTGGATTTTGCTGTCTTGTTGCAGGAGTCATAAGAACACCTCAGTGTCTTCTTACTCCTCCTCAGTCTCATAACTTGAGAGCCTTGCTAACTCTGCTCAGTCCTGGCCAACCACCTCTAACTCCCTTTCTCCACACCATGTCAACAACTCACTAATTATTTAATCAATCTCCAAACCCGCCCAGGTTTCCTTTTCTTGGCCAGAGAAGGCCAGGTTTTCTCAGCCAGTCCAAGGTGGATCTTACCTGGAATCAATTCTCCAAATGCAGTGAAGTGGAAGGATAAACCTTTCCAATAAAGCCTCTTGAGGGAATGTTAAAAGAAAACAGTGGCATTGACAAGTATTAATAGGAAATGACAGACTGAGCTAAGCTTCGAATTAATTCTAATATACAAGTTAAAGGTTACATTAACATCTGTCAAAGCTTTGGCCAACTCTAAACATATCACTCTTCATCCTAAATCAGATACCTCCTTTGGTGTCGGTTACTTTCTAGGGAGGGCTGGCCTTAAGCAATAGAATTGTTGAGTTAATGGAGTTAGTTTCCCAAGCCACCACTGGTCTATTATTCTCTTCCTCTTTGTCTCTTCCCTAGTGCCTAACCCCAAACCAGGCCTGTCCCACCATATTCCCTTGATCTTTTCCCCCATACTTTTCCTTATTAAAACTTAGCTACCCTAAGACTCACTCCTTGGTGATTAAAAATACTGAAGGAGTTCAGAAGGAGATGGTGGTAAAGTAGATGATGCTGGACTCAGTAGTTAGAAAAACCTGAGTGTGAAACTTGTCTTAGTCACTAGTTGTGTGACCGAGGCTTTCTTTTCCTCATCTGTAAAATAGGAATGATAACAGCCTCTATCTCAAGGGTGATTGTGTGATCGAAATGAGATCACAACTATAAAGTACTCAGCAAACCCAAAGCAGGACATAATTGGCATCTATGATCAGAAATAAGCAGCAAATTCCTTCTTATAAGGCAAGAGGGTCTTAACCCGGTAGATGAGGAAATATTTTGATGACAGCAATTCAATATAATTTACTTTCTAATCTTTTCTATTTCATTTTGTGCATTTAAGACTTTCTTCTGAGAAAGGATCCATAGACTTCAACAGATTGCCTAATGCGTCTACTACACACGCGCGCGCATACACCCGCACACAAAAATAATTCGTTTTGCTATTTAGTCATTTTCACCTCTTTGTGACCCCATTTGGGGTTTACTTGGCAAAGATCCTGGAGCAGTTTGCCATTTCCTTCTCCAGTTCATTTTACAGATGAGGAAACTGAGGTAAACAGAGTAAAGTTACTTGCTCAGGGTCACACAGTTAGTGTCTGAACTCAAGAAGATAAGTCTTCCTGACTCAAGGCCCTGTGCTCTATTAACTATGGCAGCATCCAGCTGCCCTATTACTACTAATAATAATAGCTAACATTTATATAGCAGTTGAAGGCTTGTAAAGCACTTTATTAATATTATCTCTTTTTTTCCTCACAACAACCCCGGGATATAAGTACATTATTTTCATTTTATAGCAGAAGGCACTGAGACAGACAGAAATTAAATAACTGACCCAGGGTCACAGAAGCTAGTGTCTGAGGTAGGTTTTGAACTCAGATCTTCTTCCTGACTCCCAGTCAAGAGCTCTATCCACTGAGTCACCTAGCTTCCTATTATAAGGATGGTTCTCTAAGAAGAAAAAGAGGAAGAGTACAGAAGGACCATTTTCCAATCATTTTTCAGTTGTGTCTAACCTTTTGTGACCCTGTTTGGGGTTTTCTTGGCAGATACTGGAGTAGTTTGCCATTTCCTTCTCCAGTTCATTTTACAGATAAGGAAACTGAGGCAAATAGGGTTAAGTGACTTGCCCAGGATCACACAGCTAGTAAGTTTCAGAGGCCAGATTTGAACTCAGGAAGATGAGTCTTCCTGCTTCCAAGCCCACCTAACTTCCCAAAAGGAGGTTTAGTTAGTGTAAAAACAAAAGACTGACTAAAATTGACTTTTTAAAAAAGCAAATAGCATCTGGTTTGGGGTTTTTTTTGCTTTTTGGAGCAGGGTGAAGGCAGGGCAACTGGGGCTAAGTTACTTGCCCAAGGTCACACAGCTAGTAAGTGTTAAATGTCTGAGGTCGGATTTGAACTCAGGTCCTCCTCACTCCAGGGCTGGTGCTCTGTTGACTGACTGCACCACCTAGCCGCCCTGCAAATAGCATCTGAAAACAGAAAGAAAACCAGAGAGAAAAAAACAGAATCCAAGACTGCTCTTTTGTTGGGAGTCAGGGTAACCAGCAGCCATCTGAACTTCATTTACTCCAGGGTGCTATACATCAGTAGGTAATGAGTTCTCTGTCACTTCACTAAGCTTTTCAAGCAAAAGTGAGATGACCACTTGTCAGGTTTGAAGGGATTTATGATGGGTTAGACAAGATGATTTCAGGAATACCATTCAAATCTCAGATTCTAGGATTTCCACATCCTTATTTTACATATAACAGTCCAGATGGATGGTAAGGGTCCTGGATTCAAGTTATGCTCCCATCCCCTTCCTGCTAAAAATTCAGTGTCATGTTACTTTAATCATTTTTAAGGTGCCTCTATTGTCTCAGAGGTGGCTCTTTCCCTCACCTCTGATCCCTTCCTCTCCTTTGTCATCTCTTTCCCTTTGGGGTTTTGCTTATTTTTTTTTTCTCTCCTGATTTTATCTAGTTTTATAATTCTTCCCTGCCACTTTTTTCCCATCAGTTAAATACATTCCCCTTCCTCTCCCCTTCAGCTAATTTTGTTCATTAGTTTTTTTAATTTCATTTTTGCACCCCATTCCAAAAAAGGATCTCTCTCTCTCTTCATTCTCCATTCTTCCCTTTCTGTCTACCCTGGACCTGAATCTCTGATTCATGATCCCTCTGATTACCTGGTCTCTCTTCTCTGTGTTCCTCATGTAATGAAAGCTTTCAAGATATCCATTCTAGGCTCTCTCCTCTAGATGGTTTCTGTCACTGTCTCATAGAGTCTGTGCCTTGACTTCCCCAAGAGTTTTCTATACCAAAGATATCCCAACTTTTTCTACTGTGGCTCAATCTCAGTTCAACGTCAGTTATTGCAGGACACTGTCAGACAGGATACTGCCCCAAGGTAGGGTCCCTCTTCCACCACATCCCTGATAATGGAACTCACCACTCATCTATACCCTCCACTGGTTATCTTTTTTTTCCCATATTTGCCTTAAAATCTCCTCCCTGAGTCCATGACGTTCCAACTCCCTCAGAAGCCTGTTGCCCCAGGGGTCCCAACTCCCCCACTCCCAATGTAGGATGGGTATATTTTTCAGGCAACAAATCCCTCAAGCCACACCCAGTGTAAGGTCCCCATCTTCCTTCAGACCATCTCTGTTCATCCTCCTGGGTTCAATCGAGTCTGACTGAAGGAATCAACTCCTAGGGCAGTGGTTCTCAACCTGTGGGTTGCAACCCCTTTGGGGGTCAAACAACCTTTTCACAGGGGTCACTGAAAACACATATTTCTGATGGTCTTAGGAACCAAGACACAGCTCCTCCATCTGTCTCCAGGTAGGTCCGCCCACATGCAAATACACCCACATACTAGTATTAAAGGGTAGTGGCATTAGGAAGGTTGAGAACCACTGTCCTAGGGTTTCCTTGAATAAGCTTTATCATAGTATACATGGGAACAGAGATTAGCAGGCTTTAGGTAGCCCTGGGCACCCAGGGCTCCTTCCCACAGAAGGTTAGACAGGCCTGAAACCCAGGGAGGTGCCAGTCAGGGCTGAGATACTGCTCCATACAGATGGGACTTCTGTCAGTCGAGGGTCTTCTCCTTTTATGGGGAACACTGCTCAAATAAGGATTATGTGCGAAGGAATTTGTCCCAAGGTCAACGTGGCTTAGCTAAATGGCATTTATCTTTAAGACATAAGCCTGCCTGGATCAAAGCCCACTAAAACTACTTCCTGATCAACTCCATGCTAAGCAAACCATACATATTCTCCCTTCATCACCTTCCTTTTTCTGATTTACCTCCGAGAAAAATAATCAAATCAACATTACCATTCCCAGACAGGACAAGGTGTCCTATGACCAAAGCCGCTGTTCCTCTTAACTTCCTTGACCACCATTTTCCTCTATGTACCATTCTATTAGAATGCAGACTCTCTGGAGGCAGGTATTTTTTTAAATATTTATATTTTCACCATTTAGCACAGTGCCTAGACCACAGTAGGTACTAAACAAATGCCTTTCCATTCATTCATTCAAGAGTGTCTTTCCCCATCCTGGGCCCTAGTGCCAAGGTTATCTCCAGGGCTGAGACGACAAGAGTGTTTCAGACAACAGTAATAAATGACTCTGGGACAGACCTACTGCCATAATGGTGTTAAAGCCTTTCCTAAGGTCACATAGCTAGACAGTGATAGAATGAAAATCCAACTGTCCTGACTCCCAGACTAGGGGTATGTCATTTTCAGCAGTGGCTTAGAGCCCAAGACCTGAGGGTCAGGAAGACCCGCTTCGAATTCAGTCCCAGACTTACTAGCTATGTGTCCCTGGACCAGTCACCTCTTAATCCTCAGTTTCCTCATATGCAAAATACAGGAGTAGGGCTTAATATCCTCTAAGATATATTCCAGCTCTAAAGCTATAATCAATGATACAATCCTAATCCATATTTCTTTTGACTCCACTGCCTTTTAACTCTCTTGAAGATGATACCAGTCTTATATTCTTCACGAGACATTATAAAGATTAAATGATACCACCACTTTGAAACAACACAAAAATACTACCTAAAGGTATTTATTTACTATGGACCACAGTTTTCTCATCTGTAAAATAAGGGGGCTGGACAAGATGGCCCCCAAGGTCCCTTCAGCTCTAGAACCATGAGCCTGAGAACAAGGCAGTTTTATTATCTAAAATGTGCCTCCAGATGTTCATCTGAAAAGGGGTGGGCTCAAGGTGACCAATAAACCATACATTTTTAGAAAAGGCCATTAAAAAATCGTTTCACTTGGCTCAACTACTTTCTTATATGGGAAGGTCCTATGAGGGGTGGCCTGGAAAGGGGAATCATTGGGATATGACCAAGATGTGAAAAAAAGAACAAAATATTTTTAGTCAGTTGTCAATTGACAGGCTTTCAGAATATACATTTTGTCTCTTTGGAAATTAGCTATATTAATTTTAAAATTTCAACTTCTCTAAAGATAAGCACATAATGACAAATGAATATATATCAACTTAGAAAATTTATTGTTGTTCCTTCATGACCCCGTGGACATGCTGTCCTTGGAACATTATTGGAAAAGTAGTTTGCCATTTCCTTCTCCCATAGATTAAGGCAAACAGAGGTTAAGTGACTTGCCCAGGGTCACACAGCTAGGAAATGTCTGAGGCTGGATTTGAACTCAGATCTTCCTGACTACAGGCTTAGCATTCTATCTGCTGAGCAACTTAGCTGCCCCAACTTAGAAAATTCAAGCATTAAAATTATAGCCAACCTTAGTATCCAATGAAAGGCAGCCTAGCATAGCAGATGAGACAACCTCAAAGCCAGGAAGACTTGGTTCAAGTCTTGCCTCTCACACATACTGGCTGTGTGACCCTGGGAAAGTCACTTAAACTTTTTGTGCTCTAGTCAAGTTTCTAAAATGATCAACTGAAGAGAGGGTACTGATCTGCATTGGTAGAAAGTCTGCTTACCCAAGAGTTCTCTATACCAAAGATACCCCAGGCAGGATCCAGTGTCCATCACTATAATTAGATTTGGAGTTCTTTAAAAGCAGAGAATGTCTTTTCTTTTTTTTTAACTTCTTATATTCCCAGTGTTAATAAATGCTGACTGACTGACTGACTGACTGACTGACTGACCGACTGACCGACTGACTGACCGACTGACCGACTGACCTAATATCCAGTTAGATCTTCTACCATCCCTTAGGGAGAGCTGTTTCCAACAGATTGATTTACTTCACCCAGGCAGCTTTTACACAGATCCAAATGATGGACACCACACAGAGGAATATTCCCTTTATTTAAATGCTTCAGGTCACGAGGTATAAAAAAAAAGAAACACAACTTTGTGAGCATTGAAAATGATACAGATGTGTGGAGAAGGCCAGCTCTGGGTTACATTCAGCAGAACTGCCCAGTCTGGAAGTAGTTCCATGTGGCCTTGCCTGTTTTCCAAGCCAAGATGAGCCATTTTGTCTAAGCCATATAACACCCAGAAGTTCAGGCTCTGCCATAACTTTCCTCATTGGAGACAGTTGCCACAAAATGGTGAAACCCACACAAAACTGAAATGTTTACATAAAACATACAACACATACTGTAGTTAGTTATCAAAACTAACTAGAAGACAATAAAAATGAATAAAGAGCTAAACCCCATTATAAAATAACTCATTTCACAACTAGCTTTCTAAGTGTAGGTTCTATAGGAATACAGTATACTGTCCATCTTTCTCATCATAATAAGAAAAACTTGACCTAAGAGTTCATCCCATACTTCAATGAGACTGGAGATCCTACCATGCTATGGCCCATTGTAATGACTTCTGAAATAGCTACCATTCCAATCTGGAGGGAAACAAAGGCAGTCATTTAAGATTTAGAGGTATGCCTGACCTGGATCTAATGAGTTCCCTTGGCTGAGTGATATCAAACAAAGAATCAATCACATAATCTCAGAGTAAGAAAGAACCCCAGAGGTCATTTTGTTCAGCCCATCAATCAACAAAGTATTTATTGAGTATCTATTCTGTGCTCACCATTTTCTTGATTCTCATCAAGATTAAAAAGAAAAAACCAGTTGGGCTGCCCTTGGTGTATGTCCTGAGAGTTCAACTAACTGGCACAAGAAGTTAGGTCTTCTTTCCTCAAGTTTGGGCGTCCAAGGACGCTAAATAGAGTTCATTTTTTCATGATGGTCTCTTGACCACCTTAAAGGCAAGTTCCCCCTTCTCTTTTGTGATTGGTGTCTGTTTTTTCACTAATGAAATCTCATTTGGGTTGGAAGAGGTGGAGAAAATATAGAACTGGTAAAGGCAAGTGTGAATACATGTGTACGTGTGTGCATGTGTGAGATACCACTGAGCCAGCTGGATTTGTGTAGACCTTTGTTTAGCCTTTTTTTCTACAGCATTCTTCCTAGGCATCACACAAACAAGAGACCAATGACTACATAAATGTGCCCTTAGAAAAAACTTCTTCTTCTTCCTCTATCCTGTCCCTCATCTAATATCTAATATCAAGGACATATATGCTAGTGTAAAATAAAAGTACTGATTCAATCAGCCACACTGCAAATAATCAACTTTTTTAAAACTTTAAATGCTTTTCCCATGTAAGTTTTTCTAGAGTTTTATGGTTACTTGAAATCCCACCCTTTTCTTCCTATATTTATTTCAAAAGGTACCGCATATAAAATCCAAAGAAAATTTTCACTTTTTTTTCTTCATTCCCCCCTCACACCTTAACTTAACTCTGTTGCTGATTTATGAATTAGATTTTACATTTCTAATTTGTCATATAGTCGTTTTTGTCCTGGGTGAGGAGAATTCTTGGGACAGACAATGAGACTTGCCCTATGGTGACCCCCTCCCTACATGCCTTAGCAGGACTGAAGGCTAAAATCACCTGCTAAATGCACAGGATTTCAGAACTATGGTCTTACTTAAAGTTAATACCTTCACGTGAAATATTTAATCTGTTATCTAAAAATCTGAAGAGTGCCTTGGTCCAGAAGCATCCAAACTCAAAGCCTCAAAACCCCTGATGGAACCCCAAAATGAAATTAAATTGGGAAATGCTTAGCAAAATAAGTAAAAATAAAATACAAAGTAGACAATGTTAATTTGTGGTTTTTCTAAGTCAATACATAGCCTGTGGGCATCCATTTCTAGAGACCACTGACCTTGGTAGTGTTATTATGTTCACCAAGATCTTTATAGATATGACATATTTGGAAATATTACAGTGATTAACTGGATTTTATAAATGCCCTCACAATAAAATTGGGCAAGCCATTCTTTAAAAAACAAAATAAAAATTTAATAAAAAGAATGGAAAATTTGCCCTGTTATGAAGCTTTAAAAGCAAACAACCACCTAAGATTGGTACAAAAATAAAGCATTCTCACTTTTTGAAATATGGAATCTTTTCTGTGCACCAACTTTTAAATGTCTTCTTAGAAAAATATGAAATATTTCTACAACTTCCTAAAGTCTTTTTGGAAACATACCTTTGTGACTAGTACAAATGTGGGAGTTTGGGGGGAGGAATTCAAGTCACAAACTTGCGGCAGAGCAAGATCAGGTCAACATTGAAACCTGATTTCTCTGCATCACTGGCTGCTTTCCAAATCCACAAGACGCACCGACTAAAAGAGAGCTCTTCTTTCTTCAGAAGTCATTTATTTCTGTAGATATCCTTAGAGTGACATTCTACAATAAAACAGAATGAAGAATGTCAGAGACTGTAGGACTGACCAACTGAAAACATGTCATACATACTATTCCTATTCCCTAGTCCACCCCCATCATCTACTGAACCCTACTCTCTTCAAAGCGTAGCTCAATATAGTCTTGCTTAGTATCTATCTACAGTGGTAAGAAAACAAATATATTCCTTCCCTCAAGGAACTTGCAATTCAATTCAACAAGCATCTATCTATCTATCTATCTATCTATCTATCTATCTATCTATCTATCATCTATCATCTATCCATTTCTCTATCTAGGTTTCCAAGTACCTACCCAGCTACCTATATATCCATCTATCTTTCCTTCCATCTACTTTTATCTGTCCTTCTATCCATGGATACAATCCTTCTATCCAGTCATCAATCTTTACAGTCATCTATATATCCATCTTCTATCCTATCTATTCATTCTTTTATTGGTTGATCTGTCTATCCATATATTTATTCCATTCAATTATCTATCCTTCTAGTTATCTGTCTATACATTCATCCATGCATTTATTCCTCTATTCAGTCATCTATCTTTCCATCCATTTATCTATCTACCCACCCACCTACCCACCCACCCACCCACCCACCCATCCATCCATCCATCCATCCATCCACCCACCCACTCATCCACCCACTCATCCATCCATCCATCCATCCACCCATCCACCCACCCACCACCCATCCATCCATCCACCCACCCACCCACCCACCCACCCATCCATCCATCTATCCATCCATCCATTCATCCATCCATCCATCCATCCATCCATCCATCCATCTATCCAGTATACCTGAAGTACTGATGTAATTGGTTTGGGGTATTCCTGGTGAGGAAAATTCCTCTATGAATCATCACCTGCTCTGTGACTCAGAGTTTTAGGGAGTTGCTGGGTGCAATGAAAAGTGCCTGGGGTCACAGAACCAGTACATATCTGAGGTGTATGGGGAATCCAGGTCTTTCTGATTCCAAGACCAGCTCTCAATACAACCCTCCACACTGACTTTCATGAATATTCATTTAAGTGCCTACTATGTACAAGCTAGGTGCTGATTAGACAAAGACAAAACAAAAATTCCTGCCCTCAATGAACTTTACTGTCTACTGGAGAGAACATAAAATTTGTAAGAAGAAATTTAAAACAATATAATTTGAATAGGTAAAGAAGAGGATGAGGAATCAGGAAAGGCTTCAGAGGTAGCACCATGGTTGAGATTCTGAAGGAAGCCAAGAATTCTAAGAGGTGAGAGTGAATGCATCACAGGTATGCTGAAGAGCCTCCACAAAGGCATGGAGAGAAGATATGGAATGTCGAGTTGGCATGACAGCAAGGTGGTTAGTTCAGCTGTGGATATAGGATCTGAACAAAAGAATAATGTGAAATAAGTTAGAAAGCTAAGCAGGACCAAACACAGCCTGGAGTGGCAGGAAGGGACTTCAGGGGTCAACTAGTCCAACCCCTTCATCCTACAGATAAGGAAACTGAAGACCAGAGATTTTGAGTGACTTGTCCTGGGTCACCCAAGTAGTTAGCATCAGACGTGGGATCTGAACCAAACCCAGGTACTCTGATTCCAGAGGAGTCCTCTTTATAGCATCATACTGAAGTATCTAGCAAAGTAAAAGACTCCAAGGGAATGGGACAAAGGACAGGTAAATTTTGATAGGAAAAATTATAGAGAAAAGGACCTACAGAATAGGATCTTAGCGGCAAGCCCAGGGAGGAAACTAGCCATTAGAATGTCAAAAAAAACAAAATACTGGTGGAAGAACATTACTGGTAGGGTAGATCAGAGGCTTCCTGGAAAGAAGTAACTTTTGAGTTGGGCTTGAAAAAAAAGATAGGAGACTGACTTTGATAGACTGGGCTCATCTCAGCAATGCAAGGTTATAAGACAACTCAAAGAGACTCAGGATGGAAAGGGCTATCCACATCCTGAGAAATATTTATGAAGTCTGGATGCAGATTGAAGCAAACTACTTGTTCTCTCTCTCTCTCTTTTGCTTTTTTTTTGTTCATTCTTTCTCATTATTCATTCCATTGGTTATAATACTTCTTTACAACTTGACTAATGCTTAATGTGAAGGTATTTGTAGAACCTATATCAGGGATTGCATGCTGCCATGGGGAAGGGGGGAGAGGCAAGGAGAGGAAGAGGAAGAAAACATGGAACTCAAAAGCTTGTGGAACTGAACGTTGTAAACTAAAAGTAAATAAATAAATTTTAAAAACACTAAGAAAAAAGATAGGAATTCAAAAGGTAAAGGAAAAGAGAGAGGACACAGTATGTAAAGGTCACAGGGTAATCAAAGACACCGAAACATGAAAGCACCATTTGTGCCCTTCAAGAGGGCAGTCAATAAATATTTATTAAGTGCCTACTATGTGCTAGGCACAGTGCTAAGCTCTGGGGAGATAAAAAGTAGCAAAAGATAGTACTTGCACTCAAGAAGCTCACAGTCTAATGGAGAAATAGTAAGCAAACACACATATACATAAACAAGCTATAAAGGAGAAGTAGGAAATAAATTAATGAAGGAAGGCCTTAGAAGGGTAGAAGAAATCTTCCTGTAGAGGTAGGATTGAAGCTGGGACTACTGTGTGGTCACAGCTAGTCTGCCTGCAGCATAGGGGTAGGAGAGGAGATGGAAAGGTAAAGGAGTACCTTTTTGTTGGTAATAGGAAGCCACTGAATTTTTCTGAGCAGAAATATCCAGGATGATTTTTTTTTTTTGCTTTTTTTTTGGAGGGCAATTGGAGTTAAGTGACTTGCCCAAGGTCACACGGCTAGTTTTTTTTTTTAGTGTTAAGTGTCTGAGGCCAGATTTGAACTCAGGTACTCCTGACTCCAGGGCCGGTGCTCTATTCACTGCGCCACCTAGCCGCCCCCAGGATGATTTTTACTGACAACTACACAGGCTGATTTAGAGATGGGAGAAAGGCAAGGAAGACCTATTAGGAAAGTAATGGTAATTAGCACCTATTCCAGGGAGGTGGGTCTGTGAGGAGTGGGAAGCCGGAAATGATGCTGCAAAGGAGAGGTCAGTTGGTTGTTGGGATACAGGGATACACTGGCACAGTGGATAGAGTAACAGACCTGGAGTCAGGAAGACCTGAGTTCAAACATGATCTCAGACCCTTATTAGCTGTGTGACTCCGGGTAAGTCACTTAACCCTGTTTGCCTTAGTTTCCTCATCTGTAAAAATGAGCTGGACAGGAAATAGCAAACTACTCCAGTGTCTTTGCCAAGAAAACTCCAAATGGGTTCATGAAAAGTTGGATGTGACTAAACAACAATGACAAAAAGATAATTACACAGAGAAAATAATTAGAAAAGACAGAAAATATCCCACATTTTAAAAATTCACACAAATTCTACCAGTCAGCTTATAGCTTCTGACATGTGACAAATACGCACCTGAAAATCTTGTATGAAGGTCAGGAAGTAGAAAATGAAGCTAAAAGCCACTGTCCACTCGCAGATTGCACTCACTACATGATACATGTAATCCTGGTGGGAATGAGAAACCAATAAAAATATTCACTGGAGGGTGAGTCCTAAACCATCACTGGAGGACCAGACCTCACCCAGAAAGAGTTACTCATTAAGAACACACACAAGACATTGGGGAGATGGCCAAAGGCAACAAGGAGCCAAGGATCATGGACTCAGAGCATTACTTTTTAGAAGGAATAAGATATCTAGGCCAGCTCTGTCATTTTATAAATGAGAAAATAGAGTTTCGGTTTGGTCTAGAATCTAGAGTCTGTATCAGAGATTCTGAATCCAGGATCTGTGAACTTTAAGAAAAAAAAACCTTTCTTGATAATTGTATTTCAATTTAATTGGTTTCTATAATACTCTTTTGCGCATTTAAAAATATTCTGAGAAAGAGTCCATAGGAGTCACCAGATACTTTCCCAAGGGGCCCAGAATTGCTGGTCTAGGTGGTTCTAAGATTCCTTCCCCTTAAACCTAAGACTCTAATTATTTTTTTCAAGATGTTTATGTGAATCTCCCCAAAGTCCTGGGATGAGGGGAGGGGTGAATGGTGAAGGAGGATCTTAGCTCTAGAGTTGGAGGGGACCTCAGGATTGAATCCAATTTCCTTGTTTTACAGATGAGGAAACTGAATCCCCAGTGAGGTGAAGTAACTTTCCTAAGGTTACTCTTAGCAAATTTTACAGGTAGGACTCGAATCCAGGTCCTCCAGCTTCTATGGCAGTACTCTTTGGAGTACTGAAATGCTCTCAGGTTTCAGATAAGGATCAATAAGTAATGATCTGACATGGGGAAGCAGTGGATGGTTTTATTTGCAACCCCTTCCATCAACCAATTTGAGTTTATGCAACAATTTCCCAGCTTCCATAAAACTTTTTGGTCTACCAATGAATCTAATTTTTAATTGTTCCTCTAGTGGACAGAAAAACTGTCTGTATCTTTGACAGTGTTCACAGGATCATAGATTTAGAGCTGAAAGAAACTTTAGAGGTCATGTAGTACAACCTCCCCATTTTACAGAGGAGAAAACTGAGTCTCAGAGAGATTAAGTGACTTAGCTAACGTCATACTATAATAAATCTAGAATTGCAAGGGGCATTGAATGCCATTTAATCCAACCCTTTGTTTTACAGATAAGGAAACTGAGGCACAGAAAGGTAAGGGATTTGTCATATGCTAAGTACAATGATTTGAGCTGAGCTTGTTGCTGCTCTTCAGTTTCAGTGGAGTATTCACTGCTACTAGCTGGGCTACCTTGAGTGAGTGACATCACCTTCCTGGGCCCATTTCCTCATCTGTAAAATGAGTGGGTTGGATGGCCCAGACGGCCTGAGGTCTCTTCCTGCCCTGGCTCTCTGATTCTAAATGGCTGAAAGCTGTCAAACAGCCAATGATTTTAAAAAACTGCTTGAATTGAAACAACGAGCCACTAACTAGACAAGTGGTGGAGAGCCTGGCGCCTTCTAGGTCCTCAGGTAGAACCTTTTAACTGAGTTCAAGTTTTGCAGAATAAATCCTTTTATTAAAGGGATTTATTCAGTGAAGTTTGGATCCAGTCAAAGGGCCACACTTGAGGACCTAGAGGGCCACACATGGCCTCCAGGCAGCAGGTTCTCAGCCTCTGAACCAGACCATGTGTTTCTTATCAACAGAAGTAATTGGCATAAAGAAAAATACTTCCTAAGCCTCCAGCTGTCCATTTATTAACAGATACCTATGACAGCAGGGAGATCTATCCCATTTGTGGTGAAAGGCTGCCCCCTAGTGTCCGCTGTTATAAAAAAAACTTGGAATTACAAGACTACACCAGCTGGAAGTTTTCATCAATGTAAGTAGAAAGAACTGTATTCTTTGGATTATAGGTTAGACCCTGTAATGGCAATGGGAATTTGAAAATCTTCCTTGCATGGGTATGCTAGGGTGCTTGCTATTACAGACATTACCCCAAAACTAAGCTACTTTCCATTTGGCTCAGCCTTAATTTCTCAATTCAGAGGACAGGAAGAGTACTTCTCAAAGGCATGCTTCTTTGGTGATCTTCCCTTCTCCGCTATCTGCCCTGATCTGGAATGGTCTCCACCACCCAGGGGACCACCACTGGGAAGTACTGAAGTTTGCTGATATCCTTCCTAAAATGTGGCTCTCAGCGCTGAACGAAGTACTCTCAAAGTGATCACACCGGGCAGCGTCCAATGGGACTTCCTCATTCCGCCCATGAGAACTTTCTTAATACAGCCCAAGATTACATAGTTTGATAACCCCTCACTTTTTTTTTTTTTGGCTAATTCATTACCTAGTTTCCACCCAAATCATGAGTATCCCCAAAGGCTCGGTCCTAGACCCTCTACCCTTGACAATTTCATCAGGGCATATGTATTCTACTGTCATCTCTATGCAAATTACTCTTTTATCTTTATGACTAACCTTAACAAGTCCTATCACTTGGGTTCAGGAAACCTGGGTTCAAATTCTACGTGTGATGCTTATTACATGTATGACCACGGACAGGAGACTTATCCTCTCTGGGTCTCAGTTTCCTCAAATGAGGGGTTTTGGACTAGATAAGTGGTTCTCAACCTTCCTAATGCCGCAAGCCTTTAATACTCGTATGTGGGCATATCTGCATGTGGGCGGACCCTCCTGGAGATGGATAGAGGAGCAGTATTTCTGTTCTTAAGACCATCTGAGATATGTGTTTCTAGATCAACAATCTAGATTGTTCTAGATCAACAATCCTCTGGGATCCACTGTGTTCTCTAATAAATGTTTTTATTTATTATTATATAATCATAGTTATCTACATATTATACAAAATATAGAATTTTAGAGATTATACTATATTATAAATATAGAAGTACAAGTTTTATAAATTTATGTAAATATTAAATTAAATAATATATTTATGATCATTTATTATTATATATTTGTTATCATGTTTCTCCAATAAATGATCCAACATCTTTGTAGATTTTACCCCAATGTCTCCCCCCCAACCACCACCAAAAGGTAGGTCAGTCACCACCCAACTGGGGGTCACACACCTATGAAAGTCTTACCTTTTCATTTGGATTCCATTCCAGTTTTGTTATGGAAATTAGTGAGGCACAGGCAATCACTGAGAAAATAAATAGTAAAGGAAACTACGGTCTGTAGAAAATAGCTCCTTAGACACCTAAGGTGAATGGTCTCCTTATAAGAACGTGGATTTTCAGATTAAATATACAGGATAACAAAAATAAACAGCCAAGTCAGTCTCCAGACTAAGAGAGGTAAGATTGGGAGGGGAGCATTTGGGGTATATTGATTTTGTGTAGATTTAATAAATGTATGATGGTAGCTGGCAACTGAGAACAAAGAAATACAAGCTGTCTCAGTAACTATCTTTTTTGATTATTTACAGAAAACTTTTAAAATGCAAAATGCTTTTTTTTTAATCCAGCTCCTGACACATGATGGGAAATCTGACGAATTTGAAGTGAGAAGACCTAGGTTTAAATCCTGAATCCATTAGATACCAGATAATAAGAATAATACTAATATCAAAATTATCATCATCCTCTCATCCTCTCATAGCTTCAATATCTTCACTGGCAAATAGATACCAAAGATAACTCTAGAGAGTTATCAGTGACTTTTTTTCTTCAATGTTTTCATTTTTCCTTTTCTTTCTTAACACCTGGTTGCTGGTCTTGCATAGGGAGTACTATTTCCACAGCCTCCTTGCAGCATGAGAGAACCTTGCCACCCCCAGGGGAACCTTCCCTTATAGAGGGTGGAATCAAGCAACACAAACCAACATGGCGGCCATGTCTGAAAACACATGTGATACCATAAGTCTGCCACCTCTCAAATCAATACAGTAGGAAAAGGACTGGGGCTTAATTAAGAACTGGTGATAATTCTAATAGAGGTTGCAATATCTTTGAAAAGCTATGAATAACTAAAGTAAATTATTTCCTGTCCAGTTTTTTTTGTTATTTATTGAAAAGGTTCTCACTGCTATTTTTTTCAGTCTTTGCTTTCCTTATTTTCTTTATTTATTAATTTTATGATTTGAAAATATTTTTAAAATAAATGAATGGTTTTTCTTTGTTATAAGAGAAAGTTCAGTGAGGGAAGGAAAATGGGAGAAAGGTGAGGATTGCTCATACTTATGAGGTTTTTTTAAGTTATAAATCATAATCCTAATTGTGCAACTTTCAGAAAGTTTCTCTGCTTCTCTATGTGTTTTCTGGTTAATGAAATGGGGATCAGAAAACTTTTACTTTATAGACATGTTGGGAGGAGAAAGGAGAGAATTTGGGAGAATTTAATTCTTTGGAAACAAAGTCATCCTGGTTAGGTTTAGACAAGGTCCCTATCTTTAACCAAAGATGTTTTTGGTGCAGAAAAGAAGAAATACTGTATCAAGGAGCCTGCATTTAATGTGCTACTTAGTAACCTGGGTCACCTTGGTTAACTCATTTAACCTCAAGAGGCAGTGGTTTAGTGATTATATTGCTGGATTTGGGAATCAAGACTTTTGTTGTCTAGTTGTGGATTTTGGGGATTTTCTTGGCAGGGATACTGGAGTGATTAGCCATCTCCTTCTCCAGCTCGTTTTACAGATGAGGACATGAGACAAACAGGGTGAAGTGACTTGCCCAAGGTCACACAGCTAGTCTCTAAGGCTGGGTTTGAACTTGGGTATTCTTCACTCTACATCCAGAGCTCTAGCCATTGAGCCACCCAGCTGCCTCACTTTATAGATGAAGAAACTGAGACCTAAGATGGTTACACAACTTTCCCAAGGTAAGCAAGTAAGCAAAAGAACCAGGTTTCAGACTCAGGTCATTAGAACTGGAAGGGAGCTTAGAAGGTATCCAATCCAAAAGAACAAAGTTAAACCCACAAAAGTCAAGTGACTTGTCTAAGGTCACACAGGTGTAGTAAAAGTCCAGTCAGGACTTGAACCCAAGTCCTGTGAATCCAAATCCAGCACACTTTCTCACAGTCCCATCATGTTTCCAGGAAAGTGGGTAGAATCTGTAGAGTTCGATTTAGGTTTGACACAATGAAAGTACTTTCCAATAATGATAGTTGTCTTTAGGGAGACATTGGGCTCCTCTTTACTTAAGGTCTTCAAGCAAAGGCTAGATAGATGTTGGCTTCCTGAGGATCTCAAAGTGGGGATTCTCAGTGAGAAACAAGTAGACTAGAAACCTTCCAATGTTCTTTCCAACTGTGAGTGCCTGTGACCCACAATCTCTAAGTTTTATATCCAATACCAGCCAAAAATATTCAAAAGGAACATTCTGGGAGGAAATTGGCATTAGCTTATCACTCCATGAACTAAATGTGCCAGGTAACAACAGTAAGAGCCATGCTCTTAGACAAGCCCGTCTTCTCTCAAGCAGAAGCATAGTCAGTATCAGAGGTGGATTTGACTTCTAAGACCCCTTCTAAGCCTACAGTCCTTTGATCCTTTCCCTTCCTGTTTAAAAACCTGACAATTTTAACTCTATATAGAGAGAGGTAGCAATGGTCTAACTACACTCAAGCAGAGTCAGACTGTCATCAGCCTCTCTTCCAGCCAAGAAAAAAAGGAACCAAAAACTTCTCTTATTCATTTGCAGTGTTCTCCAGGTCTCTTGCAGAGAGACTTGATCACCGGATGCCCAAGCACATGACCTATCATCTCCCTTGAATCTTACTCATTTGAAAACTGTAAACCACTACTTCAAGTAATTAACCAGCTTCTACCAGTACAGCTGCCATTCCCCTCCAAACTCTCCCCAACTTCCTCCTTTGGGTTGAGATTCGACAGTTTTCTAAACCACAGCTGCAAGAGATGTTTTGAAAGATGGGAATTGTTTTTGTTCCTTACCTCTCTGGCCTTAGAAACTTTTGCACAGACAGATGCAGATTTCAGAAATTTCCCTTCACTACTTTCAGTTCCCCTATGGCAAGATTGGTGGGCGTGAGGAGTGAATTTCTTTGCTATTTTTACATACTACCTGTGAATAATTATCATTAGACACATCATCCAGAACATGCCTGAAGCTGTCTTATCTTAGAAATACCAAACCCGATCAGGCTAAATTAATACTTGGATTGAAGACCCTCTGGGATCAGAGGATATAGTTTTCTGAAAGGCTGTATAGTAGAATGGACTTGGAATAAGGAACTCCTGAGTTCACATCCCACCACTGATATAATTTACTGCACTAGGTGTGGGACAGCTTCACTTCAGAGTAACCCAGATTTTTAAAAAATGCAAAGGAAAAGAACAATAGCATGTATTGCTTCAGTCTCCATTTAAACTCTGGTCTTTCTAGATCTTCCTCTGAATGTAGACATCTCCTTCCATCCTGAGACTTACAGAGCTGTCTTTTAACTGTGCATTGCTGAGAAGAGTTCAGTTTATCAAGGCTGGTCATCACACATATGAGGTATCTGTGACTGTGTACAAATTTTTCCTGGTTCTGCTCTTCTCACTTAGCATGAATTTGTATAATAAGCCTCTCCAGGTAAATATGAAGTCCATCTCCTTCCCATTTCCTATAGCACAGTAGTATTCCATTACATTCATATAACATAACTTGTTCAGCCATTCCCCAATTGATGGGTAACTCCTAAGTTTCCAGTTTTTTGCCACCACAAAGAGAGCCGCAATAAATATTTTTGTACATATGGGACCTTTTCCCACTTCTATGATCTCTTTGGGATACAACCCCAAAAGTGGTATTACTGGATCAAAAGGTATGCAATTATTTATAGACCTTTGGGCATAGTTCCAGATTGCCCCCCAGAATGGTTGTATCAGTTCACAGCTCCATACTGAAGCAACACATGCTATTGTTCTTTTCCATGTTTGGTTTTGTTTCTTTTCTTTTTTTTCTATTGTTACCTCCATTGGTTACAACTCTTCTATACAACCAGACTATTGTACAATATGAAAGTGTTTGCAAGATCTCTATACATGATTGTATGCCACCATGGGGGGGGGGGTGGAAGAAGAGAGGGGAGAAAAACTGAAACTCAAGTGATTCTGG
>CM053597.1:171163634-171199300 GCA_028646575.1 Pseudocheirus occidentalis | reverse complement strand
TTACATCCAATGTATTATCAAAGGCTCACAGACTGAGAGAAGAGGTCTTAAAAGGTCATGTAGTTTAATACCTATCCTTGTAAATAAATGAGGAAACTGAGACCCAGAGAGGTGAACTCACTAGCCCATCAGAGATTCAGAACTGGAAGGAACTTTAAAGGCTTTGTAGACCAACACGCTTCCCATTTCACAATTGAGGAAACTGAGGCCCAGAGAAAATAAGTGACTTGTCTACGTATATATAGATACATGTATATGTCAATATGCATAAATGTGTATATACACACAGACACATATATATATATAAAAGCTTGTATGTATTACATGTATGTGTATGCATATAGATACATAGGACATAGCCGATTCATAAACTTTGTTTTGCTTGACTAAGCATATTTTTACGTGGGTTTTGTTTTTCTTTCTCAGTGGAGCAGAGAGAAGAATGAAGGAGACAGTGGATTTTCATTCATTGAAAAAAAAGATTAAATAAGAAAAAAATTGTTTTAAGAGACATTTCTCTGAAAAGGAGAAACCTACACAGTGTAAAAACAAGAAAAATCAATCAAATCTGCATTAATGTTAAAAAACAAAGATTGCTCAGACACATACCTGAAATAAGTCAAAGCCACAAGAGATATTTTTCCACTATAAAAATGATGGATGTGGACTTCAGAAAAACAGGGACAGAAGTGTACAAACTAAGGTAAAAAAAAAAAAACAGAGAGGATGTGAGTCCAAATGCTGCCTCTGAAACTACCTGTGTGACTTTAAGCAAGTCACATAATCCCTGTGACCCTCATTTTCCTAATCTGTAACATGAGGGTTGGAACAGAAACCTCTGAGGTCCCTTCCAGTCCTAAATCTAAGTCTATGAAATGCTTGTTGAATCAAATTAAATCCAACCACCTCATTTTCCAAAGGAGGAAAGCGATGCCTACAGAGGCATATGACTTATCCAGGGTCACAAGGACAAATGTGTCAAAGGTAGGATTTGAACTCACAAAGACTTGCCTGTAGCAACAAAACCTTAGATTGAGAAGGAAACTTGGAGGTTTTAAATCTAGTCTAGTCTAATCCCCTTATTTTACAGATTTAGGAAACAGGTCAGGGAAGAGTCACATTGGCAATAAGTGGCAGGGCTATCATTCAAACCCCACCCCCCCAAAACATTTTTGAGGCCTCATTAGTGATTCCTTAAAGCAACTTCAATGAAGATGCTGATAAATTGATGGCACCCATACCAATGGGAGCACCAGCACACAGAGTCCCTCCCATAGGACACAAACTTTCCTAGGTCCCTCATTTCTAACTGGCTCCCCTGGGCCTAGAATAGTGCTAGGAATCAGTTAACTCTGCCTCTGGCCAGCCACTGCTGTGAGATCTGGAGCAGAGTCTGACAACAACACTCCTCAGCTCTTTGTTTTCCTGGGGATGGAAATTTGGTAGGTGTTAATGCCCTGAGTTTGCTGCCCCATTTACTAAGCCCCACAGAAGTGAGTCCAGAGCATTCCAGAGCCTGGCTGGAATTCTACACCTTTGTGTGGAGCTCCAGCTTTGGCTCCAGGATCACTCTTCTGAAGTGAGGAGGCCTGGGAAGCATTTAAGACACTTGACAAGAGTTTGGGAATGTGGAAGCCTGTGGGTTTCCTTTCCAAGAATCCATAGTCCCTGTCTTCCTCCTTCCAGACCATAGGGAAAGACCCTGAAGTTCACCTGGGCGTGGCAAGACCTGAACGATTGTCTGGGTTCAGACATTCAGAAATGATACCCAGTAAATCAAAGTCGAAGGAATTAAAATGAGTCAAAGTAAACCACAGCTAGTACTCAGAAAACCTTAAGGGACAACATAAAGGTTAGCTATGATGAGGAAGAGGAAGTGAATGGCTGATAAGTGACTTGTCTATGTATATATAGATACATGTATATATCAATATGCATAAATGTGTATACACACACATACACACCCACACACATATATATAAAAGCTTGTATGTATCCCAATATCTAAAGAGGCAAATGAATAAAGAACATGAGAATTCAATCAATCAATCCTCTTGTTTTGATCTGGGGTTTCATTGAAACAGAAGACTTGAAGAAGGTAGGTGGCATAGTGGATAGAATACTGGCTCTGAAATTAGGAGGACCTGAGTTCCTATCCAGCCTCAAACACTTCCTAGCTGTTTGAGTCTGGGCAAATTACTTAACCACAATTGCCTCCAAAAATAAGAAAGAAAGAAACAGAGGAGTTCCAGGTGAGGAAAGTCTCTCTACAAATGCAAGCTGGCACTCTATTTGTTACTTGCCAGAGAGATGCTGGGGGTACCAACAGGTTAAGAGACTTACGGTGCCCTGGGTCACAGAGCCAGCATGGGTCAGATGTGGGACTTGAACTCTGGTCTTCTAACTCTGAGGGCAGCCCTTGATGCCTTTCTTCCTCTTATATCTTCTTATGTATCTCTCTAAAATATTTCATATTAAAAGAACAATATATGGCACCAAATACAAGTAGAGTAAGTAAGGTTGTGTGTTTAATGCCAATTTAATTTGATGTAACAAACACTGACTAGTGCTAAGTGCTATGCATGATAGGAAAGAAGAATAAAGGAAGTAAGCCCTTCCCCCAAACTATACCCATATTTTGTTATATAAGAGGCAGAAGGGTATGGTAATAGTAGTTAGCATTTTATAGTGCTTTAATGTGTGTAAAGCACTTATAAATATTTCATTTTATCCTCACAACAGTCCTATCATCATCATTATTATTATCCCCACTTTACAGATGGGGAAACTGAGGCAAGCAAAGGTTAAGTTACTTGTCTAGCCTGCAGCAGCACTCTATCCTTGGTCCCACCTGCCTGTAATTCATTTAGTGAAACCACTAAAGGGCTGGCCCTCAAGCAAGAAGATCCACCTGTGACAAATACTGGCAACTCCTCTCGGGGCCCCAGGGAACTTTCTAGTACTATCAATGACTGAGCAGTTGCTGGCCTGCATTGGTAAAGAAAGGTTCCCTGATTTGGGGAGACTCTATACCAGGGAAGTGGCAGGTATGGACTAGTAGTGACAGCGGGGCTGGTAATTATACTAGCATTTATGTATTGCTTCAGAATTTATACAGCACTTAACATATAATCTCAATAGATCAAAACCTTACATTTTATTTCATTAACATGTATCATTTAGAGATTAATCTTTGAAATTAAGAATTAAAACATTACCTCGAGTATCCCCCCAAAAAATTCTGTCTCTCCTTTTGTTGTAACAATAAGATGATATATAAAGTACTTTGTAAACCTTAAATTGCTATATAAATAAATGATAGCTATTATCAGTAGTAGTAGGATTACTAATAAGAATTTGCTTAACACATTACTTTCCCCACCAAGGGTAAATAGTGAATTCCTTTTAAGGCTTGTATAGCTTACTACTAAGAAATTTAAAATACCCTAAAACCTAAACTGCCTGCATGTGCAGCTAGGTGGCATTACGGTGTATAGAGTGCTAGAAAGACTCATCTTCCTGAGTTCAAATCTAGCCACAGACACTTCCTAGCTGTGTGATCTTGGGCAAGTCATTTAACCCTGTTTGCCTCAGTTTCCCCATCCCCCAAATGGGGTCAGTTATGACAGAAATAACTGAACAACAAACTGCCTCTATTTGCATGATCATTTCTAACTTTTGTTACCCCATTTTTTGTTCTTGTAATTAAGTGAGGAGGTAATTTTTGGGTGATCAGTGAAATTAGCATGTCATCTTTTTGTTAGAGACCTTCATGAAACCAATTTATCAAAATTATGTATTTATCTAATTTGCAGGTTAAGAAAATCATGGAAGGATCAATCCATGCCTCACTTAAAAATTACATTGGAAGTTAACAAGACCTACATGTTACCTTCAAACAACAAGTTAACAGGCATTTATTAAGTGTTTAGTGTATGCCAGGAACTATAGTAAGCCATGCAGTATTAAACTCTTATATTTACAAGTTTTTTTGACTTGAACCAGATCGGAATTTCTAGGTTAACTGTCGGGATTGTGTTTATAGATGGTGTGCCCAGCCAATTAATAAATTTGGGCCCTACTTAGTCCCAGCAATTGTCACTATCTCACTGTGTGAACTCAGAAAATTTGGGTTCCCAAGTTTTCTTATTTGGAAAATGAGGTAGTTACATTTACTGCAGTTATGTAAATGAACAGAACAAAGATACATGTTAAATAGCTTCCATGACCAATCTTGGCTAGAAAGTTAGCAAGGCCTGGGTTCAAGTCCCATATCTAACACATATTGACTGAGTGACCTTGGGCAAGTCACTGAAAATATCACTATCCTAGGTAACAGAAAAGGAAGCATCCCTTCCTCTGTCCCTCCACTCCCACCTTTTGCTGAAGAGCTCAGGTGGAGAAATTATGCTTATATAAAGAAAGACATGATCATTGTGTCAACTTGTTTGGCTTAATTGTGTTTTTCTTTGTTAAAAGAGAAGGCGCCACATGCATCTGTGTGTGTGTGTGTGTACACATACGCACACCAGGCACTGTGGTAGGATCTAGGGGGAAAGGGGATGCAATGCTAACCTCTAGAAACAAATTATGTATGAACAAAAGGCATCAATAAAGATTATAAGTAGCCCACCAATGTAAGGACTAATGACACCATGCTATCAATCAGACTATTGAAATACAAAATTTGATTTTGCTTCTCCACAATTTCATATCTTCTGTACATAGTGGCTGGAACTGAAAAGGCAATGGAGTTAAGTGACTTGCCCAGGGCCACACAGATAGAAAGTGTCTGAGGTCACATTTGAACTCAGGTCCTTGACTCCGGGGCCAGTGTTTAATCTATGGCACCACCTAGCTGTCCCTAATGAAGATAACTTTTTAAAATAAATTCATTAAATGAGTGTTTCAAATGAATTGATCTTTAAGGTCACTTCTAACTGCACTCTAGGAAAAAGCTAATGTAATTTATTTTTAAAGACCATTTCCAGAAACTCAGGCAGAATTATGTTCAGAGTGGAAATGAGCACTGGCATTGAAGACAGAGGGCTTGGGTTCAGGTTAGATCTCTGATGCTTACTGCTAGAGAGTGTCACTTACTTAACTAACCTGAGCCTCTATTTCCTCATCTGTAAAATGAGAGGGTTGAACTAGATGATATGGAAGGTCTCTTCCAGCTCCAGTTACTATGGCCTTCTTTTCAAATTGGCAAGACTAAACTTTACTCACTGTTATCTTTCCAGTCTTTTGTTTTCTTTTCAACCCTGCTTTCTTTTGTCCACCTATCTTTCACTAAGAAACATTCAACCAAATACAAATATTTATCTCGTATTATATTACATTATGCTATGTTAATGGATTATTTTCTTTTCTAACTTATCCCTACCTGAAAATTGGCTACAATGCCCATTCCAATACAGCCCACCAATCCGAGGACTAATGACACCAGGTTAAAAATTGGACTACTGAAGTAAGAAGTTTGATTTTGCTTCTCCACAATTTTATATCTTGTGTACATAGTGGCTGCACCTGAAAAAGAAAAACATTTATACTGTAAGATTTTTGTAATCAGTTTTTTTTAATAAAAAGACATGAACACTTTTCTGACACAAACGTTTTTGTGAATCTTGAAATCAATTTTTAGAATACAGAGAAATATCTACGGCTAGGTGAAAAAAATAAATCTTCAGATTTCAGTACATAATGAGTTTAAAATTATAATCAAAAAAACAATTTTACTTACAAAGTAGTTTTTCCCTCTCTCCTTAACATCCTGTCTACCTATTTAACATGGCAGCATGGTAGGGCCTCAAATTCAAAGCCTTTCAAACTTAGTTTGATTCCACTGTTTGTTCAGAACAAAATAATTTATCTAGCTCCTGAGGCCTGAGACCAGATGAATTTGTTCCTGCCTGGGGAATGAAGGACAGAGAAAAGGAAAAAGAATCTCCTTTTCATTGCTCATTCTTTGTTCACTGCTCTCCTTTTGTCTACCTCCCAAACAAAGCACAGGACAAACATGCCTCCACAGATAGATGAGTGAGAGGCCACCTGTCACTCAGCCAGTTATTTTTAAAGCACCCTATGCCAGGTGTTGAGGCTTAGAGGTGCTGGGACCCTGAAATAGGGATATGTGGATCCTGACTAAATGAATTCGACCCAAGCCTTCTTTCAGCCAAAGTTTATTAAAAATCCACCAAATTCTTAAGGAATTTCAGCATTGGCTAGACTCTTAAGTAATCTGAAAATTTGTATCATAAATGCAAAAGGCCAGATTGAATCTGAGAACCTCAATGGAGCCTGAGATAGGTCTTATTTGCAAAAACACTGTGGGAGGGATCTAGGATTGGCCAAGTAGTCTAGAGGGACTGGAGGAGGGGGTCTAGGGAGGATCTTGATTGGAATGACCAGTAGGCTGGGGTGACTAAAGGTCAGAGGCTAGGAACCAAGAGAAAGAGGACTAGATAGGATCAAGAGTGGGAAGCAGTCAGAGGTAATTCAGAGGTAATAGATAATGAAGGCCTGGGCTAGGTTTAGGATAACATAGTTGGGCAGAGCAACAAGGAAAGGTCTGTAGAGGGGATTATAGTCTCAGATCAAGTGGGATGATTCAAGGACAGTTCAAGGGGGTTTCTAGAGCCTGAACCCCATCACCAGGCACTGTGCTAAATGCTGGGGACATAAAAAAGAAACAAAAGACAATCTCTGCCCTCAAGGAGTTCAAGTCAAATAGGGAAGGCAATGAGCAAAGAACCAGGTACAAGCAAGTTGTATATACCAGATAAACAGGAAATAATTGACAGAGAGAAGGCACTAGAATGAAGAGGAATGGGGAAAGGCCTCCTGTAGACAATGAGATTTTAGCTGGGCCTTGGAAGCCAAGGAAGCCAGAAGGCAGAGATGAGGAGGCATGGGGAAAATGCCCAGAGCCAGGAGATGTGCATGGGACAGGCCAGTGTCACTGGATCAAAGAGGACATGTTGGGGAGTAGGGTGTAAGAACACAAAAAAGGAAAGAGGGAACTAGGTTATGAAACAGAGCATGCTGTACTTGACCACTTAAGTTTTTTGAGTGAGGAAATATGAGCAAACCTGGGCTTTAGGAAAATCATTTTAGTACCTGAATGGAGGGTAGATTGCAGTAGAGACTTGTGGCAGGCACACTCACCAAGTAGGCTATTAAAATAGTCTGAGTTTTTTTGTTCATCCTTCCTTTGTGATTTTTGGGGTTTTTTTTTCTTCCAAAGAGGACCAATGACATCAGAAGGATTGGTTTTGATTTGATAGTGAATTTAAGGAAAGCTGAGCTGTGAAAATTAACAGCTTCAACTCTCTTTTCTGGAGTCCAATGGCAAGACAAAAGTCAATGACTGGTGAAGGCTAGGGATGCAGGGAATGACCCTGGCTTTTCTAAAGTGAGGTCTTTCCCAGGCCTCAGTGAGTCAGTTAGCCCATTCAAAGATGTAGGGCTGGGTGAGAACTGAGACAAGAGATGGCCATAATTTATCATCACAAGAATATCAGTCTGGGAGAGGAAGACCCCCAAGTTCCAGGCCAGAACAGAAAACAACAGCTATTTACACTCATAATAAGCCATCATAATCTAAACAATAAGCCATGGAGGCTTGGGCTGGCAGCTACCACTGGCCATTCAATGAAAGCCTGAGTGATTTGGATTTAAAGGCATAGTCAAGTAACTCCACTTAAAACACTATGAATTGGTCCAGAGAACCACAATTCTTCATTAAAACCATTATTATCATAATTTTTAAAGCCTGTTTTTGAGAAGACCTGCACTAGGATGGGGGCAGTGTCAGAAGACAGAAGGGAAATATTGTCATGCAAAATTGGTGTAGACTCGGGAGAGGGGGGGAGGAGCACTGTGAAGTAAGGAGTCAAGGATTTACTTCTACCAAAAAAAGGTTGAGTAAATGTTGATGTCCAATAAGGAGGCATAGGCATATAGATCCAGAACAGGAAGGGACCTCAGAAGTCACCTAAAATCCAACCCCTTCATTTGACAGTTAAGGAAACTGAGGTAAAGGGAACGATGGGCAATGGCTTAATCTGTCCCAAGATACAGAGGAGACAAGGTACAGAGCTGGGAGGGACCTCAGAGGCCATCTAAGAGCCAACCCCCTCATTTTACAAATCATAAGCTCTTAGAACCAGAAGGCCTGTTGGTGGCCATGCAGTTCAATTCTTTCACATACCAGTAAGAAATGGAAGTCCAATTATGGTTTAGCGACTTGCTCAAAATCACCAAAGGTAACTAAATGGCAGAACAAATATTTGAACTCAAGTCTTCTGACTCCAATACTGGCCCTCCTTCCACTGTATACATTTCTGTTCTATCTTTACACATCCTTAAAAAATCATAAATCTAGATCTGAAAGAGACCTCAGACACCATCTAGTTCAACTCCATTATTTTACAAATAAGGAAACTGAGAGATCCTGGACCTAGCAATGAAGGAACTTCAGACGCCAGCTAGTCTGTTTTAGAGATAAAGAAACTGAGTCCTAGAGATTCAAACCCAGGATCCTGATGTCAGTCAAATTTCTTTTCTCCATGGTCAAGCACTGCCTATAGGATCTCAGTCTTTATAAAGTCCTTCTAACCAAAGGTTGCTGGATATAATAAGACCTTAGTGTTCTAACCTTAGAAGGGCTGAGCTTGGGAAAGAAATATTTCCCTTCATCAAGGAAAGCATGTGGGAAAGAAGAAATGAGCCACAACCAGGCAACAGTTATGGTAACCATTTTAGAACTGAAATGAATTGTCAACACATAGTTAATCTGGTTAATTGGTGAACAAGTCAAGAAGAAGACTACCCTGTCAGCTACATGGGATGCATGCTCTGAGAATGACAAAATGCAAAGTTTTCCCATCCAGTGACCACGAGGTTATCTTTCCGTTTATCCAGCAGAGGGCAGGAATTGTGATCAAACAACCAAGGACTAGGACTGAAAGAAGCTTTGAAATTCATAGGATCAAAGAAACTCAGAAGCAGAGACATAGATTTGCCCAGGTGAACAATGTGCAGCTTGATTTTGCATTAGTAACAACAATAATTATTATTAATTGCATTTATATGTTGCTTTAAAACTTGCAAAGTACTTTACTAATAACTCATTTTATTTGTACAATGATCCTGCGAGGTAGGACTTATTGTTACCCCATTTTGTTGATGAGGAAACTAAGGCTGAGAAAAGTTAAGGGATTTGCCCACGGTTACACAGCTTGTAAAGGTCTGAGGTAACATTCAAACTCAGGTCTTCCTGATACCAAATTCAATATCTTACTTAATATGACTATTTATCTTTCTTACAAAGGATCTCTCTTTTTTCTCAATTAGGGGTAATTTGGAGATGAGAGGCTCTAGTGGTCAGAAAGAAAGAAAGGGAGGGAGGGAGAGATGAAGAAAGGGAGAAAAGAAGGAAGGAAAAAAGAAGAAGAGAGGAAGGGAAAAATAATGAAAGGAAGGCAGAAAGAAGAAAGGAGAAATCTTTGAAACATTAAAATATACCAGAAATAACAGAAGGATATTCAAAAGTGTCTGGGGGGGGCAGCTAGGTGGCACAGTGAATAGAGCACCAGCCCTGGAGTCAGGAGTACCTGAGTTCAACTCCGGCCTCAGACACTTAACACACACACAAAAAAAAACTAGCCGTGTGACCTTGGGCAAGTCACTTAATCCCAACTGCCCTCCAAAAAAATTTTTTTTTTTAAAGTGTCTGGGGAGAGTGAAAACTTCTCAGGCAGTTTTGAATTAACTTCCCCAACCCCACCCCCAATACTGCTGTCAATCAGCAACAAGCCCTTTCTGATTTCCTGCCTTTGTGGGTCCCTCCTCCCAGCCAGTGGGAGTCAGGGACAGCCCAAGCTCACTCTTCCTCCCTTGCTTTGGGACCCTTCCCCTCTTTCCTTTGCTGTTGATCAGCATCCTTGTTTTTTGTGAGCCTGTTTCCCAGCCACTGAGAGATAGTGGCGGGCTTCCCTTTGACCTTCCCCTAGGGAAGATTTTGGCACCGAGACTTAAGTCTGCCTCTCAGCCAATAGGAGAGGAGACAGTTGGGGAAGAGGGCTTGACTGCATTAGGGTTTAAAAACCTGCTCCCTCCATATTGCCTTTCCTCTTCCCCATGATCAGTCATGAGGAAAACTGCCCTCTTCTCCCAGAGAAGAGAATAAACTTTTTTTATCCTAAGAGATCTCCACATTTTTAATTAAATTTTTGGATGGGGTTTTTCATCCCAAACAAAAGGAAACACAGATGTCCAGTACAACTGAAAATAACATGTTGGATTTATTATATACCTTAAAAAAACTATACATAATAGACCTTCAGAGATATATACAGTCATCTGTTTTTTTGTTTTGATGTAAACATAAAATTCTGCTCCTTTTTCTTTTTCTATTTACAAACAAATTAGATGCTCTCATGGCTCTAGTGCCAATCAGTCCAAGCCCCTCATTTCAGATATAAGGCCACTGAAGAATGTAACTTCCCTAAGGTCACACTAGTAGTAAACAGGAGAGGTAAGAATTTACCCTACCCAGTGCTTTTCCCACTCATTCCACACCAGTATTTTAAAAGTGAGGAAACAGATCTGGGAAAGGTGAGTGATTTGCCCAGAGTTACAAATCCCAGTTATATCCAGACCAAGACTTGTGATGCTGAACCAGTGATCCTTCTACTCTAGTAGCCAAGCCTCTTTGGGGGCAGTTCCTTAAGTATCACTGATTATGCCTTTAGGTATGTGATAAATATTTCCATTTTTCAGGAAGTCAAGGGGCATGACATCATCAGGCAGGAGAGCCTGCCACCACAGGTCTCGCTTCCTCTGGGCTCTATGAGTTACGTTGACCAAAAAAAATTATCCCCTGGAAGCTAACCTTCTTGGTGAGGACATTTTCCAAAATTAGCATGTACACAGTCAGTCAACTGTATTTAATACCTTTCCAGTTGGACAGAATGTGTTAAGGTTTGTGTTTATTTGAGAACCCGGCCCTTGAGAAGCCAGCACCTCTTCTTCCAGAAGCTTCCTTTGATGGGAAAGGACGTGGCAGTATAATAGAAAAATCCCTGCTGCCTAGGGATGTCAGAGGACCTGCTTTCTAATCCTTCGTCTTTCACTTAATACTTGCATGATATTAACCTAATCACTTAATCTCCTGGGAGTCTCAATTTCCTCATCCATGTAAAAAAAAAGGGAGGGGGATCTCAGAGGTCTTTGGACAAGACAGTTCCCCCACTCTGGCCCTCAGTTTCCTCCACTCTAAAATGGGAGACGTGGACTAGTTGGCCTCCAAAGTCCCTTCTAGCTTTCAACAGCTTCCGAGGTCCCTTCTGGCTCTGGACCTACAATCTTAAATTCTGCTTTTGAGGAAGCTACCTCTACCAATGCAGACTTAATAGTCCAGTTGCCTGGGATCCTGAGGGTATAAATAAGTCAATCAATCAGCTAGACTTATCAAGCATTTACTATATGCCAGGCACAGTGCTAAGTGCTGGGGAATATGAAGAAAGGCAAAAGACAGTCCCTATCCACACTCTAATGGGGGAGAGGATATGTGTAGAAGAAAAACTCAGGGTAGTCTCAGAGAGAAGTCGCTAAGACTGAAGAAGACTGGGAAAGATTTCTTGTAGAAGTTAAGATTTTAACTGGGATGTAAAAGAATCAAAGGAAGGCAGGAGACAGAGATGAAGAAGGGAGAGCATCCAAGTCAGTGACGATGCCCAGCTCAGGAAGATGGAGAGTCATGTGTGAGAATCCAGAACCTTCTGAAACTGAGGCCAGTTATAATCCACCACCTCACACGACCTTCCCTTGTGCTAAACAGAAATCAGAAAAAGAAAGCCTAATATAAACTTTCCAAAGACATTTAGGGGTATTACTCTTTAAAAAGCAAATTAATTTTAAACTTTTGCAAAATTTAAATCGCTAGATAACTGTGAGTTATTCTTTTTAAAGGAACCGAGTGGCAAACTTCTATAGAGTTAGGAGCTCTTCTTATTAATTATTTACCAATCCTTGTAAATCTATGTTTCCTAATTTTTGTAAAGTATAGCAAAGCTCTATTTGCAAATGAAGTATTTTTTTTAAAAATTTGGCCATAACCTGTAAATGATAGGTCACTTTAACTGGGCGTGGTAATTTTTCCAAAAAAATTTCAACTAGTTGTACCAGCAACGTGGTCATGTGCTTGTTTGACCATGTGTATTGGTCAGGGTTGTGTTTTACCTTCATCTTCCCAGTGAGGGTAGGGTAGGAAGTTAGAGAACTGAATTGCTTGTTAATTGTCAAAAATACAATTAGTTGGTTATGCTGAACTTACCAAGAAACGCAGAAAAGTTGATCATGAATCCAAAGATACCACTCTCAGGAGGGGTTGTCCCTGTGTCACTACAAAAAGAAAATTAATATCACTGATATTTTTAATGGATCTTCCCAAGGAGAAGGGCCTGGGTTCTTTTACAAAACGCTGTTTAGTTTACTCAGAGACTTGATTGATTGGACAGCTCTGTTTCTTTCAGGGTCACGGATACTCACCAGAGAATCTAAAATTTGGCTGTTTCATTTAAACACATTTCTTTTTTGTTCCATGCACAGATTCACTTTTTCTTTTTTTTTCCCAAATAGCTTTGGAAAGAATCAACATGTACAAAGTCCAAGTTCCATGACATGATAATGAGTATCGGTTAATTTCCATAACATAATAGTGATTATCATTGTCAACCACAACACTAACCATAATATTTCTTTTATACTATTATTTTCAAGACTATCAGGCTAATTAAAAGTATTTTTAAGCACCTGAGGCAGCTAGATGATGCCATGGATAGAGTGCCAGGCTTCCAGGCAGGAAGACATCTTCCTGAGTTCAAATCTAGCCTCAGACACTTCCTAGCTGTATGACTCTGGGCAAGTCACTTAATCCTATTTGCCTCAATTTTCTCATCTGTTGAATGAGCTGAGAAGAAAATGGCAAGCTGCTCCAATATCTCTGCCAAGAAAACCCCAAATGTGGTCATGAAAAGTTGGATATGACTGAAATGATTGAACAAGTCCTTCTCCTCAAGGTCAGTTCTCCAACCTTTGCACCAAAGATGAAGGAGAAGAGACCAAAATATCCCATTGGAAGATATAAAGGAAAGGTCTGAAAAATTGTAGACTATGTTATGCATTAATAAGAATTAAGTTAACTCTAAGCAGTTACACAGCACATTTAATTGTTCCATGCACAGATTCACTTTTTCTTTTTTTTTCCCAAATAGCTTTGGAAAGAATCAACATGTACAAAGTCCAAGTTCCATGACATGATAATGAGTTATCAGTTAATTTCCATAACATAATAATGATTATCATTGTCAACCACAACACTAACCGTAATATTTGATGTTCAACCTTGATGTTCAGAATTGAGTTTTCAATAAACCATTTACTAAATTGAAGTTCTGTCTGTTCTTTTATTGAAAATACATTACTGTTCTGAGGATGACAAAAGGGGGGCCCTCAGAGTGAAACCCTTGGACTAGCTGGGAGTGTTTCTACATTTACAAACAGTTTTGAAATACTTAAGTAATGAAAACCTGGTGACTTCTACAGGTCACACACTTGAAAACCTTTGAAGATTTCACCTGAAGCTTTCTCTTCAGCTAGGATCCAGAAGGCAAGAATTAAGCCCTTTGAATCCTTGGAACCTTTCATATTTGAAGTGCAATTCAAATAATTTCAAGGTTTTACTCACAGCACACACCTCAACTGTATGCTAGCCTTCTAAAACCTCCTGCAAAGACCAGAGAAGAAGTAGCTAATGATTTAAATTCCTAGCTTGCTTTCTTTTCTTAAAAGGATCCCTTTCCTAGAATACAAAAAATGCAATGTGGTTAACATCAAGTACCCATATTTCATAGATATTCATCATTGTGAAGACTGAGTACTCTACTTTTTAATGTCTTTTAAGGACCAGTTTTTAAAAACCACCTTTTTTATGAAGCTTTTCTTGTCTTGTTTTGTTTTTTGGTCTTTTTGGATGGAGGAAGGCAGGGCAATTTGGGGTTAAGTGACTTGCCCAAGGTCACATAGCTAGTAAGTGTTAAAAGTCTGAGGCCACATTTGAACTCAGGTCTTCCTGACTCCAGGGCCAGTGCTCTATTCACTGCAGCCACCTAGCTGCCCCTCAAGAAATCTTTCTTAAAAGCTGTCTGAATCCAGGGCCACATAGCTAGTATTTGGCAAGACTTGAACCCAAAATGTTCTGGTACCAAAGAAATGTTGTTGTGGTTCAGTCATTCCATCACGTTGTTCTTCATGACCCTGTGAACTGTAGCATGCCAATACTGTCCATGGGGTTTTCTTTCTTCTTTTTTAAATATTTTATTTTTCTCCCAATTACATGTAAAAACAATTTTTAACATTTATTCTTTTAAGTTTTGAATCCTAAAATCTATCGCTCCCTTCCCCCCTTTCTGAGATGGTAAGCAATCTGATACAGATTATACATGTAAAATCATGTAAAACATTTTCATGTTAGTCATGTTGTGCAAGAAGACTCCAACAAAAAGAAATACGAGAAAGTAAGAGGAAGGAAGGAAGGAAAAAAGGAAGGAAGGAAGGAAGGAAGGAAGGAAGGAGGAAGGAAGGAAGGAAGGGAAGGAAAAGAAAAGAAAAAAAAAGTTAAAATAACATGCTGTAATTTCTAAACAATATCACTTTACTTTTCATCAGTTCAGATTAGTCTTCCCAGGTTTTTTCTGAAGCCACCCTGCTCATTATTTCTTATAGTATAACAGTATTCCATCACAATTATATGCCATAACTAATGTTCAGCCATTTCCCAACTTACGAGCATCCCCTCAATTTCCAATTCTTAGTTATCACAAAAAGAGCTGCTATAAATATTTTTTTACACATAAAGTTCTTTGCCCTTTAAAAAAAATCTCTGTGGGATACACATATATTAGTGGTACTCCTGGATCAAAGGGCATGTACAGTTTTATAGCCCTTTGAGTACAGTCTTCATAGAGTTTTCTTGGCAAAGATACTGAAGTGGTTTGCCATTTCCTTCTCCAAAAAATAATGACCATTAAATATGAGGTAGTCCACCTGATCTGCTGTTTGCTGTTCCCTGAGGATTATGGGATCTATTGGACTTGCAGCTGAAACCTTCTCTCCCATTAACATGTGAGCTTCTTGAGAGCAAGGGACTGTCCTCCTTTTCTATCTATATCCTTAGCAATAAGCAAAGTGCTTTGTATCTAGTAAGCAATCCATAAATGCTTTATTCTCTCATTCACTCAGAAACGGTTACCTCTCTATCTGTGAATTCTCTTAAAAATTTTGCCTATAGCCAATCCAACTTTCTGTTTTGTTTGGGTAACTCGTGACTATCATATGTGTTTTTGGTTTCTGTTCTGTAATTATTATGTGCTCATATTTATAAATGGGGGGAAAGGTTAGAATAAACTTTATCTAAACCTTGTCCTTCACCCAAGCACCTAGCGCTGAGCTCTGGCCACATGAAGGGCTGCTAAATATTTCCCGTTGTTGTAAGTGAAGAAAAGAGCAGGTATCATGACTGAGATGCAAGCAGCAGTTAGTACCTCAGAGCCCCCATCCCTTCTGTCTAGAACCATTAGGATCAGTCTAGAGGCAGCCAAAGGCATTTGGCTTCAAGGTAGTAAAATGTCTGTGATGACTGACATTGGCTAGGACAGCCAGTGCCACTTGTCCATCCATTAGAAGGAACACATATCACTGTGTTAAGGGGCAGGGGGGGGGAGGCCTAGAGGAAAGAGAATAAGGAGAAGGAATATTATCTATAGATAAAGAAGGGAAGGAAAGCAGGAGAGGCCAGGATGGGAGGCTTTCAGTTGTGGTTGAAAGGCTGCTAGTAAGAAATTGTGGAGGTGGAAAGTAGATAAAGATTAGATTTTTCTACAGGTGTGGGTTTTACATCCATCGAACACAAACCAAGAACTCCATAGCCGCCAAATGCAATTTCTGGGAAAATGTAGATTTTTAATTTCTTTTTTTTCCCCCAGTTTCCATATGGATGGAGGCTGGATGGTGGAGATAGCTAGCCTTAAAGTCACAAAGAGTGGGTTCTGGTGCGATCCCACACACAATGGCTTGTGTAACATTGGCCAAATCGCTTAACTTCTTGGCAATTCTTTAAGATTGAAATATGCAGGGCAAGTTGACTGTCTACACTGGTAAATGGAATTTCCTCACTGGGTGTTTCCTATACCAATGAAATCACAGGTCCCAGTTCCTACTGCAATGACTAACGATAAGAATAGCTAATATTTATACAGCATTTACTGTATTCTAGAACTCCATTAAGCAATTCACAATTATTCTAATCTGATCTTTCCAACAAGCCTGGGAGGGAAGTATTATTATCCCCATTTTACAGATGAGGAAACTGAATCAAGCAGATTAAGTGACTTGCCCAGAGTCACATAGCTACTAAGTGTCTGAGGCTGGATTTAAACTCATGTCTTCCTGACTTGAGATTCAGCACTCTTCTCCACTTTACCCCACCTAGCTGCCCCAGGAAGGAGGTACATAAAATATAAGTAACTTTCAAAATGAGGCCTGTGGCTCTTCTGTTTGGTCAATGCCTTAATATATCCATGGGCCCCAGTACCTACTAGTACAAGATACCATTCATGTCAAACTTGGTGACTTGGTAGAAAGTGCATTGGATCTTACCTAAATTAAATTACATATTTAGTGCCATACCAATCATACCAAAAAATTACTTTATAGAGCTAGAAAAAATAGTAGCGAAATTCATCTGGAAGAACAAAAGGCCCAGAATTTCAAGGCAACTAATGAAAACAAATGCTAGGGAAGGTGGCCTAGCCGTAACAGATTCTAATCTGTACTACAAAGCAACAGTCATCAAAAACTACTTGGTAACTGGCTGAGGAATAGAGCAGTGGATCAATGGAATAGATTGGGTACACAAACTCAGCAGCCAATGACTATAGTAATCTACTGTTTGATAAACCCAAAGATCCCTGTTTTGGGGATAAGAACGCACTATTTGACAAAAACTTCTGCAAAAACTAGAACATAGTATGGCAGAAATTGGGCACAGACCAATACCTAACACCATACACCAAAATAAACACAAAATGAGTGCATGATCTAGGTATAAAGGCTGATACTGTAAACCATCTGGGAGAGCAAGGGATAGTCAGATTTATGGAGCAGGGAAGACTTCATGATGAAATAAGAGTTAGAGAGCATTACAAAATGCAAAATGGAGAATTTGGTTACATTAAATTGAAAAGCTTCTGTACAAACAAAGCCAATGTTACCAAGATTAAAAGGGAAGTGGAAAATTGGGAAAGAATTTTTACAACCAGTGTCTCCGATAAAGGCCTCATTTCTAAAATATGCAAAGAATTTAGACAAATTTATTATAAGAATACAGGCCACTCCCCAATTGATAAAATGGTCAAAGGATATGAACAGGCAGTTTTCAGAAGATGAAATTAAAGACATCTATAAGCATATGAAAAAAACGTTACAAATCACTAGTGATTAGAGAAATGCAAATCAAAACAACTCTGAGGTACCACATCTCACCAGCCAGACTCACTAAGATGACAAAACAGCAAAATGATAAATGCTGGAGAGGATGTGGAAAAATCGGAACACTAATACATTGCTGGTGGAGCTGTGAACTGATTCAGCCATTCTGGAGAGCAATCTGAAACTATGCCCAAAGGGCTATAAACAAGTACATACCCTTTGACCCAGCAATACCACTTCTAGGGTTATATCCCAAAGAGATCAGAGAAGTGGGAAGAAGACCCGTATGTACAAAAATATTTAAAGCAGCTCTTTTTGTGGAGGCAGAAAACTGGAAATCAAGGGGATGCCCACCAACTGGGAAATGGCTGAACAAATTGTGGTATATGAATGTAATGGAATACTACTGTGCTACAAGAAATGAGGAGCAGATGGACTTCATAATAACCTGAATAGACTTATATAAACTAATGCTGAGCAAGAAGAGCAGAACCAGGAGAAATTTGTACACAATCACAGACACAACGTATGTGTGATGACTAACTTCAATAGACTGGGCTCCTCTCAGGAATACAAGGTTATTGGACAACTCCAAAAGACTCCCGATTGAAGGAGATATCCATATCCCCAGAAGGAGATGTGGAGTCTGAGTGCAGACTGAAACAAACTACTTGCTCTGTTTCTTTTTATTGTTTTGTTTCCTCTTTCCCACTGATCATTCCATCAGTTATAATCCTTCTTTACAACCTAATGATTAATGTGAAGATATTTGTAGATCCTATATCCGCATGCATGTGGCCATGATGAGGTGGGAAGAGGGAGGGAGAGAAAAATCTGAAACTCAAGGGACTGTGGAACTGAATGCTGTAAATTAAAAGTAAATAAACCAATTCAATCAAAAAATAAAATAAAATAAAATACAAAAAAAAGAGAGAGAGCATTGGAATTGGAGTCAGGAAAACCTGAATTCAAATTCTGCCCCCAGAAACTTATTAACTGTGTGATATGACCCTATGGTCATATAGTTGGCATGGGCTAGATATCAGATGACAAAAAGATTTTTAAAAATGTCCACAGGAGAATAGAGGCAATCAGAAAAGGACCCCAGCATTTGGTGAGGAAGAAGATCATGCCAGTCACAGAAGGATCACCCGTGCCAGGGAAGGAAGGAAGAAAGGAAGGAAGGAAGGAGTTTACCTGGGGGTAAACAAAATATTTTTTTAAAAGAATGGCTAGGTAGATGGTAGAATCAGAAGTAAATTATGCAATAAAGCCTCCCTTTTAAAATTTTGAGGTAGGTAGCGACAAACCAGTAATTATTAGCTAGTATGAATAGAGTTTTTAACATATTTGAACTCATTTCGCTCTCATACCAACCTTATAAGGTAGGAGCTATTAGCATCTCCATTTTACAGATGAGGAGGTCAAGACTGAGATATTAAGTGACTTGTCCAGCATTACATAGTGAGTAAATGCTAAGAGACTAGGTCTGAACTCAGGTCTTCCAGATTCCAGGTCCAACATCTCAGATCACTGTGCATGTTTTCACATTTATTTTATTTTATTTATTTATTTATTTTATATTTATTTATTTGTTAATAATAAATTCAAGGTTCCCAGCCTCTTGAGTATGGAGTAACATGGTCATATCTACTTAGGTATCTGTTTAGTTTGGAGGACGAGAGGAAGCATGGTTAAGAAGCCAGAAAGACCTGGGTCTATGTCCCACTATACTGGCTATATGATTCTGGGCAAGTCCTTTCACTTCTCATGGGTCCAGAAAACTCTCTGGGACTAAATCATTAATTTATATATGGAACTCTTTGAGGAAGAAAGTTCCTCTGCTGACTTTCTTCCTCAAAGAGTTCCATATATAAATTAATTCACAGGTCTGTTCCCTCTCCTTCCCTTGGAAAATGGACTGGAACCAGAAGAGACAGGATACAAGGAGACCAATTTAGACATCGTTGCAATAATCCAGGCCAAAGTCATGTATGGCCTTTGGGCATGCAGATTCCTTTTTTCTGTCCATGTGATCTCAAACATTCAGCTCTTTGGAAAATATGGAGTGTCTGATTATTGTTTCAATTTTATATGGATATTTAAAATCATCTAGGTACAATCGAAAAGATTAAAAGAAGGCAGGTAGAAGTGAAAATAATAATAATTATTATAATGATGATGACGATGATGATGATGATGATGATGTTGATGATAATGGATGGGAATAAAAAGTAAATCTATATTCTATCCTAAACCAAAACTGGTTCAAGAGTACCCCTTGCTCCTTTTTCAGAGACAGGAGAGGACGGACTGCAGCATAGGTGTGAAGCACTTCAGATTTTTTTCCAATGCATTCATTGGTTTTGCTGGGGAGTTTTCTCTTCTTCCTCTTGGAAAAAAAATCCTTTGTTATAGTGGATGATTCTCCAGTTGGTGGGAGAGGGGAGATACTGAGGAACATCTAGGCAATGTAAAAACAAAAGATATCAATAAAATTTGTTTTTTTTTAAATAAAGAGTGGGTTAATAATGCCAAGGAACTCAGTTTATTTGTACATTTCCTGTATTTACATTTCTATTAGTTTAGCTGAGCCTGAAAAGTTCCAAGTAGTTCTTGTAATATCCTTCCCCTTCTTTCAACTGAACAAATTTATGAGGTTAAGCCAGCATACACTTCATGTTATCTCATACACACAGGAATGAAGCAACTTTGAAATAATACCATTAAAACGTGTCTGGCCCCCCCAAAAAAGAGTACCATGTCTCTGGATTGTGAAACTTTCAGGATGGTGGTCAAAATTTCATTGACTCAAAAAAATAAATTAAATTAGAATTTTGTTGACATAGAATCTTCAAACTGGAATGAACCTTTGAAGTCATCTAGTCAAACTCCCATTTTTCAGAAGAGAAAATCATGACCTATTAGTCAGTGCTACAGTTTGTACAATTTCTTAGGTAAGATATGTTCATACCAGGGTGGCTAGGTGGTGCAGTGAGTAGAGTACCGGCCCTGGAGTCAGAAGGACCTGAGTTCAAATCCGGATTCAGACACTTGACACACTAACTAGCTGTGTGACTTTGGGCAAGTCACTTAACCCCAACTGCCCTCCAAATAGCAAAAAAAAAAAAAAAAAGATATGTTCATACCTTCCCATAATGACTTATTATTTATTGATTTAGTATCTAAGAATTTATCTCACCTTTCCTGAATCTGTTATCTTTTAGTCATCATTAGTATCAGAAGCAGTAGGCTTAGGAGATAATAGAGCTGGCTTCCAGGAAGAAAAACCCATGGGTTCAAGTCCTAGCTATGTAACCCCAGGTAAATCATTTAACCTCTTACCGAGTTACCCAGGCAACCATCTATTGTGTATAGCTTGGTTGTAAATCTCCATAAGCATGAAAGGAAGTTTCTTAAACAGACTAAAATTACAGAACTAGGCAAAAAAATAAATTTGCTCAAGGCATTCTTCTAAATTTTCTGGGATCCTTTCCAGAAGTAAGATCTATACAATTCTATGAGTTTAATGCCAGTTTATACCTAACATGAGACTGCTTGGGACAGAAGAAAGCAAAATATGAAGAAGCAGAAGTTTCAGTAACTATAGGTGCTAAGGAACAACATCATTTTCTAGCTACATTTTGCAAATTGTTTTGCCTTTCTTTTGGTTAATGGGTTGCATGATCCAAACATACAACAGTTGGAGGCCCTCTTCTTCAATTTTTACCTTTTTACCCCTTTCCCTAGATTCCTATTGGTTGAACTAGCACAATAATGATGGTATGTTCTTGTACTGGGGTTGCATTAGAACAATGGTTCTCAACCTTCCTAATGCTGCGACCCCTTGGTTCCTAAGACCATTTGCTAAGACCATTGGAAATATGTTTTTCAATGGTCTTAGGTGACCCCTCTGACCCCTGTGAAGGGGGTCACGACCCACAGGTTGAGAACTGCTGGGTTAGAAGGGTTATCATATACTTTTCACCAATTCCATTAGGTATTTAAGACCTGAGGCTCATCCAGCATATTCTAATGGTTTTTAATAATAAGTGTAGAATTAGGAACATAAGAGATGATCTAAATAGTCTGATTTAATCAGAACCCTGGCTATCATCCCAGACACAGCAATCAGCTATATAAAGATCTTTGGAATCATGTCTCAAGAAAACACTCAATAGATGCAAGTTTTCAATTAAAGACAAAAAGAACCAAATTTTCAAAAATACCAAGATCTTATGTTTCTCCAAACAGGAAGCTACTATCAAAGGAATTCCTGTCCAGGTACTGATTAGTTGAGATGAGCTCCAAAATCCCTTCCAACTCAGAGATTCTAGGATTTCAAGAGGCTTGGTTGGTTTTTTGTTTGTTTTTAAGCAATAAGGAGAGAAAATGAAAAGATGTAAAAGGATGTTGCATTTGTAAGAAGTCAGATTGAAAGATAGATTGCTTAAAATTATGGAAATACTCATTAAATTAGATTCTTGGGAATGGAGTGTTAGACCACACTTTATACCCCCATCCACTAAAATACCAACCACCCCCAGTTTCCCATCTCTCCCTCCAGCTCTAGAAATAATAATCAAATCCTTGTTCCTGACAAGGAGTAATGACCACCAAACAACTGACAAATATTTGCTAAGCAATTTGACTTCCCTATGACTCCACTCACAGTCCTTGTGACTGCCTAGACCCAGATCCATTTTCCTAGTTACCACTCCTGTAATATATCAGTATAACCTCACAGGAATTTAAGTTTCTTAAGTAAAGGCAGGAACTGTTTCTTTGTTGTCTTTGTATCCTAACTAGCACAGAACTTGGCACAGAGTAGGTGCTTAATAAATGCTTTTGTTGTTGTGAAGTCATTTCAGTTGTGTCCAACTCTTCATGACTCCATTTGGGGTTTTCTTGGCAAAGATACTAGAGGGTTGGCCATTTGCTTCTCCAGCTCATTTTACAGATGAGGAAACTGAGGTAACTGTGGTTAAGTGACTTGTTCAGGGGGTCACACTGCTATTAAGTGTCTGAGGCCAGATTTGAACTCAGGTCATCTTGACTCTAGGGTTGTTTCTCTAACCACTGTACCACCTAGTTACCCACATAATAAATTTAGAAAATTACTTTTAAAAGGTTATTTTATATTATATAACAATTACTATCACTATTATCACCATAAAAAGAGATACACAGACAAATAGAGAGAACCCATACAAGTGAGAAGGTTGCTTGTCTCTGCCAATTAAGAAACAATACTTCTTACTGAGATATTAGTAGGTTTGTTCCTGGGTATTTCTTCTAACTCTTTTTTTGGTTTTTATTTCCTCATCTCTAAAAAACAAGAGGATTCGATGACCTCTTAGAATTCCTTCTGTACTTCTAAATCTTCTGATCTTCTGATTTAACCCCTCTGTGGTCTAGGCAACTCTCTAAGATTCTAAGTTTCAGAGAAAATACAACCTGCATTAGTAGCTAGTTTCCTCCCTTGGGAGTTGCCTATACCCATGAAATTATGGGTCTTACTTCTGGTTTTTCAAATTATAGTTATGGTTTGACATTTTCTTGCTAATGGATTCTCAACGCAGATGCTGCATTTGATCCAATGCCAATATCTAGGGTTGATGGTAAAAAATCGGAGGTTATGCCGTGTTGTGAAGTGTTGAGAGTCTATAAACATACAAAGCGTATTGAGCTAGATAAAGCCAAGAGTTCCTTGGACTTCCAAATAAAGAATGACTTAGTTCAAATCCTGCCTCCTGACTCTTCCTGGTTATGTGATCCTGGGAAAGTCACATCATATCTCCAAGGCTCAGTTTCCTAATCTATAAAATGGGGATATTAAATATCAATACCTGTAACACCTACTTCAGAGGATCCTTGTAGAAGTTTGAGCGAAATTGAATCTAGTAAGGAACTTATTAAGTGCTTATTGACTATTGGCTTATTCACAACCAATCACTTAAGTATTTATTAACTTGAGACAGTCCCAGAGAACTATCCTAGCTAACTCTGGAGAGGTTCTGTCACCAGCTTGGTCAAAGAGTATCAAATTACTCTTGTACACATTAGAGGAGTAGGGATTGACTCTAGGAGACAGAATCCCCCAAATGGTAAAATCCCAGGACCATAGATGCAGTGCTGGAAGGAAACTTAGAAGTTATTTACCAAAACAACCTCCCCTGGCCATCACTCTCCTATATGTTACCTCCTTTTAATAGAATATAAGTTCCTTACTTCCAGACAAGATGGAAGCTGGTTACCTAAATGAGGGTACCAAGATAAAGAGCTAATTAAATGGAGTTTGGCTGTCCAATTCTGCCACACTTACTTCAGCAAAAGAATGAAATGTATATCAGACCAAATAATCAATCAAGAATAAAAAACTACAGAAAATGATTTATTCCACCCCAGAACTGCAAAAAGTCAATCAGGAGCCCACTGGCAATAGAAATAGGGACCAAGAGAAAAGTCATCAAGAGCATAGGCAAAGAAGCCTATGGTCCCTAAGCATGACCACAGAAAGGCTAAAAATACACACTGCCTTCAGGGTTCTCTGTCCTGAGGCAATAAAAAGAAACAGTGTTTGTCAAAAAGCACCCCTGGTGCATGTAAATGCCACGGGAGGGGGGCGGGAAGAGAGGAGAAACAGGATCTTGAGGAGTGTAGTCAGATTGGGTCAGCCCCTAAAACTCTGTGCTGAAATGTTAAGAGCCCTGAAGAGCCAAGCATTCTGAGCCTCAAAGACGGGAATGGGGTGCCCTGGAAGGATGAAGTTAAGAACCCAGGAAACTCAGAGTGAGACCAAGCAGGGTGGACCACCCTACCCAAAAGTGAAGCAAAAAATGGATTCTAGTTCTGGCACCAAGCCCTAATTTAAGAATTAATGCTAGAGAGATAAATCAAAGGAAAAAGAGAAAGTAACTATATAACAGCTACAAATTCAAAAGAAAAAAATAAATTTTCTACAAGGATAACACAAATACCTAGGAGAAATAAAGCAAGAGATAAATACAAACAAATAAAATCTCTGTAGGAAAGAATTTGAAAGAGAATAGCTTGAAAGACAAAGTGGAAATATTTTACCCCTGAAAATTAGAATAGGTGAAATAGAAATCAAAGACTTCATAAAATAGTAAGAAATATTAGCTCAAAATCAAGAAATTTAAAAACTAGAAAATGTAAGAAACTTTATGACAATCCTGGAAAATAAGTCAAGGAGAAAGCACTTAAAAATCAGGGCTTAAAAGATACCTGGACACTCAAGAAATCATAGATTAAAATTGCCCAAAACTATCAGGTCCAAAGAGCAGAGTAAAGATAGAAAGAATCTACTAATTATTTCCTGAAAGAAACCCCCAAAGGAAAATAATTCCAGAAATATAACCACAATTCAGAGTTCCCCATGTCAAAAAAAAATACTACAAGTATCCAGAAAGAAGCAGTACACGGACCAAAGAACTATGATGAGAATCATACAAGATATGGTAGCTTCTACCATAAACAAGAGGAGATCCTGAAATGAAGGAAGAGGTGGAAGACAGAAGGCATATATGAACCTCACTCTTATCTGAAATGGACAAAGGAAAGTTAAAAGTTACACAAACACACACACACACACTTTTGTGTATAAATACATCAAACTAACAAGAAAGCAAGTGAAGATGGGGCAGGGGGAGTGTTAAAAGCATACATTTTCTAATACTGAAGGAGGGGATTAAAGGAGCAAAAAAGAAAAGAGGTAGTATTTAAATGGGGAGGGAAGGGTGATCATCAATTAAAGAATGAAACGTGGCATATAAATGTGATGAAATATTACTGTATTTGTAAGAAATAATGAAAGAAATGACTTCAGAGAATCCTGGGTAGTATGAACTGATACAGAATGAATTGAGTAGAACCAAGAGAACAGATAACACAAGGACAACACTGTAAAGAAAAATTACTCTGAAAGACATGAGAATTCTGATCAATGTAATGACCAACTACATCTCCAGAGAACTTATAATGAAGTGTGTTATCTACATCCTGAAGAAATGGTTGTCAGACAGCTTGGGTTCAAATTCCATTTCTTTCATTTATTACAAGGACTTAATTTTCCTCCTCCATAAAAGGAAAGAAAAATCTAGCAGCTGCTTGAATCAAACAGGTAATGACAGGGACAGAGGCAGAAAATGTGGTGTCAGGGTGATCAATAAGCCCAAGGCAGGGAGGTTTAGGAATTCAGAAAGGTGAAAGTCCTAGGACTAAATGCAAATGTCAAAAGACCTGATTCCAGGCTAAATTTACTCCTCTTCAGGAAGGCCTAAGGCTAGACCCAACCGGCTCTTTTGCTTTAATTCAGATAAGCAGAACTGTTACTAACATATTAAATTTAATATGCACTTCAAAAATCTATGTAACAGAACCAGGAAAACTTTGTACACAATTTAGAGACACATCATATCTGTGATGACTAACTTTGATAGACTGGGCTCCTCTCAGCAATGTAAGGTTATAAGACAACTCCAAAAAACTCATGATGGAAAGGAATATTCATATCCAGAGAAAAGAACTATAGAGGCTGAATGCAAATTGAAGCAAACTAAAAAAAAAAATCTATGTAACAGAAGTTCACAGCTTTATATACAATTCTCTTTTTCCATTATTTGTAAGTTGAAACACTTTCTGAATTTTTAAGAGTACCACTAAAAAAAGAAACAAAGAGTTAAGTTCTTTGAAGACAGAAATGGCCTAGCCTGTGTATTTGTATCCCAGTGTGTGCAGGCTAAACATTTAATAAAATGCATTTTCATTCAATCTTTCTTTCATTTATTCATTCCTGTGATGGCTTTGAAAATAAGTATCAAAAACTACCTTCCCTATTGTCAGTTCTAAAGAAACAGAATGATCTGCTCTTCAGAGAGACAAAAGATAATATAGTGAATAGAATGTTAGAACTGGCGTCAAGAGAACCTGGCAACCCTGGGCAATCACTTAATTTCTCCATGGCATCAGTTTCCTCATCTGTAAAATGAAGAGGTTAGCCCAGAGGACCTCCAAGGTCTCTTCCACCTCTTAATCTAAATTTATGATTCTCAGACAAAGGCCAACTGTGGGGCTCACTTCACCTCTCAGTCTAAGGCATCTCTCCAGGTTGGAGATGGTGAGGGCCCACATCAGTGAAATCACAGGTCCTTCAAAGTAGTTACTATTCACCCAGGATGATGTATTACAGAATAGGCACCCCTTTCTCTGTAAGACTGCCTCAGATAAACTAAGGAAGATGGTCCAAATCAGGACCTGGTCTCTCTGGCAAATGGCTAAGAAAGTCTCCCTAATTCACAAAGATATGTCTCTTCAGGAGCTGAGAGATCCCAGAGTCATTGCTATACATTGATCCGGCACACGGGCAACTGTCTGTAACTCCCTCCTTTCTTCTCTCAGCTTTATCTGCCTTAAATATTATTGCCCTAATAGGGAGAAAAGACACAAAGGAGGGGAAGGCAGTAGATTTCATTCAAAAAACTAGAGAAATAAATCAAAATCTAGAGAGGGCTGTGGATTATAGGTCTAGGGCTGAAAAGAATCTTATATGTCACCTAGTTCAACTCACTTTACAGATGAGGAAACTGAGGCCTAGGGAGATAAGGCAACTTGGGGTTATAGATCTGGAACCAAAAGGGACCTCAGAAGCCATCTAGCCCAATGCGCTTTACAGATAAAGAAACTGAGACCCAGAGAGGGGAAATCATTTAGAGATATAGATCTGGAAGCAAAAAAGAACCTCAGACATCATTTATTCCAACAGATGAGGAAACTAAGGCCCAGAGAGTTAAAGTTGCCTAAGGTCATAAAGCAGGAACCAAAATGGAACCTTGGAAGCCATCTAGTCTAACCCACCTTACAGATGAGGAAAGTGAGGCCCAGGGAGATGAAGTGACTTAGGCTTATAAATCTTAAGCCAAAAGGGACTACAAAAGTCATCTATTCCAGTCCCTTCGAAAGATAAGGAACCTGAGTCTCGGGGGTTGCTCATGGTCACATTGCTCATGGTCACACAGGTATAAGGATCTGAACTCAGGACATAGGATCATAGAACTGGAGCTGGAAGACAACTCAGAGACCATCTAAAAACCCTCATTTTACACATACCTAAGTCCAGAGAGACCTGGTTTATTTCCCTACAAAACAGTAGAGATCACTTATCCTAAGCTCAATTGGTGGCAATAGCATTTATCATGTCTTTATCTACAGACAGCACTGTTACAGTAAACCCTAAAATAAAGCATTATATAAATAGGAAATGTTATTCACCTATCTGAGCCTCAGTGTCTCCAACTGTAAAGGGAGGAAGTCATATCTGATGCTCTCGAAGATCGCTGCCAGCTCTGGCTTTCTGACCCTGACTCAGATCCAAATTTTTTTTTTAACATTATTTGTATGAGTTTCCTCCCCTGAAAAATGAGAAATCTGGACTGTATGACCTCTGAGGTTCCTTCCAACTCTAAATCTATGATGAGACTTCTCCCGGTTTTGTTTTCTTTCTATAGTTTCAAGACTGAAATATACCACCCTTGCTTCAGTGATTATTATAGGCCAACTGCTAATGATAGGAAGAGAGAGGCAAACAAAAAAAGAATTAAAACCCAATCCCTGTCCTCAAGGGGCTTGCACTCTACTTAGGGAGAACATGATAAAAGGTATCCAAACAAAATGGTGCAGTTTTGTTTTGTTTTTAATCTGACCAAAGAAAGCATAAATTGCTACAAATATAGAGGTAGCAGAGATTATTGTCAACTCAATCCAGACCTATTGTGTGCAAGGCACCTACTGTGTGCAGACACCATGCAAGGTGCTGGGGACTCAAACAAAAACAATCCTGGCTCTCAAGGAGTCTACACAGATAAGCAACGTAATGCAAAGCTATTTAAAGCTGGAGAGATAGCTCACAACTGGGGTCTTTGTACTTGAGCTTGGCTTTGAAGGGAGCCAGGGATTCCAGGAGGAAGAGAGCACATTTCAGGTTTGGGTAACCATCTGTGAAAAAGCACAAAGAATGTCACGTGCTGGGAACTTAAAAAGGACAATTTTGGATTCCACATCCTAGCTTCCCAAGGCTTCCTTTAAGAATCAGCTCAAATCCCACCTTGGGCAGGAGGTATTTACTACCCACAATCCAGCTCTCCCCCAACTTTCCCAGTGCCTTTTCCCTAAAGAGATTACCTTGGTCTACTCCATGTATCTCTTAATGTAGATAACCTCTCCATTCAAATGTGAGCTACTTGTGAGCAGGAACAGGTTTTTTTGGGTTTTTTTTTTTGGTTTTTTTACCTTCCTTAGTAGCCCTAACACTTAGCACATAATTAATAAACACTTAGGAAATGCTTGTTGACTGATAGGAATATGAAATTCCTGTAAATAGAAGGGGAAGCCAACTTGATTTTGCATTTTATTCTAAAGGCAACTGGGAACCATTGAAGGTTTTTGAGGTGAAGAGGATAAAAGGATAATTACAAAGGGATCTCAGAAGTCAATCAACCCTCTCATTTTACAGATGAAGAAATTGGGGTCCGAAGAAATTCAATAGTTTCCCCTAAGGTCACATAGGGAGTAAGAGTCAGAAGCAGAATCTGATTCCAGGATCTCTGTCTTCAAAAGTAACTCTGCACTCCTTTGGAGAGAGAGAAGAGAGAGAAAACCATAGAAGCACGGAAATGAACATGAGTAATAGGCCATTGCTGTCATCTAGGAAAGAAGTTATGAGGCTTTAGTTGAAAACCTGGGTAACAAGAGAATGAAGGTGACACCCCCAACAGAAATAGGTAAGTTGAGGGCAGAGATGGTTTGGGGGAGTGGGACATTAATAATGGGCTCTCTTCTGGATAGCCTAAGTTTGGGAGGGACATGAGTCTAGGCTTCAAGGATATGGACTTTAAAAGCTCCAGGGAAGAGCTTCAAAGCATAGATAACCACAACATTCATCATTCAGTTCTGACCAGTCAAAAATATTATGTTTTCCGCAGTACTTCCACTTTATTCCACTCTCCTCTTTTCAAAAATAAACAAAACTCTTCAGTATCCTCAATGTTTTATTAGGATTCCTCCAGTTTAAATGTAATTCTGGGGTTCTACAGGAAATCCAGGAGCTTTTTACATCACCTAGCCCAAATATCACATTTTATAGATGACGAAAATGAGATCTAGAAAGCTGAAGAGACTTGTCCAAGGTCACACAGACTTTTTGAACCACTGTCATGGACTTACAGTAGTTAGGAACCTAGGAGGTCCCACATTTTACAGAAGAGGAAACCGAGGTTCAGGGAAATTAAAATGACTTGCCTTATAGATAGTGAGGTTGAAACAAGATCTGAAGTGAGTTCTTCTTTGCCCCTAAGACTAGCACTCTCTTTGGCTTTGGTCCTTTTTTTTGTACTTGCCTCAGTTGCGCAAACGCTTATGCCCCCCGAAGTAGACTGAGACCTTCCTTACCTGATGTATGGAAGGAAGGGGTTGACATGTCCAAAGAGCACGGCAATCACATAGGAGATGATGAAGGCGGCAGAGGACCAGGTTACCAGGAGGAAGGGGACAAAGGCCATCCCTTTCAGGAAGCACAGCATCCTGCCGTCGAGTGCGGGCTAGGGGGCAGCAGGGCCTGGTACCAGAGGTGGTGCTGCGGTGCCCGTGGCTCCCGCGGAGACTGGACATGTGCTGAGACAAGGCGGGTGGCAGCGGTAGAGGCAGCAGCAACAGCACCTCGGCTGCAGGCGGGGACAGGCGGGCAGTCAGGTGGACGCCGAGGAGAAGGAGCAGGAGGAGGAGGAGAAGAACAAGGAGGAGGAGGCGGAGCAGGAGGCGCTGGGAGAGCCCCGGGGCAGTACTAGCTCTGGCGGGACGGGAAGAGAAGAGTGGAGCTAGGTGGCAGTGGCTGGCACAGAGGGGCAGACAGGCTGGCACGCTAGCAGGGTCGAGGCCAAATGGGCCAGGAGCGGGTGGGTAGAGAGTGGTTGCGAAAGGGGGTGAAGTCATAAAGCAGTCGCCCCCGGGTGGGGGCGGGCCAACTTTTCGCCACCTCCTTCCAAGTTCCCAGCCCTGGGACTAGCCGAGTTGGAAAACGGTTCCTTTCACTTTTGTTTCTCGCACTTGCTTGGGCTAGCCAGGACAGGGGTGGGGTCAGCGATTTCCACCCCCATGGGGGCGGAGTCAAGGTTGCGGCCCCCTCCCCTAACTCTGTAGCCCTAAGGACCCCAAGTCCAACCCCTGAAATTTCCTACCTGGGGTCCGGTCGGTCTTACGCTGTGGATGCTAATAAGCTAAACTTTGACCTTCAAGGGTACTCACGCCCCGACGTGACCCCTGGCTCTGTTTGGTCCCCTCTTAAAACTCCTGTGAATTCAGAGGGCCTAGCTTTTGACTCTCGGGGTACCCCCACCCCACGCACACACCCGGACGAGCGCGTTTTGGGGCCCCAGATTCTGCTGCCCCGCCCCCTTGAGATCCCTTGTGGGTCGCATGCTCTTAGCCTTTTATGTCCACGGGTATCCCCTCCCCATTCGCACACTCAGGCGGTAGCAACTTGAGGCCCCACATTCTGCACCTTCCTTGGATCTTCTCTGAGATCTCTTCTAGATCCTGAGGGCCTCCTTTGATTCCCAAGGGACCAGATGGCAGCCACATGATTGCCTCAGACCCTGCTGCCCCTCCACCTTGGCTCTCTCCTTAAGTCTCCTGTGGGTCCTAAGGGTCTGGCCTTTGACTCTCAAGAGTCCACTACACCCCCACCCCCTCAGGCTACCCTGGGCTCTGCCCACCGAGTAACTACAGGCTGTGTGAGGCAAGTGGGGAGTGGGCCAGGTCAGTCTCCACTCAGCCTGGTAATCCTTCATCTGGGAGTCTGGATGGGGAATCTTGTTAACTCTGGGACAAACAATTCACCTCTCAGAGCTATGCTTTCTACCTTGAAGAATAGTTGCTGATGTCCATTGGTGCTTTGGGGGGTTTTCATTTTAATTGTAAATTGGATAAATAGTATTTTTTTCCAATTATATGTAAAGATAGTTTTCAACATTCATTTTTTGTAAGCCCAGTTCAAAATTTTTTCTTCCTCCCTCTCATGCCCCCCCAAGATGGTAAGCAATCTGATATAGGTTATACATGTGCAATCATGTAAACATATTTCCACATTAGTCACCTTGGAAAAGAAGAAACAGAATAAAAGGGAAAAAAGCCACCAAAAAAGTGAAAGTAGTCTGCATCTATCTGTATTCAGACTCCATAGTTCTTTCTAGAGCATTTTTCAGCTGGTGTCCATGATCTGAAGACGATTCTCCACACTTCTGAAACCACGGATCAGAATCACACTCAAAATAAAATTAATAGGTTAATAGATTAGGATTCAAAAGAGACCTTAAAGGGCCTTTCCAAACTCCACACTGTCAAAGATAAGAAGTTTGATGTTTTTAAAATGTACTTCTATTCACTGATTTTTTTTTTCCTAGTGGAGAAAAGATTTGATTGGTTTTTTCTGAATTCTACATAGAGGGCAGGACTCCAGAGTCCCTGTTAGGTCCCTCTGAAGACTGACTTTGCAATTAAGCATGGTATGGTAGGAAAAGCACAACATTTCCAATCAGAAGACCTGTGTTCAAATCCTGTATCTCCCATTCACTGTGTGATCTTGGACAAATCATTCATACTCTACCTCATTTTGAACTAGATGACCTTTAAGGTCTTTCCAGATGGGTCATCTGTGTGATCTTGGGCAAATCATTGTTTCTATGTTTCACCTTCCTCATTTGTAAAATGAGGGGTTTTAGTTACATATATTCTAAAGTCCTTCCCTTCCAGTTCTAAGTCAATGATCCTATGAACCCTGAACTGAAATTGTATTTTGTCACATTAATTTGTGGTGCCTCAATGATTCATGTTCACTACTAGCAAAAACATTGACTATATCTCTAGGTAATTATTGCATACTCTGAACCTCATCTCTGCTTCTGGGAAAGTTGTTAAATCTTCCTTTGAGATTTACAAAATCTAACCAATGGTCACATGATTCCTCATGTCCATGAAATATACAAACCCAACTTCCCCAATGAGTTCAAGAAGAGAAACTGGGGATTGAAAAACCTTTTTAAAAGAATATACATTTAATTTCTTCAACAAGCATTTGTTAAATACCTAATATATGCCAGCAACTGGGGAGAAAAAAGACAAGTATGTTTAAAAATATACTTTATGAAAAGCTGTTAAGTAAAGATATCATGTGATATTAAAAAAAGAAGTTGGTTGGTGATTTCAAGGCATCATTGAGTAAAATTAGTCCAAAACTAAGAGGGCTGAGGGAAGCAGTGGAGAAAGCTTTGTACTTGAGAAGCCCAGGGCAAATAAGAGGTGAAGTAGATAGTATGTGGACTCTGAAGTCAGGAAGACTAATCTTCCTGAGTTCAAATCTGACCTCTGGCACTTATTATCCGTATGACCCTGGGCAAGTCATTTAATTCTGTTTGAATTAAATTAATTCATTTTTCCTCATTTATAAAATAAGCTGGAGAAGGAAATGGCAAACCACTCCAATATCTTTGTCAAGAAAATCCCTAATGCATGATGGAGAATTAGAGACAACTGAACAACAAGTTGAAATACCACCTGAGACAGTTGTTAACTCTGTGACAAACTGTAGGCAAGCCTAAGTTTCTCTCTGAGCTGTTTCCTACTCTTTAATTAAATTTTTAAATTAAATTTTATTAAATTAAATTAATTTTAATTAAATTATTAGTAACACCTATCTTATAGGATTGTTGTAAGGATTAAAATGTAAATTTAGGATGTCCATCCAGATAGATAAGATAGATAAAAAATGTCTTTTGCCTAGATTTCAACATAAATTTTAAATTCATTGTTTTTTCAATAACAAAAATCAATTTTCTCTCTTTCCATCCCTTCCACCATTGCAAAAACAAATAACCAACAACATTGTAGCTAATACATATACTCAAGAAGAAAAATTCTCACATTGACCATGTCCAAGAATTGTCTCATTTTGTTTCCTCAATCTATCACCTCTCTGTCAGGAGGTGGAAAGCTTGCTTTGTCATTGGTTTTCTGAAATTATTGTTTGTTGTTGGGTTGATCAGAGTTTTTCAAAGTTGTTTGTCTTTATAATATTATTAATATATAAATTGCTCTCCAGGTTCTGCTCCCTTTACTTTGTGTCAGTTCATACAAGTCTTCTCATATTTCACTAAAATTATCCCTTTTGTCATTTCTTATGGTGCAACAGTATTTCATCCTATTTGTATACCATAATTTGTTCATTGATCCCCCCAAAATATGGACACCTCACCTTAATTTCCATTTCTTTCCTATTACTAAAAGATCTGCTATGAATATTTTTATTCATATCCTTTTCCTCTATCTTTGATCTCTGCGTTAAAGGCCTAGTTGTGGTATTTCTAGGTCAAAGGGTATGGCACAGTTTAATAACTTTGGGGATACCAAATTGCTTGCCCAATTCACAACTCAAGCAACAGTGCATTAATATATGCCTGTTTTCCCACAGTCCCTTCAACATTTGTCATTTTCCATTTTTGTCAGCTTTGCCAATCTGATAGGTATGAGGTTGTCTCTTGGTTGCTTTAATTTGTAATTCTTTAATTATTAGTGATTTGGAGTTTAAATTTTATCATAAAAACAAGAGAGAGCCACTGGAATTTATTGAGGAGAGTAACACCATCAGAACCATGCTTAAGGAAAATCATTTTGTTAGCTGTGTGGAGGATAGCTAGGAGAGAGAAAAGACTTGAGACAGGGAGACTGATGGGAAGTCATTGAAGGCAGCAGTTGATAAGGACTACTAAGGAGGTAGCTGTGTGAGAGAAGAGGCTCCAGATGTGAGAGATATTTTAAAAGTGAAAACAAATGACAAGATTTGGCAACAGATTACATGTGTGGGGTCGGGCTAAGAGGAATTGAAGATAAAACAGAGGTTACAAAACTAAGAGAATGACAGACAGAAAGAGGGAAGTTTAGTAAAGGAGTAGACTTTGGGGAAAAGAAAATGAGCTCTGCTATGGACATGTTGAATTTGAGGTGCCTATGGAACATTCAGTTTGAAAAGTCTACTAAGCTGTTGCTAATTCAGGACTGAGGCTCAGGATATAGCTTCTGCCTTGTTACATTAAAAATAGCATAAATAACTCCATTTTGCCTTTATTCTCCATTTTGTGAAATTAAGTTCTAAATTCTTGTAAGTTGTTTGATCATAGGAAAGTTACAAGACAGGAAAATCACAAGATTACACCCACACACACACCTTAATGTCTTTCAATCCCCTTCATTAATAAAAAACCAGGTGTCTCTATCATGACTAACGTAGAAGTATGTTTAAATGATTGTACATATCAGATTGCTTGCCATCTTGGGGAGAGGGGAAGTGAGGGAGGAAGAAAGTATTTGACCTTCAAAATCTTATAAAAAATGAATGTTGAAAACTATCTTTACATCTAATTAGAAAAAGTAAAATATTGTTTACCAAAAACAAAATGGAGGAGGGGGGGGAGAAACCAATGTCTTGATTCCTACAATCCTCTTTTCCCTTTCCCATCAATTATAGAATATCTGTAGAAACCAAGGTCCTGGATCCTTTGTGCCACCAAGAGCATGGGACCTGATTTGTTTCTGCAAATGCATGCATTGCTAAATAAATTGTTGTCTGGTTATAACTACTTGGTGTCTTTATTTCACCATAACAGTTATGGAGACCACAAAGGGACTGAGACTTCAAGTCTTCATTGAATGACTGGACCTTCGCCAAAGGAACACTCTAGGATGTTCTAGTAGGATTTCTACCTCCACTAAGGATCACCTGTTCCCTCCATTTCCTCCTGGACCACATCCAGACAATTACTTGTTAGAGGTGAGTGGTCCATGAGGAGAGTTCCATAAGTACCAGCTCTAGTAAATCATTGTATACCACAGTATGGATGTTCTTATTAGCTTGGGACCAGGAGAATCTTCCCATTCAGAAGGGGATAACTAAGAATAGAGATCTCAAATTATGCAAAGATTGGTCAAAGAAATATAAGAATCTCAATGGGGGGGCGGAGCCAAGATGGCAGAAGCAGCAAGGTCCCGAA
>CM053597.1:171134591-171163134 GCA_028646575.1 Pseudocheirus occidentalis | reverse complement strand
GTCCACTATGAAGATGTCTTGTATAATCACACATCCATAGCCTGTATTGAACTGAGTGTCCTTCCAGTGGGGTTGGGTGACAAGGGAGGAATCAAAAGAATCTAGAATTTAAAGTTCTCCAATACCTGCAACTAGGAATTAAGATACACAGGGGCTGGGATAGGGAGACCCTCCCTGCTCTACCAGAAAATAAGAGAGCAGAGCAGGGGAGGGGCTTTACAGTGGGGTTGCTGTTTTAGGGTTGGGGAAGGGGCAAGACGGGGAGAAAATGTGTAATTCAAAAATGTAATGAAAATGAATAATGTAAACGAGAAAACAAACAAACAAATAAATAAATAAAGAATCTTAATGGGTTCCAAATTTAGCCTGAAGAAGGAACTTTCAATTCCTGAAGATTAAAGGAGTGGTTGGTTAGAAGTCAAGGAGTTGATTTGGCTCATTGATGATTTCTGAAGGAACCCAAAGCACTATATAAATGTTAGTAAATGTAAATACTCTATATTGGTCTTGAATACAATCAATATAGAATGCCAAAAGTGATAAAAATGAATGATTTTCCATATAAGAAAATTTAGAAATGCATTACATTGAACTGATATCACCTGACTGGTAGTAAGTTTTGTTTCATGTTTTAAATACGTAATATTGTGTTTGTTATTATTGTGGTTCTTAATTTTTTTTCCTTATATTGTGATACTTGGGAAACCATTGAATCAGAAATGCTATTAGAAAAGTAATTTTTCTTTTTTAATCTGGATGCTTTTAGATTATTAATTGAGCAGTTAAAAGAATATGATAAAAATGGTAAAAAAACTGTTCACTATTTAATGGGGCACATGTAAAATGGATAATAATAATAACTTACTGTTTTAGGGGAAAGTAGTAAAGATCTCTTTGAGTTATCATTTTCTGTGAGGTTCCTTGAAACTTTCTATTCAAACAGGCTCAAAGGATTTTATCAGCCCTGCTCGTAGTGTGTGATAAAATGTGAAACTACTGAAACTAGGACCAACTCCCAGCTAAAATGGGGAAACTTACTAGTTAGCTGATAGTAAAGAGTGAGTGTTATCTGACAGATTATTTGAACATCACTTATGAAAATTATGAGACATATCTATTAATAAATAATAAAAGTTGTGTTTTTGATCCAACCTAGTAACAATAGACCTTAGATTCAAAGATTTCAATCTTGCCTTCAGGGTGAACAAGTGATGGAGATTGGAGGCTTGATACAGTCAGCATTATTCTGGCAGCTTTGAGTCAACTATCATAGATTCACTGTATATGTGAAACTCCAGAATGTGATTACTCCTAATTTATGAAAGAAATGTTCTTATATTTGCTCATTTTATGTAGCTTAATATATTTTTAATATTTTATTTTTTCCTATTTACATTTTAAAATAATTTTAACATTTTTTTTAATTTTGAGGGCCAGGGAAAAGAGTGAGGGAGAGAATTTGGCCCTCAAAATTAAAAAAAATGTTAAAATTATTTTAAAATAGGATCAGAATCATAAGGCTTGAACTGGTTTTCGCCATATGAAGTGGTTATTGGAAAACCAAACTGAGGAGACTGTACTAAATTATAATCAGGCTTGTTACTGGCAGATTTGAGGAGAATTACATAGGAATCTCTGCAAATGATCAGAGAAGTAGATGTACTAGAAGAAGCCCTTTTCAGGGGTGCCCTTAAAATAAGACCTATTCTAGAATATCCAAGGAAAGATGTTTCTAGGGACCAGACAACCACCTGGGACATCTGGGACTCAAGGTGAAATGTGATGACCAAATGGACATTGGAAGTGTTTTACCAGGTGATGAAAAGACTTGGTATTATTTTATATTTATGATTGTTATTGTAATGCTTTGGCTTTTTACTGAGTTTTCTTGGTTACCTTGGTGACATGTAAATCTCCCCTCACAAATTAGTCCATGGTGAACTCTCTAAGCAGTTTGATCTGTAGCCTGACTTAGTTTACCTAGAGAGTCTGTTTAACAAGGTTTGTTTCTTTAGGGGATGTATGAGATCATGACTCTGCTTGTGCTTTTTCCTCCTTTTACCCAAATCTTCTGATGCTCCTTAAGGTAGACTATCATTCCATCTAGAAATCCCTAATAAAGTTTTAAAATAAGTGATCCTGGGGGCTTAGAATCCCAGAATCAAAAGGGGGAGGGGCTACATTAAAAAATAGCACAAGTAATTCCATTTTGCCTTTATTCACCATTTTGTGAAGTTAAGTTCCAACTTCTTGTAAGTCACTTAATCATGGGAAAGTAACAAGATTACTACCTGCCTTACCTCAGCGTTTCCAAATCTCCTCCACCAATAAGAAACCAGGTACTTCAATCCCTATAATCATTTTTTTACACTCTTTTCAGTGACATAATAACTGTAGAAACCAATGTTCTAGGTCCTTTGTGCTACTAAGAACCTGGGATTTGTTTCTGCAGCTACATACATTGCTTAAAAAAAATTGTTGCCTGGATGTGACTACTCCACGTGTATCTTGATTGCACTGTTGGATTGCTGGATATATAATCTGTGAGTCATCTTCATAAAGATGAAATCATTAAACCAATGGAACCTAACAAGGTTTCTCAGGTTCAGTGAGGAAGGGTATAGAAGGGAAAGAGAAGATGGCCCAGGACAGAGCCTCAGAGTACCACAGTTAGGGAACATGACATGGATGATGGAAACAGAGGAGTGATCAGACATATAGGAGGAGAATCAGGAGAGAGTAGTGGCAAAAAACAAACAACCATACAAAACTCGGAGAAGATAGTATGATTGATGGTCAATAGTGTCAGATACAACAGAGAAGTCGGGAAGGATGAAGACTGAGGAAAAGACTACCAGTTCCAGCAAATAACATAAAGCCAGTTTGTTTATAAAATCATGGGATTTCACCAGCAACAGTGCTTGGCATATAGTGAACACTTATGTTGTGTTCAGATTATTGATTAAGCTTGTGACCATTTATTTTGCTGGACTTTCTATGCTTATGGTGTTTTGTTTTTCTTACTTTCTTAATGTATGGGTTGGGTTGGAGGAGAGGAAGAGATGGGACAGAGAAAATCACTTAAAAATAAAATGACAGAAATTTTAAAATAGAATATTTATGGAATGATTTGTTTTCTGGAGTATCAAAATTTAGATCTGGAAGGGACCTTCAAGCCTCCTTCTCTAATTTTAAAGACTAACTATCAGGAGACAAAGAGAGGTTAGCCCAAGGTCACACAAGGATTAAGTAGCAGGGCTAATATTTGAACCAAGGTTCTCTAACACTGAATCTAATAATGTGTCTCTCCCATTACCAAATTGTAAAATATAGAATAATTATGTATTTATAATTTATAGAGTTCCATTAATCTTACATCTAATAACTATATATATACACATATATATCTTGCTTTACATAGAAGATGCATTTCTTAAAATTGTGTGTGAATTCAAATTTTGTAAATGAAATTGGTTTTATTTACCATAAAATAACTCAGATTTTTCCATGTCTTTGGAACATAGTACAAGGAACAAAGCATTTATTAAGTACTTACTATGAGCTCAGTTCTGGAAATGCAAAAATAAGAAAATAAGACAGTTCCTAAATTATACTCTGAAGGGAGGAGAGGTAGTATCACAAGTCAAGAGGTGGTTTAGAGATAGCTTAGAAGTGTCTATGGAAGTCTGGTTCTGGGCAGGATAAGTTCAAAGCTCAGCAATTAGAGCCCAAGATGACTCTATACAGAGAACTCAAGCTTCTGGTGGGGGGAAGATGAAGAAAATAGTTGAAGTGCAGGAGGCAATGCCCAGAATTTTATTTTATTTTATTTTTAAAATTATTTGTTTATTTACTTTTAGTTTACAACATTCAGTTCCACAGTTCCTTGAGTTTCAAATTTTCTCTCCCTCTCCCCCCACCATGGTGGCATGCACTCAAATATAGGATCTACAAATATCTTCACATTAATCATTAGTCAGATTGTAAAGAAGGATTATAAACGATGGAATGATCAGTGGGAAAGAGGAAGCAAAACAAAACAAGAAAAAGAAACAGAGCAAGTAGTTTGTTGCAATCTGCATTTGGACTCCACAGCTCTTTCTCTGGATGTAGATGTCTCTTTCCATCATGAGTCTTCTGGAGTTGTCTTATAATCTTACATTGCTAAGAGGAGCCCAGGCTTTTGAAGTTAGTCATCACACATACATTGTATCTGTGATTGTGTACAGAGTTCTGGTTTTTCTCTTCTCGCTCAGCATCAGTTTATATAAGTCTCTCCAGGTTATTATGAAGTCCATCTGCTTGTCATTTCTTATGGCATGGTAGTATTCCATTACATTGATATACCACAACTTGTTCAGCCATTCCCCAATTGATGGGCATACCCTTGATTTCCAATTCTTTGCCACCACAAAAAGAGCTGCTATAAATATTTTTGTATATATGGGTCTACCTCCGAGTTCTCTGATCTCTTTGGGATATAACCCTAGAAGTGATATTGCTGAGTCAAAGGGAATGCATTTAATTTATAGCCCTTTGGACATAGTTCCAGATTGCTCTCCAGAATGGCTAGATCAGTTCGCAGCTCCACCAACAATGCTTTTAGTGTTCTGATTTTTCCACATAATGGCCAGAATTTTATAAAGGTTTTTTCAATCATTTTCAATCATATAGCATTTCAGGCTTACAAAGCAACTCTTCCCAAATACGGGAAATGGATTTAATAAGTACTATCATCCCAATAATAATATTACCTATCATTTGAATAACATTCTAAGGTTTGCAAAGTGCTTTACATATATTATCTCATTTGATCCTTGAGGTCAGGGCTATTATTTTCCCCATTTTAGAGATGGAGAAAAGTGAGGATCGGAGAAGTAGTAGAAAGGATAGAGAGCTGGCCATAGAACCAGGAAGACCTGAGTTCTACATCTGACACATACTGGCTGTGTGAACTTGGGCAAGTCGCATATCCTGTCTAAGTAACCCTCTAAGATTATAAATTGCAGAGGCAGTGCTGACCTGGAAGGGTCAATGAACTCACAGGTCCAGTCCCTATTTTAGGGTTGGAGGAAATTGAGGATCAGAGAAGTTAAGCAATTTGCCTGGGGTCACACAGCTAGTTAGTGCCAAGAGAAGATTCTGAACCCTGAGGCTACCGACTCCAGGCAGGGTGTTCTTTCCATCTCACCATGATGCCCTCATTCACTACTTCTTAGGAACTCAATGGCTCTCCATTGGGTTTATTTCAGTTGGAGTTCAGCCAAATTGAGCTACTTGCTGTTCCTTTGAACTTGGTGTTCTTTCTCACTCATGCCTGGAATATACAACTTCCTCATTCCACTTTTCCTCCTCCTCTCAATTCTTAGCTTCTTTAAAAGCTCAGAAGTCTTTCCTGATCCCCCAAATTATTAACATTTCTTCCTCCCTCCAGTTTATTCTTCATTCCTATCTTTGCATCCCCTACAGCTGTCATAGTGCTCAGTACACAGTAGGTACTTAATAAATGTTTACTGAAATGAATCCATGTTCTCATGGACATGGGTGCTCCTTTTAATGAAAAGATTCTTAACCTGGGGTCTGTGAACTTCTAAAAATCTTTTAAAAAATAATTATATTTCAACTAATTGGTCTCTGTTGTAATCCCATGAACTTTGTTCTATATACTTAAAAACCCAATTCTGAGAAGGGTCTATAGGCTTCCCAAGACTTCTCAACATGATCAAAATGTTGAGACCCTGTTTATTCCTTTTCATCCAGTGCCACTATTTTTGTAAATACTCCATTCATAGAGGATCTACTCAGTATGATGAAGGACTTTCTCTAGTTTTCCTAGCATACTTTGGTTACCACTGACCTGTTGCCACTGACCATTATTCTATGATGTCACAGCATTGCCAGGCTACCTACATTTCAGATTTCCTGGACAATAATTTTTACAACATTTCTTATATAAATTATTCAACAACAAATCATTTCATTAAGCAAATGCTTAAACTTCTGCTATATTCTGGATATTTTGGATTCAAAGATAAAAAAGGGGAGAGGGGGGAAATGCCTGCCCTCAAGGTACTTATATTCTAGAGGGAGGGATGGTACATTTTTACATATAAATAAATAAATAGCCCTAATAAATGGAGGTGGAACAGGGAGTCATCAAAGGATTCCTTAGAGACGGGTACCCTGACTTAAACCTAAAAGGAAGCTAAGGATTCTGGGAGGGAGGGATAGGGAATTCAGTGCAAGCATTGGAGATGACCTGAGCTAAAGTATGGAGGTAAGGGAAGCAATATGGTATAGCAGCAAAGTGATGGACTTAAATTAGGCAGACCTGGTTTAAAATACTGCCTGAGAGATTTAGTACCTGTGTGACCCTGGACAAGTCACTTAACTCTCTAAGCCTCAGCTTCCTCATCTGAAAAATGATCCAATGAGATCTATAGTCCCTTCTAACTCTAAATTTATAATCCTGTGGTTTGTTGCTAGTCAATTATGTCTGATTCTTCATGACCCCATTTGGATTTTTCTTGGCAAAGATACTGGAGTGGCTTGCCATTTCCTTCTCCAGTTCATTTTACAGACGAAATTGAGGCCAATAGGATTAAGTGACTTGCTCAGGGTCACACTGCTAATAAGTGTCTGAGGCTCGATTTGAATTCAGGAAGTTGGGTCTTCTGACTAGCATTGTATGCACTATGGCACCATCTAGATGCATCACAATTAATAATACATCATTGAAATTTTGGAGAGAAGTTTCACTTGAATGATGAGGTCAGAAGCCAAATTGCAAAGTGCTGAAAACTGAGGAAAGGAGGAATAGGAAGTAGAAGACATTTGGCCAAGAAAGGGAGGAGAGATGTTGGAGGAGGGCTTGAGAATGTTCATTATTGGTAAGACAACCTATTTATGCTAACCATGGGTCCCTCCATTGTCTTGTGGGTCACTAGGAATTCAGTCTTCAAAAATTGTGGCATTCTATGATTCACAACTATATGGCATCACAGAAAACAATATTTCTAATATTTTGATATATCTGTGACCTCACCAAAGTGGGAGTTCCCTCCCACAGTAGAAATCACATTGTTGTCCATGTTTTCTCATAAATTTTCCACAAGGAAAATCCACCCAACATATCGGAGGCCTTAGACTGTAGGTCTGGAGCTGGAAGGGACCTCAGTGATCTTCTACTACAATCCTCTTGTTTTACAGATGAGGAAAGAAAAGCCAAGAATTAGACCTTGCAAGGTCACACAGATAGCAAGTGGGAGATCTGGGATTAGAACTCAGGTCCTGGAATTAATTCCAAGTTCACTGATCTTTCCACTCTACCAGGATGTCATCCTTTAGAGCCCTTGGCTTGCATGTATACCAGGGGACAGCCCCACAATTCCAACCAGAATGACTTTTCTTTTTCGAGTGCAGTTGATTCTTATCCTAGTTTTTCCAACACTCTTTCATGACAGACATATCTAACAGACTGTAGACCTTCTTATGTACATAGAATTATCTGTAGCTTAGAGACAGAAGTGACCCCAGAGGTCATGAGATACAACCTCCTCATTCATAGATGAGGAAACTGAGGTTGAGGGACATAAAGTCATTTGCCCAAGGTCACACAGGTAATAGACATCAGAGGCAGGATTTGAACCCAGGTGCTTTGCCTTCAAAACCACCAGACCATGCTACCTTGTATTTTGTCTTTGAAGTCTAGATCAGTTTCACATTTTGCACAATTCTATAGAGTTAACCTTTGTTGATTCTATATGTCATGGATGACTCATTTTACTTTCCTTCCTTGACTCCCATTATACCTTGAGATATATTATTCAAAAAAAATTTTTAACTGCTATTTTTTTTTGTTTAAATCATAGACATTTTTAGGAGAAGGAAGCTTGGTAATTAATAATGCAGGAAGTTAATAAGGTAATTAATAAGGTAGGGAAACATGTTATAGGGCAGAAATCCAGAGACTTTCTAAAAAATACATTCAGGGGTCTAGGGTTAAATTGGGGAAGATCCTTCTGTTGTTGGATTCAAAGCCCCAAGATCAAGGCTTCTCACTGCTTCTTTCCTATAATTCAGGAACTTGTTAAAGTGGAAGGACCTTTATCCTTTAGAGACCTAGGATTAGGTAAATAAACATCATCTGGATCTAACCTTGGCTGGCATGCTTATTCAAACCACATTATGCCTAACTACAGACAATAAAAAAGTTTATAGATAAAGGAAAACTCTCCTTGCATTAGAGAGAAGGTAGAGATGACATTTAAACTCTTAAGTCCTAGCTTCCGTGAGGGAGCTACAGGGAAAAATATGAACAGAAGATGGGTTGGGTTTTTTTTTTCACCCTTGATTGTTATGGCAGGATGCCAAGAGAAGTACACTGATCTGGGTTCAAATATCATTTCTGCTTCTTAAAACCTGTATGATCACCACTTCACTGCTCTGAGCCTCAGGCTTCCTCATCTGTAAAGTGAGAGTTTTTGAACTAGATAACCTTGTGTGTTTCCTCCAGTTCTAAGTACAACCTAGGCAGAAATTCAAACTCCAGGTCACTAGTGGCTAGCAAAATGCCCCAGTGGGTCACAAACCAGATTAAAATGCAATTGCAAAGTGTTTAACAAAGTAAATGAAAAGACAGTACAACACAGATGATGTTAATTTGTGATTTACCAAATCAACATGCTGGGCAAGAATGTATTAGAGAGAATACTGACCCAGAAGTCAGGAGAACCTGAGTTCAAATCTAGCCTCAGACACTTACTTGTGTGACTGTGGGCAAGTCACTTAACTTTGTTTGCCTCAATTTCCTTATCTGTAAAATGAGCTAGAGAAGAAGATGGGAAACTACTCCAGTATCTTAGCCAAGAAAACCCTAAATGGGAGTCACCAAGAGTCTGAAACAATTGAACAACAAAAATCAATATGTGATCTTCAGGGATCAATTTTTATTTGTTTGACACCACTGATCTAGGTCTGCAGCTCTCTCTTTTTTTTTTTGCTTTTTTTTTTTGGAGGGCAGTTGGAGTTAAGTGACTTACCCAAGGTCACACTGCTAGTTTTTGTGTTAAGTGTCTGAGGCCGGATTTGAACTCAGGTCCTCCTGACTCCAGGGCCGGTGCTCTATTCACTGCTCCACCTAGCTGCCCTGGTCTGCAGCTCTTAACCTTGTGTCCCTGAACATTTTTTATATTTTTGAAACATTTCAATACATCTGGTTTCCTTTGTTATCCTAAATATTTTATTTTATGTATTTAAATCATGATTTTGAGAAGAGGTGCATGGGCTTTCCCAGCTTGCCATTGGGGTCCATGAAACATAAAAAAGGTTAGATAAGGACCCCTGACCTAGGAGATCTGAAGGCTATAAAGAAACTAACTCTAAAGGGCAGAAGAGGGGAGAAGTAGTATTATTAGACTAAGAGGGAAACTTTTTTTGATCATGTAAATGGTACCAAAAAAGCAAAATGGAAGTCTAAAAGAGAAGTAGTTAAGATATTTTGTTCAATTCAGTAAACATTTTTAAGTTCCTGCCATGTGCTAGATACTGTGCTAAGTGTTAGGGACACAGAAAGAGACAAAAGACAGTTCCTGCTCTCAAGGGGCTTATGGTCTAATGGGGGAGACAAAATGCAAACAAATATGTAGAAAGCAAGCTATGTACAGGATGAATAGGAGATAGGTAACTGATGGAAGGCACTGGAATTAAGGGGAGTTGGGAGAGGTTTCCTGTTGGAGGTGGGATTTTAGTTCAGACTTAAAGGAAGCCATGAAGGAGATCGGTAGTTGAAGTAGTGGACAGAGAGCATTCCAGACAAGGGACACAGTCAGAGAGAATCCCCAGAGCTGAGAGATGGAGTGTCTTGTTAGTGGAACATAATGGTCAATGAACTCTTTTCTCTTTTTAAGGCTGATGATCAATTTCAGTATTCTTTGGTTTATTATACAAACCATTGTTCTATATACTAGATCCTGACTATATGGTAGGGAAATAATTAGGATTCAAGCATAGTATTTTTGGTTGTTATTTATTTTTTTATTTTAAATAGTAATTCTCAAAAATTTTGAGTTGCAAATTCTCTCCTTCCCTCCAGTCCCTTTCGCATCTATTGAGAAGATTAGTCATATGTTATCAGTTATACATGTGAGGTCACGTAAAACATTTCCATATTAGCCCTGTTTTTTAAAATGGCAAGATTAAAAAAAAATATATGCTTCAATTTGCATCTGGACGTGGATGGCTTTTTTTTGTCACCAGCCTTTTGGGATTGTCTAATCAAGAATTATCTTCACAAATTACCTAGTATTTTCATAGAGTAGTCTGTTATATTGAACATTCCTTTGCTCCATCTTTTGCTTTTCATTTTTTTCTCACTCCTATTTCATCTTCATTTCTACAACTAAGAAAGAAAGAATACAGTTAGGAAATCAGGGGATTTCCAACTGGGTCATATAATGACTAGTAAAAAGAAGAATTTAAGAATTATGTTGTGGTTATGTTTTATTTTTTCCTTTCCCATAGGTTTAGAATTGACTATCAGTCTCAAAACAAGCTTGAGAATAAATGAATTCCAAACAAACTGGTTGATCTTGGAAATAAACTGCTCTGATTTGCATTAATTAGCATTATCTGTTACTTCATGCTCAAATGGATTCTTCTAAAAGCCACCCACACTTCATGCTTCTAATGCCATAACTTATGGGAAAAGTACTTCCATTTTCCCCGATGGATACGGTCAAAGGACATGAAGAGCTTTTAGAAAAATGTAAATGAGAAATAACGCTTCATCTCAGATCCAGAAAGCTGTTGTTTGTTGTTGTTCAGTTCTTTCAGCTGTATTGGATTCTTCTTGACCCCATTTCTTAGCAAAGATCCTGGAGTGGTCTGCCTTTTCCTTCTCCAGCTCATTTTACAGATGAAGAAACTGAGGCAAATGGGGTTAAGTGACTTGCCCAGGGTCACATGTCTGAGGTCAAATTTAAACTGAGATCTTTCTGACTCCAGGCCGGGCACTCTATCCATTGAGATACCTAACTGTGCCACTAGAAAACTGGCAAAAGATGGAAAAAAAAGAAATGGCCATTGTGGGATGAACTTGAGGAAGACAAGCACATACTACTTAATACACCTTTGATAGCCTTGTACCTTCCTGCTAGTCTCTTCCTCCTATCGATTTTTTCTAATTTATCCTGTATCTATGTTGTTTGTTGTTGTTATTGTTGTTGTTTGTCCTTCCTTGACTGCCATGACATGCAAGTGAATTGGATTGAAGTGAAGGAGGGCAACCACATGTTGTTTGCATATTATCTTCCCCTATTCGAATGTGGGCTTCCTGAGAATGAGGTCTTATCTTTGAGAATATCTTTGGTGTTCCTTGTATCCCTAGCTCTTACTACAGTGCCTGGAATATTTATTGTTATTATTGTTCAATCATTTTCAGTTGGGTCCAATTCTTCATAGATGCTTAATAAATACTAGTTGACTGATTGTATCTGGTCTAACTATATCTGGAAAGCAATTTGGAATCACATGAGAAAAGTCACTCTATTGTTTATATTTTTTCTCCTAGTGATCCCTCCTGCCCCCAATCAGGCATACTCCCTAGGGATATTAGTGAGAGAAAACTCAGCTGTAGCACAATATTCGTACCAACAGTCTTTGTGGCAGCAATAACAAACAGACCAAAAAGGAAACAAAGACAGTGTCCATCAGTTGGGAAATGAGAGGATAAATTGTGGTATATGAATGCAATGACTTTCTCACTCATTTATTAGTTATTCATTTTTTATAACAATTAGTTATTCATCTTTTTTTTTACTGGACTTCTTATTTCATCCAAACCGTTCTTTCTTTCTTTTTTTTTCTTTTTAATTCATTTATTTACTTTTAGTTAACAGCATTCAGTTCCACAATCCCTTGAATTCCAAATTTTCTACCTCTCCTTCCCCCATGGTGGCGTTCAATCTGATATAGGTTCTACAAATACCTTCACATTAAACATTAATCAAGTTGTAAAGAAGAATTGTGTAACCAACCGAATGAACAATGAGGAAGAAGAAACAAAACAAAACAAAACAAAAAAGAAAGACAGCAAGTAGTTTGCTTCAGTCTGCCTCATTCAGACTCTGTAGTTCTTTCTTTGAATGTAGATAGATAGCCTTTTCCATCATGAGTCTTTTGGAGTTCAAATCCTTCTTCCTACCTTCCTAAGCCACTATCTTAGTTTAGACCCTCCTCACCTCGCCTAAATTATTCACTTTCCTGCCTCAAATATCTTCCCACTACAATTCATACTCAACAAAGCTGCCAATGGGATTTTCCTTAAGCCATAGTTTCGATCATATCACCCTTTTACTTAGTTCCAATGACTCCTTATTGACTTGAGTCAAATAAAAACTCCTCTGTTGGTTCTTTAAGTCTCTCACAATCTGCCTCAATCCTTCTTTCCATCCTCCTTGGACATTACTCTCCTTCTCTAGTCTGGGCTCCAGTTAATCTAGCTGTCTCTTTTCCTTACACGTGACTCTATCTCCTACCTCCTGGTCTTGTACTGGTGCCCATTTTTACTGCTTCTTCACCTTTTTCTTTACAATACTATTATTATCAACAAGCTCTTTGAATACTCTGGGATATATTTTAAGATAACATATGTAATGTGCTTTGGAAACCTTAGCTACATAAATCCTGGCTATTGTTTTTGTGCCAGGACCTGAATTCATTGTCAGCTTACCCAGTAAGCTCTCTTACTCCTCATGTGACTTAATAACCTTTCTGAATTTTTTTTTTACCTCATTACAACCTTCTATATGAAGCTTTTCCTAATCCCTTAATTTCTAGTACCCTCCCTTCCTGTGAGGATTTGATTCTAGAATCAAGAGGGAGCCACTGAAGTTTATAGAGTAGGGGAATATCATGGGCAAGAACTATGCCTAACGAAAATCATTTTAGTAGCTATATTGAAGATGACTTGGAGTGGGGAAAATCTTTAAGTAGGGAACCTAATGTAGCTAAGAGGTGATAAGGTGATGACTTATGAAGGTAGACAGAAGGGTTTAAGTAATACCTTGTGTTTATATTTATTCTCTTTATGTATATTCTGTTTATACTTATGTAGCAAAGTAAACTCTAAGGATCTCTAACTAACACTACTACTGGTAGGCTTCAAGGCCTGAAGCAAGGCTACATTGCCCCCTCAAGGTCCTAAGGATATTCCTGAGTAGTCTGAGATGATTCTCTACTGCCAGTAGATGAGTCCCCACTGGTGTGCTTCTACTCAAGATTATCAGTTAAGAATCAATTTAGGTCAGCTATCCTTAAGTATGTTTTGAAAAGTTTGTTTTAAACAGTGGCTCAATAAGAATAGTTACTACAAATCATCTGTTCAAATGTCTGCAGCACATTTTCCCATAAGAACATAGAGTCTTGGGGAGTGTGAACTTAAACTTAAGATATGTGGCAAAGGAGTAACTCATCTCCTGGTTGCTGGAAGTAATTTTCTCGCATTCCTAGGAAGCTTAATAATTTCCCATTAGGCAAGGAGTGATTTCTGTGCTAAGCTCCCTGTAGTGCCATGAGTCTAGTCTGTCCTTGGCTCCCAAATTAGCCACTGACACCAGCTAGTGCTATCCTAGGGGGAAGAAATTAGAATCCTGATAGGAAGGTGGAAAGTCCAAAATCCTAAAGACCTTAAGAAACTCACAAAGCCCTTCTCCAGCCAAAGTTGGGTACCTCTGGTTCCCAGGGTTGTGAGAATCAGATGAGATGTTTATGAAGTTCTTAGCACAGGGTCTATGCTTATATAACATGTGGTAGTTATGATGACTGTAATGATGATGACCTAAAAATCTACAAGGAAAACAAGCCCAACAGGAATAAGAACCTCTCAAAAATAAAATTCTGATGACACAAATCCACATTTTTTTTCCAACGGGGGCAAAAAAAATAGATGCCTGTCTAACAATACCAGTGTGGATTGAGCAACTTAGATTTTTCTTTTGTTTTTTGCTTTTTGGAGGGCAATTGTGACTTGCCCAAAGTCACACGGCTAGTTTTTGTGTCAAGTGTCTGAGGCCGGATTTGGACTCACATCCTCCCAATTCCAGGGTCAGTGCTCTATTCACTGCACCACCTAGCCACCCCTGAGCAACTTATATTTTTAAAGAAACGAGGAGAAGATGAAACTCCTTACCACCAAATTAATAGTGAATCCTGAAGAGCAGCATGAACCTTAGTGTTCTATTCAGCCATAAAGGCCAAGAATAACAAAAGAACCTTTTTTCAACTATCTAAGAGGAAAAAGGAAAATCAGATGGAGAAGATTCCTGCCACATTGTCGAGGAAGATAACATATAATAGAAAGAGAGTATCACTGCTCAGTCTTGTTTCAATTTTATGTGTCAAGGAGCTTAGGACATCCAGTCCAACCCCATTATTTTACAGATGAGAAAACAGAGCCAAAGAGTGTATGTGACTTACTTAGGGTCACAGGGTCATAGATTTAGAACTGGTTATAGATCTAGAATTAGAGATTTGGTCTGCCTTCCTCATTTTTACAGCTGAAGAAACTGAGGCCCAGAAAGGTCACATGAGAAGTAAGAGAGTAAATTGGGCAAACGGACAATTAATTTGGGTCCTGGCACAAAAATAATGGCTAGGCTTTATATAGCTAAGGTTTCCAAAGCACATTATACATGTTATCCCAAAAAATATCTCAGAGTATTCAGAGAGCTTATTGATTATAATAGAACAACATTGTAAAGAAAAACAACTTAGAAAAACTCAAGAAATCTTATCTAGGTGAAGATTCATAATGATTTGATAAAGTAAATAGTCCTGAGCCTGGAACGCTCTGCCTCCACTGTGCCTCTGGGCTTCTGAGTTAGGCTTCCTTCTAGTCCCAGCTGGACTAGAAAAAATCAGTAAGTTAAATAACACCAAATAAAAGAAGTGTTATGTGGGAGGTAGAACACACAAAAAAGAGGATCGCATAGAAAGTTGCAAATCTATTGTTTTACTTTTTAAATATAAAATCAATCCAACGTGGGATTTTCAAAGCTATAATAACAATAACTAGCATTTATATAGTGCTTCAAGGCTTGCAAAGCAGTCAATAAATATTTACTAAGTGCCTACTGTGTACTAGCCACTGTGCTAAGCTCTGAGAACTAACACTTTATGTATTATCTCATTTGAGGAAGAGGAAAGAAGAAGGGATAAAGGAAAGAAGGAAGGAAGGAGGAAAGGAAGGGAGGAAAGGAAGGAAGGAAGGAAGGAAGGAAGGAAGGAAGGAAGGAAGGAAGGAAGGAAAGAAGGAAGGAAGGAAGGAAGGAAGAAATATAAGTAATTAGAAGACATCGTTTTTGTCCAGAAATATTGGATTGGCATACATATCTATGATTTTTCTCCCATCTTGTTATTCAGTTCTTTAAACCTCTATACAAAATAGGAGCCCCAACATGTAAAAGATAGCATTGCATATGGTGCCACCTAGTTGTGAAATGTATAATTGTGTTATAGGACAAAAATCACTGTTAGAGTTGTCAAGCCTGTATGTGAACCATGAAATCTCTTTACAAAAATCTACATAAAGGAATAGTTATTGACCTCTCTAAAAGGTAAGAAATTTGCTTTTACCTGGGGGCAGTTCATTCATTTCTCACAGTCTAGATCATAGAACTGAGATTCAAAAAGATATTGTGGGCAAAGAGAAGTCAATGATGTTCTAAGACAACAAGAAATAATTTCAAAAATCAAAAGAATGAAAAAATAGAAGTGAATGTAAAACATCTCATCAGAAAAACAACTGATCTGGGAGAACTGATCAAGGAGAAATAATATAAGAAAAGTCAGTAAAAATAAATTTAAAAAAAGAATTTTGATGCAATATTACAAGAAATTTTTTTTAATTGTCCTGAAGTTCTAGAACAAGAAGGCAAAGCAGAAATAGACAAAAATTCACCAGTCACCACCTGAATGAGATCCCAGGAGGAAAACTTATAGAAATATCAAAGCCAAGTTTCAAAGTTCCCAGATTAAGGAGAAAATATTGGAAGCAACATGAAAAAAACAATTTAAATGTCATGGAGCTACAATAAGGATTATACAAGACCCAGCAACTATATTTCACAGAGCAAAAGAGCTGGGATTACAACAGTTAAGTGTAATCCTGAATGGGAAAAAAGGATATTTAATGAACTGAAAGACTTTCAGGCATTTGTTACAAAGACAGCAGAACTTAAGGGAAAATTCAACATATACTATCCAGGAGGAATATAAGGCGAACATCAAAAATTAATTATAAGGGATTCAAAAAGGTCAAATCATTTACTTCTTGTACATGAAAATATCAGTACTTTTATAACTGTCATCAGTATATGGGTAGTTTGAAAGAAAGGCTTGGGTTGAGCTGAGTGTAATGGGGTGCTTCTAAAAAAATAAAACTGCATAGGGAGAGATAAAAAAGAATAATAATATTATAAAATGAGGCATACAAGGAAAAATTGATACAGAGGAAGCTAGTGGGAGAGGGTGGATAATGTTGGAACCTTGCTCTCATTGGAAATGGGTTAAAGAGGGAATGTCTGTGTATGTATATGTATGTATATAATATATATGTATGTGTATATGTGTATATACATATATGTGTATGTGTGTATATGTATAAAATCCTTCTAAATTCAGAAAGAAATAAGAGGGCAAGAAGATGGGAGTAGGGAGAAAATAAGAGAGGGACTCTCGGAGGAGTGGGTAGGTTAAGGAATCGCAGGGTAAGGTAGCAGGTAGAAATAAAGCAGAAGAGTGAAGCGAGATAGGAATACAGTGAGAAGGACAGTGAGGGAAAATAGGAAGAAGGAAAATAAACAAGTAATTAATTAGAGCTTAGAATTGGAATGGGATGAATTTATTCATAAAATGGAAACTGATGGTAGATTAAAAATTTGAATTCAACTATCTGTTGCTTCCAGGAAATGCTATAAAAATGAGAGATACACACAAAGATAAAATGAAGGGTTGGAGTAGAAATTTTTATGTAAAAAGAGCAGAGATAGTAATCATAATTTCAGACAAAGGTAAAGCTAAAATAGATTTAATCAAAAGAGAAAAATAGAGAAGTTACACTGTGTAAGCAATATTATTTAATATTGTTTTAAACCATTTAAAATAACTACACAGTATAAAATACCAGAAAGCATACCTGCCAAAACAGACACTGGAACTATATGAACATGAACATCAAAACACTTTTTACACAAATAAAGTCAGATATAACTAACAGAATATTTATTGTTCATGGATAGATAAAGCCAGTGTAATAATAAAAAAGGGAGAGAGAGAGAATTTTACCTATCTATTCAATGTCATCTGAATTAAATTACTAAAAAAAAATTACCTTGCTGAGTTATTTAAAAAAAAAAAGGAGTTCTTCATTTGGAAGAATAAAAGGTCAGGAAATTTTTTAAGTAAAAAAAGATGTAAAGGAAGCAAATTCAACAGTATCAGACTTTAAACAATATTATAAGGTGGAGGTGGAAAGTGGATATTTTCAATTATTTGAAATGGAAAATTTCCTGTATAAATAAAACCTATAAGGCCAAGAGAAGGCTGAAGGTGACTTCTCATATTGGTGAGATTCCCACAGATATTAAAGAAAGAAGCCTGAATTTTATTAGTCTTGCTATTTCCATTTCAACCAGTAAGATAGTGATTCCTTTCATTTAAAACTCTATTTTTCCAGTCACTCTGGAGGAGAGAGTGAGGGTGATGACTTTGCCTAGCTCTGCCTCTCTCAAATCCAATTCATGAGCAAGTTAAGGCATCACCCTCATGATGCCATTGGTCCTCTGAGAGAACAAAGGACAAACACTTTTTCCAATAGAGTATAAAGTACATTTTGATTAGAGAAATTTGTATCATAGTAGTTCTCAAACAATCAACTTATAAATCCATGCATTAAATCCTTACTAGGTGCTAGGCATTTTGGCTAGATTCTGGGGGAACCATGACAACAATAAAACAACATCCCTACTTTTGAGGGGTTTACATATTAATGAGGTGGGAGAAAAGTAGATACAAGCTAACCTTAGATGTGCATACATTTAATAGTATTGAAAGTTTAATATAATTTGAGACATATAAGTTGAGACATTCTATACCACTGTCAATATAACATTAGGGACACACCTAATAAGAATTCAGAGCAAATCCTTTGAGAAACCATTTTTTACTACTACTACTACCACTACTACCACTACTACCACTACTACCACTACTAAACTACTACTACTACTACTACTACTACTACTACTACTACTACTACTACTACTACTACTACCCAAGTTAGTATTTTCATTCTTGTAATAAAAAAAAAAAAGAATGGGAAGGTGACATGAGGGGAGCTGCTAATCTGCATAGAGAAAGAGGATTCACGTTAAGTTACCTCTATCCCAATGGAAAGATCTCCTTTATTCTGTATTGCTTTGTATATATTTTCCTATGTAAACTTTTTCTGATTTCTCTTTTGCTGCCAATTTGGATAAATGGGTTTCTTGTAAGTGCTATGTATATTGAATGTGAAACTAGGATTTAGTGGGAAGAGAGTTGAACCTTGAATATAAATAAAGCTTTGGATCTTCTTTCCCCAATAATGAAGCAGTGACCAGATGTCAGATTAAGCCTGAAAATCACATCCTCTATCTTAACCAGATTTGGGGGAGCAGATAGATATAATTCTAGCCTGGTTTCCCCTCTGTCTCTGAGGAGAACAGAGTAGTGGCCATCAGCCCCCAGCTTCCTGCTTTCCCTCCTGGATTTAAAATCTCTCTTGTAGAAACTGGGGAGAAGCTAGAGATGTCTGTTCTGTCTTCTTCATTTGAGACACAAATACACCCCCAAGCCCTCACCACAGTAGGATCATAGATTCAGAGGTAGAAGAGAACAAATCCAACTCTCTCATTTTACAAATAGGGAAAGTAAAACACAATTTAAATGACTTGCCCAGCTAGTGAGTGTTTAAGGCAGGATTAGAATGCAAGTTATCCTGGGAGACAACTATTGGATTGGAGTCAGCACTGGCCTTGGAGTCAGGAGGACTTGAAATCAAATTCAGCATCAAACACTTATAGCTGTGTAACCTGGGCAAGTCACTTAACCTTGATTATCTCTGGAAAAAAAAAAACAAGTTATCCTGACTTCAAGTAAGTCCTTACTGTTTTTGTCTCTGTTTTGTCTGGCTGAATTTGAGATTTTCTTGGCAAAGACATTAAAAAATTTCAGGATGGAAATTTTCCCTATATAGTGGAAGCTTTGAGAAGACAGAAAGAGGAAGGGGTAAAGGAGATAGAGGGAGAATGAACAGGAGAGTGAGAGGAACAGCCAGGGACTGGGAGAGAGACAGACCAATACAGACAGATTGGAGCAGGAGTCAGTGGGAGGGGGGGAGGAGAAAAGAGGGAGGTGCCTGGGTTTGGTCCCCATTCGTGCATCAATGAAATGTGACTACAGCAGCTGGTGGTATTGTGACTTGTTGGAATCTCAGCATTCAAACCCAAGCTTTCTTGGGAGACCAGGAGAGGTGACCTTTAAATAGACAAGTGGTTCATTTGTTCAGTTCATTTGTTCTGACTCTTTGTAACCCTGTGGGCTTCTATCCTCCACCATCTCCCAAAGTTTGTCTGAGTTCATGTTCATTGCTTTTTATGACACTATCCGTCAGTAGACAAATAGAGAGCTGTATGTGACTACAGCAGTTTTTTCTTTCTTAAATCCCCACCTCTGCCCTAGCACTTAAAAAAAATAACCCAATATAATGACCAAGAGTTACATCTACAAAATAAATACAAACTCTTTTTTTTTTCTCTTTTGGAGGGGGCGAGGAAGGCTTTGGTATCTGAGGGGTTGAGGCCTTGTGTAGGAAGTGGTTTTTGAGGTAAACTAAAGAAAACCAGGGATTCTAGTTCTTCTCTGCCTTAATAAATGGTTTTCCTGAGGTTTGGGGGTTTTGTTTTGTTTTGGTTTTTTTTGGTTGAAAATTTCATTAATCTTCTGATGATGAGCGTTTTTTACTTAGGCTGGTTCTTAAATAACAAATGTACTGTAACAGGGTCCATGATCAAAGTCTTTCCAGCTTGGCATACTGCCCCACCTCCTATCCCCAGCCTTCCAACTAATGATCCTATTTGAGCCAGGATAACTTCCAAACCTGATGAGATATTAGAGTAGAACTTCAATTAAGGACCAAGTATACAAGGAGAATTTTTCCCCTAATTTTCTTTCCTGAAAACATGTGTAAGAGAGTTATTAAATTTTTAAAAAATACTCTAGTAAATATGATGGAATGATCTCTCATTTGTCCATTATCCTTAGGAAATAAGTTCCCCATGAGTGAATTTTACAAGTTTTTCTTCTTTAAACACCAAAGTTTTGCTTGTTCTCATTTATTCAGTTGTATATAGAACTCTGATATGTTGGAGAATAAGCTTGGATTCTAGAGACAGAGAACTTTGGTAAAAATCCTGGCCTCAGTTTTCTCATCTGTAGAATGGAGGTGTTAAACTACTTATGTATACAAATGACTTGGGACTAGCAATGATTTTGATGTCCCATTTTGTTACTGCAGTGGTCCTACAGGTCTACTTCTATTGACAGTGGCAAAGATGATTCAGGACTTCCCACCTTGACTAGATGAAATATGATTGAGCTGGTTTCTCTATCTTTAACTAGTTCTCTGTCAGTTGAGTACTGGATTACTACAAGGAAATGGACAAAAGTTTTAACTCTTAATCAACACACTTCAATGACAGAAGTATTGTAGTAGCTGCTGGCAAGGTGACATTAAACATTTCAAAGATCATTTAAACCTCCAAGGAAAACATGATTAGCTTTTTTGTTCTTGTTATTCAGTCATTTCAGTCTTGTGCAACTCTTCATGATTCCTTTTGGGGTATTCTCAGCAAAAATACTGGAGTGGTTTGCTGTTTCTCCAGCTCATTTTGCAGATGAGGAAACTGAGGCAAACAGGGTTAAGTGATTTGCCAAGGGTCACAGAGCTAGTGAGAGCCAGAGGCCAAATATGAACTTGGGAAGATGTTTTCCCAACTCCAAACCTGGCATTTCAAGCCCCAATGAAAATGAGATTAGTTACACTGAAGTAAAAAGGAAAAACTGATAGAAAACAAAAGTAAAAACTGACAAGCAAGAATTGACAAATCACTGACAGAAAATAGCTTAATAAGTCCTCAGAAAAAGAGCCAAAGCCTTCAGATATACCTGGCAGTGGAAGAAGTTGACACAATTTTTTGAAGTTGGAGGAACAAGAAGATGACCAGTAAAACAAACAAATGAAACCAGCTGCTAATTGTTGATACGAAGAAAAATATGTTTGTCATGAACAAGGCAGGACAAATGCTAGAGTAACAGCCACTGGGGAAAGGTAATTTTTATCAATAAAATTCACTTTTCAATTCAAGGCTACATCAAACTCTTGTCAAATGAACTTCAGGTGTGTCTGTAAGATCTTCATTTGAAATACTCACCTCCTAAATGCTTGGGGAATTTTTTCCCTCCCAGTTGGCATGAAAGTCATTTTCAGTGAGGGAGCAATGACTCTGTCTGATAAATAGATTTATATACTGACAAGCAGCATTGTTCCAGATTTATAAAAATCCCCCATTGGAGATGGAATATTCCAACATGAAATACATGCATGCCATACGTCACAAAAAATTAAAGAATTTATTGAAGAGATGGAATTGTTCCTACTTTGGTGGCTTAGAGGTTGTGACCCACAATTTAGGAAATGCTGAAAGCGTCATGAATGAAAAAAATTCAAGAAGCCCTGGCATAGAACTCACCTGATTTGTACCCTGTTGAAAACAAAGGGTTCATAGGTGTGATGTGCCTATGATCCCTATGACAAGGGAAGCTGAGGCTGGTGAATCATCTTAACTGGAGGGTTCTATGCTCCAGTAAGCCCAAACCAATCAGATATCTACACCAAGTCTGGACCATTTTGATAAATACCCATAGAACTGACAGCCACTAAACTGACTAAGGATATCAAACTTTCCATGTGGATCAGTGGTGGGATCTTCAGATGAATGAATGACCACTGCACCTCCAGTCTAGGTGAGAGGGAAATATCTAGTCTCAAACAAAGAAAACCTATGATCTATTTTTAAAAAACAGAATTGTTCACCAAAGACACACTTAATATTTAATGTGATATGTGATTTCATAATGAAGAATTTTAAAACAGGTGGTGCAGTGGATAGAGCTCTGGGCCTGGAGTCAGAAGGCCTCATCATCCAGAGTTCAAATCCAGCCTCAGAGACTTTTTAGCGGTATGACCCTGGGTAAGTCACTTAACCCTGTTTGCCTCAATTTCCTCATCTGTAAAATGAATTGGGAGAAGGAAATGGCAAACCATTCCAGCATCTTTGTCAAGAAAACTCCAAATAGGTTTGACAAAGAGTTGTACACAACTGAAATGACTGAATAAGAACAACAACAATCAAAATCTTGGGAACTAAATGCCGACTTGTGTAAAATAATAACAGCAAAAGAAAGACACTTTAAAGCATCTACTTTTTAAAAATTAAATTTATTTATTTATTTATTTTTAGTTTTCAGCATTCACTTTTATAAGATTTTGAGTTCTAAATTTCTCCCCCTTCCTGTTCCTCCTATCTTACCCCCTCCCAAGATGGCATGTAATCTGATAAAGGCTTTACATGTACAATCATATTAAACACATTTCCATATTAGTCATGCTGTGAAAGAAAAATCAGAATGAAAGGGGAAAACTGTGAGAAAGAAAAAAAGAGAAAAGAGTATGCTTTGTTCTGCACTCAGACCCCATAGTTCTTAAATCATTGCATTGCTAAGAGCTAAATCTATCAAAGCTGGTCATTGCACAATGTTGCTGTTACCATGTGCAATGTCCTTTTGGTTCGGCTCACTTCACTCTGAATCAGTTCGTGCAAGTCTTTCCAAGTAAAACATCCACTTCTGCTTCACTGACTACACTAAAGTCTTTGTGTGGGATCACCACAAAATGTGGCAAGTCCTCAAAGACATGGGAGTACCAGATCATCTTACTTGTCTACTAAGAAACCCGTATATGGGGCAAAGAGCAACAGAATTGGACATGGAACAACTGGTTGATTTAAGATTGAAAAAGGAGAATGGCAAGACTATATTGTCACCTTTCTTTTATTTAACTTATATGCAGACTACATCGTGTGAAATGCCAGGCTCGATGAATCAAAAGCTGGAGAGAATATCAACAATCTCAATGCCACTCTGATGGCAGAAAGTGAGGAAGAATTAAGAAGCCTCTTAATGAGGGTGAAAGAGGAGAGAGGAAAAACCAATTTGAAGTTTAACATTAAAAAATTAAGATCATGGCAACTGGTTCCCTCACATCCTTGGCAAATACAAGGAGAAGAAATGGAAGCAGTATCAGATTTTATATTCTTGGGCTCAAAGATTACTGAAGATGGCAACTGCAGAAATGAAATTAGAACATTCTTTCTCCTTAGAAGGAAAACTATGGCAAATCTGAACTGCATAACTAAAAAACAGAGACATCTCCTTGCTGGCAAAGGTCAAAGCTATGGTTTTTCCAGTAGTAATGTATGGCTGTGAGAATTGGAATATAAGGAAATCTGAGCACCTCAGATGCTTTTGAATTTGTGGTGCTGGAGAAGACTTTTGAGAGTCCCTTGGACAGCAAGGAGGTCAAATCAGTTGATAATTAAAAAAAATTAATTCATACTATTCACTGTCAGGTCAAATACTGAAGCTGAAGCTGAAAGACTTAGGCCACATAATGACAAGACAGGACTCACTGGAAAAGTCCCTGATGTTGAGGAGGATTCAAGGTAAAAGAATAGGACAGAAGAGGATTAGATAGATAGTATCATGGAACAAACAAACATGAGATTGCCTAGACTTTGAGAGATAGTGCAGGATAGAAGGGCCTGGCATGCCCTGGTCCATGGAATCACAAAGAGTTGGGACACTACTGAAGGACTGAACCAAAAGCAAGAAGTGTGGTTTATAAAAAAAAATTTTCAAGGTTGCAAAACTCTTTAAATACATTTAGATTCTAATAGGTGACCATTGCACTAAGACTTTTGGGACACTGTATCTAGAGCACTTCAGTTTTAATGGTCTAAAAACCATTCTTCTTGCAAGGCCCCAGCGAAATAATGTCTGCAAAGTGCTTTGTTAACTTTAAAACATAAACCCCACCTTTTTAAACGGTTTAAATGAGACTATATTTAAAATACTCTGCAATCTTGAAAAAGGGGAGAGGAGGGGAAGCTCGAATGAGACAATGAATTTAAAGGACTCTGCACCCTTGAAAGCGTTTATAACCTTTGCTTCTTGGCGGGGTGGGGTTCGAATGAGACAATGTATTTAAAGGTCCCTGCAATTTTAAAGCACTTATAGAGCACACTTTTCTCTGGGGAGGGTCCCACATGTTCGATCCTCCCGTCCCCGTCGCCTCTTCTCGGCTCCGGTTGCTCGTGCCACCCAGGCGCACAGGGTGAGCTGCGCCTGCGGTGGGCGGGGCCTGCGGCGACCCCATGAGCCTCGGAGGGCACCGCGTCCCTCCCCGCACCAGAGGGCGCTGGCGGCCGAGGGTCGGAGCCTGGGCTTCGAACGGTGCCACCTCACTCTGGCCGCGGAGCGGGCGGGGGCGGGGCCGGGCCGGCAGCCTCCCGGAAGTGGCGGCGGCGGAGGTGGTGGCGGCTGGCGCGGACCTGAACCAGGGGGCGGCCGTGGCCAGGGCGGCCATGAGCGGCGGCGGGAGCGGCGGCGATGCTGCTCAAGCTTCTGCAGAGGCAGACCTACACCTGCCTGTCGCACAGGTACGGCCTCTACCTGTGCTTCGGGGGCGTTGTCCTCATGATCGTCTCCGCCTTCCAGTTCGGAGAGGTGAGTCCGGGGGAGCTGCCGGGTCCTGGGGGACTGCCTGGAGGAGGGGGGGCTTTGCCACTCTTTACCCACCCACGCGGGTGCCGCCTCTGCGGGGGTCCCCGCTTTTCTTTCCTGACCCCCACGTGCTGCCTCTGCTGGGGGGGGGGAAATCCCAGCTATCCCTCTCATGTGCTTGGGGGTCCCGCACTTGCAGCCTCTACTGGGGCGGGGGCCTTGCTTTCCTTCCAAATACAGCTTCTGCGAAGGGGTGCCAGCTTCCACCTACCATCAGGTTGTTGACCTCCGCTGCTTTTTTCCACAGGGTTCCGCAGTCCACCTTCGTGTATTATCTCTTGGGAGGGGTTTCCACTAACACCCTTCCCCTGTGCTCTCCCTTTTTTTAAAGGGGATCTTTGCTATCATCTGATGTTTTTACCTCTAGGGGAAAAATCTCTACTAACCACCACTTAACACCCCATTTGTTGTATGGGGGTGGGGAACTCTCTGCTAATACTCCCCACCTGCTGATTCATTTCTTCTTAGCTTCCAACTCACCCCATCCCAGGAGCCTCCAGCTTCACCTCCCCAGCCCCGATCCTTTGGGGGAAGGTTCTGCTGGAGCCCTTGGGTTTGTAGAGAGAAGCAGGACCGTAAACCCACCCCCCACCCCCCCACACACACCCCCTGACATCTCCTAAAGTCTCCCGCCGACTCCATTCCACCTCCTTTTCCCCCATCATTACTATCATTTTAGGGAGGTGAGTTTGGAAAGATGTGGCCCTTTCCATCTCTCCCTACTTGTTCTCTGAATTTCTTCACACCCTGAAAGGTTTGTGATTTCTGTCATCTTTCTTCTACCTTCCTTCTCATAACTCTTCTTAGGGGGAGAGTGAAGTTGAAGTTTTAGTTCTAACTAAATTGCTAATTTAGTCTTTCAAGACCTACTCCTTCTCATTGCCTGCCTCTTCACCTTCCCAAGGCATCCCGAGCTGCGCCAACCCCACTGCCTACTGTGATTCTCCCCTCCAAAACAAAACTATCTTTTTTGTTTTTTGAGGTGAAAGAAATATTGGCTCAACCTTTCGCTTAGGAGAAAAGGAATCTCACGTTCTGTCTTTTGGCCCATGTTTCCTAAATTTCTGTTTTCCTAATATACCCTGAAAGGTATATATATATGTAAATGGTGCTCTAGCTCTAGGAAAGACTAGGGACACAGTTTGAAATGAATCTGCATTGGGACAGCTAGGTGGTGGAGTGGACGGGAGTCACAGCCTTAGAGTCAGGAGCACCTGAGTTCAAATGCAGCCTCAGACACTAGCACTATGACCGTGGGCAAGTCACTTAACCCTGATTGCCTCCCTAAATAAGTAAATTAGTTGATTAATCTTCATTATTAACATTTCTGCTATCACTTAAACCTGGTTACCATCAACAAAACAGTAGATTAAGCCCTGATTTGTAGCAGTTGTCGAGTTCCAAGAATTAACTGCTCACACAAAAATTTAATCAGCTCCAAAGGGATACAGGTTGGCTCCAGCACCCTCCTTACCTGAAATTCAAAAGTCCCACCATAACCATTATTCACTCCCCCCACAGTGCCTTTGGGGGGAGAGTCTTTATCAGCCTTCCAATGTGGAGAGGTGAACCCTTTGTTTCATGTAGCACCTCTTCATGGTGTCCTCAGTCCTCTGCCTTTCTTTTTATTTTTTTATCCCTTTACTCCCCATTCCACTTTTTTTTGATGGAGGGAGGATATCATTGTTTAGTCATTTTGAAGAAATGACCCTTCACCACCACCACTACTCATTTTCCCAAATTTTCATCTTTCAAAGGTATTCCAAAGCAGTTTAAACCTTGTCCATCTAACTAACCCTGTGTTTTATGTATCTTGCTCCAGCTTTCAAGTTTGGAGAGGGGAGTCCCTTCCTGGGGCACTAAGTGCCTCTAAAACTCATTCATCTTAATCCCCACCCCCAGCTCCCCAATGTACATACTCCCTTCCCTTGGTGGGGAGAGGAAGGTGTCTCAGTTCATTTTGTAGAGATAATTTCTTGGCCCCAAAGCCCATAGCATCATGGATTTCCAGCTAAAAGGCTGGAATCAGATCATAATCATAGGAAAGGATCATAATGTCCAATCTCACTTTGCAAATGAGTCAACTGAGGCTCAGAGAACTGAAGGTCACACAGTAGTAAGTGGAAGAGCTGAGATTTGAACCCAGGTCCTCTGACTCCAAGAGGCAGCTAGGTAGCGCCACAGTGCTGGGATTGGATTCAGGAAGACTAATCTTCCTGAGTTCAAATCTGGCCTCAGACATTTACCGACTGTATGACCCTGGACAAGTCACCTAACCCTGTTTGCCTTATTTCTTTACCTGTAAAATGAACTGGAAAGGAAATGGGAGACCACTTCAATGTCTTTGCAAAGAAAACCCACAAAAAAGGGTAACAGTTGAAATAAGTGAACACTACTTCCTCTGACTCCAAACCTGCACTCCATAGTTCCCAAGTCTCCACCTCGCCTAAGGTGTCCTGAGGCCCTTAAATGCAACCTTCAGTTATCTGCCTCCCTACCTTTTTTTTTTTTGTGGGGGGGGGGAAGGGGTGAGGCAGGGCTGGGCAGGGCTGTTCGGTGGTAAAGTGTGGTCATCTCAGCTTTCCGTCTTGGACAAGATGAGATCAGCATCTCATCTGACCCTTGTCTACATCTTCCACCTGAGTTCCCCTAGGGTCCTTTCCCTGTTCACTGACTATACAGTATATACATGTGTCTCCTTTTCTGAGTTCTGGTTCTCCAGTCTTAGCCTTTCTTTGATCCAAGACACCTTGAGTCCTGTTCCCCACCTAGCCCTTTCAGCACCCAGGGTATTTTTGTCTTAACTGCTTTTAACAACAAGGTTTTCAAGTCCTTTATCAGAAGTCCCTGCTTACTTCTAAAAGACCTTGTCCTTATCTCTGCTTTATTGTTAGAGTTTCTGCCAATTTTTTTTACCTCTCTTGGCCAGCCTTGTTCCTTTTCCTTGCTCTCCTGCCCCCCTTGCCCTTATTTGCCCTTTCCTAATCTTCTTTCCTCACTCCCATGTCTGGACACTTGACCTTTAGGCTTTTAGAAGGGTGTTTGTGCTTGAATTTTGAGGGTTTCAACCCCACTGAAAGGTTAAAGAATCCAGGAGACTGGGTACTTTCTAACCCTTTACTATGATTGCTAGCTTTTAGAGTTTTGTACGTTTGTTTCAAACAGATTCCTCAGCATAGGGTCTATCTATAGTTATACTTTTAGATTTGTATATCATCTTATGATCACAAGACCAGCTCGGGATCCAGGACACATGACTTTATGAGGGCAGCTGCTTTGGACTTTTAGCACAAGGCATCTTGGGGTACAGCACAGGCAATCAAAGAGATAATAAAGAAATATTCTAGATTTAACATGAAGATCAGTCATCTGAAATTCCTTAGAGTCATGTGGTTAATACTGCCTTTAGTTGAATTAGAAACTGTTGAGTATGTTTGAGCAGCAGTTAGGGCTGCCCTTAATGGTAGCTTATAGCCTATTTAAAATGCCTTTGAGTGAAGAAATACATAAGTTGAGGCATTTTCTTGCAGTTTCACTTAAAACT
>CM053597.1:171061616-171134091 GCA_028646575.1 Pseudocheirus occidentalis | reverse complement strand
TAACACAGGATCTGGCAGCTTCTACATTGAGGGATTGAAGGTCCTGGAATATGATATTCCAGAGGTCAAAGGAGCTAGGATTAAAACCAAGAATCACCTACCCAGCAAAACTGAGTATAATGTTTCAGGGGAAAATATGGTCATTCAGTGAGGTGGAGGACTTTCAAGCATTCTTGAAGAAAAAAACAGAACTGAACAGAAAATTTGACATTCAAACACAAGAAGCATGAGAAGGTAAACATGGAAAAGAAATCATAAGGAACTTCTCAAAGTTGAACTATTTACATGCCAACATGGAAAAATGAGAATTGTAACTTTGTGAGGGTCAGGGAAATACTTGCAGGTTGCAGGTGGTTGGGATGAGGCACAGGGAGAGTTGAGGGCCTGGAAAAGTCTGGGTCATGTGGAGTTTGGGGCACGCTGGACCCTCCAGGCCTCTCAAAGGCCGTGGGGAGCAGTGGTGCCTAAAGTTCTCCTGGTGTGGAAACCAGATTTTCCAGATAGCATCTCCTTACCCTGGGGCCAGGTGAAGCCATTGTTACTGTAACTTCCCACCCCCACATTTGCTATATCCTGCTCCTTGCAGCCAGACCTTGTTTCTTTTATCCTGTGTAGTAGGTGCATCTGAGGGTTACATAAGACTCAAGTTTTGGGGCAGTCAGGGTTCGTTCGGTTGGCGGGTCCTTGCATCCTGCGTACCGCTTCGCAAGAGAGGACTCAATACAGTTTGCTGTCTACACCTCTGAGCCATTGACCCTTCTGTACTGGGGAAGGCTCTGGCGCCTTCTCCATTGAGGTGGATAACCGGTTGCCCCTGCCAGAGTTGTCGTCAGGGAAAGTGGCCCTAACAGACCTGTCGTCAGGGTGAGAGAACCTTGACATAACTTGTGAAACTTTTCTCAGTATGAGGATAGCTGAAGGGAATATAAATGTGTGTGTGTGTGTGTGTGTGTGTGTGTGTGTGTGTGTGTGTACATATGCATATGTCTATATAAGAGGGTATATATGCATATAAATACATAATATGAATTGTGTATTTATGTGTATGTAGACAGAGGGCACAAGATCAAATGAATAGGAAGTAATGATATTTTATTTTTTATTTTTTTTAATTTTATTTATTTATTTATTTATTTTGCTTTTTGAAGGGCAGTTGGGGTTAAGTGACTTGCCCAAGGTCACATGGCTAGTTTTTTGTGTTAAGTGTCTGAGGCCGGATTTGAACTCAGGTACTCCTGACTCCAGGGCCGGTGCTCTATTCACTGTGCCACCTAGCCACCCTCCCCCCCCCTTTTTTTTTTTTTTTTTTTAGTAATGATATTTTAAAAGGTGAAATTAAGAGATGGGGGAGAAATAGAATGAGAGGAGACAGGGAGAGACGGAATGGGGTTAATTATCTTATATAGAAGTGGCAAGGGATAGCTATTACAATAGAAGGGAAGAGGGACAGCTAGGTGGCTCAGTGAATAGAGCACTGGTCCTGGACTCAGGAGGACCTGAGTTCAAATTTGACCTCAGATACTTGTTACACTTATTAGCTGTGTGACCTTGGGCAAGTCACTTAATCCCAATTGCCTTGCTTCCCCCCTCCAAAAAAATAAAAGCCAACAATAGAAGGGAAGAACAGGAAGGCAAAAAGGGAATGGGTCAACCTTACTCTCATTAAATTTGGCTAAGAGAAGGAATGATATGCACTCTAAATTGGGTATCTTGCCCTACAGGAGAGTAGGGAGGATGGGGATGAGAGGGGGGATGATGGAGGGGAGGGTTGTTAGAGGCACACACTTCTGTAAAGGGAGAGGGACAAAGTAGAGAATAGAACAAGTGGAGGGCGGGATAGAAAGGAGGGAAATATCAGTGTTATACAATTATGTCCATTGTGGAGTTCTTCGTAACTACACATGTATGCCCTGTATTGAATATATAAAATTATTATTTTAATGCAACTGGGAATTAAGATATACAGGCACTGGAATAGGGAGATCCATCATGCCCTACCAGAAAATCAGAGGGTTGTGATGGGGGAAGATGTAGGAGAGAGCAGATTGGGGGAGGAGGTACACAGTGGGATCACTATTTTGGAGTGGTGGATAGGGGAAAGATGGGGAAAAAATTTGTAACTCAAAATCTTGTGGAAATCAATGATGAGTTAATTTTTAAAAAAGAAGTAATCTTTAAGAGCAAATACATAAAAATATCTTTACACCTCACTTTCACATTAACTTGTGATTTTTTAAAATGCTGATTTTAAAATGAATGTGAACTTCACCAAATCATCTAATTTCTTTGAGCTTTGGTTTCTTCAAGTCAACAAACATTTTCTTAAGTGTCTGCTGTGTGCCAAGCACGGTGCTAAGCATTGGGAATACACAGAAACATGAGAAAATAGTCCCTGCACTTAAGGAACTTAGAGCCATGAGCAGATAGAAGTCTGGGATGCTGTAGTCCATTCTCCAACTGATAGTCTAGTAATGACTAGTTTTTGGTTCCAGTCATTAAACCAGTTTAAATCTATATAACTGTTCTTTCTTCTGCAGTCTATGTCTTTTAATATTGTATACAAGTGTAGCATGAGACACTAACATTAAGTGGTTTGCCTAAATTGAATTAGGTGTTCAGCCTTTCTCTGATTGGCCAGCGTAGCATTCCTCTTATATGTTATTTCTTGAAGAAGTTATGCATTCATTGTTCACAACCTCCCACAATAACTTCTTCGCAACCATTCCTTTAATATTATGGTATAGAACTCTGCCAGAAATTGAAGGTAAGTTCACTGCCCTCTGACATATGAAGGTTGCACCCTTTTTCCATTAAAAAAAATTCAGGGCAATATTTCCGCACCTCCCAGATTGATTCCAACACGCCTGCTAGCTTGAGAACTCTTGTGGGAAGCAGTGTACATGGAGAAGATTAAATACAAAAATACTCAAGATTTTGTCACATGCTTTTCTGAGAAATAGGTGTACTGTCCTAAGGACTTTACCCTGATATACCACTGGACCCTAAACAAAGAATAATGATGTCTGTCTGGCATGACCTCTTTCTCAATTAACTCATGGTGACCCAGAGTGCCTTCTGACCATTTTATTATCCATTTGATGTGGAAGGCTCTTGGACTGGGAATTAGAAATCTGAGTTCAAGTCTTGGCACTTTCTGTTAAATTTTCCTATATGGAATATTTAACACCAGTATTCTTCCAGTAATGTTAAGTGATTATGAATCATAGAATGCCGCAGTATTTGAAGATGTGAGACTGTTAGCAACTCAGAAGGCAATGGAGAGACACCTACTGAACATATGCAGAATACAGATTATCTCAAAGATGGAAATGATATCCAGCAAATATGGGTGAAGGAGGCGGATTGGTTATGTAGCAAGAGCAAGGCTTAACAGCTAGGTAGTCTGAGTGAGGGTGGTGCTAGCACCAAGGGATAGCAGAAAAGAAATAACACACCTCAAAGAATGCCTACAAGCCAAGGGAAGGATCCTTTGTGGAGAATTTATATGAGGGCATGGGCAAAAAATCCCCTAGCTTGAGAAGTCATGGAGGAGAGAGGATATCAGCATCTCATTGAAGAGTCCAGGTCCATTGGTCCATTTAAGTATTGAGTTACTGCAGGCCTTTTGTGTCTTTTGCACTTGTTGTTTTTATAAAGGAGGTAGTGAGAGCTCCCTTTGTAGCCACAATATGCTGTTTAATTGCTACCTTCATTTTCTTCCCTATCAGGATCATTCTTGTTTATATTGTCGAAACTTAATTCTTGAGGACCTCTCATGTCTTTTCATGTGACCTCCATGTGGATTCTGTGGCTATGGAATATTTATAATTTTGCTGAATTAAATCTTAGAAAAGTAATTTTATTTCCTTTGGCCTGAATTTCCTTATCTGTAAAAATAGGTCTGGGGAAGGGGGAGGGGGTCGGGGAAGGACCACTATTAAATGCAAACCCATATTGAGTGTTCTGTGAGTTTGATACTCTTTTACAACCTGGGGATACCAAAAGGCTTCAAAATAAAATGCCTTAAGCTCACCATTAAATAATCTTTATCATTCTAGGGGGAACTTTACATTTAAATTCATTTCTTATTTTATTCAATCTAATCTTGAGCACAACAGCTTAGACAGTCTTTAACAAGACTGCTTGAGACTAAACTCAAAGATGTATCCTTTCTTTTTGTTTTCTTTTATGTTTTAACCACAAGTATTTATTAATGGGTTGAAGAATGTGATTTAGCAACAGTAAAGTACATCCATGAATTAAAACAGTTTGCTATACAGCCAAAAGGGGGAAATGCATCTTTTTCCCTTAAGAATTGTAATTATGTAAATCATGAAGCCAGTAAAGTACCTCTCTAACGAATCACATTGAAGAGTTCTCCCAACTTAATAGTACTTTATTTTATTTTTTCTAATTACATGTAAAAATAGTTTTCATCATTCAGTTTTATATGATTTTGAGTTCCATATTTTTTCTCCCTCCTCCCTTCCCAAGATGGCAAGCAATCTTATATAGGCTATACATGGACAGTCATATTAAACATATTTCCACATTAGTCATACTGTGGAAGAAGAATCAGAACAAAAGGGGGAAACAGCGAGAAAGAAAAAGAGAGAGAACATAGTCTGCTTCACTAAGCATTCAGACTCCATAGTTCTTTCTCTGGATATGGATGGCATTTTCAATCATGTGTCCTTTGGAATTCTCTTAGATCATTGAGAGGAGCTAAGTCTGTCAAAGTTGATCATTGCATAATGTTGCTGTTACTATGTACAATGTTCTCTTGGTTCTGTTCACTTCAGTCACCACCAGTGCATGTAAGTCTTCCCAGGTTTTTCTGAACTTTGCCCATTCATCATTTCTTATAGCACAATAATATTCTATTATATTCGTATACTACAACTTACTCAGCCATTCCCCAGTTGATGGACATCCAGTTCTTCCCTTTTATACAATTCTCATATTATATCATCTGAGCAGTAATCTTAGGTTCATTCCCTCCTGAGAAAGTAATTGACAATTTGCATCTACACTGCCCCACTTGACCACCTCCTTCCCCCACCCCACTTTTCTAGCTATCATTTTGATTCAGGATAGATCAGTAAAGGTGCCTTCCCAAAGAATTCCATGTATACCTTAGTCCATCTTCTGATGCAAAATAAGCAAGCAAAGAACCAGGAAAAAGCTGTCCAGGGCAGATACAGAAATTAATAACCTCATACAACAGTTAGCATGGCATAGCCTGATTCAGGATAGTCTCAGTTAAGCTGATGGTGGCAGGGAAGTTGCTCTGGCTTTTTTCAAGAGCCTACAAACCCACCTGAGGATGTGCAATCAGTGCCAGACCCCTCATTTCTGAAGAATCAGCTGTAGTAAATATGAGGAGCTAGGAAGCCAGTTAACTAGTAGGCTGATTTTGCAGTACATTCATCTCTTTGGACCTGTAATATGAGATGGCTATGAATTCCACCATAATCATTTGCAGATGTCAATTTTAAAGAGAATTTATGTGCAGAACTTCCAGATACTGAGTAAAATCTTAAAATCTCTTGATCTGGGATAAGCTAGGTACTTCTTTAATACTAGTTTGTCTACTTGGACACTCAAAGTCTAAGACACTTCAGTATAGTAATATCGAAGTCTAAACCATGCTGTGGTGGTCAGTACCGAAAAGCTCAGAGGACACTAAGACTGCCTCCCTTTCCAAGGAGCCATGCAAAATCTCACATACATATTGCCACAGATGCCATCCCAGTAATACCTGCCCAGAAATCAAGCATGCCTCCAGGTGGATGGCCAGTTCCTGAACTGTGCTGACAAGAGTAATCATGCAGGTCGGAGATGAGAGGTAAGATGACATATGCCTGCACACACAGAGGACTTGACCCCTACCTCTCACCTTGGCCATCCACTTTCAGGAAGGATGCCTCCATCCTGCAGTCTTTCAGCTACAACACAGAAAGTAAGGAACCCAAGGATGTTCCTGTTCTTCAAGGAAAATCTCCTGGGGAGACAAGGTCCTAGACGAGTCCCATTTAAAAATGGAAGGTGGTTAAACACCAGCAAGCTGCCTCATGAACCTTTTAAGTCCTGACAAATCAGAGATATGAGAGTGTGATAGACATAGCTTGGGGGAAGGGAGCAAGGGAGGGTGAGGCTCAGTAAAAAAGAACTTTGAAATTGAAGGATTGACTGTGCCATTACATACGTGCAGGTAGAGAAATTAAAGGAAGTTGAGGAGGTACGCCAGCACCTGACTAGAATATATATATATATATGGCTCTAGTCTCCATCCAGGGAAGGGGCTTTGCTGGCTCTTTTTCAGACTGATGGATTCAGAGCTGACAGTAGCTGTTGATAAATGGAGAACCATGGAGGGAGAAATGGAAGAGAGCAGGTGAGCCTATGTGCCATTCATTCCTTAGTGACCTGCTTGTAACACCAAGGTTGGCAGGTGTGTGCTGACACAAACAGGGTTGGGCTTGTCATGCAACAGCAGTGGCAGTTGAGACAAGGGACTCTGAAGAGAGAGGGAGAAAAACTCAAGTTCCACTTCTTAAATACAAGACAGGAACAATCTGATCTCTATCTATTAGGAAAGAAACCGGATGCTCATCTTCTGCTCTACATCCACCTTGTCTAAAACCTTGACAAACTCTGAAAAGGATATGGCATTGTCCCCATCCCGGTCAGCTTCTTGGGTAGTCCTGTCGGCAATGTTGCCCAGCTGCTCATCAGAAATATTCACTCCAACCATCATGCGTAGTACCTGCAACAGTTCATCTCGGGAAATCTTGTCATCTTTATCCAAGTCATATAATTGAAAAGCAAAGCATAGTTTATTCCTCCGACTGTTAAGTGGTTCTGGTCCATTCACATCTTTGCTTTTCTCATCATCTTTGATTGGTCGGAAGTGAGCCAGAATTCTCATGAATCCACGGAAGTTTATCTGGTCCTCTCTCCCAGGGAAGAAGGCATTGATGATCCGATCTCCAAGGGGATTGATGGCCAGCTCTGGAATCTGCTGAAAGTCTTCCCGACTGAGAGTACCATTTTCTTTTTTGTCCAGGCTGGTAAACCGGCTGTAGAGACGGGTGATTTGATTGTGGGAAAAGCCAGTCTCCCTTTTTATCTCCTTGAGTTCTTCATCTCGCAGTAACATGGAGGCCTGAGAACCCATCACTGAGATGGCAAGCTCCTACCAAGGCAGACACAGAGGCAGAGGTGGCAGCAGGCAGCAAGGAAGGAGGGAGGGAGAAGGAAAGAAGGGAAAGGCCCTTTCTCTTCCTTTCTCTCTCTCTCTTTCTTTCTCTCATCAGAGAATGAGTACTTTGTACTCCAGTGTTTCCTTTTTATGCCTTAGTTGCCAGGAAATTGGTCATCTCTTAAGCCACTGCAATAGTAATTAGCTCTTCACTGTACAACTCTTATATGATCTTTGTTCCATTTTACCTATATTTTAACTTCGTAGGTAGATTATAAAGCAGCCCCACCTTCTCCTATGTGCACAGTAAGCACTTGACAAATTCTTGTTAATTGATTCATTCTGCAACTCTTGTCTGTGTCCTTCTGTAACTCCTCTATGGGAGTATATTGACTGGGTGAAAGATCTTCCTCTAGACCTGAGGTTCTTAATCTAGTATCCACAGAGCCCCAAGGATATTTCTGGAGGTCCATGAACTTGGATGGGAAAAAGCAATTACATCTTTATTTTAATATAAATTGTTTCCTATGTATTCTATTTTATTCGTTTAAAAACATGATTCTATGTAAGGGTCTATCCAAAGGCTTCACCCAAGGAGTTTGTGACCCGGGAGAGGTGAGGAAACCCCTGCTTTAGATTCTAATTCAGTATTTTAATGTGACAATTAGAAATAAGCACCATAAATGTATGAATTGTATTTTTGTAATTATTCAGAAGTGGGCCAGAGAACCAGCTAACTTGGCATTTGTGATCATTTAGAAATAAAAGATTTCCACTATTTTTGAAAAAAAGATTCAGCTGAGAAATGAAAAAGCATTCATAGAATTTTAAACGGAACATATTCAACTTGAAAATATTTTAAAGGCTTTAGAAGAGTCTATATACATTCAGATAATTATTTTGTTAATTTATATTTTTCTCTCTTCATTAATGTTGGCCCCAAAGGCCTGCATACTTTCTTAGCCGAGGGTCTTTGTCTTGCTTGTTGGTACTTTATTTGTTTTTGCTCTTTTTTTTGAAGGGGGAATGCAGGGCAATTGGGGTTAAGTGACTTGCCCAAGATCACACGGTTAGTAAGTGTTTAGTGTCTGAGGCAGGATTTGAATTCTGGTCCTCCCAACTCCAGGGCTGGTATTCTATTCACTGTGCCACCTAGCCTCCCCAGTTTGTGGTGCTTTAAATCAGTTGATCATAAATTGAATAATTCTAAATATATTGGACAGTTTACTATTTAAATGAACTATATTGTGATTTTTTTTTTTAATAAAGGGAAAGCTATCCTCTCCTGTTTATCTTTTCTGTGTAAATGATTAACTTTTGGAGATTGTTGTATTTACAGTATGTAAAAGCAAAAACCAAATCTTAAGTTCCTTCCAGCTCTAAATTGACGGGCCCACGGTACTAACCCTGTTGTTTAAAAACTTAAGCTCTTGCTGCTTCAGATAGATCTTTCCCCAATTTGACTTAGAGGTTTCACTGTTTTTGAAAATGTGTGTATTTGGTACTTTGCAAATGGAGTTCTTGACTGCCCAGCAGATGCTTAAAGAAACATAGCCATGAGACTTATATAACTTGTTTCATGCTCTTTTTTTTTTGGTAGTTTTTGTTGTAATTCATGTAGAATATTTGATCTCCAATGTTGTATGGGCCTTTCTTCCTCAGGCTCTGTTTGCCCATGCCCATTGATGTGGTCTACACCTGGGTCAATGGCACCGATGTTGAACTGCTTAAAGAATTGCAACAGGTGAGAGAGCAGATGGAGGAAGAGCAGAAAGCAATGAGGTAAGGGTGGAGTCCCCTCCCCAAAAGCCTCTTGTTAGCATCTGGAGAGAGTGAGCATTAAGAGGGTTGGTACAAAATTATCTTAAGACAATTTTGTGAACACATCCTTTCCCCGCTCAGAGTTCTTGTGTTTAAAGAAGAAATCACTATTTGTTACTAGGATATAGATTTTAGTTCTCTTCAGTTAAACAATGGCTAATTTTTCTGAAATTCAAAGCAGTCAGTTTTGAACTACTTTAATTCTGCCAGATCTAATCTCTGGCCTCTCCAGGAAGCTATCTCCCTTTGGGTTGGGGGTTCATGTATTTTAAATACCATGTATTTATAATAGCATTATCTTAATCATGAAAAACAATTTTATAAGATATTACTACTCAGGTTTTTCAGGTTTTATCTGAAAATTCTCACTTTTGTAAACTTTGAAGAGGAGAGCTTTCATTTTCTTCAGCTCCTCATCCTTGACACCTCCTTCATACTCCCTCCACCTATCCAATCCAATGCTAAGTCATATTGTCTCTGCCTTCAAAACATCTCCTCTATCTCTCCTTTCAAATCCCACAGTCAGACAATCCCAGGTTCATCACCTCTTGCCTAGGCGGCTGCATTGGCTTCTGACTGGCTTCCTTGCTTCACATCTCTCCCCATGCCAGTCCATTTTCCACTCAGGTGCTAGAGTGACATTTTTCAAGCACAGGTCTGACTATTGTTCCCTTCCTAGTCAGTAATTCCAGTGGTTTCCTTATCACCTCCAGATCAAACACAGGCTCCTATTGGGGATTTCCAGCTCTACATAATGTGGCCTTTCCCTTCTTCATCTCCATCTCCATCTTCATTTCCAACCTGGAGCTCTCCACTCCCTAGTCTGTCTCTTAGCTCAAGACCCACCTTCTACAGGAGATAGGCCTGGTCCCTGCCATCTACTAATGCTGTTCCCTTTCAGATTATTTTCATATACTCTATTATATCTTGTATGCTTCTACACATATTATTGTGTCTTATTTTTCCAGTAGAATTTGCTCTTCCTGAGAGCAGGGACTGTGCCTTTTTGTTATCTAGTATTTGGCACAAAATAAGTGCTTAATAAAAGCTTGCTGACTGACATAAGGGATGGTGGAATATCTTTTGTCATCATTAACTGCTCATAATTGGTTCATCAAATATTCTGTTTCTGTCCATACATCTCCTGACAGCAATAGAACTTCCTCATTCATTTGTATGTATTTTATAGTGACCTTAATTTTATTGTTTTTGTTTAGAGAAATCCTTGGAAAGAACTCCACAGAACCCACAAAGAAAAGGTAAACGTATTAGTTTTCTCAGAATAACAGTTGGAAAATGAGATTTTATTATATATTAGTTATGACTTGTGTGCATTGGTCAATATGTATTAGAGCGCACAAATGTTTCAAGCCCTGAAATCTCCTGCCATTTATGAAGCTGACCCTTCTGTATTTGGTCATGTTGGTCTGGTGACATATTCTGGCCCCAGATTGAGGGTGAAACCATTGTTTGGGGTGGGAAGGACAGGTAGGAGTTGGGAAGAGTAAATGAGTATTCTAGAGAGGCCAAGGAAACCTTTTGGTAAATGGGCCTTGCCATGATGATAGAGGTGCAGCTTTGTTTACTCTGATACTGTGACTATGGACAGGGGATTGGTCTTTCTTAGCCTCAGACTCCCCATCTGCAAAATGGGGCTAGCTTGCACACAAGTTGCTGATAGTGATGCTGCATATATGGTTGTTGTCTTGTTGGAGTTTTTTTGTACTTTAAAGCCTTAGATGCTGTAAGGATGTGAATTTAGTTTCTTGGACAACTTAGAGTGAATAAATGTGTAAGAATTATTTTTAAAATGTTAATTCATATAGGTAACCAGTTTTATTATTCTGGGGAAGATGAGAGGAAGCTCTAACCTTAAAGTTGGCTTTATTTCCTTAAATCTCTATGTTCTTGATAAAAATGCTTGTCTGTTAAAACATCGTGGCTTTTCAAAGAATACAAATGAAAAATAGCAGCATTTGACAGCATTACTCTAATTTTCATTATCAGATTGGTTTTTCAAGACTCTTAATGGTCATGTTGGCCTTTCTTTCCAGTGAAAAGCAATTAGAATGTTTACTAACGCACTGCATTAAAGTGCCCATGCTCATCCTCGACCCTGCCCTGCCCACCAATGTCAGTCTGAAGGAGTTGCCATCCATTTATCCTTCTCTGCAGTCTGCTAGTGACATGTTCTTTGTGGCAAAACCCAAAAACCCATCAACTAATGTTTCAGTTGTCGTTTTTGACAGTCACAAGGAAGGTAAGCTCCATTTTATTGATACGAAAAAAGGCTAACAGTCGTTTGTTTGATATTTGTATCAAAATACTTTACATATTGTATCAATTTAATTGAATTAATGCTGTAAGAACAGCAAAAAGAGACTAGTTAACAGGAAATTTAGAGAATGATTTAAAAAAAAACAACACAGTGCTTTCAGGCCCATCTTAGGGGGAGATAATTTAGTTGACTTTATATAGGGATGGTCCTTGATCTGGACTTATGATTTCACTGTTGTGGGGAACCCCAAAGGTGGTTAATAATTGCTTGTTTCCTTGCCTATATAAGGAAATTTCCTTTACTAATGAAGGTCATGGCCTTCTCTGTAACTGAAGGGTTTTAGAGACTGGTCTAGAGCAGAGGTGTCAGTGTTTATGATTTATTTTGGGTCACATGGCCTGTATGTGTCAAAGCTGGTACCTGAGCCCAGTTCTTCTCACTCCTCAGGCAATCCTCTCTCCATGACACAGTGTTGTACTTCATATGATACAATATTACCTAAAACAGGCTGGCACAGCATACAGGCCGAGGGCTGCTTGTGGCCTGCCAAAGGATTTTGGGTGGCTGGAGGAAAATGTAGGGTTGCCACTGCATATACTTTGATAATGGACCCAGTGCAGTACACTTTAACATTAGGAATGGAGGAAATGAGGGATTACTTAGGGATGAGGCTTAACTGAATGATGGATAAAAGGGGGAAAGAGAGAAAGGATTCAAGGTGGAAAATAGAGGTAGACTGTTTCAGTGCTAATAGGGTCAGAACTCTAAAACGTGGAATGTAGTCCAATGAGGGATAGTGAGCAGGGAGCTCGGAGGGAGGTATTTTGACCCCGGGGGAATTTCAGAGTTCTAAATCACAGGGGTCCAAAGACAGCCATCAGGTCCTGATTTGTAGCTCTTCTAAAACAGGTCTTCCCCCAGTTTACCCAGTCAAGCTCATCTTTAATCATTCGGGGTGGAACAAAGTTTGTCAAATCAAATCCTATTTTAAGTTTATCCAAAGAATTACACTTGAAAGAAATCTTATGTTTTCTATCAATACCAATTTTTAAATTTAGAACTTGCTTTAAATGAGATCACCTATTTAAGTTTTATTGGAAAATAAGGACAGTTCATGGTTAAGTTGGGATTTATTGGTTCTGTGAAGCAAACCCTGTTTTCTATTGATTTGGGGGGCACAGCTGACATTGAAAGACCTTGTGAAGAGATAGAAGTAACTGTGCTTTTGTGACTAGGTTGAAGTATCCATATGATGACATCCAAGTGGGAAATGATTTTTCTTTTTGCTCCATTGTCCAATTACATTTCTTTTTTTTTAATTAATGAATTTATTTATTTTTAGTTTTCAACATTCATTTCCACAAGATTTTGAGTTACACCTTTTTTTCCCCTGTCTTTCCCCTACCCCCAACCCCAAAATAGCAGGCCTACTGAATACCTCTTGTCCCAATCTGTTCTCTCTTATATCCTTGCCCATAACCCCCCCTAACTTTCTAGTAGGACAAGATGGATTTCTGTACAGCCCTGCCTGTATAGCTTATTTCTAGTTGCATGTGAAAAACAAATTTCTTTCTTTTAAATATTTGTTCTTAAAACTTTGAGTTGCAGAACTTTTCCTTCTTCCCTCCTCACCCCCACTGGGAAGATAAGCAATTCAATATAGGTTGTACATGTGTAGTTACCCAAATAATTTCTATAGTAGTTATATTGTGAAAACCTAACTATATTTCCCTCCATCCTATCCTGACCCCCCACTTAACTCTCTTTTCTCCTTTGACCCTCTTTTCAAAAATGTTTGTTTCTAATTACCCTCTTCCCCAATCTGCTCTCCCTTCTATCATCCCCCCTCTGATCCCCTACCCCCTATTTTCCTGTAGGATCAGATACCCAATTGGGTGTCTATGTTATTCCCTCCTTAAGCTAAATCCAGTAACAATGAAGTTGTCCCATTCCCTTTTACCTTCCTGCTCTTCCCCTCCATTGTAACAGTTTTCTTTTGCCTCTTTTATATGAGATAATTCGCCCTAATCTATCTCTCCCTTTCTCCTCCCAATAAATTCCTCTCTCACCTCTTAATTGTATTTTTTAGATATCATCCCTTCATATGCAACTCATCCTGTGCCTTCTATGTATACATGAACATACATATGCCCATACACATGCACCTTCTTATACACACATATATGTATGTATACATATATATACACACATATATATACATACACACACATATATTCCTTTAACTATCCTCATACTGAGAAAAGTCTTGAGAGTTACAATGATCCCTTTTCCATGTGGGAATGTAAATAGTTCAGCTTTAATAAGTTCCTTATTTATTTTTCCTATTTACCTTCTCATGTTCCTCTTGCTTCTTGTATTTGAAAGTCAGATTTTCTGTTCACCTCTGCTTTTTTCATCAAGAATGCTTGAAAATCCTCTATTTCGTTGAATGAACATATTTCCTCCTGTAGCATCATACTCAGTTTTGCTGGGTAGGTGATTTTTGGTTTTAGTCCTAGCTCCTTTGACCTCCAGAATATCATATTCCAAAACCTTTGATCACTTAATGTAGAAGCTGCTAGATCTTATGTTATCCTAATTGTGTTTCCACAATACTCAGATTGTTTCTTCCTGACTGCTTGCAGTATTTTCTCCTTGACCTGGGAACTCTGGAATTTGGCTGTAATATTCCTAGGAGTTTTTATTTTGGGACCTTTTTCAAGAGGTGATTGATGAATTCTTTCAATTTCTATTTTGTCCTCTGGTTCTAGAATATCAGGGCAATTTTGCTTGATAATTTCTTATAGTGTCTAGACTCTTCTTTGATCATGGTTTTCAGGTAGTCTGATAATTTTTAATTGATCTCTCCTGGATCTATTTTCCAGGTCAGTGGTTTTTCCAGTGAGGTATTTCACATTGCCTTCTATATTTTTATTTGTTTGGATCTGTTTTATAGTATCTTGATTTCTCATAAAGTCATTAGCTTCCAGTTGTTCCAATCTAATTTTGAAGGAATTATTCTCTTCAGTGAGTTTTTGAAATTCCATTTCCATCTGGCAAATTTGACTTTTTAAGGCATTCTTCTCCTCACTGGCAAAAAGCCATACACACTCAATTGGGTATCTGATCCTACAGGAAAATAGGGGAAGGGGATAAGAGGGGGGATGATAGAAAGGAGGGCAGATTAGGGGAGAGGGTAGTTAGAAGCAAACATTTTTGAAAAGGGATAGGGTCAAAGGAGAAAATAGAATAAGTGGGGCGCAGGATAGGATGGAGGGAAATATTAGTCTTTTACAATATAACTACTTTGGAAATTATTTGGGTAACTACACACATACAGCCTATATTGATTTGCTTATCTTCCCAGTAGGGGTGGGTGAGGAGGGAAGAAGGAAAACATCTAGAACTCAAAAGTTTTAAGAACAAATGTTTAAAAAAAATTGTTTTTCACATGCAACTGGGAAATAAGATATACTGGCCTCTTTTGCCATTTGAGTTAGTCTATTTTTTAAGGTGTTATTTTCTTCAGTGCATTTTTGGGTCTCCTTTAGCAAACTGTTGACTCACTTTTCCTGATTTTCTAGTATCATTCTTATTTCTCTTCCCAATTTTTCCTCCACTTCTCTTACATGATTTTCAAAATCCTTCTTGAGCTCCTCCATGGCCTGTAACCAGTTCAGATTTTTCTTGGAGGCTTTTGATGCAGGAGTTCTGACTTTACTGTCTTCCTCCCATTTCATGCTTGGATCCTTTTTGTCCCCCAAAAAGGATTCTGTGGTCTGTTTGTGCTTCCTTGGCTTGCTCATGTTGCATGTCAATAACTTGACCTTTGAGCTCTTTGCCACAGTAGAACTCTGTTTCAAGAATGGAGAAAACTTTGTCCCAAATTCCTGGGGTTTTGTGCAACTGCCGGAGCTATTAGGAAGGCACCCTCTCTACAGTCCCCACAAGCTCTGGCACACTGGTCACACACTCCAGGGCCACCCCCCAAGACTGTGATCCAGATCCAAGCAGGTTAAAGCAAGAACAATTAGCCTCTGAATAATCTCTTGGTCTCCCTGTGATTTGCAGGCCAGGAGCTCCTGAAGCACCCATGCGGTGGTGGCTGCACAGCCGGGCACCTCCACTGCTTCTCGTCCTGGGGCCAGGGATCATTCCCCCCCATTCCAACAAAGTTCCACACTGACATTTTACTTTGTCTTTGGCATTTATGGGTTCAGAAGTCTGGAAACCACTACAGCTGCTGGTGATTCACTCTCCTGAAGTCTGCTACAGCCACTGATGGTCAGAGCTGCCCTGGGGCCAGAACCCACGCGGCTCATGGGGACTGCACTTGGCTCCCAGCTCAGTGCAATAGACCCTTCCGGTCCCTCTGCTGGGCTGCCTTTAGCAGATTTGTTTCCCTCTGTCACTTTGTGGGTTCCGTAGCTCTAAAGTTTGTTTAGAGTAATTTTTTTTACATATATTGGAAGTAATTTGGAGCTGGAGCCCATGCCAGGTTTGTGCTTCTACTCTGCCATCTTGGCTCCACCCCCTGGGATATTATTTTAATGCAGTGTTGAATGATTCTCAATTATTGACTGTTGGACCTCAAAGAGAACTTAGAAACAATTGTCTGAATTCAGTACTTTGAGTTAAACTTGTGGTTGCAAATTCTCAGATCAACCCACTCAGTCTGTCCCTTGATTCTATCTGTTCTTTCCTTTAAATGTCTTGCATTTCTTCCTTGCTCTCCATTTCCACTGCTTCCCTAAGTGTCTATATCCTTGACTGCATTATCCCTATAATCATCCCACACAGGATTTTCAGATCTTTTTTGGGGGCCTGTGCTTTCTTGGTCTTAGGGATCTCAGTGAGGAAGTCACTTCTACCAAAACAGATGGACTTCTGCCTTAGAGAGCGTTGCCTGTGACACTGAAATCAAGTAAATCCTGGAAGTGCAGCCAGTGATTGGGAGAGGTGGAATCTGAATCCCAAGTGTTCCTGACTGTGAGGCCAGCTCTATCCGCCAGACCACACCATTGCTCATTTGTGACTCAGCTTTCCCAAACTTCACTTCCTTTATTTTACTCTCCTGCACCAGAATATATGAATGTAGAAAAGAGAAGCACCTTAGGGAAATAGGAGGTCTGCTGACTTTAGTCTTAGAGGACTTGGATTCAAATCCCATCTCTGCCATTTGCTACCTGTGTTACTACCGAGGACAGGTCACTTCATCTGAGGGCTAGAGGTTAGCCTCCAAGGTTCCTCCAAGTGCTGTATCTCTGATTCTGTGATTCCTTCCTGGGCGTCAGTTTCCGAATCTGTAAAATTAAGAAGAGTGGACTAAATAGCATTAAAGATGCCTCCCAGTTCTAAATCTATGATTCTTTGATCACTATTATCTATTTATTGTCTCAAATCTAAACTGCTTTGTTTGGCTTTCAGAATGCTTCTCCTCTTCTAGTCCCATCTGAATTACCCAGTCTCCATTCTCCTACTTTTTCGTCATTATTCTCCACTTTAGAGAGTGTGTGAGGATCCTTTGACCCCTCCTTGGACCAGTCAGTCCCTGGACTACTTGGTGCCCTTGCAACCTCTCCAAGATTGATAGAGGGAGTTTCATCACCTTGAAGTTGTCTGTAACAATAAAACTACAGCTGTGGTCCCCTTGCCTCCTGGCCTACCCCCTAATTCTCTGTTCCACTTTTATCTGAACCTCCCGCCAAATACTTAAAATGCTCCCTAATTTTTCAGTGCTGTAACTTTGCTGTTGTCTCTGCCTCTGTTTTGAAAGCCCTGCCCACATCCTGCTTCTTTATAAGACTTGCTCGACATCTTCCTCCAGGCTTTCCTGAACTGCTCTGACCCCAGCAGATGTTCCCAGGGTCTTAACTGCTTACTCAGTCTGTTTTGTATTGTCCCAAAACGGCTTTACGTCTTTTTTTTTTAACTGTCAAATAAGTTTTATTGGTACTAGCTTTATTCTCAGTATTTGATGTTACAAATGTTAGGATCTTTTAGATAAGCAGTAACTGGCATAAATCTCTTTAATTTGAGCCTGCTTAATAGCCTTTGTTATCTTTCTGTTTTTTTTTTTCTCCACATAAGCCTATTATGTCTCTTCCACAAATATGTCCAGTGAATGGAGAAACAAACTGGGACAAAAGCTATACATTCTTGTAATCTACAGATTTTCCACACGAGAGACATATTTCATGTGACTCCTTATAGGGATTTTCCACTGGAACTGGCAGGTTTCCATTGCTGGCCACCTGTTTATACTGGAAACAACTTCCCCAAAGAACTGTAACAATGTGAATCCCCAGCTAGCTCGGCCAATGCATGCACTTCCCAAACCACGATTAGCTTCTCCTTTCCAAGTGCAAGACAGTCTACCAGGACTGCCGTGGCAGGCCTCCCCTGCCTTATCTATTCCCTGCCTTATTATATCCAACTGTATTATATCTTAATTTTGTCTCTCCACCTTGCTTTTTTGCCTTCTGAAACCAAAGATTGTTGTATCCTACACTTGTTTGGTATGTTCGTCCCAGAGTGGGTTCTCAGTACATATCATAATTGTATTTTGTAGTTGAAGATGCCCAGGCTGGAATGTTCAAAGATGCCGGCAAACAGTCCGTGTGGAGGGGCTACCTGGTAGGTTACCTATGTTACTTACATGCAGCAGCATCAGTGCTAACAGCCCTGAGATTTTGAGGAGCTCTTATCATTTAATGTTCTCATCTCTCTGGCTGGCTAATATTAACCTAAATTATTTCTGATATTGTGACTTCAAGGCTTGTACAAAGTTACATCTTTCTTCGTTTTCGCATGGATCACGATTGCAGCTCTGAGGTGTAAAAAGCCAGAGAATTGGGTTGTATCCATTTTGTCTTCTTTCAGACAACAGACAAAGAAGTCCCTGGCCTGGTGCTCATGCGTGACTTGGCTTTCCTGAGTGGATTTCCACCAACATTCAAGGAAACTGATCAGCTAAGAGCAAAGCTACCTGAGAACCTGGCCTCCAAAATAACACTGGTAAGGATTCGAGGAGAGGAAAGTTTAATACAAGAGGAACCTGATTCTCATTATGAAATTAAAGAAACCAGATGGTCCTCAGCACCCTTGGTGGATGGAATGTGGGTCCAGGTAAAGAAGGTAGGGATTCTCTAGCCTTGGTCCCTTGGTTCTTGTGGTCATGACAGCTCTCCAGAACAGGTTTCAGAACCAAGAAAGATGCCAAATAAAAATGTGGGATCAGCCAGTGTACTATGCTCATGTATGTGTGTGTGTTTGTACATGTAAGGGGATAGGGGCTTGGGGATTGTCACCAGGGCCTACTCTGCTTCAGTCTTTCTTTATACATAGTTCTCTCCTACTGTGTATTAAAAAGTAGCTGATTGTAGAGGGGAAGAAGGTGTGCTTATAGAGGCAGGGTTCCTAAAAATGGCAACTGACAGTATTGGGGCAGGCTCCTCCACATACACACATGGAAGTTGGCAGGACCCTGTACTTGTTTCTCTCTCAGGAGCTAGTTGTGTTACCTCAGTAACAAAAATGAGTGCCTGCTGTGTAGAGAACCCTGGTCTCAGGACTGGAGGAGATTCCAAGTTCAAATGAAATAAAGTCCTTTCCCTCAAGGGGCTTACAGTTTCATAATTTAGTGCTTACCTTTACGGAAAATGCATTAAAGAGAGTTGGAAAGCCATGCTGAAAATCATCTGATGGGAAGGGCTGGGAAATACCTGCCTCAGGTTAGGAAAGACTTCAGAGAGGAGGTGACCTTTATGGGGGAGGTAATAGAGGGGTGGCCAGGAGAGCATTTCAAGGACAGGAAACGTCTTAGGCAGGAGAATGCTGAGCACAGCTTGGGGGAAGGGGTGGGGTGACAGGCATAGAAGGCAGCATGGTCTAAACCTGTTTTCTCTTTGTTGGCAGTCATGCTTCACTGCTGGCTTTTCCAGAATCTGGAGTTGAGTAAAACCTCTATCTAGCTCTTTTTTTTTCTCTCATGAACTCTAAGCCAAGCCTTTACCATTCTACACTTGTGGGATTGATGTTCTGAACATGTCAGAGCCAAAGCTCAGAAACCAGGGATGGGCCAGTCTGAGAATTGCTGGAACCAGAGACTAGACAGACCTGCCAAGGTAGGGTAGGTGTGTCTCTTCTCTGAGAGTAATGGGCAGTCTAGACAGGTGGGTGGAGCAGCTGGTAAATTTGGTAGGGGTCAAGCAGCAGCTGGCCAGGCAAGGACTCAGTGTGTCCTGGTGTATGGTTTGAGGTATCACCACATGAGATTTGTAGTGAGCAAGGCAGGGGTCAACCGCAGAACGACAGAGACCCAGTGATCATGCTTGGCTTAAATGGTCCCTGAGCCTTGTAGGGGAGCTGGAGAGGGGCCTATTGAGAACACTCAGGGCACTTGCTTCAGAATTGTCTGTAAAGCAGGGCCTCATGGGGGGGGGGGGGGTGTCTTCTTTTTCTTTGCATCAGTTGGGCTGAGAGCTTGGAGCAGGACAAGCTGGCAGGGATACTGAATCAGGGAGAGAAGCTGGTAGTCACACAACTAAAGGGATCTTTGGTTAGCACCTTTAGGTTCTTTGTGGTTATTCCCAGTCCTTTCTTTCTGACTTGTCAGGGTGAAGCACTTGAGCCTCCTGTGTAAGCTGGCTTAGTGTGAGCATCACAGCTACACTTATAAGACCTCCAGATGTGATAACCATGCATGTTATCACCTGTGTGATTTTAAGGACCATTGCCCAGCTTTTTAGTAACTTGCCCAATGTTGTTTCACCTGCTAGTGTGATGATGAGCCCAGGATCTACATACTCCTCCAGATGAGTGATAAGGACACATCCAGTGTGAGCTGACAAACCACTGGAGGCCTTTGTGGCTGTGCCCCGATGTTTCTTCAGCTTACCTTCCTCGTCTTGTGCCCAAGAATTATCAAGAGAATCAGTTTCCAATTTTAAATAATCCCATCAAAAAAAACCTGAAGTTCTTTGTGAAAATATATTTGCTACTTTTCCTTTATTTAGAGTGTTCACATCCCACCAGTTTAGTAACTAGAACTTTTCTCTAGAGTGAATCACATGTCAAGCTTACCAGGCTATTGTTTTGGGGTTCACATCTATCCCCTTTTTTAATATGGATATAAGAGCTACCAGTCTCCAAGTGCTTGTAACAGCCCCTGCCCTTTGTCATGCTTCAGAGATGAGAGATGGCGACTCCCCACAACTGCACCTATTTCTCTCTGATTATGATTCATTTGGTCCTTGAGATTTCCTTTCAGTTCATCTAAAGTGTCTACCTGCCCTCTTATGTCCCTCCTTACCTTGGGCTCTGATTGTCTCTCTCAGCATATTCTATCCTTCCCAATTTTCAGGTGGTTCTCTTTCAGAGAAAAGTCCGGCTCAGAGTCTGAATTCATCAGACTTACTTCTCTGTGTCCATCAGCATTGCACTATCTCTCACAAGTACTGCATCTGTTTTTTTTCCTGCCCGTCTTGGTCAGGGTGTAGCTGAGTCAGCCCTTTGCCTTGGCCTCCACATTTTTGGTAAACCATGGCTTGCTTCCAGCACCTTTCATAAAAGCTCATTCCCTTCTTTCCATCACATCTAGATTATTTATAGTTCCCCCGCCTTCTTTAAAAAACATGCTTCCCCATAAAGATAGAGCCCATCCCAATTGGCACCCAGCTTAGAGGCAGAGACTCCAGACCGTGGGTACTGGCGCTGCTCTTCCTCTTCCTTGTCACATTGCTTTGGCCAAATAGCCAGCCACCTGTGTGAAGTTGCGTTTCCTCCCCCTGTGAAATAACAGCCTTGAATTGGTTCTTTTCACAACTGAAATGGGATGATTCTGGGATATACTTCACTTGGCAGCCACATTGATTTCTTTCAGTATGCCTTCCTTTTCTTTCTCAGTGGGATCATTGGGGATTGCATAAAATTTACACTGTCCAGGATTAGGCTGTGCTGCTCAGTGGAGAGAGAGAGCTGACGTTTCCCTTATGGACTCCCAGTTCTGATCTGCAAGGATGTATTATTGAATAACCAGGAAATGTGGATATTTGTGTAAGCACATGATGGCACTATTAAACCTGATCACAGGATTTCACATCTTAACAGACCCTAGCCATTTCCTTGTCCTGCCCTCTCATTTTACATATGAGAGATTTTCTGCAGTCATATTTAGAGATGTTCCTAGTAAATTCCCACAGTGGAGCTAAACTGTCTCTTGGGGGGGGGGGGGAGTGTAGCGGTTCTAGGACCATTTCACCTGATCTAATACCAGTAGATTTTTTTTTTCAAATGTGTCTTGATATTATGCTGGTGGTGTCTCATATGGAAGCTTCTTGCTAAGTTCAGGGGAATAGGTCTGCAGAGTTCTGGGCCCTGTGCCTAAATACTGGGGGTACAGAAAATCAGGAGAGAAAAGAGGTGGCCCCTTCTCCTTGAGGAGCTGTGTGGGTGTATGTGGGTATATGTGTAGGGAATGGGGACTACACCGCTGATTTCTTCTCTTTGAGGTGCTCGCTCTACCTGGGCAAGGTTCCAGGCACTTTCTCTGCCCCTGTCAGTCTAAGATCCTTGCCAAGAGCACCAAGAGGCACACCTGACTTTCCACAGTTTGGGTCAAAGAGGAGACTTGAACCCAGACTTTTGACTCTCAGGCTGATACTCTATATGCTTTCTTTCCCTCCCCCCCTCCCCAGTAACTTGGTGTTTTTGCATAGATTTAAGTGGATTCTAAAAAGATGAGGGGTTAGGTGTCCACTGTGTACAGAGTTATACTATACTTGGTGCTGGGGGTGAAGCAAAGGTTAGGTCTCAGGAAACTTGGAGACTAGTGGGAAATGTGAAGGCCCACCTGCTGTAATCTAGACTGAGACAAGAGAAAGTGTAAGGGCTGCCAGGTACTGCTGAGGGCCAAGGGGAGGAGGCTGCTGTGGATAGGAGAAGTGGAGATCAGAGCTGCAATGGCATTTCAATTTAGGCTAATTTGAAGCAGAGATGAGAATTAAGCTTGGGGAGCCTGGGGCTGGGAGGTGGAAAGGTGTATGGAACTCAGGCATGGGGGATGGTATGGACAGAGGCAGGGAGGTGGAAAAGGAAGTAAGAAGTGACCTCATTCAGTTGACGTGTCAGCAGCAGAGGAGAGTGATAAATCAAACTCTTGAGGACTTAGGCAGTGAAACAGAGAAGAAAGTAAACATCACTGGACAGGCCTGAGATTCAGGGAAAGGCTTTGATAAGAGGTGGGAGGCCCTGAGCATGTTGCAGGCCCATGAAGCAATCTGGTAGGAAAGGGGAACGGGATGAGTGCTAGAGCCCAGGGTCATAGGAGGGAAGAGCTGAGAGCAGGGGAACAGTGCAGGGCTTGAAGGTCAGATAAAGTTCTTCATCTGATACTGGGAGATCTTAGGCAGGTGAGGATGCTGAGGAGGGAAGTAGAGGAGGCCCAGAGTGGGCCTCTCCACCCCCCAAATAGCAGGCTGTGCCATGTCGTCTGTAAGACTGGCTGAAGAAGAGGGAGGATGGGGCAGCAAAGGAGGGAGGCGTTAACAGTGGGGCACAAGGGCTGCCCTGGGCTGTGAGAGCTTGATCACCAAAGTCAGACTGCATACTAACCAAGTCACTGCCATAGAATTAATCAAATCTTCTCTTCTTTTAGTTAATGTTTCATTTAAGTAATTTTTTTTCTTCCCAGCCTGAAATTTCGTTGATCTAGGAGACTCTCAGTCAGGAAGCCCCTTGGAATATGCCATAGTGGAACCTGTCCCACAGCTTCTGGTCTCAGTGGTGCTGGTGCACACAGCTGCTTGCCCACTCAGCTGCACTGCCCTCTGACCTTTTTGAAATCTTCTGTCCCAGGGTCCTAAAGGCTGGCACATGGTCCTTGTGATTCCCTGAATCCTTTTCTTGGGGGTCACTGGCTTCAGTGTCACTTTCTACTGAACTTCCCATTACTCCACCTTAGCACCTAACTTGGGGCTCCTTAGAACACAGTCCCTTGTAAGAACCCTTCCTGCCTTGCTTTTTCCTTGTCCTTAAAAGAGAATAAATATTTTTTCTTTTTTGGAGATAGTTGAGGTTAAGTCACATGTCACATAGCCATTAAGTGTCTGAGGCCAGATTTCAACTCAGGTCCTCCAGATTCAAGGGTCAGTGCTCTATCCACAGTGCTGCCTTGCTGCCCCCAAGAGATGAAATCTTAAGCCAGAGAAGTCAAGAACTTATCAGACTCTCTGTTATCATACTCATAGTCCAATATCTATCCCTTCCACTTGTATGGACAATTATATATGACTACCATAGGACATAAGATTTATCGCTAGAAGGAACCTTAGATCATTTAATTTACCCTCTCCCCAGCATTCCCATTCTATAGTTATGGAGATTAAGGCCAAGTTATGTATTATAGGCCTTATCCAAGGTTTTGCAGCTAGTGAATAGCAAAGCATACCCTCTAATTAATTAATTAATTAGCTAATTTATTAATTCTAAAGTCAACATTTCTGTTTATATCACCCCCACTCCAATGCTTCTGTCCTCTGGTGCATGGATTACCAAGCATACTCTGACAGTCCCTTTTAGGGTTTTGGGGAAATAAGATGCGTCCCCATATTCCAGTCAGCAATGTGCCTGGGGCTAAAGGGGAGGAGGAACCATGAACTGGACTTGTGATTCCACTGGCATAGGGCAGAGGGGTCAGACACTTGACCTGGGCTTTTTGCAGTCCACAGCCCTCCTAAGCGTGGCCTGAACCTGATTAAAACAGATTTGAGAAATATTTAACAAAGTAAATGAGCATACAGTATGACACAGATAATATTTTTAAGTCAATGTGTGTTTCTTTTCAAGTTTGACTCTACAGGGGTTGGGAACACTTGAGGAGGAAACTCCCAGTAGCAATACAGATGTTCCATTGAGAAGTTATATCCTTTGCCCAGGGACCAGTAGCCAGCAGGAGTCAGTGGTTGGCCTCGAACCCAGGTATTCCTGGCTTTAGGCCAGCATTCTCTGCCATGTCCTGCTGCCCTTCAGGAGATGAGGTCAAACCTAGCTCCTTTTCTGTTGCTTCAAGTTCCCTTTTTTTACTTCTTTTATGTGACCTGACTTTTTGTGGTTATGCACACAGGGCCTTCCAAAGTCTTGGGGTACCTTTGTGTGGTTTTATTCGTGGCCCCATTTCCTCTTATTTTCTTGTAAAAATTAAGGATTTCTGAGCCCCAATACTCTTTATATGTTGTTTTGTTTTCCATAATAGCTACCTTTTTAGTTTTATGTGGCATTTTATTCTCTCCTTAAATTCCCAGGCAGCCTCCATGAGATCAGTTTGGCATGCTCTTACCAACAAACAGACCCAGCTTGCCTGGGTCTTCCGTAAAATCTTTGATTTCCTTGTTGTCTTGTGTAAAGAGCTAATGGACCATAAGATTGCATTGGACTGTGTTGGGTCTTTGCTAGGTGATGTGAGTGGGGAAGAAGTGGCTGCCCCATCCCTCAAGTCTCACATTTGTTTTCTGGTTTGGTTTCTACAGCACCTGATTGATCCGTTGATTGGTGACCTCTTCCTCCTTCCCATTTTTTCCACCACTTGTAGCTCTTTTTTTATTTCTCTTCCAACTTCTATTTATTAATTCAGGAAAATCTCTCTTTTTATTTCATTTGTGAGTCCCTAAAGTGACCTAATAGTGGCTGATAAGAAAAGTAGGAATGCTATCAATATACCCATAAAAGGAAAAGAAAAGCTGTTAATTTCGGGGTGTGGTGAGTGTTGGGGAAGTAGCTATACTAAGCCTCCATCGTTCTCAGTTTCTTCCATCTGTTCCTGGTCTGTCATGTGGGGTGTGATTTGGAATTTGTCCTCTTCAGGAGACCCTTACTTATGCACACATGTCTACCTTCCATCCTTGGTATCTTTCATGCTATTCATTTTGGCTGTGCCCCTGAAGACTCTTGTGTCTTTGACTGAACCACACCATGCAGGTGACATGGGGGGCCCTCCATGGAGCAGTTTGGCAGGGCTTTGGCCTTGCCTGCAGGTAGCCATGTGTCACTTTGATTTGTCATTTAGAAACCTGTTATTATTTGCACTTGGCACAATTCCCCAGGATTCCCTGTGGGAAGAGGGAAGGTCTGTGGCCACAGGGCCAGTGGCCTGATGGCATTCCAGCATTGGAATCTTGGGGGATTGTTCCCCTATAATTAATCGTATTGAGAAAATACACCAAAAATGTCACTTTGGAAAGTCTGAAGTGACTCTTTTTCTCTCTGGAAACTTTCTTATAATGTTATTCTTTTCCTTTGTAGCTGCAGTTGTATTCAGAAGCCAGTGTGGCCCTTCTGAAATTGAATAACCCCAAAGGTTTCCAGGAATTAAACAAGCAAGCTAAGAAGAACATGACCATTGAGGGAAAAGAGCTGACCCTTAGTCCTGCCTATTTGTTATGGGATCTCAGCGCCATCAGTCAGGTAAGCAATGGAAAGGGATTGTTAAAAGTTAGCAGTAACTAGAATCAAGGACTTAAAAAGAAAAATGAAGAATCCCAGACTGTGGTGCATGATGCCCACCACAATCGATTGGCAAATGATTGGCTGTTTCTGCTTCCCCAGGCTCCCATGCCGCTCAGGCCTCTAATCCCAGCTTCAGTAGCGGACAGCAGGGTCACTGTGACTGGGGAAGAGTGCTGAAGGCAGGGTGGGGAGAAGGGAAGGGGCTGCTGGAGAGGGAGTTCCTCTGCTCTGTGCATACCCTGCTATGTGCACTGAGGCAGAGCATCTTGCCCAGGCTGCTATTTATGGAAAGCTTCCTTTCTCAGCTCTGCAGTAGAAGTGGCTCTGAGCTTATCTAACAGGCAGAATGGTTCTTGCAGTCTAAACAAGATGAGGATGTTTCTGCCAGCCGTTTTGAAGATAACGAAGAACTGAGATATTCTTTGAGGTCCGTAGAGAAACATGCTCCCTGGGTGAGAAATATCTTCATCGTAACCAATGGCCAGATTCCTTCCTGGCTGAATCTGGATAACCCTCGGATAACTATCGTAACTCATCAGGTAAATGAAATGTCCTCCCACCAGGTGGTCAGTCACCAAGCATTTATTAAGTGCCTGTTGCATGTTAGGAATTGTCCTCAGAATACAAAGACAGCAAAATTACCCCCACTCACAGGAGCCCACCTTTATGCCATTTCTTTTTCATATCTTATATTATGTCACAAGGATTGTCTCAGTTGCCTCAAATTACTGTACAGAGTAGCCAGGCTTTACATTTGGATTCTACCGTGAAATTTACCTCCTCTTTTTTGATTGGTGCACAGGCATCAGGTCACCAGAATTAGGAAAGACAGTAGAAGACCTAGGTGGGGAGGCAAGGGGGGAGGCCTGGAGATGCCCCTGCCCTGCAGGGGAGGAGTTTAAGGGAATCCCTTCCTTGGCGTCTCCTGTAAATCAAGGAAAATTGGTGCTTGGGTAGGGGAACTATCAGGAGTGCTGTTTATATAGAAAGAGTGTTATAATAAAATAGTGACAGTAGTCAGTGCTTTCTCTGCTCTGTTTTCATAGGAGGTGTTTCGGAACCTGAGCCACTTGCCTACATTTAGCTCCCCTGCTATTGAAAGTCATATTCATCGGATTGAGGGGCTGTCGCAGAAGTTTATTTACTTAAATGATGATGTGATGTTTGGGAAGGATGTCTGGCCAGATGATTTTTACAGTCACTCCAAAGGTCAGAAGGTAAGTCTAGCTCGGAGCAGAGTTCCCACCTAGACCCTAGCCTTCTTTGGGTCACTTCCACAGTGTGCTAGACACTCATCACTGCAGTGCTGGGCAGGAGCTAATAACTTTTTGCCACAATAATGAATGGAACCTGCTGTTAAGTAATGGAGGGGTCAGATCCTGCATTAGTAGCAGAGTCTTTGAGGTGCTTCATCCTCAGCAACTCAGAGGAAAAAAGACAGAAGACTGAAGATGTGCCTCTCCCAAATAGTTGGTGTTTTTTACATCCACTCTTGTCCTGATCCTCCAAGTCCCTTCTGTCCAGAGAGAGAGCTGCCATTCCATTTAGAGCACTTATTCTTTTTTTCCCACCAAAGTGAGATTGCTTCATATTCTATTTCCTAATACTATTATGCAATTGCATGTTTATTCATTTTAAAAAGTACAAGTTCAGTATAGAGTCTGTCATAAATCCTGACCAGCAACTGGCTTCTGTGATAAAAACTGATCACACCATTTGAACAATCCTACAAGTCCCATACTTTTATTGTATTTATTTTTTAATTTAATATTTGTTTTTCTCAGTTACATGTGAAAACAATTTTTAACTCTTGTTTTTAAAACTCTTGAGTTTTAAATTTGCTCCCTTCTTCTCCAACCTCCACTCCCCTGTTGGAAAGGCAAGCAGTTTGATATGGGTTACACACGTATAGTCATGTGAAACATCTCCATAATAGACATGTTGTGAAAGAAAACCTAGAGAAAAAATAATGCTTCAGTCTGTATTCAGACACTATCAGTTTTTTCTCTGGCAATGGATGGCATTTTTCATGATAAGTCTTCAGACCTGTCTTGGATCGTTGTATGCTGAGAGTAGCTAAGTCATTCACAGCTGGTCATCTTACAGTATTGCTGTTACTTTGTACACAGTACATTTCACTTTATACCAGCTCTTGTAAGCCTTTACAGGTTTTTCTGAGAGCATCCTGTATGTCATTTCTTATAGCACAGTAATATTCCATCATAAACACGTACCACAGTTTGTTCAGCCATTCCCTAATTGATGGATATCTCCTCAATTTCCAGTTCTTTGCCAACAGAAAAGAGCCATTATAAATATTTTTGTACATATAGGTCATTTTCCTTTTTGTTTTTTATCTCTTTTGGGATAAAGACCTAGCAGGGGTATTGCTAGGTCAGAGGGTATGTATGGTTTTATAGCCCTTTGGGCATAGTTCTAAATTGCTTTAAAGAATGATTGAATCAGTTCACAACTCCACCAACAGTGCATTAATGTCTCATTTTTCCCACATCCCCTCCACCATTTAAAATTTTTCCTTTTTTGTCTTATTGGCCTATCTAATAGGTATGAGGTCCTGCCTCAGAATTGTTTAATTTGCATTTTTTCAATCACTAGTAAATTAGAGCATTTTTTCATATGACCATAGATAGCTTTGATTACCCTGCATGAAAACTGTTCACATCTTTTGATCATTTATCAATCAGGTAATGTTTCTCATTTTTATAAATCTGATTCAGTTCCCTACGTGTTTGAGAAATGAGGCCTTTATCAGAGAAACTTGTTCGAAAATTTTTTTCACAGTTACTACTGCTAACTGTATTTCCCTTCATCTTATTTCCTCACCTGTTTATTCCTTTCTCTCTTCTTGCACCCTGTCCCTCCTCCAGAATGTTTTGCTTAGAAGCAAAACTACCCCCTTTTCCAATCTGCCCTCCCTTCTATCACTTGACTCCCCCTACCTTCCCTTCTCCCCTTCACCTCCTCCTTTCCTATAGGGTAAGATAGATTTCTATATCCAGTTGAGTGTGTATATTATTCTCTCTTTGAGTCAATTCTGATAAGAGAAGTTTCATTCACTCCCCCTTACCTCCCTCTTCCCCCTCCACTGTAAAAGTTTTTTTCTTGCCTCTTTTATGTGAGATAATTTACTCCCATTCTACCTTTCCCTTTCTCTTTCTCTCAGTACATTCCTCTCACGCTAAAGCAATGACTTTCAATTCTATAGGTTTCTATTTTAAAAAATATTTTCATGTCTTCCAGTTATTCTAATAGCTATCACATATACAAGCAAATTTATTGTTATTGAAAAATAACTCAGTACCACATAGGACTTTTAAAATTGGAAAAATATCACAATCCCCTAGCTATTATAAAAATTTCTGTTCAAATTTCTGATAGAATATTAAGGTTGAAGGAGTTGATATTGAGCTTTCATCTAAGTGTTTACCTACTATGAAAGAGGATTGTATATACAGACTTTCCAGAACAGTCTCAATTTCAGGGAAAAAAGGTATAATTTTTAATGAGGCTTTGCTCTCTAGGGCATTTAAAGGAATTTAATGGAATTAGATTATTACTTGTACTCATTCTTGATTGAGATGCAATCCCACTGGTCCAGAGTGAATACCTTGACCTAAGGCCATCTTTTCACGTGGTTGATCTCTTGTGATTCAGGTATTATCTTTAGGCACTTTATGAAACTTAAGCCTACATTGGCTATTGGGTATTAGGCATTCATCTGTCTGTAGAGTGTCAGAGCTAGTGGTCCTTAGAAACACAGACCCCTGCCTCTGCTTTTATAAAAGGATATCTGAGCCCAGAGAGGCTAGCACCGTGCAGCTTGCCTACTAAGATTTGTTATACCATTTGGAAGGAAACCTTTGAAGTTTCTAGAACAGAAATGAGAGAGAAGGAAGGGCTACAAATTTCCTTTGGGTCCAGGGAGTCAGAAAAATTAGTTATGATCTGGGATTTAAGACCTGAACCCCGAGACCCCACGTCCTGGGGTGAGCCAGGGTAGTCATGGTGACTGTCTTGGTTCTGAAGGGTTGTCCTGTATAAGAGGATGATCTAGTCTTACTCTGTAGGCCCCTAGAGGGCACCAGTGAGATGCAGCTACAAGCAAACAGACTGAAGTTTAATGTGAGGAAACTAGAGCTATCAGAGGTGGAATGAGGTCTGGATGAGCTCAGGCAGAGATACCCTGGGACTGGGATGCCCTGGGGCCGGGGAGACCCTGATCAGCCAGGGCAGGGATGCTTGGGGCCAGGGCAGATAGCAGGCTCCCTTCCAGCAGGTAGGATTCTGTACTTGAGGAGGAGCTGGCAGTCAGTCTGCTTCCCTTACAAGGGCACTTCACTTGTAGGGGATAGCTCCTTTCTGAGTGATACAAAGCCCTCGTGGAAACAGAGCTGACCTCAGTTTTTCTAGACTCAGGGATGGTTATTAGATGTTTAGATTTCAAGAAACTGTGTATCACCATGCACCAGCAGATTCCCAAAAGAATGCTACTGTGAACAGCTTTTGAGATTCAGATTACACAGCAATAGTGAACACTCTGTTTATTCCATTACAAATCAAGGTTCAGTACAATATTCACAATATAATATTCACAACATTGCATCTAATCACAGAAAATCATAATATAGTGTTCATAACAGCTTAACATTAGAATGGTCACACAGTGTTCACTACAGTGGCCACAATATTTAGAACAAGAAACAAAAGAATAATCACTTGTTTCCTAAGGGGGATACCCTTCTCACTTAATCATTCAATCAGTTCACAATATATCAATCTTCCACTCCTGGGGCAACCATTAACTTAAATCAGTCACTCATCTAGCAGTCAGTCACTAAGCTAGATTCCCAATTACTAACTATTATTAATCACTAGTACAGTGATTAGAAAACCACACAAACCCTCCACCCCTTGGTGTCCAGAAAACCTCAGTTTGTCCAAGGGGAGGCTTTTTCTTCATCTTGACTCTGGGTGGTCTCTCCAATTCCCTGGATCCCCTTCCGTGGTCCCAGCTCCCTCCTGAATCCACTAAATAGCTAGATACAGAAGCAGACAGCTGCCAGATTCTTGTCCGGTCCTCAGAGGTAGACAACTCCCAGGTCCTTATCCAGTCCTCAGGGCAATCCGTGGCACACACTGAAGTTCACAGGGTTCAGCACATCTCAAACCCTTCACCATTTCTCTTGCCTGGAACTCAAGGATCAGCCAGACCATAAACAAAGTCTTATCCTGGTCAGTCTTCCAGCAGTTCAACTGGCCCTAGGACCCAGAAGGAATATCGGCTTCTGGATGACGTTCACCAGATTCTGATCTCAAGAAAACTCCATCTCAACTCTAAGTCAGCTTTCAGATGCTGGGAGAGAAACTCACTCACTCTTTCTCTCTTTCTCTCTCTTTCTCTCTCTTTTTCTCTTTCTCTCTCTCTCTCTCTGTCTCTCTCTCTGTCTCTCTCTCTCTCTCTCTCTCTCTTTTTCTCTCTCGAAAACTCCAGCTCACTTCTTTAACTCCCAGATGCTGAGACAATCCTGCTTCCTCTGGCTGGAAAATTCCAATTCTGTCTGTCTGTCTCTAGAATTCCCTTTTGTATACAGCACTGGCCTCCTGTCTCAGCCAGTAGCCTTCTTCCATGTCAACAGGGGAGTTCACACCTTCTCAACAGTGGACAGGGCTCACACCTTCCATACTTAGCCATAAGTTACTAAGTGCTACTTAGCTCTAAGTTACTAAGTGCTAAGTATCTGATAAACTGCTACTATAAGCTGTTCTCCTGAAATGCTGGCTACAGGCAGAGTAATTAAATAGGGTAAGTAGGGGAGGGGGAAGAGGCATCCCAGGAATAGAGAGAGATGGAAAAAGAAGAGGGGAAGAGAAAGAAGGGAAGGAGGGAAGGTGATCAACAGAACAAGTAGCTCAACCAAATTCTCTAGTTGCTGTTAATGAATTTGGAAGCAAAATTTGTTAGCTGTTCAGTCTTTGGATAGTTGAGATTTGACAGGATCTAGCGCTTGACCCTTTCCAAGTGTCCAATGGATAATTTTTTGGAGGCCTGACCTGTTGGTAGAAATACTAGAAGTTAAAAACTTTTCTTATTTTCCTGTAGGTTTATTTGACCTGGCCTGTTCCCAACTGTGCTGAAGGCTGTCCCGGCTCTTGGATTAAAGATGGGTATTGTGATAAGGCCTGTAACAATTCAGCATGTGACTGGGATGGAGGAGATTGCATTGGTAAGAATGGGTGCAGACACAGTGAGGGGATGCTCCTTGTTACAGTTGTAAAGCAGACGACATGAGAGCTTGGACAGTTATTCCAAGTTCCATTCTGAGCTTCAGTTTTATCTTTTACTGAGAAGGCATTTTCTCAGTGTTACCTTGGAGTCTGAGAAACCTTTTTGCTTATTTAAAGAGAGTAAATCTGCCTCAGCTTCTAAGCCTGAGTTGCTGCTGTTGATTTCTGGAAGAATGTGATGGCTTTAGGGTCTGCAAAGCACAGCTGGATGGTACAGTGGATAGAGCGCCTGACTTGGAGTCAAGAAGACTCATCATCCTAAATTCAAATCTGGCCTCAAACACTTCCTACCTGTGTGACCCTGGCCAGGTCACTTGAACCTGATTGCTTCTGTTTCCTCATCTATAAAACGAGCTGGAAAAGAAAACGGCAAACACTCCAGGATCTTTGCCAAGAAAACTCCAGATGGGGTTGTGACTGAAAAGACTAAACAACCAAAAGATGCTCAGTCTTGAACAATCACCACAAAGCACTTTGCTCACAACAGCCTGGCAAGATGAGGGCGTGTAGGAGTTAAGTTATACCCTCTTTACAGATGAGATACCTGAACCTGCAGAGGGATCTGCCTATAGTTACACCCCTAGGACCCACCTGAGTCCGCACTAGAATCTGTTCCCAGGGGGTATGTGTATACTCATGGCCCAGTCTGCACTTATTAAGCACAATCTGTGTCCTAGACCTTGTCCTGGGTTAGGCCTGGGGACACAAGGTCAAAAAATGAAATAGTGCCTCCTTTTAAGGATCTTTCATTTTATTGAAAGAGATAAGAAGTACATGTAGCTAATAAGTGAATGTGGAATGACGTTAAAAGGAGTAAATATAGGCTAGCTGGGAAGAGGGAGCTCTAGAGTTGTGGCAAATAGGGAAAGGCTTTGTAGAAGGTGGGGTTTAAGTTAAATCTGGAAGGAAAAGAGGGATTCTCTGAGGTAGAGGTAAGCAGGGAGTGCATTCTAGGCTTGGGGACCAGCAAGTGCAAAGACACAGAGGTGGGAGATGAGTATCAGGTATGTGAAGTAGAGAGGAAGTCACTTCTGAGAACAGAAATCAATTCATTACATTTTCAAAACAGCATGATGAGAATCGGTCTCTTCTTTTTCAGGTAATAGCGGCAGCAATCGATACGTTGCTCCAGGAGGTGGCCAGAGTGGTGGGGCAGTTGGGCCACCCTGGCATTTTGGTGGTGGAATAAGCGGTATCTCCTACTGTAACCAGGGATGTGCCAATTCTTGGCTTGCTGATAAGTTCTGTGATCAAGCGTGCAATGTGTTATCTTGTGGGTTTGATGCCGGCGACTGTGGGCAAGGTATGTGACCTGCTGACAGAAAGGATGAACATGTTGTCAAAAAGCATTAGGTTCTTTTTTAAAGGGATTCTTCTCTGTAAAATTACATTTTGGCTCAGAACCAAACTGTAGTACATTTCTAAGTTGGGACTGAAAAGATGTGGTTCTTTTCAATAAGGTGGAAACTGAACAAGTTTCTTTTCCTGCTCTTACTGGCATGTGGTTACTTTAGTGTACCTTAGCTTTCAAAAATAATGAAAACGAGATAGATACACATATAGAGAAACAATGACAAAGTTTCAGGGCAGGGTCACAGATAGCTCCATAATTTGGCTTGAATGTGTTGCATTAAAAATAGAAAGATTAAATTGGTCATTGGAATATATTGGCATAGTGTCTCCTTGGGTTCTGTGTAATGCTAGGTGTTCATTAAGTACTCTGTTCAAGGCATTGGTTACTGGGGTATGGAAGTGGAAACTGGTACTTTGCCTATCTCTAGGGAGCTTAGACTTTTGGGGTAAATAATGTGCACACACGTACACACACACACAAAATGACAAATCAGAATGTTCTGAGTACATTGGAGAGAGCCATCACACAAAAAAAGGCACAAATAATTCTTGAGAGGGATTGGAAAGGAATCACTTCTAGTTGGGGGTAGTTGAAGATTAGAGTCTTAAGGGCTGAGGCACAAAGGAGGGATTGCAGGTGGCACTGTTGGAGGAGCCAGAGTCAGTCTCAAGTGTGCATGCACATGGTCCAGTGTTGGAAACTTGCCTATGGGCTAGTAGTGAGAAGTAAAGAGAAAAGAAGAAAAAGATCTACCCCTGCTCCCTTTTTTAATACCAGGCCTGTGATTTCATTGGTGTGGGGAATTCCCAGGGCTGAACTTCCCTCTCCCAGTGCAAAATGTTCAAGTGTTATGATATTTTTTCTAGATCATTTTGATGAATTATACAAGGTGACTCTCCTCCCTAACCAGACGCACTACATTATCCCCAAGGGAGAATGTCTCCCCTATTTCAGCTTTGCGGAGATTGCCAAAAGAGGAATTGAGGGTGCCTACAGTGACAGTCCAGTCATCCGCCATGCGTCTGTTGCCAACAAATGGCAGACGATCCACCTCATTTTGCACAGTGGTATGAATGCCACCGTCATACATTTCAACCTCACATTTCAAAATAAAAACAACCAAGAGTTTAAAATGCAGATCACAGTAGAGGTGGACACTAGGAAGGAGCCAAAATCTAATGTCACCACCCAGAAGCCTCATTGCAGTTCAGCTAGCCCCACCACACATCTACCAGAGGCTGAAATCCTATTTGAAGATGTTCCAGAAGAAAAACGTTTTCCAAAGTACCAGAAACACGCAGATGACTTTCAGCAAACTATAAAAATACCCCTTGTGAATATCTCTGAACTTCCAAAAGAAGTCCAGCTGAGTCTGAAGAAGCTAGATGTGAAACTGGAGGGGGGTGACATTACTCTGAAGGGATACAACCTGTCCAAGTCTGCTCTGCTGAGACCATTTCTGAAAGGTGTGCAAGTCGTTGAAGTAAAAGTTAACCAGAGTGTAAAAAGGGAAAAAGACAGCAGTCTACAAGACCCCGTGAAAAGTAAGCATCACACTGATCTCCCCAAAGAAAACCCAGGAGATGCCAATGGCATGAAGAGAGTAGACTTTCCAGCCAAAGGTGCTGGCAGGACAGTCAAGGTGGGTGAGAGGCATCAGGATCACTCTTTACCTCAGGACTGGACAAAGGCTGCTTCTGCAGTTCAGAAAGTTGGAGATGGCATTGGCTTCAGAGGAATGACTATTGTCCCCACCCAAGACCAAATGACCCAGGGAAAGGAACTGTCAGAGAAAGCCAAGGAACATAGAGAAGCAGGACCAATTGACAGACATGCCACTGACCATGATCTTGGCAATGGAGGAGTAAGACCTGGAAGAAAACTTCAAGAATATGCTGGGAGCTATCCAGGCTTCTTGCCTTGGGAAAAAAGGAAGTATTTCCAAGATCTTCTTGAGGTAAGTCACATTCAGCATCACCCTGTCTTGTTTAGCAGGAAAAATAAAAAAGATCATTTTTCACTTATTCCTCAGGGTCATTCATCATGGGGTGCTTCATGTCTGGAACTTGAACTGTCTCCCAAAGGAAGGGAGGGGCATGCAGAGGAGGAGGGAATGCAGGAAAGGACGTGGTAGGAGAGAAAATGAAGGCTTATTAGTGGATGGGCTCAGCCAGGTCATGTTTCTTTTGTTGGGACTTAGAATTTCCTTGTAGGCAATTCCCAGGGAGAAAACTCCCCCCAAGGGGATGTTGGAGACTGCTCTTAGGTTGGTAGTCGAAGGGCATGTTGCTTGGTGCATGGAGAGGCTGAGTGAGTTGCTCAGGATCATGGAGCCCGTATACAATAGTGGCAGTTTGTGAGCCCAGATCATCTTGATTCCAAAAGTACTTCTCTATTCATTGCCCCACCCTCACTACCTTCTTGCCTCCCTCTCATAAAAAATTGGGAAGGGGCACAGCAGGGTCAGAGGAAGACAGGATTGGGGTAATGGTTCTATCCAGTGATAAAAGGAGGGACAGTGCAGTGCAGTGGGTGGAGCTCTTGACAGAGCATCAGAGGACCTGAGTCCTGGGATGTCCCTGACCAGCTCTGTGCCCTTAAGTAAGTCCCTTAATCTTTGTAGGCCTTAGTTTCTTTTGCTGAATTAGGGTTGCAGATTAAATGATCTCTGAAGGGGCTCTGAAGCCCCTTCTCGCACTAATATGGCAGGATTCTATGGTTTCTCCCAGTTGGGCAGCCTTTAGCAAGACTACTGGGGATCTTACAGCATTCCTTGATTTCAATCTTGGGCTCTTTTAATTGTCCTAATTGCTAATTTATTCAAATGAAGTGAGATTATGGTCCCCATGTCATCTGCCATATTTGTGGTTAGTTTGGCCCCTCCCATTTTGTATTTGCCAAGGCAAGAAACCTCAATGTTGAAGTCTTCTTTCTTTGCATTTAAGCTTCTAGGAACCATCCTTTTTTTTAAAGCTACACAATTCTTAACTTGTCCATATTGACTTCTGATTCTGTGTGTTCTTCAGGGTATGGACAGACACAGCTTTCAGTATCAGTAGTAAACAAAATGTGTACCAGTCCATAATAACGTTGGCAAATGCAATTGCTCCAGGAACAACCCCTTCAAAGCACTTTCTAAAACTAGACTCTGCAGTTCCTGCTGCCCAGGCAGCCTTACACAGTCATTCAAAGCCATTTTATCTGAAACTAAGAATGCTGGGTTTTTCCTTCACTCATCATTATTACTCCTTTTCATAAAAGATTACCTAGCTCTCTCCTTTTCAGTCATTTTCATTTTACAGTCCTCTCTATTTTTTATGGACTTCTTAGGAAGAAGAATCATTAAAGAAGCAGTTGTTGTATTTCACGGAGAGCAAGTATGTTGGAAGACACCTCAGAGATACATTTGCAGATTCTCTCCGATATGTCAATAAAATTCTGAACAGCAAGTTTGGATTTACATCTCGGAAAGTCCCTGCCCATATGCCTCATATGATTGATCGCATCGTTATGCAAGAACTGCAGGATATGTGAGTAAAAGTGCCTGTTTCTAGACTTAAATGTCCAGTATTTAGGATTTGTAGTAGCAGCAGAATTTGATGATGTGTTGAACTAGTCATTTAAACCAAAGCAAAAGTCATCTCTATTTGGATTTTTTTTCACTTAAAAAAATGGACACATGATTTTTACATCAATTCCAAATATATCCTTCTCTTCCACCCTCCTCCTCGCATCTACCAAGTGAGCTATCTAATGTAATAAATATTTTAAAGTGTTTTTTTCTTTTCTCCCCAGTTACATATAAAAACAATTTTTAACAATTTAAAAGTTTTGAGTTCCAAATTCTGTCCTTTCCACCCTCTGCTCGCCTCTCTCCGAAACAGTATAGGTTATACATGTGCAGTCATGTAAACCATAATATAATAAATATTTTAAAAGAGAGATGGAGGAAAAGCCATTGAGCAAAATAAACCAACCAATATGTCACCTATGTCTGACAATATGTGCATTATTTCACAGCCATAGTCCCCTAATGAAAGGAGTAAGTTGATTTTCTTGGCTATGATCCAGGCTAGCCTCACTCTTCAGAATTGTATAGGAGGCAATTGTTCCTCCCTTTACATTATTGTAGCCATTGCATATGCTATGCTAGCCTGTCCCTCTCTGTTTTATGGCACACTGATATTCTGGATGTATCCGGCTCTGATTTTCCTGTATTATATTGGACTAGGTTTCCTGAAGAATTTGATAAGACTTCTGTACACAAAGTGCGCCATTCTGAAGACATGCAGTTTGCCTTTTCGTACTTCTACTATCTCATGAGTGCATTACAGCCGCTGAACATTGCTCAGGTTTTCGATGAAGTTGATACTGACCAGTCTGGCATCTTGTCGGACAGGGAGATTCGGACATTAGCTACTAGGATTCATGACTTGCCTTTAAGCTTGCAGGTACTTGCTAGAGATGTCACTATTGAGGGTGGTTGTCTTCTGGGGAGGGTTGCTAGGAAGGGAAGAACATGAACCTTTGTATCCTACTTTAAAATGGTTATGGGCAATGTTTTTTAAAAAATACATTTAATATTTTATATAGTGAGATTATAGATTTAGACCTAGGAGGGATTGCAGTGGTTACTCTGCAAAATGACACCTTGGATTTTTAAGATTTTGCTTTTGTTCCTCCAATAGATTAAAATTTAATTGTGACCCAAACAAAAAGTAATGCAGATTAGTTAGAAAAAAACTACTTGCCGTTGTCTTTGTTTTTTAAACCCAAATTAGAATGTAGCCTGAGTTAAGACTAGCTGTTATATAAAGATTGTATTTTTCTCTTTGGTTCTTTAGCAGGGCAGATTTTTTGAGTCACAGCACCTGAAAAAGACCATGCTAAAAATGCATTAAAATGGTTTTCCATTTCCCTTTTCATGAAAGAGAAAGGCCATGCCTCTTCTTTCACCTTTATAGTCATGTTTGAAATTCCATCCATTTGGAGGAATGCTTGGATTTATATGGAATATTTGCTTTGCTTTACTCCACTTTGGCCTTGGGAGGAGAAAACCAGAGATCAGACCTTTGATTTCTCTGGGATAAGGAACTTCTTCCAGGAGAGCTGCCTTCAACCAATGCACATCAGCAATTGCTTTGTAATTTGTAATCTTAAAAAGTTGCCTCTCAGGCCAGCTCTGTGTACTCTACAAGATGCCTTTTTCTATTTTTAATGGGTTTCTTAATGCTTTTCTTTTTGCAAGGTCAACCTTAAATGTTATTTTAGCTATTTTTGGATATTTCACTCTATAACTGAATAGCATTAAAAAAAAAAGCCACTAGTCCCTGAAACGCTTATAACTTGTTTGTTCTCCTTGTTTTCTTATGTTAGGATTTAACAGGTCTGGAGCACATGTTAATAAATTGTTCTAAAATGCTCCCTACTAACGTCACTCAGATAAACAACATCCCTCCAACCCAGGAAGCATACTACGACCCTAATCTGGTAAGAGAATTTCCTAGGACAGCATTTCCCATAACCATAATTTAAACCCAGCAAATAGTGGTTTCCTTGGCTAGAGTTCTTGTAATCATTTCTGTAGTGTACAGCCCTGGCCATACGTGATGGCTTGCCATACCATACTGTATATAGTCCAAAATTAGTTCTATCTGACTCTGGTTTGCCTTGTGTTTCTTTTTTCCCATGACATTACATCCCACATTAGCTTTGTTTTGGTTAATATTTCAGTTGCTTTGCTTGTGCTTCATCATTTCACAGAAATAACAGAGAAGGGAAGATGGCCATAAAGTATCCAAAAGTAAGGAGAAAATATGCCCAGAAGTAAAAATATGTCATCCACCAAGTTTATCAGTAATGTGACAGTTCACCCATGCAGAGATGATCGTTGACTATGCATTGGAACATCTTAGAGAAGTGAAATAAAATTATTAAGACTTGCCAGGTGTTTAAAGTTATTTATTTTGGATAAAAATGGATATCTATATAGATGGAATATCACTTGCCAAGAGCCCAACATCCAAACATTTAAATGTCAAAATGGATTTGTTGGGGGCAAGGGAAACTGAGGGAGAGGGCAATTATGAGAGGGCAATTACTTGTGTTACGGAGGGATTTGCAGCAGAAGTACTTTACATAATGAAACATCTTTTGTATATCTGATTGTCTTTCATTCATCCAGTTATTGATTATTTTTGGTTTCTGCTACCATAAAACAACAAAGGCTACTTTTAGACCAGTAGGTGTTTTTATTTTATTAATGTTTCTAGGATGTAGTCCTAGATGGCATTATGAAAACACAAGTTAGGTCATGTTTCTGACTCATGTTATTGCCTGTCTCTCTCTGCCTCATGGCTTGCTGTGTGACACAGAACACATTGCTTCACCTGTCTCTCATAGTCTCATGTTCTTCTTCCATCCATGGGAAGGAATGACAGCCCATGCTTTGTAAACGACATGTATGCTAGAAAAGTGAAAGATAACACCAAGTGGACATGTATGAGAATGCCGCTTGATCAGCAGGAGTTGTTGGGGAGCTGTAGAGTCTGCACCTGGGATTCCAGCCATGTAGAGAATGCCTTTTCTGTAAACTCTCCTCAGCATTACAAATTAGCAGCCCCTTTGTAACTGAGCACCGTAGCTGTCTGATACACCACAAGCATAAGGGACTTGACCAGCGTCTTGAGTTTGCCAGTCAGTTAAAGAATAGTGTAATTATATATTTTCCTGCAGCCTCGTTAATATGAATTTTTAGTTATTTTTGCCATTTGGGGAGCAAGGTGCTATTTTAAAGTCATTTCAAAATCATTTTTCTTAATTTGAGATTTTGGGCAGTTTTTCAGGTAGTCATTAAAAATCTGTATTTTCTTCTTCAGAGATTGTTTGTTATGATCCTTGACTATCTTGCTGTTCGGTAATGATTGTGACTCTCAGAAATAGGTACCAGTTTATTATAGATTCTGAATGTCAAATTTTGATCAGATGTGCTTACAGATGTTTTCTCCTAATCTTTTCTTTTTGGGGAAGACATAGGTTTTGTCATACACATTCCTTTTATCTTTATAGAAATCTAACCTGTTGATTTTGTCACCATTAGTTGATTCCATTTGTATGATAAACATTTTTTCCTCCACAAATAAGATGAATATACTTACATTTTAGAAATTTTTTTATTTTACTTTTCAGTTATTTTATAAATAACTTTAAAATCTTTTAGTTCAATGATCCAAGTAGAGTTCAGAGTAGCATTTGGTACATTTTTTCCCATATAGTTAAAATACATACAAGTTTTTATTTGTTTTTTCTGTTTATTGTTTTAATCTTTGATAAACCCAATGTTAGTTTCTATATACATTTGATTCTCTTTTTAGATTCTCTGTTCTTTTCCATTGATTTACTTTTATCTGTTGTTTTTTTTTAATCTGCTGTCAGACAATTTCAGTAATCTCAGTTCTGTTAAGCTTAGTTGCTCCATTTGTATAATAAACATTTCTTCATTCTTTCCATCAGATCTTTTTCCTAGAGCTTCTTCTCTTGATCATCTCACCTTATTCTTCCCTATGAATTTTGTTAGGGTTTTACCTGATTTTAAACCAATGGTACTTGAGTATCACATTAAGTCAATACATTAATTTGGGAAATACTGATATTTTTACTTTATTTGCTTCACATGGCCACATGCATGGGAGAAAGAGCAGTAATACTGTTTGGAACCTTGGGTGCTTATTTGTGTAACTGAAGGGGGCACAAATTCCTTTTTTGGTCTATGATCTATGCTTGTTCAGTTCTCTTTGCACAATATCACAGAATCCATAGTTGTAATGAACATGTGGTTTTTTTTTAACTCCCACCTTCACTCTGAAAGAAGTATGCAGTCCTTTTAACAAATAAGCATAGTCAAACACAACAAATATATGTTTGCCATGCCCCAAAATGGAGGGCTGATATTTTCCACATTGGGTCTGCTGCTACCCTGTTAAGATATGGGGATCAGACTTCGTTATCCAGTCTCTAAGAGTCTAGATGGTCAGGGTCCAAATTCTAAACCTTTTTTCTTTACAGTGTTGTTTATTTTACAGATTGTTCTTCTGACTCAGTTCTCTTTACTCTTTGTCCTTCAAAAAAGTGTTCCCCGAATTCCCTTTTGTCATTTCATAAGTCACATTCTATTCCTTTTTTAGACCAGTTACATAGCTGTTCCTCAGTTGATGGGCACCCTCTTTGTTCCCAGTTCTTTGCTGCAACACAAGATACTATAAGAAATTTTATGCATACAGTTTTTTCCTCTCTTTTTTCGGATATCTTTGGGGCATAGGCTTAGTAGTGTTTTCTTTTTATAGCTGAGATTTTGGGGATTTTGTCATCTTTGCCCAATCTGATGGGCGTTGAAGTGAGACATCAGAGTTTTTTGATTTGCGTATCTCATTATTTAGTGATTTGGAGCTGCTTTTTTCCCATATGTCTGTCAATAACTTAGATTTCTCTGATCAGTTCCTCTGATCAGTTATCTTGGGAGAATGGCTGTCATTGTTATATATTTGAATTAATTCCTCATTTATTTTGGATAGAGCAGTGGGCCTGGAGTCAGGAAGACCTAAGTTCAATTTTACCTTCAGAAACTTGGCTGTGACCCTGAGCAAATTGTTTGCCACAGTTTCCTCAACTGTAAAATAGAGATGATGATAATAATATCCTCCTCACAGGGTTGTTGTAAGGATCAAATGAGATGATGCACTTGTAAAATCATTTCTGGCATGTAGTAGGTGCTTAATAAATTGCTTGCTGAAATGAATGATGTGCTAAGTGCTTCACTCTTTCCCTTTTAATTTTAGCTGCATTGCTTTTGTTTGTGCAAAAAGTTTTCACTTTCATGTTATCAAAATAATTGTTGTCTGGTCACAAACTTTCCCTTTTTTCAGAGTTGTCAGAAAGGTACTTTCTTCCTTGATGTTCTAATTTGTTTGTAATGTAGCCTTTCATATATGTGGTTATGTATTCTCTTGGAATTCACTGTGGTATAAAATGTTAGGTGCTATTCCAAATCTTATTTTCTCCTAGATTTTCTTTTGGATTTCCAAGCATTTTATTAAGCATCATTACTATGTTCATTTGCTTCTCTGTTATGTAACTAATCTGTTGTGGTCATTGACTTTTCTCATTTTTTGCCAGTACCAAATAGTTTTGAAATCTGGTACTGATAGACCTTCCTTCTTCCTTTTGTTTTCCCCCCATTATTTCTCTTGAGAATCTTAATCTTACTCTTTAAAAACAAGTTTTATTATTGTTGGTTTTTTCCTACCTTTCTAATGTACTTTAAAATTTTTTATTAGTATAGCATTAAATAAATTGTATAGGTAGTATCATCACAAGATAATACTACCTGTCTTAGATTCTGTAAAGAATGTTTTGTAGTTGTATTCATATATTACTTATGTATCATTTGGCAGGTACATGCATAAATTTGTTTTATACATCTTTTAGTTGTGAATGGAATTTTTAAAAATCTTCATGCTTGATTTTGTTGGTAGTACATAGAAAGGCTGATGGACTTGGGCGGGGGGGGAAGTGTTATTTTGTATCTTGGTACTTTGCTGAAGTTACCAGTGGTTTTAATTAATTTTTTAGTTGGCTATGGAATTCTTTGTGTAGACCATCTCATCATTTGCAAAAGTGCTATTTTTTTTTTTACTTTTTGTCTATGCTTATTCCTTCAATTCCTTTTTCTTGTCTTATTGCTATAACCAACATCTCTAGTAGTAATGTTTAAAGAATGAGGTGATAAAAGGCATCCTTACTTTACTTCTGATCTTACTGGAGAGACCTCTAGTTTATTTCCATTACATATAAAACTAGCCTGGTCTTGGTTTTAGATAGATATTACATGTCATAATATGGAAAGTTCCATTTATTCCTGTGCTATTTAGTGTTTTTATCGGAAATAGGTGTTGTATGTTGTTGAGTTTTTTCTACATCTATTTATATGTAATTTTGTTATTTAATATTACGTTCATAGTTTCCCTAATATTGAATCAACTTTGCATTCTTGGTATATAAATCTTACATGGTCATAATGTATAATCTTTTTGATTTGTTGATGTAGCTGCTTTTAAAATATTTGTGCTGATATTCATTAGCCATGGATCTATAGTTTTCTTTCTCTGATTTTTCTCTTTTTGGTTTAGGTATCAAGAACATATTTGTATCATAGAAGGAATTTGGTAGGATCCCTTCCTTTTACTATTTTTACATACAGTTGCTGTAATATTGGAATTCATTGTTCTTTGAACATTTGATCAAATTCAATTTTAAATCCATCTGGTCTTGGATTTTATTTTGTTTTTTTCCTCCTTTAGGAGCTCATTTATAACTTGTTTAGTTTATTTTTCTGAACTTGTATCATTTAAGTTCTATATTTTTCTCCTTTTAACCTGGGCATTTGATATTTTTGTAAACACTAATCCATTTCATTTTGATTGTCAATATTTGGAGCAAAATAATTTCTAAAAATGTCCTATATTTCTTCACCTTTTGTAATTTCTCCTTTTTCATTTTTAATGTTTGTTATTTGGTTTTCCTCTTTTTTTCTCTGACTAGCTAATATTTTATCAGTTTTATTGGTTTTGTTTTTTTGTTCTAAATCTTGATTTCTTATATTTTCAGCATTTTTGTTTTGGTGTTTTAATTGGGTTTTAAATTGGGGGGAGTGGATTTTTTTTTCCTGCATGCTAAATTCATTGATCTTTTGTTTCTCTTTTGTTGATTAAAGTGTTTAGAGATATAAATTTTCTCCCTCAGGACTTCTTTGGCTGCATTTCAAAAGTTTTGGTATGTTTATCTTTTGTCATTTTTTTTAAAATGAAATTTTCTGATTTTTTTTCTATATGCCATAGACTATATTAAGGAAAGGTTCCATGCTTTCTAATATTTTTTAGCAGAAATGAGTGTGGTATTTTGTGGAAATCTTATACTATATCTATTGATCTATTCATAAGTTCAGTATAATATAATAAAATTTTTTCTCTCCAGTTAATTTTTATGTTTTCTTCAAAAGGCCCTTTATTAAGTGTAATTTTTATTACATTGTGGTTGATTGTAGTTAATCTTATTCTCTTGCATTTGTTTGTGAGATTTTTATGCTCTAATACAGTCATTTTTGTAAATGATCCATGCTCAGCTGTGAAATATGTAAATTATTTTCTCTTCCCATTTAGTGATCACTAATTGTTAATTCGTTGTCAGTGCCTTTTATGCATAACGTAATTTCTCTGTTTATCTCTCTCATTTTTTATTTATTTATTTTTTTGGAGGGCAATTGGGGTTAAGTGACTTGCCTGAGGTCACATGGCTAGTTTTTGGGTAGAGTGTCTGAGGTCAGATTTGAACTCGGGTCCTTCTGACTCCAAGGCCGGTGCTCTATTGACTGTGCCACCTAGCCGCCCCTCTGTTTATCTCTTTTAATCATGTGTCTTTAACTGTTGCCTTGTCTGAGATCATGATTGCCATTCCTGCTGTTTTGAAGTCACCTGAGGCATAATTAATTCTGTTCCAGCCTTTAATCTGAAGTGTTTCTTGTAAACAACGTATTGATGGAGTCTGCTTTCTAGACCCATTCTGCTAACTTTTTTCATTTTATAAGTGAATTCATCTCATTCATTATTATGGTGATTATTTATTATATGTTCTCTATTCTCTTTTTAGACTCTTTCCTTTCTTTACCTCTACTTCCTCCTTTATGAAGAAGGTAGTGAGACAGAGGGTGTTTAGCCTTAGTGAGTGACCTTCTATTCTACTGCTCCCCTAATCTTTACCTTAGACCCAGCTCACAGGTTTTTGCCATTTCTTTCCCTTTACCTCCCTTTCACAGTCCACTTTCCAGTGTTGGAGTTTATTTTTGTTATGACTAATTCCACTTCTTTAGCCCTCTCTCTCCTTTCCCTGTTCTCACATGTTTCTCTATTGAATTTGATATTTTCATCTACCACAATGTATATGTTTTAAATTTTCCTTTGTCTTTTTCTTTTGTACCCTTGACTGTGGCAAATAGTTAAGTTCTTCCCTTTTTCTCCTTTAGTGTATTCTTTTCTACCTCTTTTTTCTTTACTTTATATCATTAAAACTGAACAGAATTACCCTTTGGACCTCCATTTGTCTTATTTCACTCCCTCTATGACCCTTGAAGTCAATAGGGTTCTGAAGGGACACTTGTTTTTTCTTCCTCTATTAGATTATAAAAGCTTATCATATAGGCCCTTCAGTTGCTGGATTTACCTTTCTGGGTTCTCTTGATTTTTGCGTTTTAAAGGTTATATTCAGCTCTCATCTTTTCATCAGATTACTTTTCTTCTTTTGTTAAGAGTACATTTCTCCTCTTACACATTTATACTCAGTTTTACTTAGTAAATTAGTATTGATTAAAAGCTTTTTATCATCTGTTTGTAATAGCATATTTCAAGCTCTCCCATCCCTTAAAATTACAGCTGCCAAATCTTGTTTTATCCTGATTGTAGTCCCCTGGTACTCAAACTCTTACAATATGACTGCTATTATATTTTTTTCTTTAATTTAGAAACTTTGAATTTTGTCTACACTATTCTTGGGAATTTTAAGATTTCTTTAAGGAAGTGACTACTGTATTCTTTCTATTTTCACTTTGTCCTGTGATTATACTAGGTATAGACAGTTTTCATTCGTGATTTCTTAGAATGTGATATACAGAACTTTTGGGGGTGGGGAAGAAGTGGAAGCAGGATAGAAAGTGGTCATGGCTTTCTGGTGGTTCTGTCATTCTTAGATTATCTATCTCTTTGGCCCCTTTTCTAGGTCATTTGTTTTGGAGAGGAGCTATCTTCCATTTTCTTTTATTTTTTTTAAATGTTTGGTTTAATATTTCTTCCTATTTCATGGAATCATTTATTTCTGCTTAGTCCATTCTGATGGATCTAAGGGAGTCTTATTACTTGAATAAGGTTTTGTATGTTCTTAAGCTCTTTATTCTTCTTTCAGTTCTTTACTCTGGATCTCTCATTTTACTTTTGATTTTGTTCATCTCTTCCAGGAATTCTCATAGACCTTGTGGATAAGCCTTAACCCATCTGAGTCCGTGCTTGTATTCACTGTGGGATTGACTGTCTTTTTCTAAGCTTATGCCCTTAAGATCCCTGGATTTATGCCTTCTTCATATTTCATTTATTCATATTCCACACCTTTTTGTCAAATTCAAGGTCCATCCATCTGCTCCTGCCTTCTTAGATGGGATGGTGGGTTCTTGTTTGGTCTCTATTTGTGTTGTCTAGGCTTCTGTCACTGATCTTCCCCTCTGCTAGTTTCTGTTAGGTATGGACTGTATCCCCTGAGTGCTGAGCTAGTTCTCAAGTCTGTTAGGGGCAGCTCAGGTCAATGACTGTAAACCCTTAGAGCACCTTAAGCCTCCAAACTGATTGATAGCTGACTCTTCTGGAGTTTGACAGGCTTCTTGGCTAGCACCCTCTGACTTGTTGGATGCACGTGTTTGATCTGGAAGGCCTCCAAGGCACCTTAATGCCGGCAACCTTCTGGGTGCTCTCTTACCGACTTAAGGTACTTTCTGTAAGTTTTCTTTGTTCCTAATCATTATTCTTTCTGGTACTCTTTTGTTTCATCTTTTCTGGAGTATATTGGTGTGAATTGGGCTGCAAGTATTTCTCCTCCCTACCCCCCCACTTAATAGCATTTTTTTCCCCAATTACACATAAAGATAGTTTTCAGCATTCACTTTTAAAAGATTTTGAATTCCAAATTTTTTTCTTTCTCCCTTCCCCAAGATGGCATGCAATCTGATATAGGGTATACACATACAATCGTATTAACATTAGTCATTTTGTGAAAAAAAAAATCAAAACAAAAGCGAAAAACCACAAGAAATAAAATACCAAAAAAGAAGAAAAAATAAAATACTTTAATCTACAATTCAGACTCCATGGTTCTTTCTCTGGATATGGATAACATTTTCCATCATGAATCTTTTCGAATTGTCTTAGATCATTGCGTTCCTCAGAAGACCTAAGTCTAACAAAGTCGGTCGTTGCACAGTGTTGGTTTTACTGTGTACAGTGTCCTGGTTCTACTCACTTCATTCAGCATCAGTTCATATAAGTCTTTCCAGGTTTTTCTGAAATCTGCCTGCTCAGCGTTTCTTATGGAACAAAAGTATTCCATTACGTTCACATACCACAGCTTGTTCAGCCATTCCAAACTGATGGACATCTCCATTTTCAGTTCTTGGCTACCACAGAAAGAGCTGCTATAAATATTTCTGTATATGCATGTGGGTCATTTTCCTTTTTTTATATCCTCTTTGGAATACAAATTAGTAGGAATATTGCTGGATCAAAGTTTTTAATCTAGCTGCACAGTTTTGCAGCCCTTTGGCCATAGTTCCAAAATGCTCTCCAGAATGGTTAGATCAGTTCACAACTTAAGCTTGTTTTTTAAAAACATATTCAAAGCCCATAGTGCTGTATTTGATACTTAGGGTAAACATTGACCTGGCCATTCTTGCCCTTTAAAAGAAAAAAAATGTATAGTCTCATGAAAATTTTAGTGTTGAATGAGACTACTAAAGTCATGTATTCCACCATCTTATTTTGGCTCTAGGTACAGTGGTTTTCAACCTTCCTAATGTTGCAACCCTTTAATATAGTTCTTCATGTTGTGGTGACCCCCAACCATAAAATTATTTTCATTGCTACTTCATAACTATAATTTTGCTGCTGTTATGAATCATAATGTAAATATCTGATATGCAGGAGGTATTTAAATTGACCATAACCTATGGGTTGAGAACCGTTGTTCTAGGAGCAAATTAGAAAAAAAACAAGAAGAAACAAATCAAAGACATATCTGGCTTGGCTTTCATGGGGTAGCCACTTAATACATTTTGTTGACTCAAGTTGAAGAGAAAGGAATGTGTGTGTGTGCATCCATCCATCCATCCATATACATCTATCTCCACATTTACTTACTAGTGCATTCCTCTTCTACAGCTTCACACAGTCAGAGTTGAAAGGGATAACTGACCACAGGAACCATCCTGTCCAAATGTCCTAGGAGGAAAATCCCCTTGACTGCCTCCCCAACAAGGGCTTCTCTAGCTTTTGCTTGAAGACCTCAAGGGAGGGGGAGCCCAGGACTGTCTGGGGCAGCCTAATCCACTGTTGATCAACTCTTACCATAAGAAGGAGGTTTTCCTTACCTCGAGCCTAAGTCTGTCACTAGGCAACTTCCACCCCTCCTGCTTCTCCTGCCTGGGACCAAGGCAAGCAAGTCTAATTGTTCTTCCCCCTGAAAGCCCTCCAAGGACTTCAAAACAGATAGTACATTCCCCTAAGTTCTCCCTTTCTCAAAGGAATTGTCCATGGGCTAGTCCTCAGATCTTCAGTTAGCTCAATTGCCATCCTTCCTCATCCTATTCCTCCTCCTGTGAGTGCTGTCCTCCTGGTCATGTGATTCTGAGAGCTGAGCACCATGCTGCCGAAGGCAAAGAGATGATTGCCTTTCTGCTTCCAGATGCTCTGCCTCTTCCAAGAGCCTCTTAGGTTCTTCTCCTTTATGGCACTCTTGACTCATGTTGAGCTTGGAGCCCACCAGAATCCTCAGGCCTTTGTTAGATGAATTACCTTTCCCGTTTTGGACTTGTGAATTTCTTTTTTTTGAATGTTTGTGAACCTCCATTGAATTTTATCTCTTTGGATTGAAACCAAGAGTCTAGCCTCTTGATATCTTTTTTGCCTCTTGCTTTGTCTTCTAGCATGTTAGTCCTTCCTCCCAGCTTTGCTCACCTCTCGGTTTGGTCAATATGCCATTTATCCGCCTAACCAAGCTGTTAATAGCATGGGGCCCATCACAGCTGTGTAAGGCATTCTACACATGATCCACTAACAGCTACTTCTTGGGTCCCATTCTTTACCCAGTCTGAGTCTAAATAGCCTGTTTTATTGACATCTAGCCCACGTCCCTCATCTCCTTCACAAGGATACCTTATGTTATCCATTGGAAGATACTCAGGTCTGTAACTTCATCTGTTTGAATGTTCTCTCCAGAATGCAGATTATAACTCATCTACTTCTGCCCATTCTGTTTCCTTTGGCCCTGTCCTAGGATCGTAGATCTAGAGTTGGAAGGAACCAACCTCTTCATTCTACAGTTTAGGAAACTGAGACTCAGAGAAGTTACTTGACTTGCTCAAAGTTACACATGAAATAAGTAGAAGAGTTAGGGTTTGAACCCAGGTCCTCTGAGTTCAGATACAGTGCTCTTTCCACCACACCTTGATATCCTCCTGGAAGTACTGGGGCTGTTTTTTGCTGTGTCTAGATGTCATGTAATTACCAGTAGAACCAAACTCTAGACTCCTCACCTAGGTTTCCATTGTTCTTACCGCATGGCTAGCCCATTGTTTTTGCTCAATTCTTTTGGAAAGATGCTCACGTTATATCCTCATACCCTTGGCATTGTCTTCTTGAATGTGATAATCTTTTAACATTATCTTTTTATTGATATTTTTTGTTTTTATATCATCTATGTTTTCCATAGTATGCTCCCCTCACTCTGACCCTCTTTCAGTTCTTCAGTCAAGAATCTTGGCATTAAAAGTGGAGCTTTTGTTTCTAGGAGAAATGATAAGTTATTAAAGAAGCTTTGAAATTTTCGGAAGCCTACTCTTCTGTTTAATTCTGGGCCTAACTCATTTTCCCTTTTGGGGTGTGTGTGTGTGTGCGTGCGTGTGTGTGTGTGTGTGTGTGTGTGTGTGTGTGTGTGTGTGTGTGTGTGTGTGTGTAAAACCATTTATGCTTTTGTCCAAGTGGTTTTAAAAAAATGGTAAATATCACAGAACCAATGACAGATGCCTAAAAAGGAAAGACACTCATGCTGATAGACAAATTCTCTGTTGATAGTTCATCTCACTGCACGTCATAACCTCGGCAACAAATATTCTTTTTGATTTAATCTCAATTGAATTAGGTTATGTTACATGGAATTAAGTTATGTTAAAAGGAATGTTACATGCTCCCTGACTTTTTCTCCCCCCTTCCTTTTTGTTCATCTCCGCTCCCTCCCCTAGGATGAGTGGCAAGGGCAGAGGCAGTAGGCCTGCTTGGCTTTTGGCTTTCAAAACTGATTTAAAGCCTAGAGTTGCTAGTCTTTACTTCAGAAGCAAGTTAGAAATAGATGTTAATACCCCCTAAAACTTGAGTTGGAGGTTAATGCCAAATGCCTCATGAATGGGATAGGGAGCTTACTTTATGGGACAACTTGAGTGCAAAGGAACAGATTCAGCGACCCTGTCATCATTATGACACAATGAGGCTGAACTTTCTTCGCCCCCTAAAAGGGGAAAACAAAGCTGCCAGTAATTCATTCCTGTCTGGGTTTTGGTTTTTTTCGTGGATTATAGTTAAAGACTTCTAGCAACTAGAAAATCTTTTGCAGTAGTTTTCTTTTTTTCCTTTCAGAAAGACTGTAAACACTTTGTGTAAAAGAATTCATAGTAATCAGTGGAAGGGCATGAGGAAGGGCAGGAAGTGTCGAAAGAATTAGGGGAATCCACTAGGGGACCTGGCAGTAAAAAGGACCCCAGGTCTGTAGTCCATTCAGATCGTGCCTTCCAACTCTAGCTCTATGTTTTTATGATCTCCTCATCTCTTAAGGTTAATTTCTGCTCCAGATCCTAAAATCTTATGCAAAGCTGACAGGTAAGATTGATAGCTGAGGAAAGGAGAAAAGTTAGAGGCTACTTTTCCCCTCTTTTGCCATCTTCGGTAATTTGCCGCAGAGTAAGACTTGGCTTAGTTTGATTTGCACTTCCCTTAGTAGTTGCCATCTAGAGTACTCTTTCATATGGATATTAACAGTGTGCAATTGTTCTTTTGACCATTTATCTGTTGGGGTATGGCATTTGGTCTTAGGTCTGCCCATGTTTACCTTTATCAGACCTTTATCAGAGGTATTTGATGCTGAAAATTTCTCCCCCAATTAACTGCTTCAAAAGGAAGCTTCTTAAACCATATTTAGGACCTGAATATTTATACTTTGCTCTGTAAAGGGGAGATCTAAAGTTTGAATAAAACCAGTCTTGCTTTTTTTTTTTTCTGGAGGGGTGTGAAGAGAAACCAGATCCATAAATTCCCCAGGGCTACATACAGTGTTACTTCTGGGAGGCTTGAGGAAGGGATGTCATTATTAGATGGGCATATTCCCAGAGGAGGTTACATTGGAGCTGAGTTTTAAAAAGCTGGTGGAGGATTCCACTGGGAGAGATTGGGCAGGGAAATGGATTATTCTAGCTGTACAAGTGGAGGGGATGGTCATTTTTGCAGGATGGTATAGGAGATGGTATATAGGAGAGAGGAATACCAGATAAGCCTGGAAAGGAAGGAAGACCATAGTGGGCCTCAAATACCCATCAGAAAAGGACCAACAAGCTTGATATTTTGACTTTGTACTCCAGCACCTAGTACAGTGCTTCACACACAGGCAATTAATAAGTATCGGTTGAATGAAAGAATAATTAGGAAGTTCAGATAATACTTTCATTTATTAATAGTTTTTTTAAGGTACAAAATGTCTGCTTTGGGAATAATTAGAGACATTTGTCTTTATCCTTTCCTTCTACAAACATTAACTTAGGTCCTTAGTTATCCTATGTAGCTAATACTTCAGTTGAGGCAGCTAGGAAAGAGTGGACAGAGTGTTGGAACAGGAGTCAAGAAGACCTGAGTTCAACCCCAAACTCGAGATACTTAATAGCTGTGTGACCCTGGGCGAGTCACTTCCTGCCTCAGTTTCCTTGTCTGTTAAATTAGGACAATAACAACCCCTACCTACCAGGGTTGTTGTGAGGATCATACAAGATAATATTTGCAAAGTTCTTTGGAAACCTTAAAATGCTCTGTAAGTGTTTTATTATGTGTTCAGGCATGTTTATGCCTTCACATGGGTCCTGGAAGCTCTCCATAACACCATTCACTGTATTGCACTTAGTACAAGACAGCTTAATTTCAGGCTCAATTGAAAGCAGAAATGCCGCTAAAGGACTCTTAGTCACTTCTGCCACCATTATCCAAAAAAATGTAGTCCTTGGAACATAATTCTACCCCTGGTGCTGACGAGCCACTAGACTTTTCTAGAATCTTAATGAAACCATGGGCTGTAGGCAAAGAACAGGTTCACAGGTTACTTAGAGAGTCCAGTTTTGTCTGGTTGAATGCTTCATCTAATTGAGGCTTCTGTTTTCCATCATTTTCCCACCCTCTTTCATTCTAAAAGTCATCTAGATTACAGGTGTCTCCTGGTTCTAGAATTAGGATCAATGATGGGTGAAAATTAGGAGGAAGCAAATTTGACTCAGGATGGAATGGACTGACTTGATCCCTGCCCCTAGCAATCTTAAAGAAGGCTGGAGTACCACTTGTTAGGAATGTTTTACCGGATGGGAGTTAAATCAGCTCTCCCCCTCAGAACCTTTTCTCTGCCAAAATGAGATGGACTCTCTCAGCCCAGCTCGCTGAGAAAACAAGACTCTTTCTGGCAGGTCATCTTGACTGTGGATCCAGGCCCAGCAGATTTCCCAAGAGCCTGCCCAAATGTGCTCCATCCTCCGTAGATTCTCTGGCCATAGATCCCTTTAACTGATCTCTTTCCCTTGCTCATCAAGCCCAATTCAGTATCAGCTGTGCCTTTTTTTTTTTTTTTTTTGCTCTTGAGTAATCTATATATTTCCTTCTTTGTCCTTCCTCACATGGAATTTTAGAGGTCATCTAGTCTAGCTCACCAAAAAAAGTAATGCCTCTTTTTAATTACATCACATTTATTTCTGAATATATCCCTTCACCTCCCTTTTCCCTGCCTATCACACCACCTTTTCTAACAAAGAGTAAAGAAGTAAAGGGAGAAAAAAGGAAGTTTAGCAAAACCAGTAAAAAATATGAACTCTGTCTGACAGTATTTACAGTATTCCATACCTGTAGTGTCTTACCTCTACAAAGAAGAGAGAGCTTTCTTATCTCTTCTTCAAAACCAAGCCCTGTCATTTTAATTAAAGGGAATTCAAATTTGTTTTCTAATTCTTCCCATTTACACACATGTAGTGATTGCATATGGTATTTCCTGGTTCTCCTTAATGAATTCACTTTGTAATCAGTGCGAATCACTGTCTTGGAGTTTCTGAATTCTTCATAGTCATCATTTTTTATGGCACAGTAACATCCCATTGTATTCGTGTGTTGTGTAGCCAGTCTCCAGTCTTTGGGCCCCTACATTGTGACTAATTCTTTGCTACCACAAAGAACTGCTGTTCTGTATATTTTTAAATTGATCAGGCCTTTCTTTTTTTATCATCAATCCTTTGGGGGCCTATGCCCTCCAGTGGATTAAAGGGCATGGGCGAGTTAGTCACTTTCTTAGCATGACTCCATATTGATTCCCTCAATGGATAGAAGTCACAGCTCAACCAGCAGTGCCTCATGTCTGTCTGTCTTCCACCATTTCAACAATGACTTCCCTCATCCGTCACCTTTGTCAGTTTTCTATACTAGCTGCATTGATTGTGTTTGCTCCAAAGATTTTCATCCTCAGGTAATCATGATCATGTGCTTTAATGTTTTGGGGTTGGTTTTTTTTTTCTTTTTGTTAAAAATGAATGGTCCACCTAGGCAGAGTCACCTACTTCTTATTCTTTTTTCCAAAATTGTTTGTGTGCAGTTCACATGCTTGTATGTATATGGATATATTGGACTATATCTAATTTTTGCCAAGCTATCTTTTAGGTTTTTTCCCCAAGTAGTTTATGTTCTTAGGTTTTTCCTGTTCTAGGTTATTGGATTATTTTTGATTCTCAGGTTTCTTTTTTTGTACTTGAATCTTTAACACTCAAAATTAGCACAGTGATTGGTCCACAGGCATTTAACGTATGCTGGATTAGGATACTCTTGTTCTGCCTATTTCCTTTTCTATTTTTCAACCACTACTAAATAGTTTTAATGGTTATCGCTCCATAATTTGAAGTCTGAAAGTAATATTCTGCCTTGATTTCCTTTTTTGTCATTATTTTCCTTGGTATGCAAGACTTTGTTCCCCCAAATGAAACTTTAAATTATTTTATCTGGTTACAAAACCCTCTTATTGGTTATGCATGTAAATACATATGTATTTATTTACAAATTTATAAATTATTTTAGATGATGTCATCATTTTAATTACATTGACAAAACCCAACCGTGAGCAGTCAATGCTCTTCAGTTTTTGTCATTTGTTATTTCTGTAAATAGTACCTTATAATTATATTTATGTTAATTTTGAGTCTGTCTTGGTAGGTTGCTTACCCAGATGGTTTTTGCATTTCTTTGCAGTTCTTTTGAATGCAGTTTTATTTTTTATGATTTCCTCTCACATTTTGTTATTGCTATATAGAAATGATCGTGACTTTTGTAAATTTCTTTTGTTTGCTGCCATTTTACTGAAGCCATCTCTTAGTTTATTTTCTGATACTCCGATAAACCCTCATTTCATCTGTACTTAACCCCCTTCATTTTTTTCCAACCAAAATTTGTTTTCTGTCCTTAAACTTTTCCACCTTCATGGTGGGAAAAAAAGGAAAAAGAAACTCTTCTTGCAACAAATGTCAAATGTGCCTTGTAAAATAAATCAAGTGTCTATACTGCCTAGGTCCAAAACATTTGTTTCATTATTCATATTGAATCCCTCACTTCTCTGTCAGTGGAAGGGCAGGATACTCCCCCTGAGAGGGGAGGGGGAGAAAAAGTAATGATGTCTAATAAATGATGGCCACTATAGCAGAGATGAGAGAGCAGTTTTAAAAGTGGGTGAAATTTATGTACTTTTAAAGAAAGCACATGCTATGAAATGACTGCTTATGCTCACACATAAAATACTTTTTGTTCCTCTGTGCATAGTAGTGGTGCTTGAGGTTGTTAAAGTTCAGAATAAGAAGATAATTTTTAAAGAACAATAAGCCCCTTGTGCATGGCAGTTGTTTCATTTGATGCACTTGTATCCCCTGTGTCTGGCACATAGTAGGTGGTTAATCAGTGCTTGTTGGTTATCTTGGAGTAGAGAACTCCTTGTGAGGAAATCCTTTCTACCTATATTATTCCGCAGTTTATGTAGCTTACTGTCTGTGGCACTGAGAAGTTACATGACTTGTTGAGGGTCACACAGCCAGCATTTGAGACATAGGACCTGAATTCAGGACTTCATGACTTACGAGGCCAGCTCCTATCAACTATACCATTTTCCTTTTCCTTGGACAATCATGGCCTTCAAAATTTGCAGCATAACATTTACATTGAATTATATAATCTTTCAGAGATGAGATTTTAATACAGTTCTACTGTAATTCAAACTTGAAATATAAAGTTTATTTTAAAAACATCTGTTTAGTGCATGAGGAACAGATTTATTCGTTATTAGCATAAATAGGTTTTCCTCTAGAAATGTCAGGAAGACTGCACCTATTATAATTGATTAGAGTTAGAGTAGAGGTACAGAAAATACTTATAAATAGGGATTAGAAGTTAAGTAATATAGGAGTTTATAAATTCCCCTGATTGCATCAAGAACCAAGACCAGTTTTGCTTTGTGATAGAAGAGGATTCTCTTTCCCTTGATGTACCCATTAAGAAGAGGGGATTTTATAATGTGTGTGTGTTTAACATCTGATATGTCTTATATTTTCTCACAGCCACCCGTGACTAAAAGTCTAGTAACCAACTGTAAACCAGTAACTGATAAAATCCATAAAGCATATAAAGACAAAAACAAATATAGGTATGTAATTTGTGTGGTGGTTGTGTTGGCCTTAAGCATGATGGGGCCAATCATTTTTCATTCTTTTTAAAGTATCCTCTTCTTGACTTAGCATTTTTATTTAACCAAAAATTTTTCCATACTATGTACTTATTGTTATTTTAACTAAGTAACTATATTTATGTTAAATCTGTGTTTTCTCCCTTTCATTATGTCTTGGTAATAATTAGGTTTGAAATCATGGGAGAAGAGGAAATTGCTTTCAAAATGATTCGCACCAATGTTTCTCATGTGGTTGGTCAGTTAGATGACATAAGGAAAAATCCCAGGTACTCATTTCTTAATTTGCACATTAGAATTTAAATGGTCTTTTCTTTTATTAGCAAAAAAAAAATTGAGAATAAACTTAGTAACTACTAATTAGCAAAATAATACCTTCAAATAAAATTTAAAATGATCATTCAACGAGAAGGTATCCAGGTTATTTGTAATTGGTTGTAAAACATGTATACTAATCTTACATTATTTCATACATCATCTTTGTTTGTCCTTTCCCTCAGTCATGAATGTACAATATATGGCTTATTTCTAGGGGTGTAATGCCAAACAAAGGCTACTTGAGATTGGTCTTGACTTTCATTTTAGAATGTGTTGTAACTTAAGTATTTTCTTAATGTTCAATCCATGATTGAGAGGAAAGTATAATCTATAATGTAGCACTTACATCAAATCCACAACTTCTTTATAGCCTTTTCAGTGAATTATACTAGATACAACATTTATGTGGAGATTCAGCAAGTAGTTTAAGATGCAGCTCCAGACTTCTCTTCTAAGGTCCCAACTAGAGACTTTAGGAGGTCTAGAAGGGATAGCTCATTCCATAGTGGCAGATGAGAGGGGCGGGGGAGGAGGAAGAGAAGATGTGAAGAAAGGGGATGAGGGAAGAGAACAAAACTTGGAGAGACAATTACATTTAGGTCCCAGGAGGAAGGAAAAGAGCTGTTCAGCAGGTATGCAGTACTGCTCACAGAAAGAGACAAGGCATGCAGTGCCTTGTATGTGTGCATGACTTGATGTGGAAAGTTCAGAATCTTCCTGCCATATGTATGAGAGTGTCCCGAGAATTGTCCAAGCTAATATCTCTCCACTATGCACTTCTTTCATTTTTTTCTTCTCTTGGAGACAGTTAGGGTTAAGTGACTTGCCTAGGGTCACACAGCTAAGTGTCTTAGGTCAGATTTGAACTCAGGTCATACTGGCTCCAGGGCCAGTGCTCTGTCCACTGTGCCACCTAGCTGCGTCCACTGGCTGCTTCTTATGATTTATGTGGAGACAGATGATAACATCAGGAGGAATCTATAAAATGTTGTTTAGGGATTATGGAGAGTTAGATGAAAAACTGGGCTTTTAGTGCAAAATCTACATAGCTATCAATCTTTTTAACTTGAAGGTAGGAGCTTCAGAAAAGAAAGACAGAGACATATGAAAAATACACAGAAGATTAGGAAGGTAAAAATTAAAGAGAAGAGTGTTTAGATTTCTGGCTCAGATACTGGAGTCCATCAAACATTCATTACATGCATACTTCGTGGCAGACACAGTGGTTGGTACTGGAGAGACCATGAATGGAACAACCCCTCCTCACCAAGAGCTTCCTTATAATGGGGACTTGGGGTTGGGAGGTCAAGGATTCACATAAATATTAAGTGAATGAGTACATAGTTGTTAAGGAGAGAAGGCATTAGTGGTTTAGGGGCTTGGAAAGGCTTCATGTAGAAGGTGGTGCTTGGGCTTCATCTGAGAGAAAGTAAAGATTCTGTGAAAGAGTTAAACCAGAAATACATTGTAGGCATCTGGACCTTCCATGCAAAAGCATTGAAATGGGAGCAAACGGAGAATGCCAGTTTGGCTGGAATTCACACTATTAGAGTCATCTTTAGTAAGCCCAGAAAGACAGGTTGTGGCTGGGTTGTAAATGCCTCATTCCTTTGTTTCACAAGGAGTCCTGGCCCTTAGTTAAGTCATTTAACAGTAACATAAATTATATGCAGTATTGATTAACAATTCACAATGCCAGAAGAAAGTAGTCATAGGCAGGCGCACACCAAAACAAATAAAACCAAACATAAAATAAACCTCAAGAGTACCTGGCATTAATAAAAGTGTATCCTCAGAACTGAATCCGTTGGGTATTGTTGGGGCTACCAAGTCAGAAAATTCTCTCTGAAGAAAAATTGAGAAGGGAAGAGCAAACTCCAAATCACCCCATGACTTGTTTAGACCCTTGAGCAATTGAAATACCTGAGAAGTGAAACACATGTTTCATAATACATTTTCTTATCCTGAGTCAGCCAGTCCTGTGTTCAAAAATTATTGTGTAAGCTGGAGAAAAGCATCATCCCCAAATTTTAAGGCACTTGTTTCAGTCTATGGTGAGTTACCATTGTTATGGCTAGAAGCCATTATGCCATGTTTTGTTTGCCTGTTTGTTCTCCTTCCCTCAGATTCTGAATTCAAATTAACTCGGTAAGCAGGAACTGCTTACCTTTGCTTAAGATAAGTAATAGTTTAAAATTACTAGTTAGACTACTGTAAGTACAACCTGTAAAAGGGTAGTGATGAACCCTTGACCAGGATTGAAGCATACCTAATAATGACTGAGACATATGTTTGCTTAACGTTCTTTACCCATAACTTGTTTAGAGTAATTTTAAAAGTTTTCAACAACCAAGCGTTAAATTGCAGTTTGGGGAGAGAGGAAGAAGCAATAGAGAAGGCCAGTCTATCATACAAATATTAGGAAGAGGGATGGTAATAATTCTCTTGGCTTCAGATAAATATATTCAAATGTACAGAATGCAGGTAGTAATCAAATGAAGCAGAAAACTTCCTGCAGAGCAGATACCTCATAGGTATTACAGTGACTTGGGAAGATGGAATTCTTTATTAGAATATGAACCAGGAAGAATATACTTGCTAAAAAAGAATTGACTTGATGGAAAGGCCAGTGTCATTACTGTGTTCTTATAGATAGGAGAGCTGTCACCTATGCGAAAATACAAGAGCAAAGATGGGGGTGGGGACCATGCTCAGGAATATTCGGGTTAGGGGCAATAGAAGGTGGACCAGACCAGGTAGGATTATATTAAAGACAGCTGGCTAAAAGGAGAAAAATGGCTGCTAAGTTTGGGAAACTTCACAGATCTGGCATAGAGGTGTGATAGCAGTCAGCTAATTTATTAAGTGTTTGATGATGGAGTGTTTTGTTTAAGCAACAGCAAGAAAACTAATGTTGCTAGATCACGGAGTAAGGCAGGGCGGGATATAAGGTGTAAGAAGACTACAAAGGTAAGGGAGTGGGGCAGGTTAGGAAAACCTTTGAATTCCAGAGCATTTTTCTGTTTGATTCAGGGAACCAGGGAAGTTTTAGGGGGAGGAAAGGTGACATAGGGTTGCAAATCCTTACCCAGGTATTTCCTTGAGTGTTATGTCTGCTAAAAAGACAATAGCTGATAAATTCTCGACTTGCCTTATTGATCATTTTATTCATCAAAAGAGGGGAAGAGATCATTAGAACTCTTAATCCAAACCTGATTCTGACTAATAAGGAAATTACCCAGGTCAGAACATTGAGAACCTTGGGAGAAAATTGCCCCTTCCTCTTAAAGTTCATGCTTTACATGAATGGGATGGATAGGCTTTAACTGATATCCACTCTATATTTCGAGAGAATGGATTTCAAAGAGTTTGAGCAAAGGACAGATATAATCCTTGACTGAAAATTCTTTAGGGGGAATTAGGGAGGGATGTGACGATGCTTACATTTCCATTGAGTAACCAAAGGAAGAGCTGAATTAAAATATAATAATGTGGATATCCCTTTAACTCATCAATTAATATAGATTTTAAAAAACGTACAGGAAATGGAAGCAAGGTTAAGTAATTGATGAATACAAAATGGTAACAGCCCTCTGAGAAGAGTGTCAGAAACATAGTTCAGTGTTATTATTAACTTTATCAATGTGTAATTTATATGTCTAGTTGTTGAATTCTCAAAGACAATTTGTTTTCATTTTCCCTGTGCTGGTCATCTAGATTTTTCTAAAACTCTTTGTAAGAGCCAGGGCATCCTTTCCCTGTCAGGCTCCTTAATCATCCATCAGGCTAATGCTATGGGGTCACTGAAGGCCATCTCCTTTTCCCACTGAGAGGATATTCTTTATTTGCCTAAAATTGTTGCAGCCGCAAGATATCAGACTCTTTTCTCTATATGGCCCTCACTTTAATCACAAATTCATTTTGATGCAGGCCAGCTAACTGATGCCAAATGTTCTGGACCAGGCCAAATTCAGATCAAGTCCAGTTATTCAGGCTTGGGATTAAAAACCAATTAAGTGCTCACGGCCCATAAAATGAAATAAAAAGTGCTTTTACTTGTAGCAAAAGAAATAAATAGGTTATTACTGAAAAAAAAAAATACTGCTGTCTTCCACCTCCACATTAATAGGGCAACAATGCTGGATCAAATTGTCCTATGGGACAGTGGGAAGGAGTGCTACCATCACTCCCTTATGTGTGCTTTTTATATTGCTGTTCTCCCTAGACCTACTAAATCCTAAGGTTGACATCCTTAAAGGCAAACCATCCTAACTTACATAAAATAAATGCTATTCTTTCTACATGACCCCAACCAAATTGTAAAAGATTAAGGTATGTTCCAGTTGATAAACTATCTGTATTCTGAGAACTGTCTTCATTAGATTTGGGAAGGTTTATCACTGGGTTGGATACAGCTATTCTTAAAGATCATCTATTAAGTTCTAGACAGGATGGGAACATTGTTGATGACATTGCTTATCTGTAGCATCTCTCTTAAAAAATTTTAAGAATCTTTAAGCTTGGAACTCTTGCTCTGTTTTAAGAAATGCTGTTGTCTATTCAAGAAGACAAAAGTCATTTTTTAAAATTTTATTTTATTTTTAAAAGTTTATTTACTTTTAGTTTATAACATGCAGTTCCACAGCCCCTTGAGTTCCAAATTTTCTCCCTCTTCCTCCTCCCTCATCCCACTCATGGTGGCATGCAATCCAATATAGGTTCTACAAATAACTTCACGTTAAACGTTAGTCAAGTTGTAAAGAAGAATTTTAACCAATGGAGTGAACAATGAGAAAGAAGGGACAAAATGAAACAAAGCACAAAAGAGAGCAAGTAGTTTGCTTCAATCTACATTGAGATTCTGTAGTTCTTTCTCTGGATGTGGATATCCCTTTTCATCATGAATCTTTTAGAGTTGTCTTATGACCTTACATTGCTGAGAGGAACCCAATCTATCCAAGTTAGTCGTCACACATACAATGTGTTGGTAATCGTGTACAAAGTTCTCCTGGTTCTGCTCCCCTCACTTAGCATCAGTTTATATAAGTCTCTCCACATTATTATAAAGTCCGTCTGCTCCTCATTTCTTATAGCACAATAATATGCCATCACATTCATATACCACAACTTGTTTAGCCATTCCCTAATTGATGGGCATCCCCTTGATTTCCAATTCTTTGCCACCACAAAAAGAGCTGCTATAAATGTTTTCGTACATATGGGTCCTCCTCCCACTTGTATAATCTCTTTGGGAGATAGCCCTAGAAGTGGTATTGCTGGGTCAAAAGGTGTGCACTTTTTTATAGCCCTTTAGGCATAGTTCCAGATTGCTCTCTAGAATGGTTGGATCAGTTTACAACTCCACCAAAAATGCATTAGTGTTCCAGTTTTTCCACATCCTCTCCAACAGTTATAATTTTCCTCTTTTGTCATCTTAGCCAATCTGACCGGTGAGGTGTGGCACCTCAGAGTTCTTTTGATTGGCATTTCTCCAATCAGTAGTGATTTAGAGCATTTTTTCATATGCTAATAGATATTTTTAATTTCTTCCTCTGAAAACTGCCTGTTTGTATCCTTTGACCATTTATGAATTGGGGAATGGACACAAGTCATTTTTTACATGGATTATTTCTTGGGAAAAGATTCATCAATGGCTAGTTTGATTCCTTTGCACTGATTCTCATTAGTTTCCATTTCAGAATGTGATAGATTGAGTCTTTTCTTCAAATTTTGAAGATATAACCTGTAAATGACAGCAGATGCTTGTTCTTTCAGAAAATTTGTTTGCCTGAATGACAACATTGATCACAATCATAAGGATGCACAGACAGTGAAAGCAGTGCTCAGAGATTTTTACGAGTCCATGTTTCCCCAGCCATCCCAGTTTGAACTGCCACGAGAGTATCGGAACCGTTTTCTTCATATGCATGAGCTCCAGGAATGGTAAGTTGTTAGGTCATGTAGTGATCATACAATTAGTCAGCAACGATCGAAGAGTGTATATCATTGCTTTTCCTTCTTAGAATATTTATTTATGCTTAAAAAAAAAAAGCCATACCTCTACAAAATAAAGACATCTTAATATCATAAAAAGCAAGGAGTTTCAGGGTATTTAACTTAATGCATCTGGGATTAAGATACAGAAATGAGAATACACTAGAAATTTCCCACTTATCTAAGAAGCAGTGTTGCCCACTCTCTCTGATAGTATTTGATACAATTCTAGAAATGCTAGCAATACAACTAAGATAAAAGAAAGAATTGCAAGGTGTAAAGATAAGCAAAGAAGAGATAAAACTATCCCTTTTTAAAGCCTCTATTAGAGAAGAATCTTTCTATCAAAACATACTTAGATAAATTCAGTTACAGAGCATTCCTTAAAGAATAAAAAACAAAATAAAAAAGATACTCATTAATTTTAATTTGGAACACATATTTATAGAGCACCTATCATATGCCCAGCATTCCAGGTGCCATGCAGGACCCAAAGAAGGGTTGTGCCATCAAGTGTGATATGGTGTAGGAGTGAGAGTCAGTCCTGAAAGCGCAGGAACAACGAAGCATAGGATTAGTGCTTCCACAGGCTAATGGCCAGAGCTCTAGACTAGGTTTTCCTACCCTTGGGAGAAGCCCCAGCCTCTTGGGCTCAGTCTCCTCATCTGTAAAGTGAAGGGGGATAGACCAATAGATTGCCAAGTTCCTTTCTAGCATTTGAGAGCTGTTTGAGCTGAAAGGAGGGTAGAGAGCCATATCAGTAAGGATGTTGAGATGGAAAGGAGGAAAGTTTTTCAGAGATAGTAAGAGGGAGAGAAAGTGTGTGTTGGTATGCATGGTGTGCATGATAGATAAGATGGATGGATGGATAGATGGCCAGATTTGAGCCATTGAATAGTAATGAATGATGAGGTTTAAAAAAGTCAGTTGAGGTCCAATTGTGGAGGACTTGGAATGCCAGCCTAAAGAATTTAGACTTTTTACCATTTACAAATGAAATACTACATGTAAAGAAAGCACTTTAGAAACCTTGAAGTGTTCTATAGGTGTTAGCAGTTCCTGTACTTTAGGGAACCATTCAGATTGGGAATGTTACTCCACCGCCCATGAACCAAAGTGTTATTTTAGGAAGATTAATCTAATCAGTGACTCTCAACAAGATGGATTAAAGAGAAGAAGCAAGAGACAGAAAGTTAGTGAAATAATCCAAATAGGAGATGCTTAAGACTTAAGCTAGAGCAGTGGCATTGGGCATAGAAAGGGGAAGGAGGGGTGATGGAGAAGAGAATTGATGGGTCTTTTTGACTGACCATATTTGGGACTCAGAGAAAAAGGAAAGGTAGAGAATAGCAGATTTCAAGTCTGAGTGACAGAAGTCAGGAGGAATGCTGATTATGGGAAAGGAGCCCAGATATGAAAAGAATGTATTAGATTTATTATGGATTTTTTAAAATACATTTTAAAATACAGTATGAAATTGAGAGTTATACTCTCATTTGTGGTCTCCTTTGGGGTCTGCCTTGTATGTGGAAATAGTGTGTGTGTGTGTGTGTGTGTGTGTGTGTGTGTGTGTGTGTTCATAATAAGATGAGAAATGATGAAGGCAGATGGGGAGCAAATTTGGGAGGGAAAATGTTAAATTTCACTTTAGGTTAGTGCTGTGGACAGAGTCATCTGCACAGAGTTAGGAAGGGAAGCTAAAAGCATCAGTCAGTGAGTTGTGAGAAAGTCAAAGGCAGTGACCTTGAGCCAAGAGAGGAGGAAGTGGAGCCAGCAAAACACAGACTTTGCTTAGAGTATCTCAGCACTGAGGAGGGAAAAATGCAGATTAAGAGGATTGGCGAGTTGATTCCCACATCTCCCCCATTCCAGCTTTTTCACTTGTCTTGCTAGTGGCATTCTAAAAGACCAGCTGCTGTGTTGTCCACATCCAAATATTTTCCTTCTTAATAGGAAAGGAAGTTGTCTGTCAGTCGTGGTACTTCCTCCCCCACCCTCTCTCCATTCATTCCTTTCTTCCTTCCTGAAATTTAAAGAATTGGCTTAAGAGCATTTTTCTTCCCCTCCATCCAGGGGAGAAGGAACCAAGAGATACTTTCCAAGCTTCCTCTCCAACAAAGCATTGCTAACTGTTGATAGGCCTTTTCTTTTGTTATGTGCCTTTCATTCAGGAAAAATATGATGGGAGACAAGGCTAGTTGGTATATTGGTAAAAATGAAAATACAAGTTTTGTAGAAAAACCTTATCAGGGTCATACTTGAGAGCCTCAAATACTTAAAGTTTTTCCCTTGAGTGATTATTTTAACAAAGGGAAAATAGAAGTATGTAACACTGAAAAAAAAACAACTTAATGTTTGCTTTGTAAGATTGTCTTTAAGTTTTGAAAATGATCTTTGAAAGAAGGTAGTGCAAATAATGGCTTTCAATTTTGATGTCATTATGGATTTAATGGTGGTAGGATTACACAGTAAGTAGCATGCTAGCTGGACTTAGCATCAAGAAAATCTAAGATCAGATCATAGCTCTGACACTCGGTGCCCCTAGACAAGTTACTTACCTTCTGCACACCTCAGGCTACTTACTTCCAGGACTGTTCAAAGGTCAGTGATAACGCCGTCTGCATTGGTGGAGGGCATTTCCACACTGGAAGTTCCCCCACACTAGTGAAACCACAATATCCTTCCCACATTCATTTGTTCTATGTAAAAAATAACTATTTGACTTCCACCTAAATACTGGCAAGGATAAGCATATGTAAAGTGCCTATTTGTTTTCTTCTGTTTCTTTGCAGGAGGGCATATAGAGATAAATTAAAATTTTGGACCCATTGTGTGCTTGTAACATTGATCATGTTTACCGTATTCTCATTTTTTGCTGAGCAGGTAAGTTTTGTGAGCTTTAGCTAAATACCAGGCCCTATTTATTGGTATACTGACATCTGATAATTCTAAAAAAACTATATAAACTTGTAACCTATCATATCTTAAAACTTTGACAGCATTTGAGATCTATGATATCCAGATATCACCAAGCAGTGTACCACTTTGATTTAATTAGCTTCAGACCTTACTGTCTGTAATCTTTTTGACCTGAAGAGTCAATGGATGGCCTTTTGTGACTCAGGCTATAACTCTATAAACATTCTCCAATAGGAGGACTGCTGGAGCCTTCCTGAATCTGATGCCACATCTGCACGATCCTTGATCATTTTTTCTTCAGTGTTTCAATAGCTCTGTTTCTCTAGCTAGTTTTCAAGTCATTTGATGCCATTACGTTTTGTAAAAGACTTATGTGTACATAATGCAGTGTTTATGTAGAATCTTAGGTGTGTGTGTGTATCTTGTCTAAATCGATGATTATTCCTTCACTATAGATAATGAAAGTGCTCCAGAGCTTTTAAGCAGATGACCATCTCTTAGGTATTTTTAAACGTAGAAATGCAGTACATTTATTGTGTAAATATGACTATCATCTTTAAAAAGAGTGTGCCTTCTAACATAGGGGCTCTACAGGGGCTCTAGGTCCTTGAAGAAATTATGATTCATCAGTTGATTTGTATTAATTTAGAATCCCCAGCCAGAACCCCCGTGCACTTCTTTAAATTTCTTAGTGCAGTGCAGATGTGGGGCAAGCTTATGGAAATTCTACATGCTGATGAATATTTTCTCAGGTTTGGCAGGCTTAAAAATATAAATAGAGAGCTGGATTGCTGAGTTTGACAGTCAGTCGATGCTGCCATGTCTACTGTCACTTGGTGTATTTTAATCTCTCTTATGGACAATTAAGAGCTGTATTCTGCCTGCCTTCCTTTCACTGTTTAGCTAATTGCACTCAAGCGGAAGATTTTTCCCAGAAGGAGGATCCATAAGGAAGCTGGTACTGAACGGATTGGGGTGTAGGAGATGGAAAGAGCCTGCCTCTGTGTTCACTCAATGACAACAGCATCTTTGTGATGTGATGCCTCAAGATCCAGGCCTGAAGAGATCAAGAGAAACATCCCCAAAGATGACAAGTTGTGGGTACAAAGTGTAGCCCCCAGACCAGCCAAGCTGTTTAACAGACACACTGAAAAGTATAAGTGCATTGGGCAGCCCTCGGCTGGAATTGTACTTTGGAAGCATTAACTCATGGTCATGTTATCCTTTTTATAAAAAGGGTTACTGAAAGAGAGATAGTTGCCTTTATTGTAGTGGACATTGCCAAGTAAATTTAATACCTGAATCCTAGACCAGTGTGGGAGGACTGACTGAGAAGCCTCATTCCACCTTTGCATTCCAGAGCATTCTGCCATTCTCTTGTTCGGATGCTTTTTTAATTTTCCGTTTTTTAAATAAGTAACAACTAAGTTAACTTTTAGATGTCCTTGTGTCTGAACTGTAATGCCAAAACAAATTGGTGAATGTATAATTTCAGCACAGCCTCATATTGGGAGCATCAGAAAATTTTGGATTTGAAGAATGTTAATGGATTAGGCTATGGAAGACCTCAGGAACTAATGTCTGAAATACCTTGATTTGGGTTAACTTTGACCCTCTAGGAACACAAGGATTATGTTTGGAGGCCTTTGCACAAAGGGCTACTGATCAAGCATACTCGTGTTTTAGAAACATTGTAAAATACAAACAGAAGTGCCTTGTAGAAATTAGTGATACTGTCCCTGCCCCACCATCACATTGATGGTTCCTTTAATACAATAGCAGGTGGTACCAAGGGTTGCATATGGAGAGAATCTTTTTAAGTTTGGGCATTGTAACTCTACATCGTACTGTGTTAGGACATTCATTGAGCTACAGAAGATGGGGAAGAAAGGAAGTCTTTTCAAGTCAACATTTCTGACATGTATTTTAAATCACAGTCCTGGCAGTATTCTTTCAAAAATCACAGTAATCATTTTGTAATAATTGTAAAATTTGGAATTTGGAATGTACAGAATGTTCTTGTGCCATTGCTGTGTGTTTAAAAAGGCTCACTGAAAAAACTCAATTGTTTGGTGATTTTCTCCCCCCTTACGTTTTTAACAAAACTTCATGAAGTTTTTCTAGAATCGTTCATTGTTTGCCGCTGAATATTCATCAATCTTTAAACAAGGGTATGTATCAGAAGACCAACAGGTGCTAGTCGGGGTGGGAAGGAGGATGTTTCTATTTTGGAAGAGAAATGCTATCCAAGATTTCTGGAGGGAGAATAGTTTTCATTTACATACTTGCACATATTTACTTTCAGCCTTTCTGTCAGTTAGCGCGTGTGTGTGTTTTTTATGTATATGTATTGTATACATATTACACTCACATATACACACACATACACATATTTTAGGTCCTCACTTTTATTTTTTACTTAATATTTTTTACATTCATTGTTTTACATTCATCTCCCTCCTTCCAGTTTCCCCTTGAGAAGGCAAGCAGTATGATACCCTTTATATGTGTAAAGTCACACAGTACGTAATGCCAAATCAGTAATGTCAGTGAATATATTTTTTTAATGCATTTAATGATTTATTTTTAGTTCTCAGCATTCACTTTTATAAGATTTGGAGTTCTAAATTTTCTCCCCTCCCCAAGAAGGTATGCTGTCTGATATAGCTATACATGTACAATCATATTAAACACATTTCCATGTTAGTCATGTGGTCAAAGAAGAATCAGAACAAAAGGGAAAAACGACAAGAAAGAAAAAAGAAAGAAGACAGTATGCTTCGATCTTCATTTAGATTCTTTAATTCTTTCTCTGGGTGTGGATAGCATTTTCCATCATGAGCAAGCATATCTTAAATGTACCTCCTGTTCTCCAGATACTGTGCTAGACTGTGGAAATACAAGGACAAGAATGAAACATCCCTATTGGTAAGGTGTCTTATTCTAAATAAGTAACTTAGCAAAAACATTAACCACCACCACCACCACCACCCCCGCATCCCCCATTTTACAGAGCTGGAAACTGACCCTTAGCTTTGAAGTGTCTTACTCAAGGTTAAACATCTGGTAAGTGGAAGAACTACTATTTGAACTCCAGTTTCTTTCATTCGTTGCCCTTTCTACTATAGGAGGCCTCTCTAGTCTATGTATAAGTAGGGATTTAGAATATACTTGGTATAATGGTAATAATAAATTACAATAATTTGGTGTTGGAGAATGCTATGGGAGGAGGGCGCTGACTCAGGGATGGGTGTCTAGAAGTTGTCAGCATTTTCTTTCTTTTTTTCCCCTTAATAGTAATCCCCCACACACAATTACATGTAAAGATAGTTTTAAACCTCCACTTAAAATTTTGAGCTCCAAATTTTTCTCTCTCCTTCCCTTACCTCTCCCCTCCCAAAGAAAACAAGCAACCTGATATATATTATACATGTATACTCATGTTAAACATATTTCCACATTAATCATGTTGTGAAAGAAGAATCAGAAGAAAAGGGGAAAACAACTAGAAAGAAAAAAGAAAAGTAGTATGCTTCAGTCTGCATTGGCTCCATGGCTCTTTCTCAGGATGTGGTTAGCCTTTTCCATCACAAGTCTTTTAGAATGGTCTTAGATCATCATATTGCTGAAAAGAGCTGAGTCTCTTATAGTTAATCATTGTACAATGTTGCTGTTACTCTACAATATTCTCCTGGTCCTGCTCACTTTACTCAGCATCAGTTCATGTAAGTCTTTCCATGGTTTTTCCAAAGTCCACCTGCTCATTTCTTATAGCACAATAGTATTATGTTACATTCATATACCATAACTTGTTCAGTCATTGCCCAGTTGATGAGTATCCCCTCAATTCCAGTTTTTGGCCACCACAAAAAGAGCTGCTTGCTATATTTATTTTTGTACCTGTGGGTCCTTTTCCCATTTTTAACGATCTCTTTGGGATACAGACCTAGTAGTGGTATTTCAGCATTTTCTTTCACTTTTGCAGAGGGAAACGTTAAGGGGAGGGTGAGGGTGATTTGGTTTGATTTTCTACCATGCCATTCCCAATATCCTTCTTAGCCTCTTAGACTTTTGAGCATGCTTAGGATTTTAGAATTGGAAGTTCTTCTTGTAGATACACTTGCTTGACTCTTTGAAATGTATCTACTGAATTAGGACATTTGCATGTCAAGATAAATATCACTTATTCAGAATTCATATTAATCGAACCCAAACCAAACTGGTTTGTATTTGAAGAAAGGCTTAACTAGACCAATTACTGTTGGAGCAAGACTGCAAGGAAAAATAAATGTCTACATCAAAGCACTTTGTAAACACTGATTCCCAAGACCAAGAAGCATTACCCAGTGGCACTTGGCTAGTTAAGTTATAATTATAAATGTTCAAATGGCATTTCTTTTAGCCTTTATAGTTTAAACATTCCATTAATTCAGATGCCAGCAACTCCAAATTATCAAAGAAATTTTATTTCACACATATGCACAAAACCACTATGTAGATTATGTCCTTTGTGTTTGAAAACAATGTTTCTGACTCTTATCTAGACATATCCCTAAAAGACAGATCATTTGGTCCTTCTCATCATCTAGACTTGCCTTACTCTCTTCCATACCCTTTCTACATTAAAGGCTTATTGACCCTTATTAAAATGGAGCCATTCCATGTATTTAAATTCCTCTGTGCCAAATGGAGGCATAATCTGGGGCAATTCCCCACCATTTGTCAATAATGCTGACGAATGCCATTATCTCTCTCATCTCAAGTTGTGATTCATTACACTGCCCCTGGTTACTCGTGGTATCTTGCCCAGGCATCCAGCCTGTTGCAAAAAGCATTATTTCTGTGCTTCTCTCCTGGCTGCCCTGTGCAGCCATCTGTGACATTTTGGCCTGGTCATAAATGCCAGTCCTAGGATCATAAATGCCAGTCCTAGGATCATAAATAAGGCAGCACTGCCAGCTGCTCTCCAGGCTTTTAGTTGGGTGTTTGCTCTGTGGTTGATGCTACCATGCTAGATAGCTTTCAGGAAGACAGAATGAGCAGGGTTTTTACAATTTTATTCTCTATCAGTAAACAGCTTTATTGGGGTATCTGTTTCCCACAGGCAGCTACGTAGCATGTGGATAGAGTGCCAGCCACATATTATGAATATTAGATTCCACTTCAAATCCTGCCTCTAGCTAAGCTGGGTGATCCTAGGCAAATCAATTTGTCTCTCTGCCTCAGTTTCCTCATTTGTAAATGAAGATAATAATAGCCCCTCTTCCCGGGGTTCTTGAGGAAAAAAATGAGATTTTTTTTCTAAAGTACTTTGCACACTTTAAAGCATTATATAAATGGTAGCTATTAGTATTGTTATATGTACTTGGGGGAGCTGGATTATCTCCAAGCACTTTTAAGTTGGTGGAGTAAAGCTCCACCCCAGGACAGTCCCATGAATTTGGAGGTGTTTGGGGAGAAGAGGGAAGACTGAACCAAGTTCTAAATCCTTGAAAGGTGGGAGAATCTCGCCAAGGATGACAGAAATGAGGATTCAGCTCCTGGGCTACTGATTGGTAAGAGCTCTCCTTATCTAGCTCAACCCAAACCCAGTCTGTGAAGATTCATATGCTAAATATTTTCCTGCTCCACTCTTCACCCCTGTGGGAGCATCTACTTTCCCCACCTCTTTCCTCTAGTTAGAAAGGATGTGCCGATCACCTGGTGGCTCCACATAGTGTCTCTGTGACTTCTCTATTCTTAGCTCCTGGAAGGCAGAGGGTGTCTTGCTTCTTGGTTCATATTCCCAGTGCTTATGTCTGTCACATAGAAATCCATAACATATCCCACTTGGTTCATTCATTCATCCAGCCAAAGTGGTTGAGCTAGATACTATGAATGTGAAAGGAGAGGCCTCTGAGTGACAACTGCAGAGGGAGCATCAACAAAGAAACATGGAGTAGCCCCATCCCTTCTAGTCTAGATATAAACTGGGATCGGGAGTGATGGAGAAGTGAGAGAGAGAGAGCACAGATGGACCAGAGAAGCAGTACCTCCAAAGCGAGGCGCTTTTTTCTTCAGTGCAAAATTTGTGGGGGAAAAAAATCAAGAGCAAAGGGGAATTTATTAATGACAGAAGGGAGATGCCAAAGGCACACTGAAGACGGAGGGCCAAAGAGGAAGGGGAAAGAGTCTCAGAAGAGATTGTACCAAAAGAGATATCCAGGAAGGACATTTTCATTGGAGCATCTGGCAACCAAATCAAAGGGATTCGACCCTTAATACATTTGACAGAGTCTTTGGAGGGTTTATGGGAGAGCATGGGTGAGAATAATAAGAGATGAGAAGACAGTTGGGTTGTAGTCTGCAGCAGCAGAGAAAAGATCAGTACCAATCAAATTACAAGTCTTATCAAAGGGTCCAGGTAAGCAGAATGCTTTTAAGTTCTTCATTTCACAAATGTTCACCTGAGACTGTGCCAGGTTTAATATGATAGTCCTTGGTTTTAGGGAGCCCACAGGAACTGCACATTTATTGAGTGCCTGCTAGTACCTCGTGTCCTAATGCATCTTCGTTTATTACAAAACTTTGAGATGAATTATACAAATTTGAATCAATAAGGTGAATTTAAGCATAGCATTGAAATACAGAATTCTCATAATCTGGTTCATTTGGTTTCCATTTAGTTTGAATTTTTTTTTTTTGCTTTTTGGTGGGCAGTTGGGGGTTAAGTGACTTGCCCAAGGTCACACGGCTAGTTTTTGTGTTAAGTGTCTGAGGCCAGATTTGAACTCAGGTCTTCCTGACTCCAGGGCTGGTGCTCTATTCACAGCGCCACCTAGCCACCCCATCCATTTAGTGTGAAATTGAGAATTGTTGAACCAACTGCCCAATTCAGATCTAAAATCTTCCGATTCTTATCTTACTCTCAGAACCA
>CM053597.1:170979652-171061116 GCA_028646575.1 Pseudocheirus occidentalis | reverse complement strand
GAAGGAAAGTGAATGAGATAGGTGAAAGCATTCTCATAAAATAAAAGGGCTAGGTCCTAGATCTCTTTAGGCCTAAGTTTCATGTTCCTGTAAATCACCTGATTTCGGGGAAATCAGATGATGTGCCCCTACTCCCCTTCCCTTTTTCCTGTAAGGGGATTTTTGTGACAGCCCCCTTTTGCTACATATGGATAATCACAGCTATATGTCTTTGTATTGGGCAAGAGGGGCTTTCCAGGGTCCTGCGTAGACTGTGAAGTCTGTTACCCCACCAATGGGGTAATGATCCAGCATTAGGGGATTTTTGGTGGGAGGGGGTTTGGGGGGTTTATCTGGAAATTTTGGGGTTTTTCATAGAATTGTTTGTACAAGGGTATAAAACTGCTTGCTTGCCTCTTCTTGGGTGCCTCCCTATACCAGACTGACTGGAGTAGGTGATGCCCAATTCTCATGAGACTTGTCTTTAAAATAAAGAGCTTCTGTTTTTACCTTGAGAAACCTCTGGATGTATTTAGGTAATGGTCTGTGGAGTCTTTTATCTCACTCGGAAGGAAGGAAGGAAGGAAGGAAGGAAGGAAGGGAAAGGAAGGAAGGAAGGGAAAGGAAGGAAGGAAAGAAAGAAAGAAAAGAAAGAAAAAAAATTTACTTCAAGCAGCACTCTGAATTGATCATGATCATGCAGGTATCAGCATCAATGTTCTCTGTTGGTGGTATGGATTTTTCTTTAAAAAGTTGTTTATATTTTCACCGTGTAAAGTTCCTAGGACAAGTGAAGCTTTTATGATCTGGGGACCTCTCACCAAAACAAGTATTTTATACTAGATCATAATTTTTTTTTCTCTTCCAAAGGGAATGTACCTGGGGGGCAGGGAGGGGAGGGGCAGTGCAAATCAGAACCAAATCTCTGAGCCAAGGGAATGGCAAACTTACTCTTTATCTGTGTTTGAGGAATTCAGAGGCTTTTAAGAAAGTAGACTGTCAGAGATTCAACTCTCAGTCCAATATGTATAGATCTCTTCAGTTAGTTACCTCTTTATCTTCCCATGATGATGAGGGGTTTGGACGGATGACTGGTAAGGTCCCTTCTGTCTCTAAATCTGTGATCATATGACCCTTGTGCAAGTGCAGTGTGACCCTGGACAAGTCACTTAACCACTCCATGATCTAGGCACCTCCCTAAAACTATAAGCTGCTGACCTATATTGTTAAAGCTTCCTCATCAGGGAGTTCCCAGAACCACTGAAATCACAGCTCCAGCCTCTAATTAGGTTTAACAAGATTAGTAATAAAAATGCCCTAGTCCCCTCCTCTTTTTTTTCTGTGCATTTAAAAAAGTTAAATGTTTTTTTCATCCTGAACTTAGTCAACAACCACCTCACATGTTTCAATGCAAAAAAGAGCATGAAAGAGATTTTGATAAGAATCTATGTACTCTGTCACAGAGAGTCGTGCCTCATATCCAAATCTTGCTGTTTCTACCTCATAACATCTGATGTTCTCTCTCTCCCTTCCTTCCTCTGTAGTTCAGGTCCTTAGTACCTCTCGACTGATCATTATACCAGCCTCTTAACTGGTCTTTTTGCCTTTAGTTTCTCACTACTTAAGTCCCTCCTACACACTCAGTCAAAGTAATCTTTCTTAAATGCCAATCCCAGTTGTTCAAATCCAGTGGTTTCCTCTTCTCTATTAAAATACTGTTTTAACTCCTTTGTTCAGTTTTTCAGTCCTATACAACCTGTGTTAATGTAGCAGCTTCTTTGGAGGTTATTCCCTCTCCTGTCCTCTGCAATCTGGACAAACCAGATTTCCTCACATGCATGTATTAGATCTAAGAGAGACAAAATTGCACAAAGTTGTTGGCTCCTCTCCTCCAGAGTCATTGGAATCTAGCAGTAAGACAAAAGTCAAGATGACTTGTATAGCCATGGTGATGAAATCCAGGCTCCCAGAATCAGCCAAGTAGAAATAACATGCCAACAAGGGCATGGGTCTTGAGCAATACTTGTTACTCAGGACGTCCCATCTCCCGTCTCTATGCCTATGCACTGGCTGTCCGTCATGCCTGGAGTGAACTCTCTCCTTCCTTCCACACCAGAATCCCTATCTTCTTTTAAGACACAGAGTAAAAACACCATCCTCTGCATGAAAGACTTTCAGGATCTCTCCAGCTTCTAAGTGTTGTCTCTCTCAAATGGTCTTGTATTTAACTATGTTGTGTATATTTTTATTCAGTCATGTTATATAAGTGCTGTGTGTGTATGTACGTACAAACATATACATGCATACATGTGTGTATATGTGTGTTTGTATATGTTGTCTCCACCTGCAGAATATAAGTTTCTAGTGAGTCAGGATGGTTTGAATACTTGTAGCCCCAGTGGCAGTACATTCTCTGGTGCCTAGTAGCTACTAATACTCAATGACTGATTAAGAAGTATTTGTGTATTAAGAAGTATTTCACAGGAGGCACTGGAGTTTTCTGGCCTCTGGCCTCTAACTACTACACCAATTGTTAGACAGTTAAACACACAGGTAAACACAGGAGGGCAGCTAGCAAGCGTTCTAGTATTAGCATGGGTTTATTCTTGATTAGGGCAAACAGGAAGACAGGAATGGACTCACAATAAGGGGTTAAATAAACTACCTCACTTTATTCTAGTCTATCCTCAAGAGGGAGCTGCTGATAATGGGAGCACCAACTCCTACAGCATTCCCTAATCACCCTTCTCAAAGGGGCAGGTGAGAAGGGGTCTTGATGGAGTCAGTCATGGCAAGCACAGCATTCCAGCTTGTGCGCTCCCCTAAATCCCCTTAAGCCTCAGTGGGGGCCAGTTGAGGCGCACACAGCATTATACTGTCATATTTCATTCACATTACACTGACCTAATGATCGGTGCCCACTTGATTTATAGGCCAACAGATAAAGAAGGCATATTGCCAGCAATAGCAGATTAACTTTAGCAATATCAACATTTAGTGCAAGCGTAGTAAAAATCACATTATGTCATCCCCTTATCTGACCATTCAGTCGTGGTAGGACTTGCTTACAAGTCATGAGCCTGGGAAATATTATCTAACACTTGGGAACTAGAGATTGTTATGGCCGTGGATCCTGAGAACCAAACTCTAAAAAAGGATAACAAAATCCTCCTTACAGTGTGTATATATCACGTATATGTGCATGCACACATGCATCACATTCATACATATATGCATGTGCATGTGTATACATGTGTGATGTATGTGCATGCATGCTGATATGCCCATTTCCGTATATGTACATATGCATGTGTGTGTGTGTGACTACCCTCTAACCTCTCTACCCTCTCCCTAGTAGAAGCCATCTCTCATAACAAATGTGCTGATCCCACCCCATTGATCCCATTGGCTGGGTGTCTGAGGATGCACATCTATCTTCTGTATTTCTGGTCCCTCACCCTTCTGTCTGGAGACAGGAGGTATGTTTCATCATAGTAACTTCTTGAAGTCATTTTTGGTTGTGGTTTTGTTCACAGAAATCTGGTCTGTCTGGATTGCAGAAGGCAGGAGGGGTAATAACCTCCAATGAAGCTGTTACGTTGGAGCCAGGTTGTATAGGATTGTAAAAGCTGAACAGCGGGGTTAATGCTGTATTTTAATTGAGAAGTAAGAGGAAGCCACTGGATTTGGAGGAACAACTCAGATCTGCATTTAAGGAAGGTTACTTTGACAGCAGTGTGTAGAAAGGACTGACATAGAGACAGAAATTAGAGTTTGAAGGTCTTTCAAAAATGTTCATATTATTTTATGGTCATTCTGGGAATTATTCTCTTGTTTTTGGCACATTTGTCTCCCTATCAAATCATTTATCTTCCCATGTTTTCTCTGAATCTGTCAAATAAGTCATTTCTTAAGACACGATAGTATTTTTGTAAATATGAATCCTTTCCCTCTGTCTTAGACTTCTTTGGGACATATAGAGCCCCTCTCTCATTGAGCTCTTTGGGGTAGTAGAACCACAGGGTCAGAGAATATGTGTCTTATATATGGTTTAAAAATGGGTTTTTTATTCATGCTTTTTTTATGTCATTAACTATCCTTTCCCCTCCTTTCCAAGCACCAAAGTAGAAGACCTCCCTTGTAAATATGTATAGTCAAGCTAAACAAATCAACACATTTGCTCTGTCAGAGAATGCCTCTGATCCTGAATTTCTAGTCTAGCCCCTCTGTACCAAGAGACAGGAGGATTATTTCATCAGTCTTGTGGAGACGGATCAATGCTTTGGTCTGAGTTCTGAGATCTTTCAAAGTTGTTCTACTCTCATATAAATTGTTCTGATTCTGCTCATTTCACTGTGCATCAGTTAATAGAGCACACCATATTTCTTTGAATCTATCTTACACATTAGTTCTTATGGAGCAATAATATTTCATTATATTCATACACTGTAATCTTTTCAGGCATTCCCCAACTGATGAACCAGCTTTTCACATTCCCACTGTATCTCGCCTACAGTTATCTTAGTCTGATTGCTCCTCCAACTAGAAATGATCTTTTTTCCTAAAAGTCTTCCTTTTTTGTTTTTTCCTTCTTCCTTCTTTTTTGTTTTTCTTCCTCTTCCTTTTTTGTTTTTTCTTCCTCTTCTTTTTTTCTTCTTTCCTCTTCCTTCTGTTTTGTTTTTTTCTTCCTTCCTCTTCCTTCTTTTTGTTTTTTCTTCCTTCCTCTTCTTTTTTGTTTTTTCCATCCTTCTTCCTTTTTTGTTTTTTTTCTTTTTTGTTTTTTGCTTCCTCTTCCTTCTTTTTTTCTTCCTTCCCTCCTCTTTTTGTTTTTCCTTCCTTTATTTTTTTTAATTTTTACTTTTTGGAGGGGGGAAGGTAAGGCAGTTGAGGTTAAGTTACTTGCCCAAGGTCACACAGCTAGAGTGTGTGTGTGTGTGTGTGTGTGTGTGTGTGTGTGTGTGTGTGTGAAGTGTCTGAGGCTGGATTTGAACTCAGGTCCTCCTGACTCCAGGGCCAATGCTCTGTTCACTGTGCCACCTAGCCACCCCTTTTTTTCCTTCTTTCCTTCCTTCCTTCCCCCCTTCTTCCTTTTTCTCTTCTCTCTCTGCATTGTTGTGTTGAATGTACATAGAGTTCCAGTTCTGCTGATCTCACTTTGCAACACTTTCTCCAGGTGTGTGCTATGTGTATATTCTTATATGGCTCCTATTTTTTATGGTAACTGAATATTCTTTTAAAATATGGTCATTGGTTGAGAATTTGTTGCCATTCTCCAATTGTTGAACTATCTATATCATCCAATATTTTATTATACAGAACAGCTATAAATATTTTTGGTCAGATTGGTCCTTTGTTTCTTTTTTTCGTACAGGTTGGTCTTTTTGGGGGGAATTTTTTTCCTTTTTATGAGAATTTTCAGATAGAGTTCTAAGAAGAGGCTGCAAAATAATTCTTTGACATTGCAAATTTCCATTTGCTCTCCACAAAAATTAGTATATGATACAACAATTTAATTCTATTACTGACCCTTAAGTTCCCTTAATGAATTGACTAGAAACAAAACCAGTTCATTAAATGACATCATTCAGAAGATCAAAGATTTAGAGCTATAAGGGACCTTTGAGGCCATCAACTCAAACCCACTCATTTCACAAACGAGCAAGTGGACCCAGAAAAGCTGAGTGGCCCAGGGTCACGAAGCCAGCCTGACAACAGGCATTTTCTAAATATATACCGCATTCAGAGCACTAACAATCCCCAAGCAAAGTAATTCTGCAATTTGGGTAGAAAACAAATCTTTTCTACCACCTGGAGGAATCTAGTACCAGTTGTATACAGGGAGGCACAGTTTAAAGGGGACAGGGAGGGTGGAAAGAGAGGATCCAACAAGCAGCTCCAGCTATTCCCAGGGGTCAGTACACATTCCTTAAGGCATGACCTGATTTCCACACAACCTCCATGGCAGCTGCAGGAGATTTTTTATGGATTCTTCTGTGGGTTCCACATTTCTCAAATCAGCCTGAGGGACCATTTGTGAAAGCAGCTTGAGCCTCAAGGACAAGGATCAAATAGTTGGACAGATGCCCAACATGGGCTGCCCTCTGCTGAGCAAGAAACTTTCTCTGGTAAGCTGCCACAGCTTCTGGAACATAGAAGTTCAGTCCTTGAAGTATGTGCAATCTCAAGGCAATATCCTGTTTTCACACACTTTTCAAACAATTTCCTCCTCTTTGAAGAAGTGCAACATTCCACTTCCTTTACTAGAGTTCCAACTATCTACTAGGGTTATAGGAGTATACTTTTTTGTGAGTGAATTAAGACCTTTGTCTTTATTGTGTAGAACTGCTGCAAAGGTGAGGCAACTAGAATTTTGCACTAGGGTTCAGGAAATTTAAGGGGCACCAATATCCCTTGTATGTCTTTAACAGGTAGAAACATCTTTACTTAGAAGAATTACAAGATGCAAGCTTCTGCAAGCTACCAGATGTCATTTGTCACCCTGCAGCCCCACATGCACCTCTACCATCAATGGACCTGCCCTGCCTCCTCCCCCTGCTAGCTTCTTCCCCAGCATTGGTGGTCCAAGGTTTCTCTCCCCCCTTCTCCCAAATGTATTTTGTGTTTGGTATACTCCCTATATAAAGACATGGCATGCTTGGGATAGGAGAGGCATATTTTTTGTATGTTTTTCTGTGTTACTCAGCTTTGTTCACCATTCAGCGTGAAAGTTTATTTATCATGAAAAAAATGTTTTGAGAGTGACCACATGCGCACGTGCACACACACACACACACACACACACACACTCTCTCTCTCTCTCTCTCTCTCTCTCTCTCTCTCTCTCTCTAGGTATTGTTTGGTATGATTTAAAAACAGGCTGACTTTTTCTAAAACAAAAACTCTGTGGGTTGGAGGGACCCATGGGAAGACAAGGAGCATCTATATATAGAAAGCAAAAAGGGCCAAGTTATTTAGAACCAAGATATAGTCCCAGAACATATGCCCTAGTTACTGGAAAGCACAGCTTCCTCCCCACTTGGGTTCCAACATGTGTCTAACTGGTCCAGCGCTAGAGTCAGGGGTACCAGCTGTACCACATCTGGATAGACAGAAATGGTAGCGAGCCATAGTGTCTCTTTTTGACACACTGAGATCTTTTTTGATTTGAATATTTAACCACGAGGTAGTGTTGCTAGCACAGTACATTTAGGAGTCCTATAGAAGCCTCTGCTGTCAAGCATACTTAGATAAGGAGAAAGTGCTCAGCCAGTTCTGTGCTCCTGGGGGTCACCTTCTGGCTACCCGGTCTGCCTCTCCACAGGTTAGTAATGGATTTAGAGTCAGGAAGACCTGAGTTCAAATCCTGTCACTGACCCTTACTAGTTGTATGACCCTGGGTATGGGCAAGTCGCTAAATCTTTCTCTGCCTCTGTTTCCTCATCTGTAAAATGGGGAATAGAAATATCCCCTACCGTATTACAGGGTGGTTGTAAAAGAACCTATGACAAGCACTTTGTAAGCCTTAAAGCTGTATACAAATGCTAGCTATTATAATTATCTACCTAATCAAAATGAGCTCTGAGCCCTATCCACTAGTTAACTCCATTTCCTTCTTTTAGACAGTCTCTACTTCAGTAAGTGCTAGTCATGTAACTTTGGCATCATGATGCGGGCTTTAGACAGAGGCAGATAAATATGCTTAGATATAACATGTAAGCAAATAATATATAATGATCAGAGAACACGAAGTGTAATAAAATACTAAACCAGGTACCAAATAGCTTCCAGCCCACTGCTCTTCTAAATCCTGAAAGTCTCGTCAAACTAGGATTAGAGCCGGTCCCCTCTGGCTGGATTGATCTGCACCTAGCGTTTCTAGTCAGTGTTTCATTTGAGTCCTCCCTCAAGCAGGCAAAATAGTGTCATGATAGTGCCTCATATGTTCAACCCGCTTTACTCATAGAAATGGTCATCACCCCCACACCCTACACACAAACTGATCAAAAGAAAAATGAAACAATCCCTGCTTTCATAGATAGAATATTTGATGGGGTTTGTGTATGTGTGTGTGTGGGAATTCTTAGATCCATTAGGATAATAAGCAAATGTGTTGTTGGTCTTTCATTTTTGAAGAGAATCAATGACATTACAGAGTGATGACTTGTGTGTGAATTGGATTTAACTTGAATAGAGTTGGGCAAAGTCGTCTGCCTCACTCTTCCAGAGTCATCCAAGTCCAGCGGCAGGACAAAAGTAAAGATGATAATTGGTGATGTTCCAGATGCAGTGGATGACCTTGTCATCTTTGATGTCTGACCAAGTTCTAATCATTCCACAGAGCCTGCTTCATCTGCCTTTATGGTCATTGAAATAATTGCTCCTATCTGCTGTTATGGGAATCTGAAGATCTTTCCTGCCCCTAGGCCCTTTGATAGGCTTAAGTGGCTCTGAGAACCTTCCCTGATTTGAAAGTGTACTCTGCCCCCTAATAGGCTGAATGTGGTTACATGGAGCCTGTGGCAGGCTTGTACTTCAGGAATGCCCACGTCTTATTACTTTGTGATTGGGCAGTGGGTCAAGAGGGCTGTGACATTTTCAGATCCAGGAGAAGGCTCTATATACACCCTGATGTGAGGTTTTGCTTTGGGGCTCACTTTGAGAAGAGTTGTGTGATTTGGCTAGATGAGATTCTGGGAAGCCGTTGAGCCCCCAGGCTTTGAAAAACCCAGATGTTGGTGCTTCTGTCTCTGGTAACTGACTAGGTATGGATGTGATGGTCAGGTGGTTGGAAGTCCGTCTGCTGATGTGTTTCTTGGTGTGCTTGTAAGTTCTGCTTGTAACTTCTTTTTGTTTTCTGTTTGCATTCTCTGAGGTTCAGGGTGCTGACTTTTTCCCCAGAACTAGGTAAATGATATACATTTGATTGATTCAAGTCAGATTGTTAACCCATTTTGAGTTGCTTTTCTTTAGGAAAGCAGATAGAAGAACCTGTGCTTGCAGCCACCCTGGGTATACTAGGATGTTTGCTGATACACCTGCCCATTTCACATTCCTCTGGGGGAAGTCTTCACATTCTTGGGGTAGACATTCCCTTAACTCATGTGTTAAGCTCAAAAGACAAAGTAAATGTGAGGACAGAGAGAATACTTTCTAGTTTGGGGACAGGGAGGGGTTAATGAAGGGACCCTAAGCTGAAACTTGAGGTAAAAAGATTTGGCTGCATGGATGTATCAAGGTGGAAAGGGCAGAATGAGAACAGGCAGCAGCCAACAGTCCAGGTTGGCTGTAATACAGACTATGTGGAGGAGAGTCATGGGAAATATGCTAGAAAATTAGGTTGGAGCTCCGTTGCAAAGAAACCTTAATGGCTAAACCAAGGACGTTACATCCTATCCTATAGAAAATTGAGAGCCACTGAAAACATTGGAAAAATGGAGTGACGGGGACATTTTAAAGATTATTTTGGCAACTCCGTGAGGAATAGAACAGAGAAAGGACTGAAAAGAAGTAAGCAGACCATTTGGGACGCAATCACAGCAGTGTAGGTATCTAAGCTGATAAGGCTGTAAATGCACACAATTTTCCTTATTACAGATATAGTGCTTTGTGTATTACAAATGAGCAAGAGGGTAAAACTGAAATTCTCAGTGTCAAATGAATCCTGGGGTTATACAATTTAATTTTTATTTCACAATATAGCTATAAAATTGAAGCTATTTTGAGGAGAGGCCCAGTGGCAGCGTGTGTATGTGTGTGTCTGTGTCTGTGTCTGTGTGTGTGTCTCCAAGGAACAGTGGGAAGTTTTCTGAGTAGGTTCATGACCCCTTAGATATTGCAGAGGGAACATGAGCAGTAGCATTGGAGGGAACCCACACCAATTAAGTCATAGATGATAGAAGCTGAAGAGGTGATTCCATGATCTTCCATCTCCTGCATGAGATGAAGGGGTGAGATGATGAAAGAAGGCCACAGAGGAGACAGAGAAGACAAAGGAGACAGGGTAGCCAGGGGGAGGAGGATGGTCCATTGTATCATATGATACAGAGAGGTCCAGCAGAATGGGAAAGAGACCCCTGGATTTAGCAATAAGGAGGTCGTTAGTGGACTTAAGACTGTTAGCAATGGGGAACCGTATTGTAATGGAGTGAAAAGGGAGTGGTCATGAGAAGAGGCAGTGAATATAGAATGTTCTTTCTACAGATCTGGCAGCCAAAGGGGGAGAGGGGATGGCCAGGCACAGTTTTGTTACCTTCTCTCCAAACACTGCAATGACCTCCTGGACTTCCTCCCTCCCCCACCCCCCTTTGTCCTTCTCCTTGCTATGCCAGTCCTAATCATCTGCATCCACTGAGGCAACATGGCATAGCAGACAGCAACAGGACCTGGATGCAAGTGCTGCCTTTGAAATTTATAAGCTGTGTGACCTTGAGCAAGGAATGGGGTGCTCTTAAGTTTTGCAAAACACTTTACATGTTATTTCTTTTGATCCTCATAACCAGCCTGTGAGGTAGATGTTACTATCACCATTACCACTTTACAGCTGAGAAAACTAAGATAGTTTAAGTGATTTATGCCAGACCCATAACTGGTAAAGGTCTGAAGCAAGATTTGAATTCAGGTCTTCCTTATTCTAAGTCTCATACCCTATTCATTGTGCCACCTAGCTATCTAACACCTTGACCTGTTTCCTTATCTGTAAAGTGGGACAATAATACCTGTAGCAATTACCCTAGAGAGTTTTTGTAAGGATCAAATGAGACAACGTATATTTTTTTATATAACCTTAAAACATTTTATAAACCTTAAAACATTCTATAAATATGAGCAAGCACCATTAATTAGTTTATTAATTACCACTATCATTATCCCCCTGGCTCCAATACAATAAGAAAGAATAACTTAAAAGTTTGTGATTCTATATTATGTCTATAAAATATCAGCCCACATGCTTTGGGGCTACTGATGAATGTATAACCTCTCCAAAAAAATAGCAAGAACTATATTCTTTCTCATCTTCTCCTAGCAAACTTCCTCTCTCAACCCTTCCCCCCTACCCCAACCACCATCCCAGGAAATGTGGGAGAAGTTGCCACAAAGATGGCAGCAAAACTATTTGTGGGCTGCTCAACTTTAAAAAAATCTATCTGTAAGGCTTCCTTTCATATGATCCTGGGAATAGGTGAGACACCTATAGCCTTGACCTATTACTGCTGTGTTCCTCCAGGTTTGGGGACTAGGCATCAGTGGAGGGATTGACCTGTTGTTTTTAGCTGTTTAATCTGAAGTAAGTTTACTCCTCTCCCCAACACCATCACCATCACCATCACCATCACCATCACCATCACCACCACTACCACTACCACCAAAAAAAAAAGATACACACACAACAGTATGTGGGCAGGTGTCTTTTTTTTCTCCAGCATAAACACTTTGTTTTTAAAATTATTATTGTACAATTAACTGAACACATTTTGCCTTCTGTTGAAAACAAATTGGTTTTCAAGATGAAATCTTGGGAAATAAAACATTTTAGTGGATTCAGTTAAAACTGGCTAATGCAGGAGCCCACTTGTATTGGGCAGCAGAGGGGTGTGCTGTCCTAAATGAATGATACTGGGAGTTGAGAAAAATCCATTTTCCTCAGGGGATAGACTTCATATTCTTCCACATTGCCTGCCATTTATGGCACTCTCCAGTCTGACAAACACAAATCACAGCGCATGCTTACTCTATCACTTTCCTTTTCTTTCTTTCTTTTTTTTTATAGCTTTTTGGAGGGCATTCGGGGTAAAGTGACTTACCCAAAGTCACACACACAGCTAGTAAGTATGTCAAGTGTCTGAGGCTGGATTTGAACTCAGGTCCTCCTGACTCCAGCACTGGTGCTCTATTTACTGCACCACCTAGCCACCCCTTTCCTTTTCTTTCTTTTCTTTTTTCTTTAAATAAGATACAATTATCATCAAACACAAAGCAAGGCTGAACATTACCAAAAGTCTGCCTTCCAATCTGGGTCTTTCCAAGAATACCCACTCTAAGCCATCCATGGTAATATTTTATTTTCAACAGAAGGAAGAAAGAAATGACCACACTTAGGTTGCTATTGGAAGAACAAGAACCAAAAAAAAATGTTTTCCCACTGGCAACCAGTTTTCACTACAGTAGCAGGGAAGCACTGGGCAGCCTCAGTTTCCCTCAGGATTGCTTGATTCCAAGTCTCGCAAATATGAATCAATTATGTTTGGAGGCACACCTTGCAAAAGAAGCCTGCAGAAGGAAAGGCCACCTACAAAGGAGGAGAAAAGGAAATAGTTCAATATACCTGAGAGAGACAGGCCTACTTTACTGTCAGGGGGCTAGCTTCCCTGAGAAGGGGGGACAAAGAGCCTTTCAGTTCCTGCTGGGGAATGTTCTCCTGACTTTAGTGCATTTTAAGGAAGAGAAACAGCTGGCATTTTGGAGGAAGAGGCAATTTTCAGAGCAGGTCTCCTAAACAATCTGGATGACTGTTGTTGTGCAAATTTGGTATTGATTTCAAAATACTGACTCTTCTTTTAGCATAGGTGTGAATACTCTACCTGTGATTTAAGTGTAAGAGCCTAACAGTGTAGTGGATTCACCTAGACTGTGAATGAGCACCAAGATTCACTTTCACTCTTTTTTTTTTTGATGGTGTGGGTAGGAAGAGGGAAGGATGGAGGGCTCCATCTATGATTTCCTTCTGGAGAAACTATCTCCATTAATGCAGACCAATATCTCCCCTTCAAGTTGTAGTCTTAGAGCAATGCCTGGGTAACTGAGAGATAGTGACTTGCCCAGGGTCACACAGCTAGTGTCTGTTTGAGGTCAAGTATGAGTTCAGGTCTTCCCAACTCCCTTTAGTTACTCACACACAATGCTGCATCTCCAGCTTAACTTTGTCTTTTAATTAAGTGGATAGCATTCTCCAGCAAAACAGGGGAAGGAGCAATGGGACAACTCTTGAATAAAGCTTAAATAAACCAGCCAGAATGTCCTTTTTTCTGGGGGGCAATTTGGGGAAGATGAAAAATATCACATTGAAAATAACAGGATTGTCCTTGTATTTGGTGTGAACACCCGCTGGTCCCTTGTTACTTACCTTCATTGCTAAGTTGGTTTTTTTGTTGTTGCTTTTTAAAATTAAATCCATTCAGAAGGAACCTTTTGGAACAATCTACCAAAACCTCTTAGGGAAGGGCTTCACTAATCTCTAACAAAGGTGCAATTCAGACAAAAGCAGCATGCTGTTTGACATTCTTTAAAAACTTCCCCAATGCAAGTCTCAGAAAACCATTCTTTTCTTAAAATAAAATAAAAAATCCAATCATGTCTCAGAAGAGATGCTCCCATTTGTTTGGGTCCATTCCTTGAGGCAGTTAAGTGCAGGATGCTGTCCTGCTGTCTCCAGCTACGTTCAAGGCTTCATGCTCTATCTTGTGACATAAACAAGTTTCTTACAATGCTTGGGTTATTGTGATGGGTGAGTACTAGTGGTTAAGTTCAAAGTTTCTGAAATACACATTTAAACTACTCAGTTAGTGATTAAGGACATACCATTTTCATTAGGTCACATAATGAAAATCATGCCATACTCCACAGGCTCTGTATGGCTTATGACAGTCATAAGCTTCATAGGCCGAAACCATATGAAAGCTTACCTGAGATGACACTATACATTCAAAAATCCTTACTGCGCTACGACTAAGGGAGAGAGAGAGAGAGAAGTTATAAGCATTAATAAAGGCCTGACACCAAGGTGGCTGACTTGTTGGATAAAATTATTTTCACAATTATGGTAGATGAGAAGATGATTTAATGAATCCTTAGTCATGTAAAAGATGTAGAAAATAGAAGCATATGGAAAATAAAAGGCAGGATCCAGTACCACTTCAAAGGGCTCATTAATATGTGAAAGCTTTATTAATACGCAGAACCAAGGGAAATTGACTCCTAGTCTTTTGCCTTAGCAGATGGTAGAGGCAATCAGATTGTGCGATGGATGTTTATGGTAATAGCTTCCAAACCATAAGCTTAAAAAGAAACTACAACATATATATATGGCGTTTTTCAACAAAAGAAAAACACAGACATAGCACTTTGATACATATATATATGTTGAAACTCAAAAGGCAAAATTATCAAGTAGATCTAAGTTAACTTGCTAGGCCCTGCTGGACAATTATACTCTTTGGGTTCATTGCATTTTAAAATGGGGGGTTCAAATGAACAGAATTCCTTAGCATACCCCTAATCTAGAAGAGAAGAGGGGAGTGTGTGGAACTGAGATGAGTTCAGCATTAAGTGCTCAGACTGAAGTGACTAGAATACTTAGAATGTAAATTCCTTGAGGACAGGGATGATTTAATTGTTGTTCTTGTAACTCTAATGCCCAGAAATATGCCTGGTATATCACGTTTGTTGATTGGTAGGTTATAGGATCATAGACATGGAATTAGAAAGGCCCATTGAGTCCAAAGTGTCATTTTACGGATGAGGAAAGAGGCCCAGGGAAATGAAGTGATTTGCCCAGGGTCGAACAGGTGTCTGAGACAGGATTTGAACGTCTTCATGACTCCAAGCCCAGAACTTGATCGACTGCACTATCTAGATGCCTTTATTGATCCAGGAAACGTATTTTAAACGATAGTTTCCATTTCTTCCTATTTGGAGTCTATAAATACAATTTCTGAATGTTCACAATCAATCAGGAAATATTGATTAAGCACTGATTATGTGCTAGGCATTGTGCTAAGCACTGGGGTGCACAAGGAAAATTCACTGTGACATCTGCGTCTGAGGGTAACACATCTTTGCCAAACTCACAGACCAGATCTTAATGAATACTTTTGGACTGGGAAGAAATGAACATAAAAATGTTTTTGTAGCTATGTATATGAGCATATGCATATGTGTGTGCATGTAAACCATTGATCTATATGGACACTGAATCTCTCTTAGAGGCCATAAGGCCAGCCCCTGATTTTACAGGTGAGCAGCCTGAGTGAGGCCCAGTCAGACTCTGTGACTTATCCATAGGATTCCTTTTCTTCACTACTCAGCTTCACATATTTCATATTCCAAATTGAAACTGCTGTTCCTGCTTATGCTATGATTTGAAAAATATATATATATGTATGTATGTGTGTATATATACATATGTGTGTATATATATGTATGTGTGTGTATATATATGTATATATGAAACAAACTTATTTTTATACATGACACCCCTTCATGCAAGGTCCTGGAAATGTCTTGGTTTCGTTTAAGGACATAAATCTCCATGCTAATTTCAGTCACATGAAAATGTTCCAGCTTCCGGGTAGTACTTCTAATAGACAGACAGCTGGTTAAGTCCTTAAAGCTTATGGCCTACGGTAAAACGGTCCCAACCCTCTTTCTAAAATGTGGGCATTTAAAGTTGTTCATCCTTTCAGACCCTGCCATGCAGTTTAAGGAGCTAATTCATTAACTCACCTTAAAGCTGTGATGTTGGACTTAGTTGGACACAGAGGACTTTTATTCCATACATAAAGAACCCTATAGGCTGCATACTGGCTTGGTTTTAAATATGATATCATCTTTGTTTTCTTGTGTTTTTATTTATTTAATCAAATAAATTTTTCTCAATTCCATTTTAACTTGGTTTAGCTGTACTTGGGAGTGCGGTGGGCCACTTATTTGACTCCTGTCTCTGAAAGGACAGGATATGTGAAGACACTCTTTTGTAGATTCCCAAGCTTATAGTGGCCTTGTTGTTAAAAATAAGATGCTTCATAATTGTAATTTTGTGGCACCTTATGCTACCTGACTTCTACCTGATAACTTATCTCCTCTGTTAGTTTACTGTTCTTGAATAATTTGGCCTTCCTCACTCATGGCATAGCTGTTGTATGCCATGAGTACTAATGAGGACAGTCTAAAAGCAGAAGGAAAGGCAAGCTTTACATGCAAAATGCATTTTCATGTAAAATAGGAATGGAATGGAAAGTAATATCCAGTGGGATATGAATTTTTTAAACCTGTTGCTGCCCCGCCAAGAAGACTGGTTGTCCTGGGGTAATTAATCCTTGATATATCACTGCAGAATTAGAATAGTGGGACTGGTATTTATTGATTCTCAGTTGACATTCTTACCTTTATAAATTTTAAACAGTTTAACTCTGTTTCAGTCAGCTATTGCCTTCAGAACCAACAATGTTTTCCAAGCTATCAAAACTCACATCACATTGTCATGAATTCACTGATTGATACATGATTTCCTAACAACAAAATGCTTATTTAAAATTCAAATGGCAAAGCATTAGGAGTGTCCCGTGTTTAATCCCCCCAAAATACATTTTTTAACTGCTTTCATGATATAATTTTATACAATGAGCAGATTTCATTTACTTTCAAAACATAGTATAGAGGAATTATTTTTTAGAAGGTGCTTTGCAAATTTCCACATAAACATTGTCACTTTATTAAAAATAGCAATGCTATCTGTTGAAATTGACAGCTGAGATGATATCAGTTGAGATGCAAGATTCAGTATTTTATATTCAACTTGAATCCAAAACAAGCCTTTGATTAAATCAAGAAAACAGCAGGAAAAATATTGGAATGACTCACAACTATAAAATTTGTAAAAATTAACATGTCTTTATATTTGATTAGAAAGCCACCTATTCAGGAAAAAATAATTCCTGTTATGCATTTACAGTGAATATCAATTTTGCTATATGATCAAAGATAAAACCATTAGAAAAATGCTTAAAACTAAGTTTTTAAAACAATTCTTTTTTAGAGGCATATATTGAATTCTCTGCCATATTCATTCATTTCATTTGACTTTTAGAGGATCCTTTTACTAGATTTTTAGATTTAAAAAATTCAATTTCATGATAGAAATCCCTTGAGCATTTGTTATTTGAATTTTAAAAATAGACATCAAATTTCATGAGTAAATTGGGTTTAAAAAACAACCCACCCACCCCCCTGGAACATAGGCATATAGATCTAGGGCTGCAAGGAACTTCAAAGGTCATCAGATTCCCACTCTTATTCTCCCAATCCCCTCATTTTGCTGTGGAGGCAACTCAGATTAAGTGCCCAGGGTCACACAGCTAGTGTCAGAATCAGGATTTGAACTCAGGTCTTCCTGACTCCAACTCCATGTCCCATTTCCTAGTTTAGTATTACATCTTATAGAAATGTACAAAAACTCATGGCCTTAAGAGTTTAATGAAATGAGAGCAAGAAAGAATGCTTCAGGATCATGCCAGATGTTCTAGTCATGGTCATCTGGTTGGTGAAAGGGGGTCAATAGAAACTCAAAACACACTCTGGTTTCCAGGAGAAACATACAGCATAAAAGTCATAACCCATTATGCTATGTCCCATGGGTAAACAAAAATACTTATACTTACTCTGGTATTTTTTGTTTTCTGAAAGAGTTCTTAGGACATTGTGGCCAAAGGGGCCGTGTTGAATGGGTTGACAAAGGATAACCATGATTTGGCAAGCAATGCCAAGGAAATCTGCAGTCCATAGATCCTTAAGCATACTCATGGCTTAAAATGCATTTTTTAAAGTAACATCTTTCAAAACAAATACAAATGAAATACACCAATAGAAACGCAAGTTTTCTAGGGCTGTTTTAAATCAGCTTTTTTTCAGATGACATCCCATACACATGTTGTATTTTTTAAAATGTATTCTTGAGTATGTCAATAGCAGTTACCCAGGTGTATCCTTTCCCTGATGTTAAATGATTATTTGACTCAAAAACTTAAAAAAGTAATCTTTCCTCTTGAATCACCATTTCATTAGATAAATTAATTTCTCTGAGGCTCTTTAGCTGTAGACACATCGCTTTCCTAGGATGTCGTCATCGTTGTTCCATTTATACTCACCAAGCTGCTCACACCTTGGCAGTCCATTGGCGGCAGTCACCGTACCTTGAGCAGACATGACTTACAGAGGATAATATAGATCCACTTTAAATAATTACATTATCCTTATGTGTGATATCAGCATAAAAGGAGATTTAGAAGCTTTCTTTCCATTTTAGACACTATGATCTCATTTTTTGTCTTTGGACTTGTCTTTGGGCCTAGTTAACTTCAGTATGTTAAGGATTTCTAAGAACGTACCTTTCACTTCCAGCTTGCATTCAATTTCCACTGTCCCCAGGTCATTGACTGCTTTGCAGCAGTAGGTCCCTCCATCATAGGGGCTGGGCTTACGGATTTCCAAAGTACAGACTCCTTGGTTACTGAACATCCTATATCTTGGGTCATTCACAATGGCTACTTTGTTTTTCAACCAGGTTATTTTGGGCTGTAATTATGATAGGAGGGGGAAGAAGAGGGCAAGGAATCAATTATAAAAAGTTTAGAAGAGGAGCATCAAAGCCAATGAAAACAAGTTGTATTGATGGTTTTTGGTTTTACAGTCATTTCCTGTATGCTATATCCACCCCTGGCATTGAAATCTTTCTTTTCTTTTCTTTCCTTCTTTCCTTCTTTCTTTCTTTCTTTCCTTCTTTCTTTCTTTCTTTCTTTCTTTCTTTCTTTCTTTCTTTCTTTCTTTCTTTCTTTCAAAAAACATTTGTGTAAGAGCAATCAATACTGTAACGAGGTCTAAAAATGTATGTAACGCTCCACACCCGGAGTTCCTCATCACTCTGTAGACAGGAGGGAGGTGTGTTTTCATCACCTGTTCTCCTAGACCACATTTTGTCATGACAAGTAATCAACATTCAGCTACTTTTCAGCTTTCTTTGTGTAACAAAGAATTTCAAAGGAAGATTTATAGGGAAAGAGGAAAAAGAATCTACAGTAACCACAGTTGTTATTTTGATTGTTATGTTTACTGTTTGTGTAAAAAATGCTAATGAGTAGTTTGGGAAAAAGAAGACAGCTTTCTTCAGAATTAATTTTGCTAGCGTAGAGAGATCGCACCCCTATATGGATCTGTAGTGGCCATGATATTAACTCATCCATCATCTCTTAGGATCCTTTGCAGACACTTCCAGGAAGTATCACTACTGACTACTTTTGCCTCCTCTCTTTATCTAAGATTTTGTTTCTCTAGCACTTTAAGGCTTACGGAATGTTTCAGCCTGAAAGACTCATAGTACAAGTAGTGCCGTCATTCTCCAGTGAGGAAACTGAGGCCCAGATCCATGACATGCCTTAGTTTAAACAGTTCAGAGCTCAGATCTGGCCTCAGGGCCCAACTCCAGTCCAGTCTCTCTTTCCAGCACTCCTGACTCGCTCACTATGGAACTTCTTAGAGGAACATTCTCTTTCTACAGCAGTCCCCTGCAGACCCCTGGAAGCTGCCTACGGGTCAGACTTAACTGGAACGGCTCTTCTTCACTCTACTTCATTCACTATCTACTAGCTGATCACAAAGCTAGATAGTAGCAGAGATGGGATTTGAACCCAGGACCCTTGATACCAAAGCAAATGTTTTCCCCATCACACAGATCCTGCTGCTTCTAACCCTCACTTTAAAAATACCCACCCCCAAACCTCCTGGCTTTTCTGAGAGTTAAAGAAATATTACCATCCCCATACTACTATTTATGCTATGTGAATAATTCCTTATCCCCAGGGAAGAGAGAAAATAGTATGTTAAAGGCTAACATATTGTTTGTTTTAATAATAATGTTGTGGCAAACACAAAAAGCATACACAGACACATCCTGCCGGATAGGAATTGGCATCTGGCAAAAATAAAATACACTTGGAAAATGCCATTCATTAACTTCAGGGGAGCTAACTCCAGAGGAACAACATGGCAGCCTAACGGAGTCATAATAGTCTCACAGATAAAGAGCTGGACTTCAGGGGTTCTCGTTTTACAAATCAGGAAACTGAGGCCCACGGAGATGAGGTGACTTCAACACTCGCATAGTCCTTCCATGAGAAGTGTATTGCCCAAGGTGATGTAGTTACCTGTCAGAGGTAGGATTTGAACCTCTGATTCTAGAGAGTTTACTTTTAACAGAAGCTTTTGTGAGCAAAGGTGATCATACCTTTGGGTTTCCTCTAACGCTGCAGTTCAGGGTCGCGTTATAGCCCGCTATGGCATAAGTGTTCACCAGAGGCTGGGTAAACATTGGTGCTTCAGTGAAATCAAAGTCATCATACACAGGGTTTTTGTAGACTTTCCCTACAGTGAAAAAAATAGCCAAAAAAAGGGAACATTTGGGGCACATGGTATGTATGTAGTCAGTCCTTTGGTTTCCTGTCTGTGTGCATACATGTAAATGTCCTGTGCACACATGCACTCACACATATCCCTGCTTCTGCACCCTCCTTTTTTCCTTGACTAATAAGGTATTCAACCAGACATGCACTGAGCAGGAAAACAAATCGCTTTTCAGATTGGAACATGATTTGGAATGGTCACTCCTCATCTCCTTTCTATGACCCTCATATCTAGGAAGAAGGATTGTGGAATATGCAGTTTCCAGAGAGATGCTAAAGGGGAACAGATTTAGGGATGGAAGGGATCCTAGCTGCCTAGCTGCTCACAGACTGAGATAAGAAAGGGAAATTAGTGGTCATCTACATGGGGACACTGAAGTATAGCCAGGTTAGCTGACTGGTCCAAAGTTGCACAGGTAATATGTGGAAGAGCTTGAATTTGAACCCAGGTCTGGCACCTTTTTTTTTCAAATGAGGAACTTCCCCAAAGTCATACAGGTAAGAAGTCAGAATGTGACATAGCTTCTCTGAGGACAAATGTAGTGTTCTTTCTCCTCCAGGAATCTCCTAACCAAGCAGTTAATGCAATAACAAGCATTTATTTTGCACAGGCACTGAGAGACAAAACCAAAGATGACACCATCTCTGCCTTCAAGGAGCTTACATGCAAAAGACTGTAATCAGAAATGAAAGAATTGCTGCCTGAATTTGGTCTGCCGCTGCCTCCCTGCCAAGCCAGGTAAGGTTTGGTTCATAAATGTCCAAATGTCAAGGCAGCTTGTGTTAATGAAACAAATATTTCTTCTCCCCTTGGAGTTTTGTCTTGCCATGTGAATAGGATCAAATGGCCAGAAACTGGAAAGGATTTAAAGAGTTATATTTTAAAGGAGGGTGATTGGGAACTAACATGGGTTTTTAATACTACTTTGAGCATCTCTGCAAATTTACTCTATTTACTTTATTAATTTAATCTCTCTGAACATTTAGTTTTCTTTTTCCTTTCCCAGAGTGCCTTCTCCCCCCTGCATTGGCCCAACCCAGTGATTTGAAACCAAGGCTCAGAAGGAGGGTGGCTCTCCTGCTCACCATCTTTGGCGATCACTGCGCTTTCTTTTGTCATTGTAGCTTCCTCACTGAGACCACACATGTTTTCAGCAAATACCCGGAAGTAATATTCGTTTCCTATGACAAGTTCGGTGATGGTGGCATTAGTCCTGTGGTAGTGCTCGATGACAGTAAACCATTCCTGAAAAACAGAGCCCACCGAGGAGAGTGAACCTTGGCATTCAACACAATCATAGTAATGTGATTATATAGCAATATGATTTTAAATAATAATAATAGTAACAACTAATATAACATGTTAAAGTTGGCAAGGCTTCTTGGGTGTAGGATGACATTTGGTCCTCACATCAACTCTGTGGGCCTGATAGCACAGATGAGGTTTTTCAGAAGAGAAAACGGAGGCTGAGAGGTTAAGGGTTCAAACAGCCAGTATGTGTGAGAACCAGGATTTGACCACAGGTCCAGCCCCCTTACCAATAAATTGTGCTACTTTTTGGTACCAGCTTATCTATCTCTGGAAGCAAATTAAGGTAAATCACTAGAGAAAAATCAGTCATCATTTATAGCAACAAATTGGCTTAATTATAATATTAACAAAAGAGTACCAGTAGTTGTATTAAAATAACAATTACTTTTAATTATCCTTAATCATTCAAAGAGTTTAAGTTTATTGTGACTTGTAGAATATGTACATCCTGTCATTTGCATTTAGTTCAACTGAAGGAGAATATGCATGTATATATGTGTATGTATAAATACACAAGTATATATATATATATGTATATATACACATACACATAGGGGGATTTTTTTAATACAAAAGGATAATTAATAAATGTAACATTTTCTACATGGGTCATAATTCCCTTCTTTGCAGTTTTGGTATTTTAAGTGAGAAAAAGACCATTTAGGTCAAATACTTATTTTAACAAGTATAATGAAATGAATTCACACAATGTCCAGGCTCTGAAGAATATTGTTTTCACCAAAGTAGAACTGGAACCAGACTGATTGAGAAAATTACTTAATACCTAGAGTTAAAGGGATGGCTTGGTTATTCCTGGGCAATTAGGAATTTTCTCTTCCCTCTATCTGGTCACTCCCTCTTTTCTCCCTCTTCTGTTCCCTGCTCCACATGGCCCCAGATGTCTAAAAGACAGCCCTTGTACACAGGTGTTGTCGGGTTTGCTAGCTGACCTTGGGCCAGCCTTCGAGTGCTATGGGCACTGACCTGACAGGGATAGGTAGTCCTAGAAATGTAGAACCTGAGGGGAATTATCAATGGCCAGCAGGCCGAGGATATCATATTAGAACAGCCAGTGAATAAAATGGATGGAACTATTATTGTTCCTATTTTGCAGTTGAGGAAACAGAGGTTAAGTGACTTGCCCTGGGTCACACAGCTAGGAAGGGTCTGAGGCTGGATTTGAACTCAGGTCTTTTTGACTCCAGGCCTCATGCTCTATTCACTGCACTACCCCCACCAGCCCAGAATGGCACAATACTCAGAACTATCCCCTCTGGACTTCTGGAGGCTATGGCTTCCCTGGGCCCCTGCACTGAACCACAAATCCTACATAGCTTTGTGCTAGGAATTCACCTTTCTTGTGTTTCACCCCTTGGGCAGTGTCTATGACCTCCTTCTCAGAATCATGGTTTTAAAAGGAAGTCAATTATATTGAAAAAGTTATTAAAATATATATTTTTTAAAAATACAAGTTCACAGCATTGTACACAATAACTCTGCTAGACTTAGCTCTTCTCAGCAATACAATGATCCAAGACAATTCCAAAAGATTCACAGCAGAAAATACCATCCACATCCAGAGAAAGAACTATGGGATCTGAGTGCGGATCAGAACTTACTGTTTTCAATTTCTTTTTTTGTGGTTACTTTTCCTTCTGTTTCTTCTTTCACAACATGACTAATATGGAAATATGTATAGCATTATTGTACTCAGATAACCTATATCAGACTGCTTGGCATCTTGGGGAATGGGGAGGGGAAGAAGAGAGGAAGAAAAATTTGGAACTCAAAATCTTATGAAAAACGAATGTTGAAAACTGTCTTACCATGAAATTGGAAAAAAATAAAATATTATTTGCATAAAAATCCAAGTCCACAAAACCCCAGATGAAGAACTCTGGCATAGACGATGCAATGTGGAGCAGCTGTAGGTGGCTATCATTTGCAGTAAAGGTCTGCAGGGTCATACCACTGCTGAGGAGGGAAGGCTATTGAAAACACCACAGGCTTTTGCCAGGTCTGTATTCAAGTGTTCTGAGGATCAACATTTAGAATCAACTTTGGATGTGCCCTTTCACTATTTCTGAACTTGTGATTTCTGGCACAGCCCTCAGGTCTTAGGAAGTCTTAGATGCTCAGACACATAGCTTACAAGCCATCCCTCTGCCCAGTTCCCTGGAGGCCCATGTTTTGATGACAGATAATACTCTAGATACCAAATCTGATCAAATTATGTAATATCCATCCAGAAAAGTGAAAAGATGAGATATAAAAATAGTCTACTCAGAGGTGTCTGACATTTTTGAGTTCTGCTTCTTCCTTTGGTCTAGGATTCTAGATTTAGGGCTGGAAGGTGTCATCAGAGGTCATCTATTCCAAATATTTCATTTTACAGATAAGGAAATTGAGGCACAGAATGTCAAAGTTAACCAGGTAGTGAGTGTTAGAGCCAAGATTTAAACCTAGAACTCTGCCTCCAATTTCAGCCCTCCATCCACAGCATGTTTACACTGCCCTTTCCAATTTTCTCCTTGTCTCCTATTACTTTTATGCCTTCAGTAAATAAATCTGTTCTGAGATGTATTAGTGCCAGAAGACTTCCTATCAGTAACAGGAATGATTTCCAACCACAGTTGCTCCATACTCTCCACCAGGGGCTGTTTGGGGAAAATGCACACACACGCACACACAGATAAACACACATACTTTGCTTTATGCCGCTCCCTGTGATTTTGTTCCTTCCACCAACACTTATCACAACCATTTCACCATTTAGTGGAGGGTCTTCCCTAATCCTGTGGTCAGTGTGCTAAGGAGCCCTTCCACAGTTAGATAGGCTTGTCAACATCCGATGGATTTAAAATAATGGAATCACAACTTTAGAGCTGGAAGAGATCTCAGAGACTTTGGTCTAGTTCTCTCATTTTACAGATGAAGAACCTGAGGCCCAGAAAGGTTAAGTGACTTGTCCGGGGTTGCAATCTGGCAAGCGCCCAAGGTAGGATTCAAACTCAGGTCTTCTGGAGTTCACATTTAGCATTCACTCCACCTACTATGATACCCATTGAAGCTTTTTTCAGGTTTTGAGAACCCTGATAAGCTGGCAGAATAGGATGGTAGCATGGTACACTGGAAAGATCATTGGCTCTGGAATCAAGGCACTTGAGTCCATCCCACCTCTGACGCTTATTGCCTTGTTGACCTCTCTGGGCCTCACTGTCCTTCCCTGTTGAGTAAGGGAGTTGGACTCAGTGGCCTCTGAGGTCTCCCCCAGCTCAAGGTCTGGGGTTCTTTGGAGGTTAGCTACAGACATGCTGAGAAGGGAGGCAGTGGGGCTATCTGGCTTTGTTAGCGTCATCCCAAAGGGATAGAATCTTCTCTTAAAACATTTGGAATAAAGCTGCTCAGTTGTGCACCTGGTCACAGAATACACTGGAGACTTATCAGAACAGGGATTCATAGGAATGACAAATTCACCACCTCTTACTGGGAGTTCATTTTCAGAGGCTTTGAGGGGATGCAGGGGAGTCTTAACTCCCCCCTACTTAGGAGAAAATTTCAAAATATCTTTTTCATATTGAAGAGTCCAGGAAAGCTTCTAGAAACTTATCTGACTCTGAAACACAGGAGCCTGGCAGGGGGTAGTGGCTTGGACCAGATAATATCTCCCTTCTCTTCCAACCCTGAGGTGGTAATACAAGAAATGCAAATATTTAAAGAAAGGGCAGTGAGGAGGGTTTAGGTTCTCTCCTCACTAGTCTGTCCAAGGAAGGGGGTGAACTAGACAAGTTCCAGTTGTAGTGCCAGTGAATAAGTACCACGATTCGTCAAAAGATCCACAGTTGTGCCTTCAGTGTTTCTCTGTGTAAAGCTCTCTACCAGCATTTGGGTCCTGGCCCCAAATGACTTTGCATTTATTTCTTCCATTTTTTGGTAAGTGCTTGTATCTGTGTATATTTTTAAATCCCAATAGTAGACTAAAAGCTTCTTAAGGGTGGAGACTGTTTTGTTTTTCTGTACCACCATCTAGCACAAAACAGTTTTTTGACTGAATTGAGATTGGTCTGACAACATGTCACAAAATTGACTTTGACTCAGTGGTCTCATTGTTGAGATTGTACAAAAATATCTGTAGCTGCTCATGTGTCGTAGGAAAAAACTGTAAAGAATATAAATTTTAATTACTGGAAAATGACTGAATGAATTATGGCAGGCAGATATTGTACCATATTCATGTGGTATCTATGGAATCAATCATAATGGTGTTGTCCAGATGGGGATAATGAAAGACACACACAGAAATAGGGCATGAGGCTGTAAAGGGGTGCAAAGGGAGATTATGGGGGGGCAGAGAGAGTGCTGCATCTGGAGTCAGGCAAACTGGGATTCAAATTCCACCTCAGACACTTCCTCAAAAATAACCTGTTCAATATAAGCAATCCAGTTTAAAATTTTTGGGTGTTGCTGGATTAAAATAAAACAAAACTATAGATCATTTCTTAAGATTTGGCTGTGCATCTGAAAGGATGTGATACTTCCCATTCTCCTGTGTATTTCCCATCCTGGGCTCTCACAGTGAGGTGAAGAGAGCTGGGGCAAATCACAACAGTGGTTATGCCACATGTTGGAAAATTAATTAGCCAACTTCAACTGGGCCCTCACTGCAGCAAGGCAGTCCTGTCATTCCTCCCTCACTAATTCCTCATCCCACTGCCTACAGAAGATATTCCAAACCTCTCCACTTCCCAAGCCTCCCACACTTTTGTCCTTCTCTCACTGTCTGAGCAGAAGACTTTACCTCTTTACTGAGAAAGCTGAGGACATCTTTTGTGAAGCCTCTCTTCTCTTCATCTCAAAACCCATTGGCATTATCTTCCATAATCTCCCTGATAATGAGGTATCCCTCTCTTTGTCAAGACCAACATCTTTACTAACACTCCCCAAATTCCACCCCCTCCAGTCAATTGCACTTTTAATTATTTCTTCTGTCTATCCTTCAACTTTCACCTACTGCTGCCTTCCTAACTCTTAGCCTTAAAAAAACCTTCACTAGACTCCATCATTCTTTCAAATTCTCATCCTAAGTTTCTCTTCCCTTCTGCAGCCAAACTCCATAGACATCCAGTCTGTGCTTGTAACTCTCCCTCCTCTCCCTTCTCCTCACTTTGTAGTCTGGCTTCTGACCTCATCACCCAAAGGAAACTACTCTTTCCAAAGATACCCAAGATTTCTCTATTGCCAGGTTCAATGAACTGATTGCCAGGTCTGACAATCCTTTCTCATCATCAGCCTTTTGTTGTGTTTGTAACTGTTGACCATCTTTTCCTCCCAAACACTCTCTCTCCTCTAGGTTTTCACTCCACCTCTGTAACTGCTCCTTCTCAGTCTCCTTTGCTGGCTCATTAACTGTATCATACCCCCTACCTGTGAGTGCCCCCCACAGCCGGCTGGGCTTGCTTTGTCTTCTCCCTCCACATTCACTCTCCTGGTGGTCTCCTCTATTTCCTGAGCTTAGTTCTTGTCTCTGTGATGATGATTTGAAGATCTATACACCAAATTTCAGACCCATACCACCAACTTCTTTCTGAACATTTTGAACGGTTTGTCTCAGAGACATCTCATGTCTAAAGCAGACCTCCTGCCTTCCCCCCAAGCCCTCTCCTCTTCCAAACATCCCTGTTCCTGTTGAAGGCCTGACCATCCTTTGATTCTCCCAGATTCCTATAAGCCTAGTGCTGTCTATCCTTGATTCCTTTTTCTCCCTCACTCCAAATATTAGGTTGCCAAATCTTGCAATTTCTTTGCACCACATCTGTTGCACTCTCTCCTTAGCTTTCACCTTTCACCTAGATGAGTACAATGACCTCCCTGCTCCAGCCTATTCTCCAAACAGCTGCCCAAATGGTTTCCCTTAAATACTATCTGACAGGTTACTCCCCTGCTCAGTATACTTGGGAGTCTCCCTATTGCCTTCCCTGTCCAGCTTTTAAAGTCCCTGCCCCAAACCTCTCTTTCTAGCCTCTTGGACATTAGTTGTCCTCCTCTTCTCTTTGATACAGCCAAACTAGCCTTCCCTCTGATCCTCACACAAAGCATTCCATGTCTTACCTCCCTGCCTTTGAACTGGCCCCACCCCTGGAGGGAACCTCCCTCATCACCTGTGCCTCCTCAAGACCTTTCTCATCCTCCCACTCCCAGTGCCCCCTCTCTCTAACTCCTTTGTGGTTTTTGTACTTATTCTCCTGATATCTACTCCATGTGGACTTCTATATGTTCTAGTCATCTCCTCCATTAAAATCTGAGTTCCTTGAGAACTGCTTCCTCATCTGTGTTTGTGTTCTCAGGATCTATGGTGCAACCCTTGTCATGCAGTAGGTGCTTAATATATACTGGTTGCTTGATTTATTTATCTATACACACACATAAATATATGTGTGTATATTTTACCAGTGAAATCAGATATTACAAAATTGAAATAAAAACATTTTTTCCTTGCTGCTTCAGAGGGAATGAAAACTTACCATGCTTTTCTTGTCAGCTTTTTGAATTGTGTAACCCGTAATGGCGGCATTTCCATCATCTTTTGGTGGCGTCCACACCAAGGCAGCATTTTCTCCCCAGACATCTTCAATCTTCACAACTTGGGGTGGACCAGGACGATCTGAGAAAATGAAGAGCACACTGTTACAGTAGAGCCATTCTCCACCAATCTAGATATGTTTCTGAACTTCTTTCTTCCCACTTTGAGTAGCACATAATCTGGATGCTTGCAATTTTTGTTTTTGTTTTTGTTTTAAGAAAATGTACTTTCTTTTACAACAAAGTTACAACATATCTTAAAACATGTTACAACTTTAATGTTCTTCATTTAAAATTTTTTTCAGCCAGAAAAGTGTGGTTAATATGATAGGTTTATAAAAACTTGCCCCAAAGTGCTGACTTTTGCCATAAGAAATTGCTACTTTGGGTACAGGAGGTAGGGTGGTCAAAAGATGGAGTAGAAGTTCAAATAAGAATTCTTTACTTCTGCTATTCTTAAATAGATTTTTTGACCTTGTCAGAATGATAGAATGATAGAAGTAGGAGGGACTTTGGGAAGTCATCTCTTCCATTCCCCTATGCTTAGAAATGAGTATGATTTATCAGTTATGAAGAATTTTCTGTTAACAATTTCTTAAATTTGGGTTAGTGTTGGAGATTAGTATTCTAGAAGAGTATTAGAACAGCAAGGGAGGCGGGGAAGTTGAGTTGTTGAAGTTACAGTAGCGCTGAGAATGGATTTTGAAATGTCAGTAAATGATTCCTACATATACTGATGCAAATCTACTCCAGTAATGAAAATCTAGAGAGAATACATAAAACTGCTTAGAGATGGTAATTTCCCTCTAGAATGGCTACTGATAATAACTGAAAATTATTTAGCAATTGGGTAAGTCATATGTTGTTGTTCAGTTGTTTTTCAGTCATGTCTGACTCTTTGTGTCTTCATTTAAGGTTTTCTTAGTAAAGATACTGGAGTTATTTGCTATTTCCTTCTCTAGCTCATTTTACAGATAAGGAAACTGAGGAAAACAGAGTGAAGTGACTTGTCCAGGGTCACACAGCTAGTGAGTAAATGGGGCTCAATTTGAATGCAGGAAGATGAGTCTTCCTGACTCTAGGCCTAGCACTGTATCTACTGGGTCACCTAGCATGCCCTTGTGTACCTGGACATAATATGCTTTCAGAAGGCAATTGAAAGGTTACTCAGAATTTTTTGACAAAATGGAAAAAAATTATAATGTGAAAAATTGGGTGGTGGGTGGAAAGGGAAAAAGAAACTAGTCTGTTTATTAAATTTTGGAATTTTGTGCAACTGATTTTCTGAAAGTGGGGCATAGCTGTATGAATTTCTACATTTACCACAATCTTTAGTAGAATGAGAGCTCTATATTGCTTTGACAAAACTATACTGGTTTTCTTTCTTTAAACCTACCAACTATCTGAATATCTATGGAGGCAGTCTCCACATATTTGTCCACTTTCACTTCCAGATCGTATTTTCCTGAGTGACTCCTCTCCGCTTTTCTGATAAATATGATTGTATCTGTTTCAGAGTTGCGTATGTTTATTTGGTTCTTATCTATATCAACACCATCCTTCTTCCAAGTTAGCTCTGGCCTTGGTTTTCCCTAAAAAGAAGAAAAAAACCCAAGGTAAACAAGAGAGTACACAGAGCTGGAAGGGATCAATGGTAGGGTTCAAATCGAGGTCCTCCTGAATCAAGGATTTTTCTTCTGCACCGTATTTGGTGCCTTTACGTATATTTGGGGGCAGCAGTAATAAAAATGGTCCATATATTCAAGTCAATTCAAAAGGGCTTAGGCTGGTGGTTGACTATATAAGTACAAGCCCCTGTGAGTCTCACCATTTCACAAAGGCTCAGTTACTGGCAAGGTTGGGGACTGGCACTAAGTAGAAACTGATTTCAGTTTCATGAGCCATGTAGAATTTTGTGGGACAAAGTGATTTCTGAAAATGTTTTCTGAAGAAATATATAGGCATATATTTCCACGACTGGTACAACCATCTAAAATTCCTGATTATACTTGTAATCAATTAGTTTTAACCTAAAACCAGGAAGCTCCTTTATAGCATAGAGCATTATTTTCTCACTGCTGAGCTTAAAGGACAGCCAGGTTTCCAAGATCATAGAACTAGAAAGGACGTTTAAAGGGTTGCTTATTTTCCTGGGCCCATCTTCCTTCCCCCTCCCCTTACCTCCAACTTTAAAGTAAGAACAGACCTAATCCGTCTCAGACAGAAAAGCAATTTTCCTTGGTTCTGTGGGCTTTGTCCAAACCACTTTCAGCGCTTGATGATCTTCACTTTCAGAAAGCGCTTCCTTATGGCTAGCCTAAACCCCACTGTCACTCCATCCCCATTTCCTAACATCTTGGACCAGATTCCCTCAGAACAGAGAAAAGACTTCCATGGCATTGTTACCTGGAAAGGAATGACAAGATTTACAGCTTCTCCAACTCTTCGAATATAGGTTTGCTTCAGATGTCGAGGGATACGAATCTTGGGAGGTTCTAACGGAGGAAATAACAATTTTTGAACTGTCAGGTTTTCCCCAAACTTTGTGGGCAATGAGCTTATGTAATAGAAAGAAAGAGCAGGCTTCATGGTGCCAAAATGGAGATATTTTCCAGTGACAGGGCTATGCAGTTAGCAGCTCATTTATGCTGTATTTAGTCAAAGCATTTTCTCTAGATAGAAATATTCTACAGTAGTAAAACAAAGGTTTTCAACATGACAGTGCTTCATATACTTGACAGCAGCTATTTCATCTCCTCTGAATGTTTTTTTCCTGAGGCTTAATATCCCTAGTTTCTTCACCTGTCCTTGCTCTATTCACTGTGCCACCTAGCCACCCCCTGGGAACTATTTTCAATAGTGTAGAATACAACTTACTCACTGTCTCTGGTCTCATATGATTTCTGTTCATGTCTTTTTTATTGATCTGCTGAAGAGGAAGTACTTAGTGCATATTCAAGGCACTCTGCTAGATATTTTAAAATTTTTATTATTTATTTACTTTTAATGTTTAAAAAAAATAAGGTCTAAATTCTCTCCCTCCTTCCTGCCCCACTCTTTATAACTATAAATTATGCTGTTGTCTTCATCATTCATATGGGGACTTTTTATTGCTTTCTGAATTTTTATGAATACAGATAGCTAAGTGGAATGATTATATCAGTTAATATCAAACCACATAGAGAAAATAATTGAAAAAATACTATAGGTACATAATAATCTCCTTCTGGTGTATCTTCTTATGGTAGACATGACCCTAAGGTCATTGAAAAGGCAAACAATTTTGATATTAATGCTACCTGTGAAAGTTCCATTAAGTCTTTTAACACTCTATGTGCCAGCATTATCCAAGCATTAGCTTTTTTCCCTGGCTATATGTTGGCTCATAGGGAACTTGTCGTCCACTGAAAACCTCAGATCTTTTTCAGTCAGGGCTGGTGCTCTTTCTGCTTGAACAGAGATCAGTAGTTCTTTGATTTCTAACTTCTGGGAGTCATTGGTAAATATGTCATTTAAGGAGAGAAGTCATGAGAAGATTCAATGTGGTAAAAGGATATAGGAGAGGGAGAAGTAACAGAGGAAGGAACAGGTGAGAAATAAAAAATTGTTATAACTTACCAATAACCTCTCTGACTAGGATGGGTTGTCCATAATATTTAGGTTCACTGGCACCAGCAGCATTCACAGCTTTTACCCTCACAAAGATTTTTGCATCCGTTGGAAGGCCAGTGATGGTGAATTTAGTTTTGTCAGTCAGTTCTGGGTTGGCCACTATCCAGTCTTCCGCTAATAAGTAGAAAAAGAAAGGGAAAAGAAGGAATAATTCTCCAGTTATTCTCATTTAACCTGACATCTTAGACAGTAGAAACTCCAAACTGTATTTTATTATCAATAGGGAAATTAGAGCATGAGACTTTGGGACCAGATTCAGAGAAAATGGCTAGACATTTAAAAAATTTAAATGGAAAATGGCATTAAAATGGTTTAATTTCGAGGTCTCAAATTAATAGTTATTGGAAGGGACTTTTGTGATTTCTGAATAACCTCTAATTTTCTGACTAGACAACACTAAAGTGCAACCTATAGTAGTCACTATACTTCAAGAACAGAAATAAGCTCTGTGAGGGCAAGGACTGTTTTGGTTTTTTGTCTTTGTATTCCCAGAACATGCAGAGTACTTTGTATGTAGTAGATACTTCATAAATGCCTGATGAATTGAACTGAATCTGTTTTTCATTGATGTGAGTACATCCTCCACCAATGGCCTGTCTGGGACTTGGCAGATGGTCACTGAGAATTAATATATTTTTAAAAAATGAGCACCTGTGGCCAATGTGGCACCTTATGTAGCCTGGTTCTTGGGAAACAGAGACAAAAAGAGTCTAGAACCAGGCCTGTACTCAATGATTTCCAGCTCAGTAAGTACTGTCAGAACTGGTCCTTTGCTGGCTTGATATGTGAGGACCTTAGGGTCATGTCTACCATAAGAAGATATACCAGAAGGGGATATTATGTACCTATAGTATTTTTCCAATTATTTTCTCTGTGTGGTTCAATATTAACTGATATAATCATTCCACTTAGCTATTTGTATTCATAAAAATTCCAAAAGCAATAAAAACTCCCCATATGAATGGTGAAGACATCAGCATAATTTATAGTTATAAAGAGTTAAATACATTTCATCTCTCCAAGTTTATCACTGAGACTCAAATATTAGGATGGGGAACCAGATTGAAGACTGATACATGACTATTGGTGAGGAGAAATTTTGGTCCATTGGCCAGATAGCTAATTTGTATTTGCTATAATTCAGAGTGTCACAGCTTTAAACCCAGATAGAACCCTAGGGATGACCAAGTCCAGATGAGATCCCTGAAGGCTAGAGGTTGAGCAATTTGCCTGAGGTCACACAGGTAGTAAGCTGAAGAGCTAGAATTTGAATTCAAATCCCCAATGCTCTTTCTTTCCTCTCTTCCTACAAAGCTCAAACATTTTGAAGTTCCCCTGTTCCACTCCTAAGCCCACCCCCCCAGCACCAAGTGAGGTGGTGGCGCATCCTTAGCTGCAGGATGGGGGCTGGGTGAAGATGGCTGCAAGCATTCCAGTTTCTATGCTGTTCTTTGCCGTTCTGTTTCCATTGGCTGCATAAAGATTAGGTGGGAAGACTTGGGTCCCTAAACTTGTCTTCTGATTTCTAGGGGCTTCTTTATGTAGAGAAGTCAAAGAGAGGGTCAGTTAATTTCACTATTAGCCATGAGATATTCCCAGACATCTATACCATAGAGTAAAAAGAAGCTTTATACTTTCATGGAATACTGTACCTGAAAGATCATACGCAGCCTCCCCCTTTTCATCAGACTCTTTTGCCGATGTACCTTGTAAGAGGTCATCATTAAAATTAATCCAAAACACCCACTTTCACACAAAGAGGAGTATTGTATCAGTAGTTAGCATTCTCTGTTAGTAAGTAATGCAAAGTGTGCAAAGATATCCATCTTTAGGAAAGTGATCAGGAGAGAGACACCAACAAGTTTCTAGGTAGAGTTCTTGTGAGGTCAAGTTTCCTATGCAGTGGGTATCCACTTAGGAGCCTGAGGCCCCAGTCACAGTGAAGAATGGCAAGAGAAAAAGAAAAGTGAAGGGGAGAGGATGGGAGACTGAGGCACCTCCAAATGCAGAGAGTAAGAGATAAGAAAAACACCAACAGACTGAAGGAGAATAGGGATCCAAGTCCAAGGGGAAATGAAACTGCCCAGCCCACCCAGAGATTATTTGTAGTGCCATGTTCATCTCTATTCTTTGTCTAGACCTTTTTACTTTGTAATAATAATAATGATAATAATAATAACAACAATTAATAATATTAGGGAAAAGAGAATTTGGATTTCAATCATATAGGCACCTCCCAGGTAAAGAAACTCCCTCTGTCAATGTAGGTTGGATCTTAGGGATCTGCCTAGAGCACTGAGAAACTGTGACTTATATAGGGTCACACAATCAGTGTATGTCAGAGACTAGACTGAAACCCAGGTCTCCTTCCTGGCTTTAAGGCTGAGTCTCTATCCACTACCACACACTTCTGCTCAGTAATAGTTAGACCAAACATTCATAATAGTGCTTTAAGGTTTGCAGAGAGTGTGATAGAGGCTATTTATAGCTCTTCCTCCAAAATACAGACCCAGAGAAGGAGACACCTCCCTGGTCTTGACACAGAGGCTAAGCACATGGGAGACCTATCAAAACACTCCCTTTTTCTTTCTAGGGCTGCCATAGGGCCAATAGGAGGTCACAGAAAAGTAAGCTCCCCAGGGACCACAGTCCTCCTTCGGCAGGTTCTCTCAGGATTCTCTCAGATCCCAGAGTCAAAGGGTGAAGCTGGAGGCCTTTGTTTCCAGTCCACCATTTAATAATGACAACAGAACCTTTAGCTGTATAGGATCAATGTTTGAGTTTCAAAGGCAGCTGGAAAGCATCTGAGACTACATGGCGAGCAGTTGTTGGCTGCCCATGATCAGTTGTTCTCTTGTTGAGCTCGTTGAAACTCCCAAGGAAGCAACTGAATTCTCAGTTCCCATGTTCCCGACGAGAGAAGGTAAGAAGGATAGCTTATCTGATAGCCTGTAGACCTGAGAATGTGAAAGTTACATGGAGAAGGGGCCATGGCTTTGAAAGGGAGAAGGACCCAAAAACAAGGATTTTCTTATAGCTGAGACAGAGAAGTAAGTAAAGTCCTAAAAGAAAGAAATTGTGTCAATGCCTGTTGTGATGGGTCTCTTTTATTCTTGGTAGCCAAAAAGAGGAGAAAGACAGGTGAAGAGAAAGTGAAAATAGGAGATTGAAAAGAAAACGAGAAATGATAAAGTGAATGATAAATGGGGGGGAAGGAGGGAACAAGAGGAAGCAGAATAAAAATGAAGCATGAGGAAGGAGGGGATAAAGCTATTAAACTCCCTAACCCCTTTAAAAGCAAAACATTTTAAAGAAGATGAAAGAAGTGCTGGGAGTGGGTGGGTGGTGAGAAAAGGGAATGAACACTATATAATACAGAAGGGAAGACCATAGACAATGCAAGAGGAGAAAGAAAACACATAGAAGAAAGAATAAAATACGGCAGGCATAAACAAGAAAAAGGCAGAGTCAGAAATAACACACCATCTTAAAAAGAAAGGTTTCTCTTACAGAATGAAATCCGACATTTCCCAAAAGCATTAAAACATTATAGAAAAATTAGTTTTGAGGGAACACAGCCATTGAGAGACTGAAGAACAGGGCAGCCAAAGAGAAAAAGAAAAGACCACAAGAAGAAAATAGAAAGATATAGACGTTAAACTTTCAGAGACAGCTGATTCCAAAGTCATGTTATGGGGGGCAAAATAGATACATAATATTGACTGTGTACAGATACATATGTATATACGGGCATATACATGCATATGTATCTACACAGATCACACACAAAATTATGTAAAATACATTCATTGTATTTTATCTAAAGGTGGGTAACACCAAAATGACAGCCAGCTATCATTTTGTGGCATCTTCTTACATTTTAAACCTATCGGAAAGAAAAGAGTAAAGAATTTGCTCTATTTCATACAACACAAACATCTGTGGTCAAAGGCCACGTCAAACATAAGACTGAACAATTGTGTAAGATTAATTGTTGACATTATTATAAATGGGGGAGGAGGAAGTTCAGGGTTATTTTAAATGTTGCAAGAATTGGAATTTCAGTACACCGACCCTGAGAGGCTTTCAAGAAATTAGGTCACCCAAGTATCTTGCGTAGATTTGTAATGTGATGGCGGCTTGGGGTGGTGTGATGGGGATCTTAGGCTGTGATATTCCCCCCCTTCTAGGATGATTTCCCATAGTTTCTCCCATTCATTCAGGATGCCATCTTCTATTAGAAGTACTGGGGCAGATCTCAGGGAGAGAAGCACATGACAGCTGCAGCCGGGTTGACTGTGACTTCATCTCATTCCCATCTGCTCTTCTGTCCTGACCAGAGAAGATGCTCTAATCCAGGGGATGGGGATTTCTTCATGTAGTCTCTCTGAATAAGAATTTTCTTCTCTGTAAGCCCCTGTCCAACCTATACCCAGAATTTTTGAATCCAGAATCCTTCTCACCTGATGGGTTTTAAGATTCTTGGGTCCAGGAATTATTCAAAGAAGGTGAATTTTAAACATAGGGAATCTCATTTCTTCTCTTTTTTGTGGAAAAGTTAGCAGGCTTCTCTGATGAGATACTTACCTAAGATCTCCTAGAATGGAGATGGAAGGTAGAAGGAGTGCAGATCTGCTTACCTATCTTTGACTGGGGGACCTCCCTGATTTCTGCACTTGACTTCCATGCCTATGTCTTTGGCTCTTGACAGGGAAGCAGTCTCAAGAACTAAGGAGGGCTTGCTCTTATCCCATTCCTCTTAGGGTTGTAGGAAATGCTCTGGTTTGTGCTTTCCCAACCATTTGTCTCTATGTTCCTTGCCTCTTAGTTCTGTGTTCCCCTTCTCCCCACCCCTTCCAGCCCCTCGCTGCTCCTCTCTTCCCCTCCTGTTCTTAAGAGTGATTTTTATCCCCAAGACATGGGACAAGGCATATTAATCAGGAGCTGAACACATTTCATTGACTGTGAGGACACAAAGCTGTCAACTTCACATATTGAGAAAGAGCTTTTAAAAGAAATTGTCCTTTATATTTCCTTATTGTTTGTTTATCCTGTGAAGAACAAGGGAAGCGCAATTCTGTGTGAAGTTTCTGCCCGTGCGTCAGTGACTTCACCTTGGAGCATCACTGGAGTGGGCAGTCAGGCTAATAGCTCATCTCATAGGCTCATAGATCTAGAGCTCGAATGAGCTGTGGAGGTGAACTTGTTCAGTCTCTTCATGTTACAGATAAGAAAACTGAAGCTCAAAGAGAAGGTGACTTGCCCAAGGTCATGTAGGTATAAGTGGCAGAACCAGAATCCAAAGCCTGAGCTCTCTCCCTACCACCAGTTTGTTGTAGGATTGTTAAATCCATTCATCCTAAACAAACATTGGTTATCTTGTGGAAGATCCAGTTCCATTAAGAAAAGGACTCTGACTCCTGAAGTTGCCTCAGACCTTTCACTTCCTTCCTCTTAGCAGAAACGCATAGCGCCTAGGTCACTAGGCTTGCTAAGTGAAGGCTTATCTGGGGGGCATCAGCTAATCAGTACAGACAGGGCTACATTTTATTCTTTATAACTTTTTTAAAGAATTCACTTCAGCCTTATTCTTAGTGTGAAAGAGATGACTTCTCATGGAAGGAGAAAACATGGTAGGAAATGTCTCCCTGAATGATTGCTATCATTGTAAGGCCTCAGAAGATACCTTCATGGGTGTTACTTACTTCCTTCAAAGCAATACTCGACCACATAGCCATCTAATCCTGCTGCGCCAATATGGTCTGGGGGTCTCCATTTCATCGTCACTGTAGTATCAGTTACAGAGTCAACAGCCAGAAGAGTAGGGGGGCTGGTTACCGCTTTAGAAAAGAAAAGAGAGGGAAAAGCCCAAAGCATAAGGGATCACAGAATCACAGAATTTTGGAGTCACAAGCGACGTCTGCCCCACAACAACATAGCTAACAAGTAGGCATCCAGCCTCTGCTTAGAGACCTACAATGGAGAAGACTTTAAAAAACATTTTGTACAAGACTTGCCTTGCATTTTTCCAACCTCCACTACCCTCTGGGGCTGACCATTCCAATTGTGAGCTGCTGTGATTTTTTGGTTAAATTTTCCCAACACAACACCCAAGGTTGCCTCTTGGTAACTCTCCCTATGACTCCTGGACGTAGGGTCAAACAGAACAAGCCTGATCCCCTTCCACATGTTAGGTCTTCAAATGCTTGCAGACAGTCATAGACAGCTAGCATGTCTCCTCTCACCCTGTCTACCAAGTCTAAGCACACCCAAATTACTCCAACCAATCCTCAAAAGGCATAAAATCAAGTTTTTCCCTACTCCACCTGTCATTTTGAATTTTTTCAAGCTTATCAAAGTCTTTCCTAAACTCGAATGCCCTGGATTGAACAAAGTCCTCTAGACATGGTCTGACCAAGGCATAAATGACAGGGGACCCATCATAGTAACCTTCCATCAATTACAGTCTTAGGGAGTTTTCTTAGCCACGAAAAGGTTGTGACTTGCCTGTAATCATAGAGCTAAAAAATGTTAGAGGTTTTCATAACTTCAAACCTAGCATTACAAATAAATGAATGAATGAATAAGCACGTGTGTGTGTGTGTGTGTGTGTAAATTTGAATCTCACAACAACCTCATAAAGTAGGGAGAGAATAATTTACAAATATAGGAAACTGTATGTTTTTTAAAAATTTTACATATGAGGAAACAGGCTCAGAGAGATTAATTATGGTGCTATAGTAAGAATCAAAAGTGGGTTTGAACCTGCCGAGTTCAGACCCCTACCCACTACATAGCACTACTTCTCCCAATGCAAAGTACAAAATGGGTGTTCAACAAAAGCTGGAAGAGAGCTATATTTGAAGCATTTACTGACTGTCTACCATGGTTGCCATATTCTGCTCAGTATGATTATTACATTTTGGGTGATATACAACTCTTTACTCACCCAAGGGAACAAAAGGCTTGGAGGGCATGCTGGGCTTGGAGATGCCAATGGCATTAACAGCAAATATCCGGACCTCATAGGCAACACCTTCAATCATTTTCTTGGGTTCAAATGTCGTTTCTTTGATGAGATCAAAATTCAGCCTCATCCACCTAGAGCTCTGTTTTTTTTTCCTTTCGATAAAGTATCCTGGTGGGGGAGAACAACATGTGAATTAAAGTGCCTCTCTCCAGGCCACAATGCAGGGAGCAAAGACAACTTCCTGAAAGACAGGTTTTTCTCTACAAATGAACTACAGCACCATGGGCCTTGTACTTTCAAGCTAGATGCAATTGGAAACCAAGTGAGTGTCCATGAGTTGGGAAGAGGCTAAGGTAACTGTCGTATACACCTGTAAAGGAATAATACTATGCCGTGAGAAATTTAGAGAACCATGTACAAGACTTGTATGAATTGATGCAGAACAAAGTGAGAAGAACCAAGACAATATACACGATGACCATAATAATTCAAATGAAAACAACACTAAATATTAATTACAGTTAATAATTTTAGTTCTGGTTCATCTTCAGATAACAGATATACAATAAGCGTGGGGTCCATACTTGAAATCTTTCCAGTTTGGTGGGACCTTATGCTCCACCAGCACGACCTTCAAGAATCCATAGAATGGTATCAGAGTAAGAAGATGGAAAACAGTATTATCTTAAGTTATGTAACATCTTGTCTTCTACGCGATGGCTTTTAGATGCCGCCTCTGCTGTGATGACCGTAAAGCATGCCCAGTTCTTTGACTGTCCTATGGATTTCCCACCAGGCCTTACCTAGGATAGGGGAGCCACCATCATTTGCTGGGGGCTCCCAGTTCATTATGCACCAGTCGTCTCCTACGTCTGTCACATTGGGTGCCAGTGGAGGATCCGGGATATCTGTGACAGACAAAACAGAGAACTATATTAAGTGGAAAAGAACTTTTTCTATGAAAATCATACTAATAAGAAATGTTTTTAAAGTACTTTTGTCATAGGATACTAAATGCAGTTAACAATCTAACTTCAGTAAATAGGAAGAGGGCAGAGGAGAAGGAATCAAAACGGGGGTGGGGGTGGGAAGAGAGAAAATGAAAAGAAAGTTGTCACCCCTTGTTTCCTTTCTTTCCCTTTTGAGTGATTGGGGAAAACAAGACATCTGCCAAAAGGGACAACAAATATGTGGGTGGCTGGTAAATGGAAAGAGACTGAACAAGGAAAACGGTTAACCCTGAGAAAGGGGGAGGGGAGAAGCAATGAAAAGAAAAGGATTGAGGGAAATGGCATCTATGGCTTGGAGGACTCTCTAATCATTGGCCCCATGTGAGAAACTGACAGACCGAGTGCTACAGAACATTGAAAAGGGGAAGGGAGAGGGAAGAGAGGGTGGGATGAGAGAGGGAGAGAGACAGAGAGAGAGACAGAGAGAGACTGAGAGGAGGGAAGAGAGCGGAAGAAAGGGACACCTATATGCAAGTTGCGGTGGTAGGTGCTGGGGCATACAAAGATCAATAAGACAGAGGCGCCGCCTTCAAGGGGTTTAATATCTAAGAGCAAAATTAAGACAGCGAAACAAAGAACTGATAAATCCTAGACAATCTTTTATTGTTTTTAGGTTCAGATAGAGATATAATCAGAAGATACATTGAGCAGATAAATGACAGTCACCCAAGGGCCGTCATAGATACTACTCTCCAGTCATTTGGAATGGAATATTTGTTCAGTAATTAGATTTTAATGAAATTATAAGAGCAAAGATAAGGAGTCCAGAGGCATTTTTGGTGATGCTGTCACCAGTAACCAAAATTGCCAGTCTTAATCCCTGAAGTAACAGGATGGGTGGTGCAGAGAGAAGAGGGGGCCCCTTGTGATCACACAGTATGACCCCTCTATTTTCTTTTTCTTTTTTGGCAGATGAGGAGAATGAGATCCAGACTCACTCGGTGCCTTGATCATTATCATGGCAAATAAACAGCGGACGTGGTATTCAAACCCATGTTCCCAGGCTGCCTCCTCCTGTGGTCATTCAACTGTACCCTGTCTCTCTGCCTCACACCAAGAGTGGCAATAATGGGTCTCTGACTCTAAATCAAAGTCTCTTTACACCTTTGCCACTAGATTGTTTCTCAAAGTGAAGGTCACAGATGTCATGGAGAGAGGCAGTTTAAACCCGCAGCACTGAGGGGGTACAGTGAACTGAGACATCTTCATGCCCCCCCCCCAACAGCACTACATGCAGCTTCTTCCCCTGGCCTTCACCCTGGCTCCATCCCCACTTGTCTGGCCCCAAATGGGCTCAGGCTGGCTGCCCTGAGGGGCCCAAGGTGGTCACCATGACAAAACAGTCTGACATAAAGGTTCCAGATAAAGATTAATTCTTTGAAAACCAAGTTCTTATTATACAGACATGTGATTTCACTGGGATAGAAATTCTCTCTGTTGATATATATTGGCAAGCCATTTGTAACTTTGTTTCAGAGCGCTACCTAGAACGCTGAGAGGCTTTGTGACTTTCCCAGAGTTACACGGCTGGTACTGGTCAGAGAGAGTGGCTAGGTGGGTCAGTAGATAGAGCAGCAGGCCTGGATTCAGAAAAACTTATCTTCCTGAGCTCAAATCTGGCTGTGTGACCCTGGGTAAGTCACTGAATCCTATTTAACTAATTTTTTTTCTCCTCTGGAAATGGCAAACCACTCCAGTATCTTTGCCAAGAAAACCCCAAATGGGGTTACCAAGAGTCAGATATGACTGAAAAACAACTGAACAATAACAATTTGTCAGAGACAGGATTTGTACCCAGGACTCCTTGGTTCCAAGTTTGCTCTTTATCCCACTATTGCCGAACAGTTACATTTCTTAAAAAGATTTGTAACAAGGGGGTCACTGGGTGGCTCAGCGAATAGAGCACCAGCCCTGGAGTCAGGAGGACCTGAGTTCAAATTTGACCTCAGACACTTAACAGAAAAACTAGCCTTGTGACCTCGGGCAAGTCACTTAACCCCATTCTCCCTGCCTTCCCATCCCCTCTCCAAAAGAAAAGAAAAAAAAAAGATCGTAACAAACAACCACAGTCTCGTTGCCCAGGACCCATTCGATGCTCTGAGACAGCAGGGCCCACCAGAGATCCCTAACTTGTACTTAGGGTATGTTGGGTCACCCCAGAGAACTTACCAACCACTTTGATCCTGATGCTGGCGTGAGCCTCCCCTGCTTCATTTTTGAGATTGATGTTGTAGACACCAGAGTCTTCCCTTTCAGCAACATCAATGACCAAAGTGCTGCTATCGGGATAGGATTCTGCTCGTATCCGACCCCCACCCTCCACAATAGCCTAGGGAGAAAATGCAGAAACAAAATGGCAGCTACACTGAAGAGAGTGAGGAATCCCCAGGGCCTACAGGGCTTCTATCAGGGCTTCTTTACTGGGAGTCTACCTTTTAGATGGAAAAATATGTGTGTATATATATATACGTATATGTATAGGTATAGGTATAGGAATAGGTGTAGGTAGGTATATGTATAGGATATATACACACATATATATGCATGTGTGTATGTATATATGTATGTATATGTATATCTATACATATATCAATCTCTAAATCTGTCTGTCTATCTATCTATCTATCTATCTATCTATCTATCTATCTATCTATCTATCTACCTATCTATCTATCTGGTTTCACTGACCTTTAACTGAAATTTAACATTTCCTTACATTACTTAAAAACATGATTCTAAGGAGTGGTCCATAGGCTTTGCCAGACTGATTGCCAGAGGAGTTACAGCCCAAACAAGCCAAGGTCCCTGGAGCTGACAGACAGGAGGAGCTCAAGGACGGTCAGCTGGGGGTTCAGCCATGCTTTGAAAGGCAGGAAGGGAAAAGTTCAGAAATCTCACCCAATGCCAAATTAAATAAAATCTGGTTTCTGTGTAATCCAGGGCTGGAAAGGAATTAAGAGATCATCTGAATTACACAGTTCCAGAATTTCAGCAATGGAAGAATCCTGGGAATCATCTAGTCCAATCCACAGGGTAGGGGTTTGATTGTCCCTAATAGGTCTGTTCCCCCAGGAGGAATAAGTCTTTCTCCTGTGGATTTGAATGAGGAATTCATCCTGACTATAATACCTTTAGTTTCACAGAATTAATTTTTCCCCAAAAGGCAAATCTACCTGAGGAGTAAGGAAGCAGGGGCAAAGAAAATCCATATGAAGAAGTTCAAGTTTCAGGAACTAAGCAGGCATTTGGTAAATACTTGTTAACTGATCAGATTAAAATGAAACCACCACATTTTTAACTCATAATCTACATTTTCTTCAGCTATTTTTCAAACCAGAATTACTAAAAACAAACAAAAAACCACATCACTGAGAGAATCATATGACTTTTCTGTGGGCTACCCAATTATCCCAGAAGGAATTCATCTCTTTTCTATTCACTATACAAACTTGAGGATATAGACTGTTTCATAATGTTTAGTTATGCATTGAAATTAATTTAAATGTAACTTGTTATTAGGGAAGTTTCATTGGTTCTGTCAACCATCAATGGGGAGCCCTTAATAAAAGGCTTAGCTTGTCAGAAGTGGGCTATACCTTGTCTGCCCGGCTCCACAGGGCCTTGGGGGGTGGCTCTCCACTGACTGGGATCTCCAGGCGAAGTTTGCTTCCAGCAATGACAGTCACAGTGTTGTCTGCATCCAGACCATCCAAGTGTATCTTAGGAGGATCTGAATATCAGAAGTAGTTATTAATATCACATCATTATTTGGACCGAGTGCTGACCCTGGAGTCAGGGGACCTGGTTCAAACCTTGTCTCTGATCATTGTGACTTATGTGACCGTGGACACATCACTTCAATTCCCTGGGCCTCAGTTTCCTCATTTGTGAAATAGGTGGTAGACTCAATGTACCTCCAATTCTAGATCTAGGATCCTGTGGTGGATGCACTGGTAGAGGAAGCCCCCATACTACTGAGCCCCCTGATCCATCATTATATCTAATGCATACAAGGCATTACATAATAGGGTATGGTTCGTATGGAAATAAGACAAGGTCTTACAGAATATGACATGGTTCTTGAAAGAACTCTAGATTACTTACTTTGATAGACTTAACCCTTCTCAGCAATGCAAGGACCTAAAACAATTCCAAAGGACTCATGATGAAAAATGCCAAGAAAAGAACTATGGAGTCTGAATGAAGCATGAAGCAGATTATTTTCTTTTGTTTGTTTTTTTCTTTCTCATGGTTCCTCCCATTCATTCTAATTCTTCTATACAACATGACTAATGTGAAAATATGTTTAAGACGAAGGTATATATATAAAGCCTATGTCAGATTGCATGCTGTCTTGGGGAGGGAAGAGGGAAGAGAGGGTGAGAAAATTTAAAACCTATGGAAGTGAATGTTGAAAACTGAAAATAAATAAATTAACTTTAAAAAAAAGGAAGAACTCTAGATTAGGAACATGAATGTTAGACCTCTGCCTAACTCCCAGGTCTCCATCTCCTTAGTTACTCAACGTTGGGCAAACTTAACTTCTTCTCTAAACCTGTTTCCTTATCCATAAAATGATGTTATTAATAGCCATCTCACATACCTCAAGGAGTCACTATGAGAATCAAAGGAAGTAACATGTAATGATGGAGAGAAGATCAGTGAATGCCAATGGAGGGAGAAACAGAAGCCCCATTGACATAAGAATAGAATCATGACCACTTTGGACAGGAAGTTTTAGGAAAGAGATCACAAGTCAGGCTTAAGGAAATGTTGTTGGGAGACTTCAATTGTTCCACTTTTTGCTGGTGCACTCTCTCTGCTAACCAAACAAAAGCAGCTATTGCATTACAGGGTTGCTTTCAAGATACTTTTATTCTTCTTAAGGTAGGGGAAGTGAAGAGGGGAACTGGTACTCTGTAATTGCTTCTGACAGACAAAGTTAAAGACATAACTGCTCAATCTTAGAAGGCTTGGAAGGAAAGTTGGGTACAGCTTGATCAATATCCAAGTTTTGGTAGCACAGAATTCAAAGGACTCAGATATAGGTTAGGCAGGATTGCATGGATTAAAATTCAGGGGACATCAGTCCAGGAAGGATGTGAAGTTATCGAGAGAGAAATTCTGAAGACGCAAAAAGAATTCTAATGAGGAAGAAAAGGGACAGTTATCTTAAGAGACTAAAGTGTATACACAATGAGCTCTTTGACAAACAGGTGTAAAAAAGATAAGTCTAGAAAATAGAAGAAGAGCAGGTAATGGAGGATGAATACAAAGGTTGGCACTGTCCCATAAGAATGATGACAAGAACACTAGACTTCAGAACGACCTCCGTATGACTATAAATAGTAAGGACAAAAAGGTACTCAGAAAAAAAGCTTTATTGGGAAAAAAGATCTTTGTTGCTGATGGGCTTATGGGTCCAAGGCTGTAAGGGTCCTCAGAGACTGTCAGGGGCAACATCCTCCTTTAACAAATGAGCAACAGAAGTGACCTGGCCCAAGGTCCTGCAGGTCACAAGCACCAAAGGTGGGCTTACAAGCAGAGGCTTTTCACTCAGGGCCAGTGTTCTTTTCACTGAACTAAGATGAGGGAGGACAACTTAGGAAAGGCATACTTCCCAACTCTAATATTGCTTCTGTTTTCTTTGCCAAGGCTGAAAAGAACATGATAGAAATAAGCAGGTAAATGATAAGACCACCTCACTGCCTTTGCCTCAGACAAACTACCTTTCAAGATACTCCCAGACAGGGAGATGGCATTGCTGAGTCATGGAAAGCAGAGAGCCAAGTCCTCCTCCTGGCCCTGTGTGTCAGATGGCATGAAAAAAGTAGCAAACAGCCTTGGAAAGGGTGCTAAGACATGCACTGTCTTCAGTGGGCACCAGTAGCTGGAAGGAATGTGAGAGGAAGAGATGAAGGATTCTTGACTGAGGGCTGGAAGGAATCTTGGAGGTCATCAAATCTAATGCCCCCATTTTACAAATGAAGAAACCGAGGCATAGGGAGTAGAATTAACTTGTCCAAGGTCACACAGACAATAAATAGCAGAACCAGGGTTGAAACGTAAGTTTCTCTGACTCAAAATTACCCCACGACAAAGAAAGATTCCAAAGAGCAGAGTAGAAAGGGAGGCAGAGAATAGCGAGTGCAGGGAGAGTTGAGTTGATCACAGGGGTGGTGGAAGCAGCAGATTCCCTCACCTCTCCCAAGAGGACTAAAGAGTCAGAGCAGAGATGTGGAGATGTGTTCAGGAAATGGCAAGCAGTCCAGTTAGACTAGTATTTAGGGTATGTCAATGGGGTGAAAAGAGATGAGGCTAGAAAGGTAGAATGGCACAAAATACAGACTGACAGGCTAATAAACTTGCTCTTATCTTGGTAAGCAATGGGGAGCCGTTGAAGGTTTATCAGTTAGAGAGCGATGTGCTCATACCTCTTGCTGCGATATTTAAGCTAGTTTGGAGGGAAGAAAAGACCAGAACAATTAGGTGACTATTATAAGAGTTAAGGCAAGAGATGACAAGAAATTGAATTACAGTGGTGGCCTGGGGTATGGAAAGAAAAGAACGTATACAACAAACATAAAAGAGCTTGTACAGACAGGGCTCAGTGACTGAATAAGGACGAGTGGATGACTAGAGCATTTATTAAGTGCTTATTATTAGTAAAGCATTGTGCTAAGCACTGGGGAAACATATTGAAAAGTAAGATAATTCCCATTCTCAAGGAGCTCACTTTCTAATGGAAGAGGGAAGAGCCAAAGATCTGAGGTCCATCATCGTCTAGCCTGACTAGATTTATCTATTATTTTTTGCCTCTAAATTTCACATAATACAAAAGACTTTTAAATTCTAAAGAAGGAACAAAAACCACCTCTAGAGACTGTGATGGCATACTTTGTGTACTCACCTATAACGTGAACTTTGGCGGGCAAGGTCACAGTGTAGGCATCAGGTGCAAACACGTATTCACCTTCGTCCTCAATTAGAGCATTGGCTATCACTAATTTATGAATTCTATGAAGACAAAAACATTTATTCATTCAACAACCATCTATTTGTGTCCTGGATGAGATGGAGGAGCTCATCGTAATTTCTCATTGGTTTTCTTTGTCATTGCTCTTTCTGGCACATTTTTTTTTTTAGCTCTTCTAGTGTGTTAGTGGGTGATCTGGGCTCTTCAAGGTTCCAACTCACCACCATCTTTGATGTCAGTTTCCTATTCAGCAACCATTTAGTAGAAACCTTCTTTGGACAAAGCCCTGGGATAGGTGTTGGGTTGTATGTTTAACAAGGGGAAAGAGGAAAACATAAAAGTCTTTGTTCTCTTAGGACTTACAAGCTGACAGGGAGTGTTCGATACGTACATAACTATTAGCATCCAGTAAGAAGTAATAAGAGCATAACGGAGGCACAAAGTGCTCTATGAAGGCAGAGGAAGAAGGGACTAGTTTTGACAGGGGTTTCTGTGAAGCCTTCATGGAGGGAGTGGCATCTGGCCTAGGCCTCAAGGAATAGACAGGCCAGTATACACAGCATATCAGACTCCGCATAAAGCCAAGGGTCAGGGAGAGTTGACCGTGATCTGACTGATTGGCTCAGCTCAGACAGGCTACAGAAGTTTGGGCCTTCATTATTCTCTTTGGCTTCCCATTTTCAGCCATAGTTCTGGATTATGTACAATTTATGACCTCAGTGCCCTCAGCCAGCTTGTTACATAGGCCTGAGTTTGTTGTTTAGTTATTTCATACTTGAACATTGTGGCCGTGGATCTGTGACATCCTTGATGCTGTGAATCCCCTCTACTGGTGTAGACATCTCAAACTGCCCATCCCTCCTACTCTCATTCAGTTTGTCCGAGTCCTTCCATGGTCCTTCCAGTTACTTCCAGTCTACCCAACTCCCTCTTCATTTGTTATCCTTTACTAAGGCTTTATTTGTTATGGAATAATTAGCAAGAGATAATTAATACAAGTAAGACTGGAGAACATAGCTTGACAATACATCTTCCATACTTCATGGAGCCATGACTTCATTGGTGGTTTTCTCTACAAATACAGATTCTAGCCCTTCAACAACTAACTAGATGTTCTCCATCGGCTGGTATGGCTGAAAAGTCAGTCTCTCAGCCAGCCAAGTGGTAAATCTCTTTGAACACAACTAGTCAGGTCCTTGGAAAGGAGATACACACTTCAGTGAAAGTCTTTTTGGGTTGGTAGGAATTCTAGAACTCATGCCTCACTAGTATATCCTATCCTATCCTATCCTATCCTATACTATCCTATCCTATCGCATCCTATCCTATTGTATCCTATCTTATCCTATCCTATCGTATCCTATCCTATACTATCCTCTCCTATCCTATTCCATCCTAGCCTGTCGTATCCTATACTAAACTTTCCTATCCAATCATATGCTATCCTATCCTATCCTATCCTATTCTGAGAGCGCACCCATGGTGTGTTGGACAAAATACCATTTTGGGACGTGGGTTCAAATCCTACATTCATTTCTGTGAGGCACAGGAAGAGAGTGTTAATGAAGGCTTGTCTCAGATTGCTTACCTTCCTTTGTGGATGACTTTTAAACGTTCACCTTCTTGAACAGGTAGACCATTCTTAGTCCATTTCCCTGATATGTTTTCAGAGATTTCACACTTCAAGCAGATTTCCTTTCCAAGTTTCACAGTTAAGTCTGTTAATGGCTGCAATATCTTCAGGGGTCTCACTAAAGAAGTGGATAAAATGGAAAAATGCAGGACTGAAACTGTGCCCTGGTCTTGATGACAGAACCTCCCAAAGCTGACTGTTTTGTGTGGAACACATCAGAAGAGCCCGTGGCTGAAGCAGTTATTATAAAATCCTGATGGCAGTGTTGTCGTGCCTGATCTATGTGTAGAGACTTCTTTTCAATAATTAGGATAATATATGTAAAGTAATGGGAGCTAAGAGAGGCAGGAAGAAGTCAGGGGGCTGTTCCTAATGTCATCCTTCTCCGAGTAACATAGAGTTGATGTGCAACATTATGGTCAGCGGGGCCATGACTTTTCTTTAAGACGTTCATCCTGTTGAACACAAGCTCTGAGAGCATCCTCAGGAGACGTCTCTTGGCTGGAACGGGTCATTTAACAGACGTGCTAAGCACCTATTATGAACCGGGCACCTGACCTAGGGGCTCGGAATACAAATGTTAAAAAAAAAAAATGAAACTGCTTATCCTCAGGACAATCACAGTCTACTGTGGGAAAACGGAACATGAAAAGCAGCACAGTTTAATGAATGGAGAACTGGCCTTGAACCAGGAAGACCCAGGTTTGACACAGGCTGGTTCTGTGACCTTGAGCAAATCACTGAACTTAGTGCTCTAGGCACCTCTCTAAGACCATAAATTATTAGTAGTAGTAGTAGTAGTAATAGAAATAATAATAGTTCACATTTATTAAGCACCTACCATGTGCCAGGGACTGTGCTAAGCACTTTACAATTATTGTCTTATTTGAGAGGTAGGTAGGTGCTATTATTATTCCCACTTTGCAGCTGAGGAAACTGAGGCAAGCAGAGTCACACAGCTGAATTTGAATTCAGGTCTTCCTGACTCCAGGTGCTAGTGCTCTGTGCCCTATGGCGCCACCTAGCCAAGGTGCTGATAATTGCAGAGAAACTGATTGTACTGGTAGAGGGAATTCCTCCATCCCCGTCCCCCCAGGGGCAGAATCTGTGCCTTGATAATAACTGTGCGCAACTTTTTCTCTCTTCAAGCTAGGAAATCCTATATGTAAAATTTGAAATAACCTTAAAATGTGACATTCCGGTTTTGTTTTGTTTTGGAGGGGAAAAAAGTAAGGCAATTGAGGTTAAGTGACTTGCCCAAGGTCACACACAGTTAAGTGTCAAGTGTCTGAGGCTGGATTTGAACTCAGGTCCTCCTGACTCCAGGGCCAGTGCTCTATTCACTGCACCACCCAGTGGCCCCTGACATTTCATTTTTAAAGTCCTTAGTCATCATTTTTTGTTGGTCTCTTCTGTCTTCACCCTATGACTTAATGTTCTGTGCTAAGCTGGATATCCCAGCCTCATGTGAAACAAAGATTTGGCTAAAACTTAATCTAGTTTGACCTCTCTCGACATAAGCAGAAAACGAAGAGTTGGAAACTTCCCAATGATCACAGATTCCCAGCTGGAGGTCCATCTGAGGTCATATGATTTAAGCCCCTCCTTTTACAACTGAGGAGACTGAACCCCAGGGAGATGAATGATGTGCCCAACATCACACAGGTAGTTAGTGGGCAAGCTGGGATTTGAACTCAGGTCTTTTGGATACTTTCTACTGCTGTATGCTACCTTAATTTCCTGTAATTAGTATTGATGAAATTGGGAAACAATCTGGTCCTGGATATCTGAAATGCAAGGTAGGAAGACTTACAGTCCACACTCAGTTTGGCAGAAGACTGTCCCCCTGTGGTCATGACAGAGTACTCCGCGCTGTCCGCCTTGGTGGCCCCCTCTATGATCAAGGTGTGCTTCTTTCCCTCTACCTTGACCCGGTATCTGGACTTTGGACCGATGATAATCTCCTCGCCATTCTTAAACCTTGGTGAAAAATGAGAAAAATGTCCACATTACGCGTGGAGAACTAGAAACATCATGGTGCTTAAATTCCTTCTTTCATACCTGAGATGCAATTGTCTTGCCTGACCTGGCCAGATTTTGCCTTCCTGTGGATGCTCCCCAGCTTCTCTGGGTCTCTTCTTAAACTATAGCAGCCAGAGCTGAGCACAATACCCCAGAGGTTGACTGACTGAGGACAGAGGGGGATGATCACCTTCTTATTCCCCGAATCTGGGCCCTTCATAAGTGTAGCCTTATTTCACATGTGGCTTTTGAAAAATGCTACTAAAAATTACAGTCACCACATTTTCAAACAGGACACTGATAGGTTCCCTTTAAATAGAGCTCTGGCTCGAGATTAGAATGCACCTACTCCAATGGATTCCTATTATACTGCTTGTGTCACTTAGGCCAAATCATCTTAGTTTCAGGATTCAGTTCCGCAGATGTCAGCATAAACATGGAAGAAACTATTTCTATCTCTCCCAAGAGCAACAATATCTTTCATTTACAAAAATGCTTCTGGAAACTTTTGGCTGCTGGTCTATGCAGATATGGCATACTCTGATTGCTGTAAGTCCTGGGAGTTATGTAAGTTACCCCCAAACTTTCATCACCATTTTAATGAGGACTCTATTTTGATATGTTGAGAAATAAGACCCAGAATGGGAGGTACCAAGAAGTCCTCCTTTGGTCCAGGGATGGAGTATAGGGTGGGGTACTTTCCCAAGGAGGTCACATGGGCCAAGGGCTGTTTATTCTCATTTTTATCCATTTGAAAATGGCCAGACCTCCTCGGGTAGAAGAACGATTGCTCACCATTTCACATTGGCATCATCCTCAGACACCTCACATTCCAGCTCCACTCTTTCCCCACAGTATGCATTGAGGTCTTCCAGCTGTTTGGTAACCATTATTGGGGGCTCTAGAGTGAGAGACAAATGAACGAAAGTCATCAGAGGCCCTGGTCACACAGACTTTTATCCTCTGGTTCCCAAACCACCAGACCCCTCTCCTGGAGAGCCCTGAAGAACAGGACACCCCTTTCCCCACTCTTGTGGTTCCTCCTTTGAGCTGGTGTAGACATATTGTAGGGACAGGGAGATGAGCTACACTATGCTTTAATATAAACTATGATTCAATTGATGGAAGGAGATTCTAGTGTAAATCAGAACCTTCCCTGCAACTTAGTTTTAGAGAACTGCCTAGAGCCCTGAGAGATTAAGTTACTTGTCTAGGGTCACAAAGCCTGCATGTATCAAAGGCAAGACTTGAATCCAGTTTTATATATAATACATAAAGAGAAAGAGAAGAGTTTCTTTGTGTTCCCAATGTGACTTCTAGGGTCAATATTTCTGATGAAAGAAAGCATCTATAAAATTCAATGGAAACCACTGGCCTAGATCTGGGGTCCATATTCTTTCTTGTGTCTTAGGACCCCCATCCCCCCATGATGGTCTGATAAAGCCTGGGGACTCTTCTCAGAATCATAGTTTTTAAATGCATAAAAGAAAATACATAGGATTATGAAGGAAACCAAAGGTTAATAATGAAAATAAAGATGTGATTTCCCCCCACACCCCCCACCATCCAACTTCAGGGCCACTTTGAAATCTACTCATGGACCCCAGGTTAAGAGACCAGGATGGCATAGGTTTCAAGTTTTCCATTCTGAGTGCATTTTGCTGTAAAGAGAATAGAGAATAGACCATTGTATGCATCCTGGAACAGGGTTCAAATAGTACCACTCTACAAATGGTCTCTCAGCAAATGGCAGCCTTCTAGAAGTTTCCATGTTGTATTGGGTCTGATGGGTTATCTCTCCCTTAACAGAACTGGTGGTAAGGGAAAGCCTAAGCTTACATAGATGGGCATACAGCCAGATTTTCATGGTATGAATGAATAAGGGTCTATAGCAGTGGTTCTCAACCTTCCTAATGCTGTGACTCTTTAATAGTTGTATGTGGGCATGTCTGCATGTGGGTGGACCCCCCTGGAGATGGATTAGAGGAGGTTCCTCAGACCATTGGAAATATGTGTTTTCTGATGGTCTTAGGCGACCCCTTTGACCCAGTGAAAGGGTTGTTTGACCCTTTTGGGGTGGCAACCCACAGGTTGAGAACTGCTGGTCTATAGGATCATGGGCCTCCTAGAGTTGGAAAGAACCTCAGAGGCCATGTAGTCTAATCCTTTCTTTTTACAAAGGAGGAAACTGAGACCCAGGGGGGTTAAGTAACTATGTCACACAGGGAGTAAGTGGCAGAATCAGGACTTGAACCCAGGTCCTCTGACTTCAAATTGAGTTATCAACTCACAGTACCATGCTGCCTTACGGGGATTACTTCTATGGTCCATATACTTAAGTCACAACAGAAAATTAGCTTTTTTTAAACCTAGTTTTACTGATTATGAGAACCAAAGACAGCAGACAAATTTGATTACTAGTAGTTATGAATCTTTTTCAGACTGCACACACCTGCAGACTTATTGGAGGGGCCTGGTATACTGGATCCACCTCAGGGTGGGGAGAGAAGTAACACCCAACACAAATAGTTTTTGGATATGAGGTCACATTTACTCTGGAAACCCAAGGACTTATCAAGCGGAAATGCAATTACCTCTCTGTGTCACATTTCAGTAACAATCTCTGCTCTCTTGAGGGCAGAACTTCCATAATTTTGCTATAAAGATCAAGTAGTTTGTTTTCAAAACTCCAGGATCCTCATTGAAGTAAAGTTTTAGATGCCAAATTGTGTGACTGAGATATTTTTAAATTTTAGCATTTCCTGTTGGAATGTGAAGGGGCTGGGGTCCTCTTCTCTACTTAATTATTCTCCAGAGATGTTCCCCATTTCTTGACTTTGGGCTATGGATGGGGAGCAGGAATAACTATGAAAAGCAAAGAGGATGTTGCTGAAAACAAAGAAATGCAGGAAGGATGTCAGCAAACAGGTGTTTGAACAGGTCAGAAGGTCACCATGTACTTTTTAGGAAGCAAAGACCTAGAGGACGTCTGAATGAGTTCCTCAAACTGGCACCAGTGGTCTTTCTTGCAGCCTATATAATCTTTAAGATCCTAACTTGTAAAGTTAGTTCCAGTGCACCCAGGATATAATGAGGCAAAATAGTAGCTTGGAGGAGGAATTCTCAGATCATGCTTTAAAACAAAAAAATAATTAGTGTGATTTAAGTAATTTTACCTCTTACAAAGAGTTCTGTGGAACATTTCTCATCCCCAGCTGTCACATAATACTCAGAATCATCTGTCATCTGGCAGTTATTGATAAACATGATTCTTTGGTTTCCTTTGTGCTCAAAGATGTATCTGTTTTAGAAAGGAATGGGGGACAACTCATGTTTAGTGAAATTGATTTTTTCTTTTGTTCTGACTCAGAATGATAATTTAAAAAAATAAGTTGGACAGTGCGAACTTCTTACATTCAACAGCTCTAAACACTGACATTTAACCTATTCTTTTGACTTTTCATTCATGACATGAATGCTGCATAATGTTCAAGGATAATGAATGTTTTCACCTGGGAACTGACTTCATTGACAGGAAACTCTTTATCCTGTAAAAGCATGTCAGCCCTGAAACTCCTACCTCCCTGGCCTGCAGCTGCTGCCCCAGGGCCTCTCCCTCTGCTGTGGGGGGACAGTGCCTCCCAGAACCTCCATTTCAGGAAGCACACAGGCTAGCCATTCTTTTGTTTCCTTTGGACTTACTCATGGCACTGTCAGACCCAGAATCTTCCCTCTTCCCGAAGACTTCAGCTTCCTTTTTTATGTCTTATTCCCTCCTTAGATTGTAAACTGCTTCAGGGCTTTCTTTTCGTATTTGCAATCCCAGCTCAGGACAGTGCCTGGCGCACAGTGGGCACTCAGTAAATGCTTCTTGACTGACTAACAAGTTTTAGAGGGTTGCCTGAGACTTGGCCAAGGTGAAAAGACCTGCCCATCCTCACAAGGCTGGGCTACTTCACCAGCAGGATCTGAATCTAAGTGCTTCTGACTCCAAGCCTAGAACTCAGTCTACTCACTGACATCCTGCCTTGAGATCATGAATTCCCCTGATTTTTATGAAACATCTCACCTTTCTCCCTCTTATATCTCACAAATTCTTTATTTTGTTATTTACTTTTGGGGCCACACGTGAAATTTACTGTCATAGAAAACACCTGTTTGATTTTTCTTCTCTCTTGCTGATAGTCTCAGCAGATTGCTTGGGGCACTGGGAGGTTGAGTGACTTGCCCAGGGTCACACAGCCTTTGTACTTAATGGACTTAATATTAGAAGATTTTGATGTTAACAGAGAATAAAGAGAAATAAGTACTATGCATGAAAAACAGTGTGGTAGAGTGCATAAAGAACTAGCCTCAAAGTCAGGAAGACCAAAGTTCAAGACCTGTCTCTGAACAGAGGGACTATGTGACTCTAGGCAAGTCACTTAATCTCTCAGGGCCCCAGGAGCCCCTCAAAGGCTCTACAATGAAATGTAAGGGCTAGTCCCTACTATATATATATATATTTATATAGTAGGGACTAGCCCTTACATTGATGCCTAAAGGCATCAATTTATGAATCAGACCGTTGTGAAGGCTGACGAGAGTCAGAAGAGTGAGAACTGTGGTCTGTATCTATGTGTTTTATCTATACAACACCCGAATTCCAAATGTGCCAAAATATTGGCCTCTAGTTTCCACTTGTCATCATACCTTTTGGCAATGGCTATCACAACAGATAATGCCTGCCCTCTGAAACATGAAGCAGTGTGAGGTCAAATTATTATTTTATTCACAAGTAGCATCACACAGGAACCAGGGTTCAGACCAGTTACTTGGGCGATCTCATGTAAGGGACTTCAGATCTCTTCACCTCTTCATCTGCAAAATGGCCTTGGAGATCCCCCCGGCCCCCCTGCCCCAGCTCTAAATCCAGGGTCCCATCAGCATCCTCAAATTCAACACTTACTTTGTACTGGGTCGTATTTCTTGACCATTTTTGTACCATTTAACGTCTAACTTTGGGTCTGCCAGTTCCACCACAAATCTGACTTTACCACCTTTGTCTACCTGGTAAGCAGGATCAAGAATTTTGGAAAAAGCTGAGAGGGAAAGGAAGAAGGAGGATTATTAGAAAATGGGGGGAAAAAGTGTGAGGACCAAGACTTTAAATAGGAAAAAATAGATTCACTAACGATGAGAGTGCCGGTAAATAGGCTCACCAGAGGACAATTTCGTTTTGTATCTTACATACTCAATTGCCGAACCTCAAAACAAGCTTTTAGGTTGCATGTTTATTTGTGTATGCAATGCAGACACACTTTAAAAAACTGAGGCTTGAAAAAGAAACAATATACTTTTTTTTTAAAGCTAAAATAAGTAAAGAAACTGTCTTTTCAGTGACCTTGAGACATTGCTTTGAAAATGTTCTGGAGTCTCTCAGAGTGAGAGCCCAAGAAATGTAAACATTTAAAAGGGGCTAAGATGGGAGGAAACATTCATTCTTTCAGCATAACCGCCTCCAATCTGATTAGCATGATTTTGCACTTTCTACATAACCAACGGCATTTTACAGAGTTTCGCACAGAGATGAATTCTGTCAACACAGTATGTAGAGGGCCAGACAAATGGAGCCAGACTTGGAGCCTTGGAGCCAGACAAATCTGGGTTCAGATCCTACCTCTGATACTCATTAGCTGTGTGATCCTGGGCAAATTACTCTTTGAGCTTATTTGTAAACCAGATCATAGATCTTGGGTTAGAAGGGAGCTCAGAGATGATCCAATCCAACCCTCTCATTTTCCAAATGAAAAAAAATGACCCTAAGAGGTCAAATGATTTCCTCAAGGTCACATAGGTAGTAAGCATAAGAGGTGACATTAGAACCTGGGGCTGCAGACTCCCAAGCCAGGGCTCTTTCCATCAAAACATGCTGGTATAGCATATATAAATACTATTGGTATGACCTTCTTAAAGCATAATTGGAATGGGATTTGTAGTTGTGAGTACAAATTCTCCAAGTAAGCTCTGCATCAACAGGGAAACCATTGGACCTGTGCAACCTTGGAGAATAATACAAAAACACTGCCTTTAGGAGTTAACAATCAGTTCCAGTGTTAATTTCGGTTCATTTTTGCCTCTCCCCTCCCCTCTATCAGCTCCATATATCATTTGCTTCTGGCTACTTGGTTTAACCTTTTAATTTTAGCAAAAAAAAAAAAATCCAAACAACATTGTGGGTTTTTTAAAAAAAGAAATTCCACTTTCTACATACCTGCACTTTTCTTCTCAACTCTCCTCATGCGCTTCAGACGCTTGAGCATGCCTCTCAGATCTGTGATACCATACTGAAAGGCTATCTTCTCGTATTCATTGGGATTGGCATTCTTCAGAAGCTCCCACACATCTATTTCTGGCTCTTCTTCCTGTTGCTTGATTTCCCTACCAAAGGCAAAGGGCGTTAGCCATCCGGGGTAGAGTAGCTATATTATTCTTTCAAGAAGGGACAAACTGAGATGAATGTTGACAGATAAGACACCAAAATTCCAACCAAAGGTCTGAGGTACTAAAGTAGACAGTTGGTCTCATTGTCTTCGAATTAAATTTTAGGGGAACTTTCAGGTCTATAAAAACACCATTGCTTACTGAAAATAGTGTTTTAGTTTTTCTGGTCATAAAGTTTTCTTTTCGAAATAGCAAGAGATTGTTTTTGCTTTACAAATACTCTACTCTTGCTTTTTTTTTCTTCTCCCTTTTAATTTTTGAAAGCTATTTTGATAATACCTCATTAGAACTTGCGTATGGTGATACTCCAGAAGAGGTTAAATGTTCATATCTGGATAATGAATTCATTAAAAATGGACTTGATATTAGAAGATTTTGATGTTAACAGAGAATAAAGAGAAATAAGTACTATGCATGAAAAACAGTGTGGTAGAGTGGATAAAGAATTAGCCTCAGAGTCAGGAAGACCGAGGTTCAAGACCTGTCTCTGAACAGGGGGACTATGGTGACTCTAGGCAAGTCACTTAATCTCTCAGGGCCCCAGGAGCCCCTCAAAGGCTCTACAATGAAATGTAAGGGCTAGTCCCTACTATATATATATATATATATATATATATATAGGTATGTGTACACATATAGTATTTACAAATGTTGATTTATAAAAGTGTTGGTTTTAAAACCACTTATTTGATAAAAGCAAGTTTAAAAAATTAAATAAGTGATTATTTTGAGAAATTATGGACAGCCCACCTGTTCTTCTGTTCTCCATACAATGTTTAGGGATCCAGAAGATGATTCCCAAAACACTGGGTAGGGCCCTGTGGTGAACTAATGGAAGTGCATTGAGAAGAATAGCACTGGATGGGCAGGTTTGGAGAGAGGACCCACTTATTGACACTGAAATGCCACTAAATGTTTACCTTTGCCAAACTGGGTTTCTGTACACCAACGAGTTCAAATTGTTCCTCTAATGGCAACACTAAAATTTTGGTGAATTTAATTTTTATTATAGATACAAAAGTGCTCTGGAAAATGCATTTCCCTAAAAGGGATGAGCATTTTGGCAAGGAACACAGGAAAAGGATAAAGCTTAAAGTTTCTGTTTCCATCATGGCCTATGACGCTATCATTCTCTCCGAGTTCTATGGTCAATACACAAGTGACTTTTTGATGTGGACACATCAGTGATGAAAGACCAGAAGATTCCAACAAACCTTTGGTTACTGATTAAAGAAGCACTTCAACTGTGGGATGGACATGTCTACAATCTACCCATTTATAGAGACCAACAGCATTGAACCTTGGCTCAAGATGAAACACATCTTTGAGCAAACAGTCGAATGTTTCTTATATGACTTTGTATGCTGTTTAGTCCTTAGTTTTACTTTAAGATTTTACAACTACTTACTGTGAATCATGTTGGTTTGGATGAGAATCTTCCTAGGTGAAATTTAATCAAAGCAGCATGGAAACCAATGTAAAAGCTGATAGATGCTCTTCTATGATTAACCATGTCAATTATATTTCTTCCAGGGTTTCTCATAGATGTATCCCATGGTCCTTGCACTGGGAACTACTAGAATGTAGCAGGGGTTGGGTGAGGGGGACTTCTATTTACATGGAGCTGGGTTACCTACTCCTCTGACTTTTTTCTGGTAGGCTTGATCTTCTACTTAGAGGTTTAGCCCACTCACTAAGTAGACTAGGGAGAGAATGCTGCTATAAATATCTGGCAAAATGGAATGCAGCAGATAAATTACAAGTATAAATTAGGCAACTTCCTAATAGGGCAGCTCTGTCTCTGGAAGTCCAGAAAGGATTTGGGCAAGGTGATGTGAGAATATGTCCTCAAAATCCTAAAGCCAGAGCCCCTACATTCAGCTTATTGAAACAATGGTTACAGCCCCTCTGTTAACTGAGGGAAACTGGAAAGCTTTATGAGAAAATTGTTCTGAGGTTGGGACATTGGTAATCATTTAAAAGATTCCCCAGATCTATAGCTTGTAAGCAGTCTTTGTCATAAACACATCCTCTGAATTTTTCAGCAGGAAGATTTGGGGAATTGGAAGATTTGGAGAATTGCAACCAAAAATTTGCATGCATAGACATATACATATGTATATGTATGTATGTTTATATATACATATATATGTGTGTGTGTATATATATATATATATATATGTATATATATATATATATATATATATGTTATTTTTTTCCCCCTGCACCAAGTCAAAATGTCACAGGCCTCTGGAAACTGCAGCAATCAGTGCCACTAAAGTATTACTTTATTTTGAGGATTGCCTACTGCTATGATAAGTCATGCTATGGGTCCTCACGTCAGTACTGGCCTGCCATAAAATCAGCATGCCATCAATGTCACAATGAAGCCTGTGTGTATATTTGGACTTCGTTTTTTTTTAATATATACATCTATATGCATACATTTAAGCAGCCATTCTGCCTTGTGTGAAAAGAATCTAGGGAGTCAGTGTCAAATTCAATAATGCTGAACTCAATGGGATACTCTGGGGAAATAGCCTGCCCTTTGGGAGCCTCTGTTTTCTCCTCCATAAAGTAGGGAGTTTGGTCTAGATCAGAAGTTTCCATGCTGGGGGTCCATGAATTAAAAAAAAAAAGGACAACTATTTCAAAATAATTAGCTTTGTGTATTTAAAAACATTGTTCTGAGAAGGGATCCATGAGACTTCATGAGACTGCCCAATGGATCCATGAAACAAAAAAAGGTTAAGAATCCTTGAATTAGATGATCTCTGAGGGCCTTTCCAGGTTTTATATTCTGTGATTCTTTGATTTTCCTGATTGTGTCTTTAACAAGCTGATAAAGAAAAGTCTGGTATCTGTGGTGTGGTTTCTTATAGCCAACTTTACCAGTTTTCCACCCACTCCCAGACTCTAAGACCTGCTGGCAAATGTTGTAATTATCAAGAACTACTTTCTTCTTCCTTTCTTCTTCTGACATTCTGCTGAAGTCTCACAAGGGGCCAGGAACAGGAGCCACCACTAAGCTGTTGTTGAACTGAACATGAGTATAGCAGCAAGGTCTTCCGACTATTGCACTCAGAGCTCTAGAGTAAACTGCCCAACATAGGTGGAGGTGGTCAGCTGGACTATGACCCCAGGAAAGGGAAGAAGCAGCCTTCTGCTAGCTTCTTATTTGAAATGATTTTTTCTTGCTAACTAGGGATTAAGCTCAGTAATTTGTGAGCTGCCAAAGGACCACAATCATTATTAGCTCCATCTACATTTTGGCGTCCAGATCACTTCCACTTATAGTTACAGTACTTAAAACTACTCTAACTACATTTTCTCAGCTTGACTACTTGCCAGAGTCACAGAATGTCAGACCAGAGAGGACCTCAGAAGCCCTCTAGTCCTAAGTAACCTTTGCTTAAGAGCCCCAGTGAGGGGAAATGCATTACTCACCAAGGCAGCGCATTCTACTTTGGGATGCTTCTAATTTTTAGCAAGGTTTTCTTTACATCAGCTTCACATCTGCCCCTTTGAAATTTCCACCCATTTGTTCTAGCTCTACTCTGCTGTTTCAAGCAAGAGTAGAGAAAAAAATAATATTTCTAATCTACATTCCGCAAACTTTGTCTTTTAGGTTGGACTTATGTGAAACAATCCCACCTCCATAAAATGTAAATAACTTGGCTGTTCCGTTAACTGTTTTTTGTTTGTTTGTTTTTGCATAAAGTACTAAAGCACCTATAATAGGCCGTGTCTCTTTAGAGCAGACTCTAATGGAAGGATAATGCATGGTCTAACTACACTAAAAATTGGTCTCATTAAATATTGGAAGAGCCCAAAGCCTAGGGATCTTTTGATTTTAAAGAAATTTTGATTGTAATGAAATTGATGCTAATGATATTTTACTTTATACATTAATAGAGAAGTAGAGATGGCAACCATATCTTATGACAAAAATGCATGCAATTCTCAAAGCCATAGAAAAACTTACAGTCAATAGCAACTGAAATATATTATTATATTAGTAAGCATGTTAAAAGAATATAGTCTTAAATGATAATATCAGTCTAATTGATGAAGTACAAAAAAATCATAGGGATGTGAAGAGAATGAAAAAAGGAGACCCAGACTATCTACTTTATCTAACATTTTTCTTTTTCACTTATTTTTTATGATTATGTAATTTGATAATACTTTCCTTTGTCCCTACAAATACCTGGTGTGACCAGGTTTGCTTTTTAAAAAATTTTTTATTGTTCATAAATCAAATTATGTTCTTTATTTAATACTTTGTCATATGCTCTCTTGTATTTAATTTTTTCATATGTTTTTCTCTTGACATCTTGGATGAAATCATACATTTCCTAAGGGCAGAGACCATATCCTAAGTTTCTTAGTATTCCTCATATTACCTAGCATAGTAGTCTATAAATATTAAATAAATGGAGAAACTGTTACTAACAATCTTGGTGTTGGAACAGCAGCACATCTGGGACAAGCACCACAAAAGTGTCCTCAAATCAACTTTGTAATTCAGAATGTGAGAACAATGGAAGCGATTAGGATAAATTCAGTCAAGTAGAAAGGAAGGTTTAGTTAACTAGGTCAACTAGTGTGTTCTCTAAATTTTGTCACCCTGGGACAAAATCCTGATAGTTCAGGCCTAGTTATGGCCCCGAGTGTTTAAGTGGTCAATATTATACCAATTGGTTGCTTATTGAAAAAGATTCTGTGAGATTCCTATCCAAAAACCTTTAGGGGGCAGGTTCAGGGTACCATCTAGAGCAGTGGTTCTCAACCTTCCTAATTGCCCTGACCCTTTAATACTCATATGTGGGCATATCTGCATATGGCCAGACCCACCTGGAGACAGAAAGAGGAGCGGTGTCTCTGTTCCTAAGACCATTGGAAATATGTGTTTTCTGATGCTCTTAGGCGACCCCTGTGACTCCTGTGAAACGGTCATTTGACCCTCAAAGGGGTCACTACCCACAGGTTGAGAACCACTGATCTAGAGCAAGAGTTAAAAAAGAAAACACAAGTTTAGTTCATTTCGAGTAAAATTGCATTGGATAATTCTAGCATTTTTTTTTTTAATTGAAGAAAAAGCACAAGGTTTGACCTTAAGGCAAAAAGAAAGTCACAATCAACCTTTTTGAATTGTTAATTTAACATGACCAACCTAACCCTTATTGGGGAGGTCTCCGCCCAGGTCACTTACAAATGTGTTTTTGTAAAGTATAAATATAAAAAAAAATAGTTGCCTCGGACCTGGATTTGCATCCCAGTTTGGCTGTTTGCTACACCTCTTCCCTGAGCCTCTGTCTCCTCCTCTGTAAAATGAAGGTGTTGGACTAGATGACCTCTGAGGTTCCTCCCAACCTCATATCTGCGATCCTACTTGTGTCCATGCTGAAACTGTCAAGGTTTTGTACAAGTAGGTAAGAAATACATTGACTCTTTCTTTCCTACTTGACATGATCCAAAGAAAGGCGTGAACCTTTCATGTCCAGTGTTGGTATTTTAGGAGCTATGCTTTCTGTCAAATCTGACCAAAAGGTATTACCATGACCAATAATATCTGATCTTGTGGCAAAGGCAAGATCCTGAAAAGAGCACCAGATTAGGAGTCTGGAGATCTAGGATTTTCCCCAATCTAGCCTTGGCTGTCTCAGTTGGGCATGAATGATCAGTCTGGTCCATCTGACCTGCCAACTTCCTAGGGCAGAGGTGAGGATCAAAGAAGGTCACCTCTGTAAAGCATCTTGAAAATGATTCAATGCAAGAGAAACTAGAGATGCTAGTAAAATCTTAAAAATCTAAGTGAATTAAGCTTTTTATCAAATGCAAGGTATGTTTTGATAAATTACCCAGAGGTGATAGATTTTCTACAGCTGGATTTCTAGGTTAGTGACTCATCTAATGATTTGTTTCATCATCAGGTCTGCATGATACATAGCAGAGATCTGTCTACATTAGTCTCAATTTTCACATCTTCCCATCCCCAGAGAGTAAAAATGTGAGATTTCACAGATGAATTTTTCAAAAGATTTTTGAACATATAAAACATTTACTAAAATCTTTCAAATGAATAGGCAATTCTTTCTTTTCTCTATTTTCTTAGTTGACACTGTTACACTGTCCAAGCAAAATGTGTTAGGGAGAAAGACCATTCATTTTAAACTTGACTTTTCTGTGCATGAAGCTAACAGTTTCCAGCACACAGCTCCTCTCGTTGCCGTTGGTGCTCACCTACGTTTCAGGAGACCACTAAAGTCAAGTTCCCCTGCATCCTCTTGTCCTTCACCGCTGTTTTTAATAAAAGAAAAGCAAACTGGTGTTTACTCGCTGAGACAAGGACCAGTGTCCATTGCAAACACTCAAGATAGAACGTATATGCAATTTTTTTTTGGCACACCAGGAACAGGACTAAAACCAACACAAACTTGTATTCTTTTTCACACAAGGGACGGTTTCCATTTCTAGCAGATACACTTGTGGAAAAGTCAACACAAGGACTTGTGTTATGCTCCAGTTTCAGAACAGTTTCTGTGATTTGCATCATGGGAAGGAGGGTTCACATAGATGAGATCACAGACCCAGCAAAGTACCCATATTCTGTAGATTGCATATATATCAAGCTGCATAGATTTGTGTTATAATTGAGTAACACAAATGCATTCAAGCCAACCAACAGAAAGTACTCTGTTTTTGCAACTTTGGGGTCAAGACAAAGGACTTTGGTGATCTCTGTCATGCAGGGGGACAGAGATTGACTTTGTTCCAAAGAATACCAATGTCAAATACACAGAAGAAAGCCTCATAGCCCAAGTTACCCTGGTGGTGTCAATGAGTAGATGACTTGGATAACATGTTCAAAAGAAAAAAATCTGACATTATGTATGCTTCTAAGGTGGAGAGAGAGGGTAGCTTATTTAAAGATGCATTTCTTTTGGTTTTATAGGGAAATTAATTCATTTTTTGGTTACAGCAGCAATATTTACTCTTTTCTTAAGCATGTAAAGAAGCAGTTTCTTTGGGCTTCACCGAATTGGCAGTGAAGCTTCCACTATTTACTTGGTAAGTTATATCTGATAGAAGAATGCATCTTGGATTTGGCATGCAGTCACCTTTTTGTCTAGAGATTGAACTGAGACTGAGCAGAAGCTAAAGAACTAACATCAAAATGGTACCATTTACTTACATGTTTAAAATTTAAAATGGAGGTTTTGTTTCCTGCTGTTTACAAATGTTATTTATAGTTTTCTAAGAAAGCGTCTGTGGGGTTAAAAAAAACAGTGTGCATACAATACACAAGTTATAACAGTTCGAGAAAAAAATACGTTTCCAAATTATTTTAAATTAACAGCAAACATTTGGAGCAAGGAGAGGCCCTTTCTGAGGTATGCACATTTGCATATTTCCAAGAACATAAATTTGCATATTAGGTTTTTTTTTTCTCTTCCTTATGAAATAAACCTGTTCAGAATACAAGCTATTTTTTTGAGGCAAACCTTTGCAATGCCCTGCTTAAAGGGTATGAGGACTTGAAGTGTTCCAATGCCATTTTTTCCAAAAGGGAAAAATAAAATTGTCTATAGGATTATGAGGAAATAGTAAATGTTATTTCACTTATTGGTTCATTAATTAAATATTTATATTTTCATTGACTAAGATAGAAGGGCAAGCATGCTTAAAACAATAAATAAATAAATAATATCCGATCATAGTTTTTTCATTGCTTTGAAACAAAGATTCTAATTCAAGATAACTTATTTTAGGTTTAATGAATAAAATGCAGGTGCTACATTGGGCAAAACATTAACCTGATTAAAGAGTTAGTACCATATCAAATTAACTCCCCATCAGTGAAGGAATAAGGGACAGGGCTATTTGTTGTGTCAGTTTCTTCTGCAAACTACTTAGGCTCCTTTCTAATCCATCAGTTCTGACCAGATTATTATTCATCCCTTCTACGTTTGCCAAAATCATATTAGGTGCTTATGTTTTGTCAGACTTTGGGGTTTTTTTTCATTCTGCTATTCAGTACTCTAATTTGGGTGATGCAATATTTAAATGACGCCAATTTCCATGGCAGGCCATGTATTGGGACAGGGGGCTTTCTGATATGTAAGTTAAGAGTTTGTTAAATGCATTGAAGGCTCTGTGAGCTTTAGATGAAAAGCAACATAGATGGCAAGTCTTTGGTATCTTATGCTGTGTAAAGGAAATAATATATGGACTTAAAAAAGAATAAAGAAACACATTTCTAAAACTTATGAGTCAAACCCTGGTCCATACTTTATGCATGACTCCAATACACTTTTTTATATACTGGCTTCTTAGATTTGCTTATGTAACTAGGTTATTTTTGAAAGAAAGCCCTTGAAGGCAAGAAGGCACGTCTAAAAGACAATCACTCTCCAATTGGCGCAGCATTATTTGACCCCAACTTGGCAGGGGTTTAACCTTCCCAAAGCAGCCTGGGGAAATTCTTATGATACCGACTAACTAGACAAGAACAGACAGTCTCTAGGAGTGCAGCGGGTCACTAACACTCATGTCACTGCTCCCCAGAAAAGGACAAAAAAGGGTCACTTAGCTGACAGCCCAGCCAGAGGGCACCCAACTGCCCTCTGACCTGCTCTGACCCTGTCTGTCTTTCAGAAGTTGCTTGTCTACATGATTAATTCAACATGACTAGTAGGGAACATTTTGACTTAAATAATAAGGATCTTCTCTAATATTGGACCAGGAGTAAATTTGTCCCAAAGATGTTCCAGAGGAGCTTGAAGGTACTATACCTCTAAGCAATGGACTTAAACAATGTTCTACAAACCGTGCACTTCATATCAAGGGATGTTGAGGGCTATCACAGGCAGTTTTATCTATAATCCAGTCTAATAGCTCCTGAGCTTAGGGAGACAGCAAAAAAGATAGGAAAAGAAAATTTCTTAAAGCCCTTCAGTCTAGGGATCTCCCAGTTACTGGGAGATAGTGAGGTAGTAGAAAAAGAATTCACTTTGGAGTCATGAGACATTGGATTCAAATCCTACCTCAGATACTCACAAGCTGTATGACCCTGGACAAGTCACTTAACCTCTCTGTGCCTCAGTTTTCTTAACTAAAAAATGGGCATAATAACACCTGCCTCATTGGCAGAGGGGGTTGTTATGAGGGCTAAATGGGACAATATATATGTAATATATATGTAAGGCATTTTGCAAACCTTAAAGAGTTGTGTAAATGCAAGCTCTGCTTATAGTGCTTAAGCAACTCTTGGGCAAACTGAGTCTCTATCCTGTCACTAAGCTAAGGTCACTAAGCAAAAAAGGAAAAAAAAAGAAATAAAGATGTTTTCATTCTCTACATGATGGTCAGAAGCACTGTGGAGCGGGGCAGTCTTTCAACGTTGAAAATTTTTATACATGCATGTGTGTGTGTGTGTGTGTGTGTGTGTGTGTGTGTGATCATTATATAATATAACCTGAGAAACGAATCTGTTTCAGGTAGAAAAACTGAGTCTTTTGAAGACCAATGTGACCCTTGGGTTTAAGTGGAGCAAGTTGCTAATAGCTAAGACTGATCATACATTAAACCTGACATGGCCCTCCAGTCTACCCCAAGGCCAATTCTGTCACTAGTTCTCTAGTTAATCTAGCCTTGAACACATGGGAGGTATGTGACACCAGTGACTAGAGTCCTATCAATGGGATGCAGAATGAGGAGGAGTGGGAAACATGAGCCTTTATCCTATCCAATGTTATTGCATGAGTTGTATGCATTCCCAAGATGCCCATTTGAAGTTACCTTCTTTTGAAAGCAGATCTGATATCAATGTTTGGAGTGGTTCCAGTAGATTCTTTAAAAGAAAAGAAAACAACAAAGTTAATGGTTATGAAGAGAAGGGCCTTGGGTAAGATCAGGGCTCCAACTGAAGCAGGGGGGAGTGGAGCAGCATTCTTGCAGAGATAGGCCATAAGTGATGCAGTTTGGTGCAGTGGAGTCAGAGGACCTAGATTCAAATTCTACCTCTGCTACCTATAACCTGTGGAAGCCCATAAACATCATCAAACATCTCTGGCCTTCAGTTTTCTTGCCTAGCTGTTCTTTCTTGTTCTGAATCTCTGATCCTGTGGTTGTGTCATCTCTTAGATGGTCTTGGAGATGGCCTAGTTCAACCTCACGAACAGTGTGAAAATCCATTTTGTGTCTTCCCTCACATAGAAGTCAAGCTTCTGTTAGAAAGTTCCAGTGACCAGGAGCTCAGTCTCCGGTAAGGCAACCTTTGCCATTGTTCGGGAGCTTTGACTGATAAGAAGGTCTTTCTAATGATGAACCTACATCTTCCCCCTTGAATGTGGGAATGAAATGAGCTTACTCCTGCCTCTGACACTTACTAGCCATGTGACCTCAGCCAGGAAAAAACAATTCATCTCTCTGGGTCTCCCTTTCCTTATCTATAAAATGGATGGGTTAATACTATCTGGACAGTGTCATTTTAAGGACTGTATGAGAACGTACAGGAAGATAGTTTGAATCCTAAGACATGTCTCAAGGTAAATAATTATCTAAGCTTTTTCCCTTTGGTCTTAGTATGGTCCTTAGGATATAAAATGAAGAGCAACTTAGTGTATAGAAGACTGTATTACCGTTTGGGCTTTCAGGCAGGATGTTATGGTGGGGGGGGGGGGTGTGTAGATCACTGGGCTTGGGGTCAAAGGACATTAATCCCAGCCCTGGGCTCTTCATTTATGAGATGCAGGACAACAGATAAGCCTCTCTGGGCAGCAAAGCGGAAAGGCCTGGATTAGATAACCTTTAAAGGCCTGAAGCCTGCCAGCTCTAAAATTCTGTGGGGTGACTTATCTTCTCTCAATTGAAATCTAACCAGTTTTATAAAATATCCCTCTTAAAATTATGGTTCACTTTTGTTAAGGTTCACAAAGCACTTTCCCCAACACCCCCTTGAGTGGGGCACTACAAGTATTACTGGGATTCTCGCCTACTCCAAGAGGCCTTTCTCCATCCCCCTTTCAGACTTCCTTTCCTCTACTCTTGGCAGTATCTGGTCCTTTGCACACTGTCTCCCACCATAGGAACGTAAACTTCTTATGGGAAAGACAATGTTTTTATCTTTCTTTGTATGCGTAGTCCTTAGCACAGTACCTAGAGCACACAGAAGTGCTTAATACACCCTTGCTCCTTGACTTGACTTCTCATCTTGTAGACTGGGAAACCAAGGCTTTAGAAGGTAAAGTGATTTTAGAATTTGAACCCAGATCTCCTGATTGTGACTTCAGAATTCTTCCCACTATCCCACAATGTCTTTATTTCTCATGTAACGTAGAGTCCAGAACCTTCACTATTCTGGTCATGCTCTTCTAGACATGCAATAGTTTGTCAAGATTGGCCTTGAGCTGTGGGTGGTCCTCCTGCTATGTTCTGCTAAGCTAAGGGTGCCATGGGATTATAACCTCCCACGTTCTGGATTTTTAAGCTCCTACTAGTATGACTCAAGCTTTGCCACAGTTCTTTCGGTGAGGTGGGAAAGATCTATTACACATCACATTATTGGTTGATAATGAAGTTTTATAGTGAATGAGGACTTTTTCACACAAATTGCTTCTGGACAAGGTTTCACACGTTCTTTCCTATGTGTACAATGGAAAAAAAAAACCACCTTTATTTTCTTAAGCCCTGTCTTATTTTTTTTTACTAAAGGCCTACTCCAGGGCCTCATCATGGGAGGGGAGGTAAATCTGGGTTCTCAGAGGCTAACCCACATGATTAAAGAACCCAGAGAGTTCCTACTAAGCTGGGAAGGCTTCTGTTATGGACCCAGGTATGGACTATCATCCAAGGACTAGACCAGTACAATTTGGCAAAGGTCATCACCAGAAGGCTGGACACCAGAGGATGATTTTTTTTTAAAAGCTATAGTATCTTATGAATACCATCTCCTAAGGCACAGTTAGGCTGCAATCTGCTTTAATGGAAGTCTTCCCAGTAATAAGATCTGTGTAGTATTCAAGTATATCTTCTCCCTACTAATTTCACTTCAAAATCTAAACAAAACCTGTGAGCAATCCTAGCCTGAGGCAAGTAAGTCTTCTCTCCCAGTGGTATGAAGGATACTCTGGATTTCATTTCAGTCTTGAGCAATATCCCAACCCAAAAAAATTATTGAAGGAGAGGAATCAGACCCAGTGTAATCAATCTTTTTGGCAACAGCAACCATGGTATTACTACGTTTGATGCCCTCTGGCTCGCTCCTTAAAGGAATGACATGAGTAATTTTTCAAAGCAAAGTTAGGACTAGCATTTTTATATCTTGGGAAAGTAACAAAAAATAGTCCTCAAGTCAGCTTTTAAAGACAAATTCAGTTGTCAGTGGTAAGATAGAACAAGGATCTCTATGGGCAAATATTCCAGGAGACAAAGGGCAAAGGGAGGTTAGGAAGGACTCATCTAAGGTACAGCAGCTACGAGGAAGAAGCTATTTGTTAGTTTCCTATTTTAGCTAATTTCTTTAGCTAGCTAGGTGCTCAGCTCAGTTTCTTTTTTGCCAAAGACTGCAAGAACTGCCGGCTTCCTCTGAATTTCAGCACCTAACACAAATGCCCTAGTGGCCTCACTCTAGTTACAGTCCTATCTTTAAGCCACAAGAAGTGACGGTTATCAATTCGTTTTCAGATTAGCTCATAATATTCAGAGGCCTTATTAAATCAATTACAACCAGAGGCATAAACTAATATTTTATAAAGGAATAGCTAGTTAATGTTTGATATCCTTTGATATCCAGGAAGATCCGATAGTGGCAGGAACTTACCATGTACTTCCAGGTCAAAGGAACAGGTGTCAAACTTGTCTTTGTAGGACACTTCACATCTGTAGTTCCCAGCATAGTTTTCCTTGGCTTTGATGATCTGCATCTCAAATGTGTACATCTGAAATGAGATGGGTCGGCATAATTCACACCTGTCTTATGAATGCAAAGTTAAAAATAAAAATGGTCATGTATTAGAAGCTGACTATTTGACTACTAAATACACGTGTACAGCCATCCTCATGATTAGTCATTGGTACAATGGAAAGAGCACCTGACTCTGAAGTCAGAGGAAGAGAGTTCAAATCCTACACCTAATGCAGACTACCTGTATGATGTTGGCAAATCGAATTACTTCCCTGGAGATCAGTTTCCTCACCTGTAGAATTATAGACTTGAACTCAGTTGCTTCTGACACTCTTTCCAGGTAGACATCTATGATCCTTTCACTCCATACCTGTCTCATCTTAGGGAGATGATTTAAGCTCCTGAGTCTCAGTTTCCATATCTATAAGCTTATGGGAGGGGTAAAATAAGGGTGTTGGACTTGAGGGCCTCTTCCCTTCTGTCTATGACACAATTCTTAGAAGACATCTCAGTTGTCAGAAGGACAAGGGGATCTACAAAAATGAAGAATATCATATGGGACAGCAATGGAGTCAAATCCTTCGTTAAGTACAATAGTCCTAGCTTTATTGCCAGCAAGAAGAGGATGCTCAGGACAAATATTGAATTATCATTCCCTTTTAGAAGACATCAAGAGCAATAACCAATAAATACAGTATCAAGATCAGATTCAGTCGAGAAAGAGGGAAATTTGTAGGTGATTACTTGGGAGGCTGATAGGCTGCCCTGGTGCTGATACTGGGCATGACCCTTCCCCACCATGTTGCATCCTTGGCAAAGGCCCTGTCACCTGTCACAACTCTGGGGAAAGTCATCTCAGCAGGCAAAGGCAATGAGCAAATATACTTGGAGGTCATGACCATACCCTAGTTTGCCTTTCGAAGGTTTCCTTCAACTGAAGATGTTTCCCAGCTTTGCTGGCCAAGTCCATCCATTTTCCTTTGAACCATTTGACAGTGGGTTTTCGAAGAAGATCTTTGGCTTCAACTTTGGCTATAAAGGTAATGTTTTCACCTAAAAAAAACCACACCCAATTCCAACTTTGGTTAAAAAAATTTATATTTTTTTGTTTCATTATCAGCTAGAAATAATTATTTGATAACCAGATACAAAGAATGACCCAAACCATTTGATCAAAATTGAAAATTTACTGAAGATGCTTTATTCCCTATAAATATTTTAGAATAATACTAATACTACTAATAATGATAATTAGCATTTATATAGTGCTTTAAGATTTGCAAAGTGCTTTACAAATATTATATAATTATATCCTCACAAAAACCTTATGAGTTAGGTGCTGCTGTTATCCCCATTTTACAGATAAGGAAAGAGAGGCATACACAGGTTAAGTGACTTATCTACCATCACCTAACTAGTGGTATTTGAACCTGGATTTGAACTCAGGTCTTGCTCCAAGTTCATCACTCTGTCCACTGTGCCATCAAACTGCCTTCGAATTACAAATAAAATATTCAATTCTAAAAGTTAATATCTTAGAGACTGTGGCTGAAAGAGTACTACCAAATGTACCGATTAAATGACCACAGACTATCTACACGGACAAGAGACTGGGACCCACTTGCAGAAATCTAAAACTTGCTGCTGTTATAATATTGAGATATTCTCCCAGAATTCGGATTCACTGAATGTTTCAAACAACATTCAAGGAATATATACTTTTCAGACATGTCCTAAAATTAACTGAAAAAGTAGCCTTTGAATCAATTTAGCTGCAAACTTTTATTTACATATTTTATATTCACCAATTACAAAGACTAGGCTATGTCACACTGCTCAACAGGAAAGGGATGAGGCTCAGCCTGTGAATTCACTGGTGTAGCGATCTCTTAAGTAAGGAGAATCCTTCTACCCATACAGGTCACAGCTTCTCTGCAACTTCTACTCTTAGAGAATGGCCCTGAGCCCTGAGAGGAGAAGGGATTGGCCCAGGATCATGCAGTCCATCTCTGTCTGAGATGAAGTTTGAACAACAAGCATTTCTGGCTCTACTGCCAGCTCTGGTCACCATACCATTCTATGTAATATTCTCTATACCTTCTATCCTACCTTCAAAAATGTTCAAAATCTTTACATATTTTAATAACATAATTAACTTTTAAAAACCCCACAAATATTCTTCCAGTAATTCTAGATGCTTGTGAATCTTGGAATACAACCACCTTCGAAAAACCAAAGTTGCCAGTGACCCAGCAGGCAAAGGAGGGAGGCATGTGGGGCTCGAGCCAGCTTTAGTGCTGGGGATGGTCTCTGTTTAAGAAGTGGTGGAAGGGAAGATATTGAACACCATATAACAAGAAAGAGAAGTGAGCTGGTCCCATAGTCAGAAAGGATAGTAATTGTACAGGATAAAAGAGCATAGATGAGTTATGCTCTGCACAGATAGAGGGAACAACCACATCAGTGAGGTCCCAGCTAACTGCCTATCAGACCCTACATAGCACAGGTGTGTGTCCATATATTCCCCCTTCCTGTGAAATGTAAAACACCATGACAGCAGAAGATCATAGGGCTGCATTATTAAGATAACTAGCTAATGAGACAGACAGATAGAACGGTAGACACATGAAACTGTGTGTGTGTGTGTGTGTGTGTGTGTACATATAGGTAGGTAGATAGAATGATAGGCAAATAGAACAAAAGGAAGTTAGACGAATGACAGATGGCATGATATGTAGGTAGATGGAATGATAGAATGATAGATAGAGGTATAGATAGATCCATAGAGCATATAGATAGACAGATCATAGGCAGGTAGGAAAGGCATGTATTAAGGATTTACTATGTTTCAGGCACTGGATATACAAGCACAGGCAGGGAGGATAGCCTCCTCCCTCAAAAGCCACACAATTCTAGGCACTCACCAACTTTCACTGTTCCATTCTGGGGCTTTTCCACAAAGAGCACACTTTGGGACGTGTTGGAGTTCTGCTTGTCTTGTTCTTCCCCAACCGGGGATTCGCCCAGAGACCATTCTAAGAAGCAAGAAGTAAACAGATCACTTTCCAAGTAAGGTTGTCCCCAGAAAGAAGACTTACCTGTGCTCAGTGTCTGCATTAACTCAGCCACCTACCTTCTTTTAAGGCAATAGCTTAGCTTTTCCATTTTTACAAGGTAATATGTTTCAGTAAAATGAGATCTTAAAGAGTTTTTATGAGAATAGCTCTCCATGATCGTGAAAAAAAAAACAACATTAGAATTAGAGCAATTCTAGAATGCAAACTAGTAGTAGGAATTTGTCGACCTTGTTTTCATCATTGTGTTCTAAAACAGCCAAATCTTCCTTTTAGAGGTACACTATAGTAGTAAATAAATGGATATGGCCATGTCTGTGTGACTGCTCTAAAGTTAGATGCAAGCAGCATAGCCCATCAGTCCCTGAGAGGGAGGGGAAGAAGGATTAAGGAGATTAGGTGAATATTCCCAGGCTGATGCTCTTTGCTTGGTGGGTGCATGAGAAAGGCTAACCAGTCAGTCCTGTGGCTCATCCTATGGATAAGCCCATGATTTAGGCTTTTTAATGAGTTACAAGTGAAGAGCTTTGGCTTATCCAGGCTCATCTATGATGGAAGTCCAAAAGTGACTTCCTGAATCAAGGAAGGTCTTTAGCATCCCTGTCCATAATGAGAGAAAAATTCACAGATTATTGACTCTTTATTTTCCTTCTTTTCTTCCTTCCTTTCTTTTCCTATTCTTTCCATCCTTCCTTTTTTCCCTCCCTTCCTTCCTTCTTTCCATCCTTCTTCTGTTCTTCATTCTTCCTTCCTTCCCTCCCCCCCCATCTCTTATTTTTAATCAAGAGAATTCTCTTATATTGGGAACTCCAAGGAAAAAGTCAACCTGGGACAACAGAGTACTTAGAGATCATATAGAGCTGTAGGCAGCTCAACTCAGAGGAGAAAGGCAGGAGAGGGAATGCCAGGCATTGTTTGGTCCCTGCAGTCTGTGCATGAAGCAGTCAGCTGAGAGCCATAGGGGAAGAGGGGCAGTTTCAGCAGCTGTTATTTAACGTCAGAGAAAAAGTATAACTGAGTAAACAAGTCTTGGATGTTTCCTGAACCACACGGAAAGATACATAGAATGCTTTGTGTTTTCATTTGAAAGAGAGGCAGCTTCATTTTCCAACAACATACTGCCTATAGCAAGGTGAACATATCCCTCCCCTGGGGTGGAGGGATCTCATAATGCTAGTTCTCACGAATTTTGATGTTGATGTTTTATACTATATAGATTTATTTTGTCGAAGGACAGCCTGTGACTTCATTGATATATGGAATTTCCAGGTGAGGAAACTCCCTTTACCAATGCAGGCTGACATTTTTTCTTGCAATTTTTAGTCTTACAGCACTCCCTGGGGGCACTATGATGTTAAGGGATCTGCCCAGGGTCACACTAATATGGGTTAGAAATGAGACTTGAATCCAAGTAGGTCTTCCTGATTTCAAGACTGGCTCTCTGTTCACTGCACCATCTACCATTTTGTCAAAGAACAGAATTAAAATGCATCGAGTTAAGTGATAGCAACATACATGGTCCTTGAGATATGTTTTCTTCTGTTGCCTTGTTATGGAGTGGAAGTGACCTTGTGTGCTTTGAAGATTATGACATTTGAACACAAGCTCTGGCAGGTTCTACCAGACAGATAAATCTTTGAATATGACCAAGGTAACCAACTGGCATTGCTGCCTGAGGGCCAGGAGGCTCATCTCCAGTCCTCTGGCCATTTGGTCATATTCCTAGGTCATAGCAACCTAGGAAGCTCACAAATGGGAACAGTTAATGAGGTCTAATCTCCCAAAAGAGTGGAGAAAGTCCCATATTCTTCTACTTGTCAAGGAACCCTATTTTATCCATTCTATTACTTAAAGGGCCCAAATATAAGGCAGAGTTAAATATAGGTTGAGTCCTGTTATAACCAAAATATCTTTGTAATGATAGCAATTTCCAGTCTTAGATGATGGCTTACTCATTTTAAACAAATATTCTATATGCCAAAATTTATCTAGCACAAAAGGTGGACACATATTAAAGTAAGGTGATGAGACTGGATCTACCTACTTATTCCTTATTTTCTCAGCAGTCATCTCAGAGAATCACCATTGGTTCCTACTCCATAGCAATTATCTCTCTCCTAGGTGACCTCGCTGTATCTAAGTGACATGGAAAAGCCCAGAAGACCATTTCTTAGGGTAGGAGTAGAACAGAGTATTTTAAAGAATTATTCTCTCCAATCAGTTGCTAAGTGAAATTTTTTCCTCAGCTGCTTAAAGTTCTATTAAACTGTATATGGAACAATTTTTTTTAATCGTATCATCTTTTAGAGTCATTACATCTTTATACCCTCTAAATCAGCAGTTCTCAACCTGTGGATTATGTTCAATTTGTAACAATGAAAATACATCCTGCATATCAGATATTTACATTACAGTTCATAACAGTAGCAAAATTACAGCTATGAAGTAGCAACGAAAATAATTTTATGATTGGGGGTCACTACAACATGAGGAACTGTATTAAAGGGTAACGGCATTAGGAAGGTTGAGAACCACTGCTCCAAATTCTGGTTCCCCTGAGCAAAGTTCTCCCATTGCCCTGCCTCGGGTTCAGCTCCACCCCTTTTCCATTTCCCTTCTTACACTGTCCAAAACTCTAAGCTGCAGTTTGTTTGCAGTTAGCTCAACACCAACCTTGGTGTCCACCCAGGCCCGGAAGTCTGCTCTCCCTTGCCCTGAGCCCTTGTGCTTTCCCATCATGGTCTTCACTGATGCTGATGCATCCTGGGCTTCAGTAACTACACCATTTTAAAATACTAATGGAAGAATTCATTTTAAGTGGAGCCTTGTGGAGACCAGGGTCCTACTTAGTTACATAATCCATCAGTAACTTAAAAACCCAAGGCTATCCAAAAGAAAGAGCAAAACTTATCTTATTTGGGGACTTTTAGTGCCCTTCACACTGTAGGGGACCTTCCTGTTTCACCTGTGATTAACTCCAACTTTGTCAGACTAAGTCCTTTTTAGTCAACATTCCCTATTTCTCCACTCCCTTCTTTTCTGTGGCTATATAAAGTACACCAATTTAATTCAATTAGACAAAAATGTATTAAGGGGCAACACTATTTGTTTATCCTTGAAAGGACAGTGAAATGAGATCTCTCCTTTTTTTTCCTCTAGAAAGTTTTCTAAAAAGAGAACTTTTACTGAAAAGAAATCTTACAATATAATCTTATAACAAGATTATATTTTATAGTATAAAACATGAACATCAAAATTCGTGAGAACTAGCATAAAATAAACTTTATGAACCAATAAGCATTTTTAAGCACCTCCTGTATCCCAGGCACTGTGTTAAATGCCAGGGATACAAAGAAAGCAAAAGCAGTCCCTGCCCTCAGGGAGTACAAAGTCTAAAGAGGGAGACAGCACAGAAGCCACTATGATGAAGAATGTACATGCACTCTCAGAGGGAAGACATGGAGTAGAGACTGGTAAAGGCTTCTTGTAGAAGAAGGTGAGAGTTGGCCTGATACCTGAAGGTCAGTCACTAAGAAAGGATATATTCCTGTACTACTTCTAGACCTCCATGTTTGATACATATTGTTGAAGTATAATATCTGACAGAAGACAAACACCTGGAGGGCAGGAAGCAGCTTCCTTTTCTATTTTTATCCCCAGGACTTTACCATAGTGTACACAGCATACAGTAAGTACTTAATAAATACTTTTTCATTCATTACTTCATTTTATCTTTGAATCCATTGCATCTAGCACTGTGCTTGGCATACAGTTGGTATACCTGGTAAAGGCTTGCTAAGTTGACTAGAAAGGAAAACAAAAATAATGATGAAACTTGGCTAAACTTTGAATATTTACCTTTCACTATAAAATTACCACTGATTTCCTGACAAAGTGATGTTCTTGTAAACAAAAAGCACTATGGAGGATAAGACTGAAACAAAACAAATGTTAAAAGCTGAATCATAGAAACAACACCTTTAAGGAAAGAGAGCATTAGTGGTCGGTCATTGGAAGACAGAAATGGAATGTCTTGTTTATTCAGGAATGTGCTCACCTGAATCTTTCCTGGCCAGTGCTCGGGCATTGATATCTGAAAGGAAAGAGTAACTTGGATGACACTGTTAAAAGAATTTGGGATGAGTTCATACCCTCTTAGCCCTCCCAGGAGCTGGCTCTTCTGTTGATGTAGAGAACATTGAAGTAGGTTTATGTGATAAATCACTAGGAGTTTTGTAAATATATATAAAATATATATATATACATATGAATGAAAGCATATGGCAGGACTGGAAATTAAGGCATCGCTACTTTTGTGAAATTAGCCTCCCAAGTCATATTAATTTCATTTAATTCATTAAGCAAAGCTTCCTTTTTCAATACTGTAAAAATTATAGTCCAAGCCAATGTTTTTCTTTTAGTTCCTGGCCATGGAGCCATACTAGTTGGAATCCCAGGAGTCTGTGGCTCAGATTTCCATCTAGCAACTGACCTATACTTCCTTTTATCTGTCTGGCCAATTAATAGTAAACTTAAATTTAAAAACTGGAACCATCCTAACCTGCTGGCAGGGCACTGGGTGGAGAGACATCACCTTCACCTGGAAAAAGAAATAGGAAGAAAATAATCAAGGAAAACAGAGTCTTGTCCATATTAACCTTCTCTGGGAGGTAAAGGAATGGGAGGGGGGTAGTAATTGGAGAAGAACCAGAAATGAAATGAGAAAATGACACCTGCAGAAAAAAAGAGGAAAGAACCACTTGGAGAGAGAACTTCAAACTGAAGGATAAAAGCTCAGAACCCTCACTCAGTTAGTGAAGTGGTAATTCAGTGAAATAAATTTTACAAAGAGCAGGCAGCAGACCAACTAAATTGAATCAAAGGTGTAGGGCAGATGAGCTGTGGGAAAATGTTTTTGTATGGCTGAGAAAAGAGGTAACATTGAAGTCCCAAAATGGTGAAATCAGAGTCAATGGCAGATCAGAATCACAAATTTGGCGTTGGAAGGATCCTTAGAGATCACCTAATGCAACTTCCTCCCTTTATATAACATTGGGCCATAGATTTAGAGCAGGGCCAGAAGGTACAATCTTGTCCTTTTTTAGAACAGGACACAGGCCTAGAGATGTAAAAATGACTTGCCCCAGGTCACATAAATGTCAGGTGGCAGAGCTGGGATTTGAACCCAGGTCTTATGAACCCAGATTCAATGCTCTTCCCGCTAATCCACACTGCCTTTCTTATCTAAGGATCATATTAATTCAGCAATTTCCTTTTCAGCAAGTAAAATGTCTATTCTTTGTATCTTTAACACATTTGTACTACTTTGGACATAAGTGTGAATTAATGTTAGTAATACATCTTTTCTGAAAGATTAGAGGTAATAAGGAAACTTGGCCTATGTTTAACTAACAGCTTAAAAGCGTTTGAATACTGAATGCCCACAACACTGAAGGGAAAGGAAAGAACCCCCGGGGGTGAAAGTAAGCCACAGTCCATTTGTAAAGATAAGAATTTGGCCTTCTACTAAATACATCATGACCCATTTAAAGATCTTTGTAGAAACTTTTCCTGGATGAACATCATCTTTACTTAATTCTGTATATTACTTACAAGTATTTCATCAACTATACATATAAGAAATGAAACTCTAAGTCTGGTGGCAGTATGCTTATGCTATTTTTTGTGCAGATATTAGCTAGACATCCTAGTAAAATGCTTGAATTTAAAGGGCAGGAATCATATGAATTTCAGGCCTTGAATAAAAGAGTCTTAAAACTCTAGCAGCATTGGTTGCTTCTTATTTAAGACCACACCAATTCATGAAAACCATCTACTAAAATGTAGAGGGGTTTGGTAGAGGGAGTACTCACTGGGCTAAAATAAATAAAGGCATAAAATAAGCATAAAATGTTACTGTTTAAAAGTGGTCTTTAAAGCTACCTTAAAACTTGTAAAAATGTTTGAGTATGAATTCTTTTAAAAATAGTACATTAGATCTAGAAAACTATTATGCATTTATCACAAAAAATTTTTTGAGGAATTTCTCAAGAGAAATACATATATTAGACCAGTTTAAGAAGCAAGATCATTTGGACTTATCGATTATATACAAACACTACGTTTTCTTGTACTTAATGTAGAATTTGAATACAAATGTTATTCACCTACCTGGGACGCTTTTCAATGTTTTCTGCCTCATCAGAGTTGTGTTTTGGGCTACAAATTATGCATATGTAATTTCTCTATACAGCCAGAGCTATAAAGACAGTCACTCCTGGTAAACATGGCCCCAAATTGGAGTTGGGATGCATATTCAACACAAAATGTGAAAATTTCAGAGGCCATTAAGTTCCTTGAAATGTATTCTGCATTTCAGATGACTGGAAATTCTATAATGATAAACCATATCTCCTGAAACTTTGCTATTACATTATTCATTATAGAACTCAGCATAAAATGAGCTCTTATCAAACATTTCCCAAGGATGTAAAGTACTGAAATAGCTAGAGGATTCTATTCTCTATTTCCCCTTAACCCAAGATGGTGCCATTGCCTGTTCCCTCATAATTAGATTATCATTTGGCTTGTGTGTTGCTGCAAAAAGTAAAATAAAATTTTACCATTTATCAGAAACTTAGCAAAGAACTTCTACCAATATTGGACAAGGAAATGAAAAAGTAGCTGAAAAGGCCATATCACCCTTCATTTTTTTTGTTTATTGGGTTGTTTTTGGAGGGCACTAAATGAGCATAGTTTAAAAATGCTCTCAGATCTTTGTATTTATATAAAAAATTAACAAAGATAATCACTTTTGATGGACCAAATCATAGTGGATGAGAGAGTGCCTTGTAAGTTTAGTGAAAGTCAGGCACTTAAGACAACATTCCAAAAATGAACAATTTTGAAAGATGTAAGAACATTGATCAGTTACAAAAGACACTACCCACCTCCCAACAGAGAGGCAAAGACTGCATGCACAGAATGAGGAACATTTTTTGCAAGAACTTTTTTAGGGGACAGGAAAGAAAAAAAATAAATTCTTGATAAGTGAAAAAAGATTTTTTTTAAGAGTTGGATGTAACCTTTCCCTTTGTGCAGAGAGAGAGGTCTACTGCTGTTATACACTGCAATTATTTTTGAACTTTTTCAATGTATTGATCAGTTGTGCTTATTTTTTCCTCTCCAAAAATATTATTTGTCACATGAGAGGATGAGGGATACTTGTTCTCTGGGAGGAGGAGGAGGAAGAAGAGAAAGAGGAGGAGGGATACTTCAGATAACTGTGGTGATGTAAGAAACAGAAAATATCAATAAAACTTATTAAAAATAGTAAATATTGTTAAATGGGGCATTATGAAAAGAAGCATTCTTGAGGATAGGAGTGTGGAGATTGAGAAAAAGGGAAGATACATGTGTAAAATAAAGGCTTGAGAATACTAGTGTCTGGTTTCCTGAAAAATAGAATCATTCTTCCAAATGAGCCAAAATGTTTCCCAGGGAATAATTACTTAATTCAAAGATGCCTTCTACTGAAAATGGCAAATTTCAGAGGCTATTAAGGAAAACAATTTCAGGAAAAGACATCCAATATGTCTAACAGGCATAAAATTTACTACCTCCTCCCCAAAAAACTTGAGTCTTGAAATTGCTTTGCAATAAAAAAAAATTTGGTTATGATATTTGTGTTCAGACCTTAAGTCTTGAAAAATTGGTTTGGTTGAGTCAAGGTCTGTGGATCTACGAGTTTCTTGGATATGACTGAAAATGCCTAGGTTCAGTTTTCCATGGAAATATTTTCATAGTTCATGAGTTCCGTATTAGGCTCCTTGAAGGCAGGGAGGGATTGTTCCTCTTATTTTTGCAGAGGGGGAAAGTAATAGCTGCAAAAGTTAAATGGCCTAGTCAGGGTCACACAAGCTACTAAGTGGCAGAGCCAGGATTCAGGATAATGGAATGCAGATGCAGATAATGTTCCAAACCAAGTTCTTGTATTAGCGACATCAAAAGCTCAAGTTGTCGGTCAAAAAGCACCAGGATTCCTTGAGTGCGGCCACTTCTACCCTTGATTAAAAATTATTTCCAGTTTAAAAAAAATTACATTGAACTCAGAGGCCATTAACTGTTAAGATTTTAGGATAAAGGCTGAAAGCAATGAAACCTCAAAGAAATAGAATCAGCCAACAGAAAAGATCCGCATCTTTGCCTGGGCATTAAAAGTATTGACTTGCCCTGGTCCTGCAATCTTTGTGAGTTTGAGGGAGGACCTGAACCCAGATTTTCCTGATTCTAAGGCCATCTTTCACCTACAACACCACCCTATGTTTCAGAGACTGAGTTTATTTATACAATAGACGCAAACAAAATAAGATGGTGGTGATAAATCCAGGTGAGGGTAAAAAGCACTTAAAATGTTACTTGTGCATATAGGTGCCTATGTTTTGGGTTATATGAGTAACTGAAGCTTGTTTTTAAGATACCATTTGCTAAAAAGGAATAATGTGATTAAAATATGTAGATGAAACATGCAGACATTTTAGTTGATAGTTGATTAACTGGATGGAATCTAAAATAAAAGTACATAGATTATGTTTTCAGTCTGCTAGTCAAAAGTACCAG